>CM060844.1:58567500-59767500 GCA_030762175.1 Metallyticus violacea
TGGTGTGCAAAAACGGAAGAAAAAGATAAGGATTGAAAGATCAGTTTCAAAATTATTGAAAATGGATTCTTTCTTTAAGTAGGTCAACTTTCTCTGAGAACAACTGACAGTAAGGCAAATTCAAACAGTGGTACAGAGAAGTTGTGGAGATGAGTGTGTAAATCTTGATACTGGTAAGAAGCCTGGTATTTCTACGGAAATTGGGAACGGAAGTGCTTCTCTGATGATATTACTAAGTATTAGAGGGGAATTTGCTTCTGATGATGTTAATTATTAAGTATTTTAAATGACGACACAAAGGAGTTTATACGGCATGAGCATTGTAAATCCCCAGGACCATTTCCGAAAGATCCTAAGCAAAATAATGTGTTTCTCCATTAATTACTATGTAAAATTAACAAAAATGGGTAAACATGACAAGAAAATGACTTTGTTATTGTAGAAAACGAGACTTTAATGTGAGCCATGCTATCTATCAGCATCTTTTCCGTTTGCCTGGATAAAGGACATTCATGATTGTCAGGGCTTGTTAAAAACTTTTAACACACGAAATATCTCATCTGTTGTATATAATGTCTGGAAAAGAAACAGTAGATTGTAATCTGGAATGTGCATTAAAGAAATATATTAACATAAGGAAATAAAATTAATGTTATCATATAGTCCGTATCTAGGCTAACTATACAAGGTCGTAGAGAAGAATTAGGGAAAACTCACTTTGGAAATGTTAGAGCTATTTGGGCTTATTGCTCTACATGTTCTGGTTTTACAGCAACTTATACATGGACCGGAAGCATCTGAAAAATACTCAAGTCCAAAAATCAAAATGAATCAATTCAGCTGTTGTCACATACAGTAGAGACTGCACAATTTTTCTATAATTTCGGATACTAAAGAAAATATGAGGAAAAAAGATAAATTAAGTCAAATTTTCAGATATGTTCATATAATTAAAGATTCTTTCGGAAAAACTTTATGAAATAAAAAAAATTAAAGTTCTTTAGGATGCAAAGAGATGACAGATCACATTGCTGTGCCATTGGAAGCCGAAATTCTAAATTCAATGGATGAAAAGTGTATCTCTCCAGCCAAATGCCATGGTCAAGGTTATGACGGTGCAGCGAACATGTCCGGGACTATAACGGAGCAAAAGTAAGGATTGAACAAAAACAGAAAACGGCTGAATGTGTTCATAGCCCGCAAATAATTTGAATCTCGTAGTAAATGATGGCGTTAGAAATATTTAAAAATAAGACTTTTTTATATATATTTTAAACACTTTTAGTTTTTCAGCCAAAATACAAAGCAATGTTAACACTGGCTTCTTACTCTTTAAAACAGCTTTGTGCTATACATTGGTCATCAAGACTGGACTCAATAAAAGCTCTAAGTCATGGTTGTTTAGATATTATGAAGACACTAACTGCGGTAGTGTTGGAATCAAAAAACATCAACGACTGTAATGCAGCCAGTGCTCTTAAAAACAAATGAAAAAAAATACATTTTTTTTCAAGTTCTCCTGTATTGCTGAATACTTGAATTTGTTAATTTGGCATCAAAATTACTGCAAACTAACGACCTTGATCTTTCCCAAGCTTCACTGCTATTCCAATCAGCTGCAAGTTTCCTAAATGACTACAGAAATTATTCCAGGAAGCACTGTTATCAGCATATCTCTTGCAAGAAATGCAAGGTTCACGCCATATTTGAAAATTAGACATTTCGCAAAACGAACAGGTATTTTGATGAACTGGTGTTTCACATGACATTAGCTGTCATTGTTAAGCAATTCAAAATGAGGTTCAATTCTATGAAATGTTTAAGCGTTCTGTTCGGTATACTCACCTCTGCCTACTGCAAAAGACGAAGCATTACATAGTAAAACACAACATTTATCAGCTTAACAGAAGATTTATTAAAAAGCCAGGTAAAAGACAATTCCTCTGTTCGAGAATTGGCACACCTCTTGCTTGTTCGAAAATTACACTTTAGCGTCAAGTATACCAGACTTTTGCACTGACTAATAAAAACATTTACGTAACATCATGTCACAAGCGCCAGTAAGTGGTCTCAATATTTTAAGTATCGAGTTTGAGAGAACGCAAAGAATTGACGTAAGTGAGGCAGTGGAAACTTTTGCCTCAAGAATAGACGTCTTCGCAGCTTCCAACAATCCTTCAGGATTCTACATACTACAGTGTGCCTGTGGTACTCCATTTAGGAAATAATACTACTACTTTATATCCTAATTTCTTACACCATCACTAACAACAACAACAACAACAACAACAATAATAATAATAATAATAATAATAATAATAATAATAATAATAATAATAATAATAATAATATAGGAAAATTTTAATACCACTGACTCTTTTGAGGTCCTGTCAGTTTATCAAATTTGATATTTCCCTCGGTCGGAGACATGCTACTGAACGCATATGCTTGAATATGAAAGGTTTTGTAAGAGGACCAAATCGAACTTTGCAGGGGGGCCGAGCCTTTCTCCGATACACCACTGCTTCGAATAAATAGGAGGCTCTGTAACATCTGCAAAAGAACATGGAGAGAATGAGGTACAAAATATTTGTACTCTGAAACCAACTAAATCAAGATCCAGCCAAAAGAAGCCGCATGGAACTCTACAATTATTTGCAGACAGCCATGGAAGAGACTTAGCCCAAAAAATTAATAGCAGCATAGAAGATAACTCATATAATGTTTGAGCATAGGTCTCCTTATTCATTTATTTTTATTACCAAGAAGACATTAGGGTTGCACGAAGATTTGTACGAGTAAACAGATGGAGTCAAACCAAAGTTTAGTTCGTTTTTTTTTTTTTGATTTGTTTATTTAAGGACGCTCTTTAACATCTCAAGTCACCAGTGTCCCATTCTATTTAGGACGTGAAACGGCCGATAAATTTTGCTCAGAGGCCTCTTCTTTCAGGCTTGAGGTTCTTTATCGTGCCGTAAATGTACGACACGGGACCCACATCTTTACTTCCCTTCCGAAGGAAGCCATACTTAGGATTTTTACGCCCGAAAAAAATCCATCGATCCTAGTCGGGTTCGAACCCGCGACCTTGGGTTTATAAGGCAAGTATGGTTACCACTACACCACCAGGACCGAGTTTAGATCGTGTAAGGAGATATTCAAAAGAAGCGGAAATGAATGTTCCTGGATTATCTGAACAATAATAACGCTGATAAACTTTCACGCAGCTTGTAGGTAAGCGCTAAATGAGAGCAGCGATATTACCCACGATTTCGCGAAATTCACTGTTTGTGGGGTTTTTGTATTATTCTGCTTCACTCTCTGTTAGGTGTGAGCGCAAAAGAAACAAGCACTTGCATACATTTTACTTATTGTTGAAGGCAATTATGGAGAAACGCATTGTATTTCGAGTATTTACAATGTCAACTAAATTTGCTTTTGGTTTGATTGGGCGAAGTTGTAAGATTACGGCCACCATTCCATGCACTCTAGCAAGCATCACCTTGCAACAACCGCCCATGATATACACTAGAACGTCTGCAGCGGTTTACTGCAATCGTAGCGTCAAAGGTCCTTTAGGAGCCATCCGCATTGGAACATAGTCCCGTGCGACCAGCACATTACCCCCCTCCGGTTAGTTTTTATAAGGATTTGTAGGTATACACCGCAAACACAGCATCAAAAGCTGTGAGGTATGCCACGGTGCTCGTTCTGGTGTATTATATGGAATATATGGTTTTATTAATCTTATGTAAGCTTGTAGCTGGTACATAGACCCAACCTTGCAGCTACAAAGTTTACATACATTGTGGTTATAATTATTGGTTTTTAAGATCATTTTTTTTGGGGGGGGGGCTTATAAGACGCCCATATAAGACCCTGACTGTGGGCCTCAAGAACAGCGCCCTTAGGTTTTTTTATGGTGTGTATCAATGTGCTTTATTATAAGTCTTGTCTATGCACTGTTTGAACACGAAAGTTTTATATATATATATATATATATATATATATATATATATATATATATATATATATACAAATCCGCCACCTCGTGTTTATTTGTGACCTTAGTATTGGCGCACATGCCGATGTTCTGTGGTGGGACTCCGTCTTCCCAATGCCCGACACACACGGGTTGGGATGGCGGCGGATTCTCTCCCAAGTACGCCTGGCCCGTCTCTCAATGGGTTGTGCAACTGAAGGCATGCCCGTCTCCTCCTGAATAATTAAGTTACTAGTAAGAAGCGGCGCCCTCAGTGCTTTCCTTAGTGAGAGGTTATGGATGATTTGTAAGCGTTTTAGGGCCGACTTGGACGCGTGTGCCCATGCCACGCAGGCGTACAACACCATTGAAAGTATAAAGGACCTGTATAAGATAAATTTGCTTTTTATGTCTAATGACTTACCGCGTAGAATGGGCGCGCATAATTTTAGTCGCTGCCTCCCTCTGTCGGTCACATCTCTCAGATGATTGCTCCAAAGTAATTTACGGTTCATGGAGACCCCTAAGTATTTCAGTTCAGCTGGAGGTAGTATTCAGCTCAATGGCTTCAATCCTTCGGCTATATAATGAAAGTAACTTGTGTTTTGACTCCGATGGTTCTCTATAGCGATCCGCGTCCCCCTAGTGACAGCTCTGGGAAATAAGAAACAAATGAATAAGGCGTCCTATTTTCAAACAATTCCCGATAGGTCGTATAAAATTAGTGCATTAGAAAATCAGGTGCAAAATAAATGAAGAATTCAAAAATGTATGTACAAGCAGTTCTAAATTAACAAAAGACGATTGTGCAGTACATATTGCTGGTAGCAATGATATTGCCAATGAAGAACTGGAAAATATGGTTTCTCATCTTGAAGCCCCAGTAAATATCCAAACACAAATATAGTCATGGTAAAATTCCCTCAGAGACCTGGCCAACTTTCTAATTCATGTATAAATAAACATACATACTTGAACATTAACATTAACATGGTCAATAGCAGCCAAGATCTCTACATTAAACATGCCATTCATTGAAATAAAAAAGGGAAAATAGTATTGAGCCAAGTAATAAATAAGGCATATCTCTTGTAAAATGCGATTTTACTCTGCAGGAAGTGACAGTGACCTTAAAATATTCAGTCCAAAAAATTAGGCACCTTCTCATCACTGTAATGATAAGTCCTTAAAGTACAAGTAATTTCAAGCAAAATATATAAATTAAATGTATTTTTAACAGAAGACCAACCTGACATTTTAATCATAACAGAATATGGATTGAGGGGTAAGGAAACTTCAACTTTGTTCACAATATGCATCTAAAAGCAACATTTAGAAGGAAAACAAAAGCATGGGGAGGTGTAGATATCTTTATTAATTCTGCTTTTTCAGTAATAGTGAAATTTATACAAAAAGTCTTTTTATTAAGCATGTAGTAACAAGTATATATAAATCTCTAAAAGAAAATTTTTAACATATTTTTAGATAATTTGAGATCATTGCTAGAACCCTAAATGATGATGATGATGATGATGATGATGATGATGATGATGATGATGATGATGATGATGATGATGATGTTACACCTATGGGGAACATAAACAGAGACATCTTAAATAATTCAATATATAAGTTTACATATCTTCTAAATGAATATGATTTTAATTACCATTAATGTAGCAACACAAATTACTAATACAACAAGAACGGCAATTGACAGCATCATCACCAACATTGACAAAATACCTTATTCAATTAATGTAATTAAATTATATCTTATCTGATCATACTTCTCATTGTATTGTTCTACATAGTTTGAAACTTTCACAGGAACCTAGTTTCAGGAACCATAATACACAATCTTTATTTAATATAGCTGCTCTAAACAATATGAAATTTGCAATGGCCAATGAAACCTGGAAAAAAGTATACATATAACAACATGCAAATGAGAAATTAAATAGATTTTATGATGTAGGTGCTATACTGCTATATTAAGTTATATGTCCTCTTATACCTAAATTGAGTTCAGTTTAGTTCAGTTTTGGAGCATTCCATGAGTTTGCAAAGCAATCACTGAGACTAACGAACATTTAAACTTTGTCATTTACAATTACCACAGAGCATACATTTTACATTTACAAAAAATATTGCATACATCTGCATAAATGGTTACAATAAAAAATGAAAAAGCAACACCTAGACCAACTCAGCCAAAACAATAAAAACCAGAAATGCAGAAACATTGAATCTTTGATCACTGAAATTTTACTATGTACATATTTACATATACATTGGAGT
This sequence comes from Metallyticus violacea, assembly GCA_030762175.1. Classification (NCBI taxonomy): domain Eukaryota; kingdom Metazoa; phylum Arthropoda; class Insecta; order Mantodea; family Metallyticidae; genus Metallyticus; species Metallyticus violacea. The sequence continues at coordinate 58,573,784 of CM060844.1, forward strand.
GATTTTAAATCAGTATAATATATTGTCACTCATATATTCCTTTACAGAACAATAGGCCTTTTTAGATAGGTATTTTCTAAGATTTGAAATATTTATCATTGTTTATTAAGGCTTTTAGGCTAGAGGGAAGAGTATTTTATACTAAAATGCATAAACTCCTTTTTGATGGCAGGAAAGTATTGAAACCAGTCTATGTAGATTTGCTTTTTGTCTAGGGTTCTTGTCATGTATATTTTGATTTTGTAGAAACTTTTATTTATTTCTTATATAAAAACTCTTATATATAATTATATTCACATGGAAGAGTTAAAATTTCAAATTAATGAGGTCTCTGCTAGGTGTATCAAAATATAAGACTATATTTCATTAATGAGTTGAAATAGGCATAATAAACTAATTTTAAACAATTAATTGGATCCAACATTAATTATGCACGTATTACAAGCATTCACTGCTAAGTTTAAGTATGATAAGATCAATGTGATGTTTCAAATTCAGATGGTTATCAATTATTAAACCAAGAAATTTATTATATTTGGTTTCCAGAAGTACGCTGTTATAATATCCTACCTGTAATAGCGGATTTAGAGATCTGTGAATTTCATAACATTGGTTTTTTCTAGATTTAGAGGCAATTTGTTTGCTTTGAACCATACACACAAGAAGCTGAGAATTAGATTTAATTTAAGGGCAAAATCATTAAAACTATTTCCATGCTTGTGTCTTCTGCAAATATAACAGTATTACATACATCTTGGACAGAGAAGGAGAGATCATTTATATATATCAGAAAAAGGAGAAAGCCCAGAATAGATCCTTGAGGCACTCCATGGTTAATCATTCCTCACTCTGATGCATTGTTTTTATTTTTAAATGGACAATTTATCACTACTGTTTGTTTCTTTTTGTCAAGGTATAAATATAGTTATATATTATATTTGTATAATATACATTATAATTAATACAAACAATTTTAAATATTGGTTTTTTATTCTGTAGAAAGCTAATTTATCTATCAGAATTTCATGATTGACACAATTGAAAGCCATTGCTAAATCACAAAATATTCCTTCTACATGTACTCTTTCATTAAATGCAGATAAAATTTCATTAGTGAGTTTAAAGATTGTGTTTCTAAAATCAATCTAATCATTAACTAGAATATTGTTACTTTCAAGATAATGGTAAAGCCTATTTATTGTACATCACTTTCTCACACACCTTAAAATATGTAGGTGAAATAGCTATATGTCTGCAATTAGAGGCATTTATCTTTTCTTCCATTTTGAACAGAGGCTTTCATATTGAATATTTTAGCCTTTCAGGAAATATAGTACGTGTCAAAGATTCATTACACAAATGACTAACGGGGGTACTAATTTCCTTTGCCCAGGCCTTTATAACTTTGCTGTTAATCTCATTATAGCTTGAAGAGTTTATTATTTTTAATTTTCTAATGATATTATTAATTTCCAGTAGAGTAGTGGTGCTTGGTTTGAGTTCATTATTTTGGCTGGAAAATGATGATTGTAAAATCTTTAATGCATCTCTTTTATCACCAGAATATAAAATTTAAATTCTGTCTTACATTAAGAAAGAAATCATTTAACACATTTGCTACATCTGCAGGGTGTTATATCTCTTGATTGTTAATGCTTAAGATTATTGCATCATCTTGTTGCAAACTTGTAGCTGTTTCTTGTTTTATTCTACTCCAAGTAGTCTTTATTTTGTTGACTGATAAATTTTTTACAATTGAGTCCCTTTGCTGTTATTATTACTTTCCTAAGTATCCTAATATACTTTTTAAAGTGTATTTTTAATTTAAGATTTTTACTGAGCTGTAGCTCATCATAAAATTATCTTTTAGGTTGACAAAATTGTTTAATTACTTGGGTCAACCATTCCCTATATAACTTATAATAACTTTTTTTTTAGTCAGAAATGTGCTTGTAAGAAATTGTTGAATTTACTGTTAACATCATTTGCATTATAGAAACTATTCCACTATTCTTGTTGAAGTACTTCCACTATTTTACTGAGGTTTGCATCATTAATCTCTCTATATTTCATATATCTATAGCATTCTTTGAGTTTTTTTTATAGAGACCCTCTTAACTATTACTTGAGCATCAGAGTCAGAGAAGCCATTGATCAATGGAGACGTAGAATATGATGACAGTTTATCTGAATTTACAGCAACAACAACAACAACTATGATGATGATAATTTTATTGCAAACCATAGACTCTACACTTGAGTTTCAGTAATTGTCAGAAAATACAATTACAAAATAGATTGATAAACCTATTTTCTTTATATTTAGACTATAATAATTGTTCTGAGTCTGAATGCTATAATTGCGGTAGTCCTTGTTTAGGATCTTGTCTTGTTCACTGTTAACAACAAATAGAACTATCTGATACACTTAGTTAACATTTTAGATTCCTTAAAAATACTTCTACATGATACTCTCCTTTCTATCTTATATATATATAAAACTTTTTTACAAGATTAGTAGTCTATTCATGTTTTTCACCACATGTATTTCCCCAAACCTCAATTGCATAACAAAAATATAGATAGATTAAACCATAATATACTAACTTTAGACTATCTCAACTTAAATATTGTGATAATTTCCTTAATAAATATATACTTGTGCTTACTTTGTTACAAATATGTTCTACATGGAATTTGAAAGTTAATTAATCATCAACGATGACTTCCAAGAAGTTTATATGATTAACCTGTTTTATTGCTTCTCCATTAATTATAACATTTACATCTAGATTCTCATTCCTATTATTATGGTCATTATTACTTAATAAGTATTTGTAAATGGCATTTGATTATTCTGTTATAATTTCTTCTAATCCAGGCAGAGATTTACTAGAAAAGCAGAGTTGTATTGTCAGCATATGCTATAGATTTGCCAAGATTAAGCAAATCATTTACATATTTCAGAAATAATATTAGACCCAGCACAGATCCCTGAGGTATTCCAACTTTAACTATTTAACAGTTTAATATTGTATGAGACATGGAGTCCAATGCCTTGGACAGGTCAAGAGATAATCCCATCATTTTTTCATTATTTCTAGAGTTTTAAGTATTGAATAAAAAGATCTGCTACTGCTATTGTTGTGAATAAGCCTTATGCATAATAATACATTATGCTTGTTAAAGAAATCTAATAATCTTATGCTTAGTAATTTTTCATATATATTGGCAAAGATGGAAGTTAGCATAATTGATCTATAATTTCCTATTTCTTTCTTTAACAAATTGGTCTGATTGTACTAATTTTCAGTATATCTAAGTAGATTTCTTCACTAAAAGAGGAATTTATCATATGCAATAACATTCCAGTTAGTCCTTCTATACAATGTTTTAATGTTTTAGATGATATTCAATCCCACCCAACTAAATTCATCAATTCTTTAATTCATTTACAACTTTACCTTAATTGTGCACCATACCATATTAAGCTGAAATGAAGGAAATGAAACATTTATGTAATAAAAAATTTGGCATATGTTCAAAGTACTCCAGACATGAGCTCTTGGAATACAATCAAATGTTATGTTATCATGAAATATTTCCTTAAGCACTTCGACTTATTGATCTTGAGCCATTTCTCCTCTATCAGATATTTCCTCCAACCATTCATTTCTTCATTCTAAACCATGCTAATTCCTTTCTCTCATTTCTTTTACATTCATCAATATTATTTTTATCTAATTTTATCTACATTTAAAAGTTTATAATGAATAAGAGAAACTGTCTTCTCCAATAGTGATCACATAATCTGTCTGTTCATATCCTCTAGATATTTTTTCATGCCCATACATTGCCTATTTCATTTCTTACTGATGCTTTATGTTGTCTACTCAACTCCAACTATCTAAGTACTTTTCTTCATACATCATACATTCTTTTAAACTGTTCCCACTAGGAAACTGTAACAGTCTAAACTAATAATTCTGCACTCTTTCAGGCACTAATCTCCTCACCCACTGTACAATCTTTCAAGATCCCCACATTATCCACATTCAAAGGAATGACTGAAATGTCTTTATAATGCATTCTAAGCATTATATCCATTTTCTTCCATTCCCCCAAAACCCCACAATTCTATTCCACATACCCCTTTATGTTCTACCACTGCTTTATGTACCCCCTCTAAACATTCCCAACTCCATCCTATAAGTATTTCTTTAACATTCTCAATTTTAGCTAAAGTTACCTGTTTGTTTTTCTTAATTCCCAGTATTAATCAATCCTATATCCAGAAAAATAAAAGATTTTAACAATCCACAAATTCCTTCCTCCCATTTCTCTACTTTTTGCAGTCTTATTCCTTTTGAAAACCATCTTTATGAGCTAATCTATATTAACCTACAGCTTCTGTTCTTTACCAAATTTCTCACTTCCTGGTATAACTTGATTTTACCCAATAACCATTCATCAGATCATCTGCATACAGTACACTAGTATTTCTAATTTATTTATTACTCACTTATATTTATTAACTCTGGCTAATCCTATAATTACATTATCTATAAATAGATTAAAAAGAATTGGGCTTGATGTGCTACACCCTTATCGTAAACCTTGCCCTTGACTTAACTCTGTTGATATTTCTCCTTACCCATTCTTTACATAGGCTTTATTTTATTGATAAAGGCCCAAAAATTTTTAACCCTTTCACTACTCAATCCTTTATTTTGCATTTTATATCACAGAACCCCTCTCATTATTTTATTGTAGAGTATTTGTGAAAAGTAATTAGAATAAAACATTTTTTTACTTTCAGTAGAAAATATTTCATTATATGGCATTTAAATGTATTGCATAAATAGACAACACATTTAAATTAATTAAGTTGTTCTTTGGAAGCTATAGACAACAATGGAGTAGTAATATATCCTATTAGAATGTATGAACTATGTGCACACTAATTCCACTACTTATACAACATTAGGACATGTTTCTGGGGCAATCACTCCCATCATCAGCAGCAGTGCACTTTTGGACCCAAATTCATGAAAGGAAGCTAGAGGCTAAGCTGCTGAAAGGACTTCACAACCCAATGGAGCTATCTATTGGTGAAAAACTTAATGAATTTTGATGTTCCGCCCATGGATGAATTCAAAAAGTTCCTATTCGAACCATCAAAGACTACCACGTTATCATTTTGGAATCCAGCCACCAAAATGAGTAGTTGGTCAAAAGCTGATAATATGAGCGATTGCCCCCAAAACATGTGCTGATATTGTTTGTATAAGTGGAGTTAGTGTGAACATATTGAATAGAATATATTTAGAGTGTATTTATTAGTAACTATGTTTCTTTTATTTACATATCAAATGTTAGGTTAATGAGTATAAATTTCTGAGATAAGTCATTGTTTTTTTTACTATACAATATTGGAAGTTCTGAGTTATTTGGTCTTGTTAAAGCTTATTTCACTTATAATATAGCATTTGAAACATATTATATGAGAGCAAAATGTATTCTTATGTTGCCGCATATGTTGTAATTCTGAGATATTAAGGTTCCCATTTCTCTAAACTTTACTTTTCTCCTACTGTTTTAGGAGTAGATGTCATGGTTTCTCCAACATTTGGCTGCCAAATGAACCTAAAGCTACAAAGGCAATAGTTTTTAACATCTCAAGGTGTGCGAAATCATAATTCCTGTTGCAACCTGCTACCTTACATCTGTAAATGTAAATGGTCCTACTGAGCCAAATGTGTTCTTTTAAATGTGCAATAAACACTATAATTTGAATGGTGACTGAAAATTTGTGAAAAGTGCATTACCTTAAAGCGTTTACACTAATCTCAGTTGCATTAACATTGTCTGTCTAAAAGCATTTATTGATCAATATAAAATATATACACACAACATGTAAATGTATATCTGTGTAATGTCAAAGGTGATAGGTTCTTGTAATTGTTTATTATATTCTATTTAGAGTATGAAATATAATATATTGATTCTCATAATTGGAGTTTTTATTTTGTATAAAGAAAATAAGGCTAAGAAAGGCTAAATTTTGTGATAAAATGGAAATTAGGCAAGAAAGGCTAAATTTCTTAAGAAAATTAAAAATTACTCAAAGATAGGCTAATTTTGCTGGGGAAATGGCAATAAGCAAAGATTAGCTAATTATGCTGGGGAAATGGGACAATTAGGCAAATAGGCTCATTTTGCTAGGAAATTTTAAAATTAGGCAAAGATAGGCTAATTTTGCTGGGGAATGGCAAAATAGGCAAAGATACGCTAATTTTTCCTAGGAAAATTGAAAATCAGGCAAAGATACACAAATTTTGCTGGGAAAATTGTAAATCAGGCAAACATAGGTTATTTTGCTGGGAAAATGGGACAATTAGGCAAATATAGGCTAATTTTGCTAGCAAAATTGAAAATTAGGCATAGATAGGCTAATTTTGCTAGGAAAATTGAGAATTAGATATGGATAGGTTATTTTATGGGGAAATGGCAAAATAGCTAAGATAGGCTACAGTTTTTAGGAAATAACAGAAATACGCAAACATAGGCTAAGGTATACAAGATATATAAGTATACATCTTTGAGTATTTTACGTATTTTGAGCAAAATTTAGCCTCTCTTTGCCAGTTTTACATTTTTTCCTGCAACATTAAGCCTGATTTTGCCTATTTTTCTAATTTCCTGAAACATTAAGCACGTCTTAGCCTATCTTATCTTATTTCTCCAAAAGTTAGCCTGCCTTGTTCACCCTATTTAGCCTACTTTGCCTATTTTTCCCTTTTCCCACCAAATTTGACCTATCTTTGCCTATATTGCACAACTTTTGCCGTAATTATGCAAAGATACCCTATATTTTGTACTAACAGGCAAAGATAAGCTAAATTTACCCAAAATTACGCAAATTTAGCACAAATTTGTTAGAAAGAGCAAGGATAGGCTAAAGTGTGCCTAAATAAGGTCAATATCGTCAGAATTAGGAGGACTAGGCAAATATGGGCTTACATTTGCCGAAATAAGGCAAAGATAGACGAAAAAGGAGGAAAAAGTGAAAGATAAACTAAATTAGATGGGAAAGGGCAAACATAGCCTAATATTTGGAGGAAAATGCAAATATAGGCTACTTATGGCAGGAAACACGCAAAATAGGCAAAGATAGGCTAATATAGGCTAAAGTTTTCAAGAAATTAGACAAATAGCAAAGATAGGCTAAAGTTTCAGCAAATAAGAGTGACAGGCTAGGATGAGCTACAGCTTGCAGGAAAGTGCGTTAAAAGACTAAAAAATCATGGTTTTTCAAAATAACTCAAATCAGAGATAGGCTAAATTTACTCGAGAAAAAAAAAGGCAAAAATTCGGGGAGAAAATTTAGCCAATCCTGTTTTGACTTTTCTGGCAAATTTGGTAATTTTATCCTTTTTTATTAAAACATTCAGCCTATCCTTGCCTTTCTCCATCAAGGTTTAGCCAATTTTGGCCTGTTTCGACCAATTATAACCGATCTTTGCCTATCTTTGGATTATTTCGACTAAATTTAGCCCATCATTAATATTTCCCACATCAGCTGCAAGTTTTAGCCTATCCTAGCCAATCTTTGCCTATTTTACGTAATTTCTTGCAAAGTTTAGCATATCTTTGTATTTTGTGCTACAATTTAGCGTATCTTTGGCAGTTTTACATATTTTCCTGCAATATCAAGCCTGGTGTTCCCTATTTACCCTTTTCCTGAAATATTAAGCGCGTCTTGGCCTATGTTATCTTATTTCTACAAAAGTTAGCCTGTCTTTGTCTTTTCCACCAAAATTTAACCTATATTCGCATATTTTTCCCTTTTCCCGTCCAATATTAGCGTTCATCTTTGCCAACATTGCACAACTTTGCCCTAATAATGCAATGATAGCCTATATTTTGGTTTAATAGGCAAAGATATGCTAATTTTAGCCCAAAATTACGAAAATTTAGCACAAATGCGCTAGCAAAATGTCAGGATAGGCTAAATTCAGCCGAAATAAGGGAAATATAAGCAACATTTGATCGCAAAAGTCACAGATAGGATAAATATTGCCGAAATAAAGTCCATTGAGGTCAAAATTAGCAGGAATAGGCAAATATGGGCCTAGATTTGACGATTTAAAAAAAATTGACCAAAATAGGCGGAAAAAGAGAACGATAGGCTGATTTAGGTGGGAAAGGGCAAAGATAGGCTACTTATGGCAGGAAACACGCAAATTAGGCAAAGATGGGTAAATATAGGCTAAAACTTTCAAGAAATCAGAGAGATAGGCAATAATAGGCTTAATTAGCCTGGAAATGTGAGAAATAGGCTAAGATAGGCTAACGTTTGCAGGAAATAGGAGAAAAAGTCAAAATTAGGCTAAAGTTTCAGGGAATAAGAGTGACAAGCTAGGATGAGCTACAGTTTGCAGGAAAGTGCGTTTAAAGACTAAAAAGGCATGGTTTTTCAAAATAATTCAAATCAGAGATAAGCTAAATTTACTTGAGAAAAAAAGGCAATAATTCCGGGAGAAAATTTAGCCTATCTCTGTTTTGAGTTTATTGACAAATTGGTAATTATATTCTTTTTTATTAAAAAATAAGCCTATCCTTGGCATTCTCCATCAAGGTTTAACCAATTTTGGCCTGTTTCGACCAATTATAACCGAACTTTGCATTATTTCGACTAAATTTAGCCTATCTTTAACTATTTCCCACATCAGCTGCAAATTTTATCCTATCCTAGCCAATCTTTGCCTATTTTACGTAATTTCTTGCAAAGTTTAGCATATCTTTGTATTTTGTGCTACAATTTAGCGTATCTTTGGCAGTTTTACATATTTTCCTGCAATTACAAACCTGGTCTTCCCTTTTTTTCCCCCCCTTTTCCTGAAATATTAAGCGCGTCTTGGCCTGTTATCTTGTTTCTCCGAAAGATAGCCTGTCTTTACCTTTCCCACCAAAATTAAACCTATCTTTGCCTATTTTTCCCTTTTCCCGTCCAATATTAGCGTTCATTTTTGCCAACATTGCACAACCTTTGCCCTAATAATGCAATGATAGCCTATATTTTGGTTTAACAGGCAAAGATATGCTAATTTTAGCCCAAAATTACGAAAATTTAGCACAAATGCGTTAGCAAAATGTCAGGTTAGGCTAAATTCAGCCGAAATAAGGGAAATATAAGCTACATTTGATCGTAAAAGTCACAGATAGGCTAAATATTGCCGAAATAAGTCCATTGAGGTCAAAATTAGCAGGAATAGGCAAGTATGGGCCTAGATTTGATGATTTAAAAAAAAATAGACCAAAATAGGCGGAAAAAGATAACGATAAGCTAAATTAGGTGGGAAAGGGCAAAGATAGGCTACTTATGGCAGGAAACACGCAAAATAGGCAAAAATAGGTAAATATAGGTTAAAGCTTTCAAGAAATCTGAGAGATAGGTAATAATAGGCTTAATTTGCCTCGAAATGTGAGAAATAGGCAAAGATAGGCTAAGATAGGCTAACGTTTGCAGGAAATGGTAGAAAAAGTCAAAGATAGGCTAAAGTTTCAGGAAATAAGAGTGACAAGCTAGGATGAGCTACAGTTTGCAGGACAGTGCGTTTAAAGACTAAAAAGGCATGGTTTTTCAAAATTATTCAAATCAGAGATAGGCTAAATTTACTTGAGAAAAAATGGCAATAATTCCGGGAGAAAATTTAGCCTATCTCTGTTTTGAGTTTTGTGAGAATTAGGTAATTATATTCTTTTTTATTAAAAAATAAGCCTATCCTTGCCATTCGCCATCAAGTTTTAGCCAATTTTGGCGTGTTTCGACCAATTATAACCGATCTTTGCATTATTTCGACCTAATTTAGCCTATCTTTAACTATTTGCCACATCAGCTGCAAGTTTTATCCTATCCTAGCCAATCTTTACCTATTTTACGTAATTTCTTGCAAAGTTTAGCATATCTTTGTATTTTGTGCTACAATTTAGCGTATCTTTGGCAGTTTTACAGATTTTCCTGCAATTACCAACCTGGTGTTCCCTTTCCCCCCCCCCCTTTTCCTGAAATATTAAGCGCGTCTTGGCCTATGTTATCTTATTTCTCCGAAAGTTAGCCTGTCTTTGCCTTTTCCACCAAAACTTAACCTATCTCTGCCTAGTTTTCCCTTTTCCCGTCCAATATTATTGTTCATCTTTGCCAACATTAGCGTTAGCAAAATGTCAGGTTAGGCTAAATTCAGCCGAAATAAGGGAAATATAACCTACATTTGATCGGAAAAGTCACAGATAGGCTAAATATTGCCGAAATAAGTCCATTGAGGTCAAAATTAGCAGGAATTTGACGATTAAAAAAAAAAATAGACCAAAATAGGCGGAAAAAGATAACGATAAGCTAAATTAGGTGGGAAAGGGCAAAGATAGGCTACTTATGGCAGGAAACACGCAAAATAGGCAAAGATAGGTAAATATAGGTTAAAGCTTTCAAGAAATCTGAGAGATAGGCAATAATAGGCTTAATTTGCCTCGAAATGTGAGAAATAGACAAAGATAGGCTAAGATAGGCTAACGTTTGCAGGAAATAGGAGAAAAAGTCAAAGACAGGCTAAGGTTTCAGGGAATAAGAGTGACAAGCTAGGATGAGCTACAGTTTGCAGGAAAGTGCGTTTAAAGACTTAAAAGGCACGGTTTTTCAAAATAATTCAAATCAGAGATAGGCTAAATTTACTTGAGAAAAATAGGCAATAATTCCGGGAGAAAATTTAGCCTTTCTTTTTTATTAAAAAATAAGCCTATCCTCTCCTTTCTCCATCAAGGTTTAGCCAATTTTGGCCTGTTTCGACAAATTATAACCGATCTTTGCCTATCTTTGCATTATTTCGACCCAATTTAGCCTATCTTTAACTATTTCCCACATCAGCTGCAAGTTTTATCCTATCCTAGCCAATCTTTGCCTATTTTACGTAATTTTTGCAAAGTTTAGCATATCCTTGTATTTTGTACTAAAATTTAGCGTATCTTTGGCAGTTTTACATATTTTCCTGCAATATCAAGCCTGGTGTTGCCTTTTTTCCCTTTTCCTGAAATATTAAGCGCGTCTTGGCCTATGTTATCTTATTTCTCCGAAAGTTAGCCTGTCTTAGCCTTTTCTACCAAAACTTAGCCTATCTTTGCCTATTTTTACCTTTCCCCGTCCAATATTAGCGTATCTTTGCCTACATTGCACAACCTTTGCCCTAATTATGCAATGATAGCCTACATTTTGGGCTAACAGGCAAAGATATGGTAATTTTAGCCCGAAATTACGCCAATTTAGCACAAATTCGTTAGGAAAATGTCAGGAAGGCTAAATTGAGCCGAAATACGGCAAATAGGCTACATTTGATCGTAAAAGTCACAGATAGGCTAAATATTGCCGAAATAAAGTCCATAGAGGTCAAAATTAGCAGGAATAGGCAAACGTGGGCCTAGATTTGACGATTTAAAAAAAATAAACCAAAATAGGCGGAAAAAGTGAAAGATAAGTTAAATTAGGTGGTAAAAGGCAAAGATACATATAATATTTGGAGGAAAATGCAAGTATAGGCTACTTATGGCAGGAAACATGCAAAATAGGCAAAGATAGTGTAATATAGGCTAAGGTTTTCAAGAAATAAGAGAAATAGGCAAATATAGGTAAAATTTGCCTGGAAATAAGAGAATAAGAGAAATAAGACAAACATATTACATATGTTTGGATTTATATTTTGTCTCACAGAAAAAAAAAAGGTGTTTCAGCATCTTGCTAAGGTTCTGTAGTAATTATATTATTATTGACCTTAATATTAATATAAGATGTACTAGATGAATTTGTGATCTTTTAAAAATTATTTATTACTTACCAGCTTCATTTACTTACATTTTGAGAGTTTAGGATCTTATTATCTTATGACATTATTCTTTGCTGCTTTTACTATTGATCATATTCTTTTAAATGAATTTTAAATTAAGATTGCTAAGGTTGGAATTTTCTTTTATCTTTTCTGTTGCTGGCTTTAAGAGAATATTGAGCTCTTTTACCTTTGCATTGATCTAAAATTTCCCCCCCCCTTTTTTTCCTCCCTGATTTCTGATTGGGTACCATTATGATGTGAGCATTTTAACCAAGTGCTGGATCCGCTGATGTCACAAATGGCTTGGAAAAACTAACTGCTGCTTTCAGCAAGGAGGATCAAGTTATAATGGTTGGTGGTGCAGATAGATAATTATCTGATTGAGCAAGATCTTGGTGACATCAGTGCTAAAAACAGGTGTACAAACATGAAGTTTTTGGGACTGTTAGATAGGCACATTTATTGCATGTAAAAGAACCTCAAGTCTGAAAGATGAGGTTTCTGAGCAAAATTTATTGGCCATTTCATGATCTGTATTGAATTGGATGCTGCTGACCTGAGATGTTAAAGAGCATCCATAAATCAACCAAATCAATAACAACCTATGGTCAAACATAATTCCTCAAGTGTCTTCACATGCTTCATTAGGTGTGCAATGATTTTGATTATAAAATTTAGCTTTCTTTTTGTGCTGAATGCATACTGCAAGAGTTTGCAGATGATATAATACTCCTTGCTGCAAGAGTTCATTCATGTCTTTGTGTATCTTCATTTCTATTCATGCTTCCCCTCCACTGCAAACACTAGCTACTAAGATATACATGTTTTGTCTTTGCATGCTTTATTTAGTATGCCATTGCCCTTCACACACGAGAAAAAAATGTGTGCCTTGCTATAATACTATTCAAAAACAATGAAGTGTATTTATTGCAATTTATAAATTGTTGTTGATTAAAAAATGATTAAATAAAGGATACACATTATATAAAAAATATGTTCAATCAATGCAAGATAAATGTACTTTGAGGAACAATCAAAGGTGGTTTTATTCTTATTATTTATAATGAAATTATGCCTAAGATTACATAAAAGCGAACATTGTATAAGGGAAAACAATGCTTTTGGGAATTTTTTTTTGAATGGTGTTTAACGCCCGTTTTTACTGCTGAGGTACCACAGGCAGGCTTTTGGGAATGATTGATTGACATTTCACTGTATTGATTCTAAAAATCTATAAGTAATGAAGCAGATGCTCTTCAAGAAGAAATGCAAGTATTTACCTTTCATTTTTAATTCATGAAAATTAAAAATTAGCTTTACAGTCCAAAAATTTAATTTTGCACCTTTAATTAAACTACCCACTACCCTCAAAAAGTCCAAGTCTAATAGTAGTTTAGGTTTAAATTTTATAAATGCTGCTATTATGAATACTGACATTATGAGTTCTCATACATTATGCTCCTCTGACAAATACAAATTAATAAACATAGGATAACTCTTTTTACAAAGGAATAATAATGCTCATTATGATAGATTTCCAACATGACAATTTGACAACATATATGCTACAAACTAATAGACTAAATAAAAGGGCTCTCCTGCATACCACAATAAATATAGGAGCAAGAGTTTCAAGTTCATTCAGTTCTAAGAAGTAAACTGTTGAAACAGTCAGGTGTCTGATATCACTATTTGTAAAATGAGTCTGAGGGGAAAAGTTTCATTAATTTAAATGTGATAGTCACTTAAGCATTTTGCACAGGTTACCCTTTGTGTAACACAGCTTCTTGGTTTGTACAGTTTTAAGAAAGGGAAAACATCCTCTAAAACCATGAAATAACACATCATAAACAATGTGGTTGAGATGAACATTTCTACAAAGGAAACTGCAATGGTCTTGAGATAAGTTTGTTATACATCTCCCATGCTACACCCACATTAAAGAATAAGGAATGTTTTTTCTTGATAGATGGCTAAAATAGTAAAATACATCACAACATGACATATTACCTTCACCCTACCACTATAGCATAGGCACATATTACCTAGAAGACAGAGGACAGTGGTGTCTGGTATGTCGCTATCACTTGAACAATTTCCAATAATGATTGAAAGGAATTAGGTTGTTTAAACAAGAATGCAACTTCTTTCGTTCCCTACAAAAATGAAAATATGCAATAAATCATACATCTATAAAAGTACACAATGCTAGAATGCATTATAATAAGAAACATGCCAGAATGCATTATAATAAAACATTTTCTTTGTTAAGAGGTACCATGTATTATTATTATTATTATTATTATTATTATTATTATTATTATTATAATTATTATTATACCAAAATGTAATTTATATTTGTGTATTCAAAATGAAAATATAAACTATAAACTATATGGAAGAGGAAATTTTTCAAACACGCCAATGACTCCTGAAGAGCTTCAACTACAAATATAATTGGAGGAAGCAATATCATTATCAAGCAGGGAAATCTTTCAAGTGTATTTTTTCTGAAGGTGAACTTATTAAAAACATTAAAAAAATATTAAAAATATTAGGGCTGCTGAGTCATTGTAAGGTTACCAAATTTCCTGATTTTTGGCAGGATTTTCCAAAATTGTTTAGTCTTATAACAAAGATTACTACATCCAAATGTAACATAAATTTTTTCTTTGCTGTATTAACACACTTTTAAAATAGAATTAGCCCTATGATTATGTTGGAAAAACTTGCTTAATTAAGTCAGAATTGAAAGTGTGCATAAATGCCTAACTGGACTACAACTTTTATAATTGTAAATTATAAAAATTATAAAGTGTGTTAAATGACAGATTAATTATAATTTACATTTAAGAAACTTCATTGTGAGAGTTCCAGCAGAATTTTTTAAAAATGTCTTATTTTTCGTAAGTTGTTAAATGAATAAACATTTAATTTCATGTTGGAACGATTACAGTGAAGCGACTATTATGTTTTTAATTATCTAGTGAGTCGATTTGATAACCTTATGCTCCACTTCCTGTAGAATTATGCAAAACTAGTGAGTCGATTTGATATTAAGTTCTTAAGTGAACTTTTATAATGTTATAAAAAGCTACTCAAGACTTCTTCTTCTTCTTCTTCTTCTTCTTCTTCTTCTTCTTCTTCTCCTCCTCCTGCTTCTTCTTCTTCTTCTCCTCCTCCTTCTCCTTCTTCTCCTCCTCCTCCTTTTTCTCCTCCTCCTCCTCCTCCTCCTCCTCCTTCTTCTTCTTCTTCTTCTTCTTCTTCTTCTTCTTCTTCTTGTTCTTCTTGTTCTTCTCCTTCTCCTTCTTGTTCACACATTGCAATTCAATATCAGTCATAACAGTAGCATTCTCCTTTATTTGTATTTATTTGACATCTGCAGGATCCAACCACCATCATGAACAAGGACCACTAACTTCAATGTAGTGTAATACATTTATGTAAAAGTAAAAAACACTTTCCTTTATCTACTGGGAAACAAGAAAGACTGAGTTCTAAAGCCCACCATTGCAATTAGAAAAAAATGTTTCATTTGAAATTGCAACTGTGAGATGTTATTTACAAAAGTATAATAAGATGGGTCTTATTTTTAATGTCGGTCCAGGTGGTGGAGTGGTTACCATACCTAGCCTCCTAAACCCAAGATCGCGGGTTCGAAGCTGGCCAGGACCAATGGATTTTTTCGGGGCGTAAAAATCCTAAGCATGGCTTCCTTCGGAAGGGAAGTAAAGCCGTGGGTCCCGTGTCGTACATTTGCGGCACGAAAAAGAACCTCAAGCCTGAAAGAGAGGCCTCTGAGCAAAATTTGTCGGCCGTTTCACGCCCTGAGTTGAATGGGACGCTGATGACCTGAGCTGTTGAAGAGCGTCCATAAATAAATAATTAAAAAAAAAATTACATTTTTAAGATTTATCATTTCTAGGGTACGAATGAGATGGCTTTACCCCCTGTTGAAGCTATAATATGATGAATGATTGAGATTTTCTCTATTTGCACTTGCAGAACTATTAAGATTGTGCGGTCTAGCATAAATTTTGCAAAATTTATTTTCTGGTGCTTGGTGTTTCCCGAAAAATTGCTTATATCTGAATTAAATATGAGTTATTAAATGCTTGTAGCACTTATATCACAACAGCAAAATATATCCTTTGTTTTTTAAATCCACTAACATGTAAAATTTAAGCATTTTAATAAAACAGTTTTGAAATATCTAATCTAAATTCTACTCTAAATAGCGCTCATCAGTAATTAAGTTGTTGTCAATTTTGATAGTATCCAAAACTTTAAAATAAAGTCACTGTAATCATAGCTCTGAATAAATGAATTAAGAAATCACATTTTACTTCACTACATTGTGTGTCGGTCCTGGTGATGTAGTGGTAACCATACTTGCCTCCTAAACCCAAGATCGAGGATTCAAACCCGGCCAGGACCGATAGATTTTTTCGGGGTGTAAAAATCGTAAGTATGGCTTCCTTCGGAAGGGAAGTAAAGCCGTGGGTCCCGTGTCGTACATTTACGGTACGATAAAGAACCTCAAGTCTGAAAGAGAGGGTATCAAGATAAACAGTAACTTCTTTGCACATCAAAAGATTTCAGGCATTTCAGGCATTATTATTTAGTGTATAAGGGAGGTTAAATCTTGGATATCACAAATCTGCTGCTGTGTCGGTCCTGGTGGTGTAGTGGTTACCATACTTGCCTCCTAAACCCAAGATCGCGGGTTCGAGCCCGGCCAGGACCGATGAATTTTTGCGGGCGTAAAAAAATCCTAAAGTAAAGCCGTGGGTCCTGTGTCGTACATTTGCGGTACGATAAAGAACCTCAAGCCTGAAAGAGAGGCCTCTGATCAAAATTTGTCGGCCGTTTCACGCCCTAAATTGAATGGGACGCTTGATGACCCGAGCTATTAAAGAGCGTCCGTAAATATATCAAATCTAATCACTACATTGTGTTGTTTGTGTTGTGTGTAGCAACTGTGAGTTAACTATTATTATATTTTTGGAAGGAGGAAGGGAAATTAGAAGAAAAATGCTCTCCAGTTATAAACTTATGAATTTACGACATACTTTGTTGAAATACTGTAAAAAAATCTTATTCAATTAACACATTTTATACAAGACACATATACACAGGGCATTTAAACATATTATTTTAAATATACGTTACTTGGGTCGATAGTTTTTTTCAATGCAATACGCCTTTGTATCCTAAAGAATTAAGTACAAATAGCCCTAAACATACTGAAATCTTACGAAGCGCTCAGCATTTTTTCGGAAAGGAAACAGTTTCAATTCTTCATCGTCTTCCTTCCCATCACGGCGCACTTATATTTTAATAAGCATTCATTTAAAAATACCTCGTGAATTCTCAACAACCAATTTCTTTTTCTTTTTCGTTTCGGAACTGCAAATAAGCACTTTCAAAGAGATTCCGGATAAAATTATTAAGTTTCCTTCTATTTGCCAACTCTATAGCACATATTAATGAAAAGAATGTCAGGCGAAATAGGTTTAAACACGGTTTAATTTTGCAGCTTTGCGTGTTGAGAGACATCTGTTGGAGCTGAGAGTTGTCAAACAGAGTAGTGAGCGCACCGACAATTTTGCAGGTATCCCCACGGGATTTCTGGCGTTCTCATAAGGTTCCAAAATCACGGATCCAGTTGCAATAGCCTGTGCTGGAGTCAGTCAAGTATATGTTTGTGAACATGTTTACCGCAAAATGGTTTTACAATTATGTGATTTCATCAATTAAGGAAAATACTTGTTTTCAGCCATGGAAGTCGAAAATAAGTATTTCATGTAATTGACGAAATTACAAAGTGATATGCACTTAAAAATATGTTCACATATAACAAACATGGTTGTACTCATGAAAAGATTTTTGAAAATTACCTTCAAATTTCCATCGATCTTACATACTAGCCACCGAAGACGCCATGAAAAATGTATATAAAGCATTTTTTCCCTCGTGGAAACTCTGTTTATAACCATTAATTAACAAACAATCAATCAAATTCGTTAACCAGCATAATTGGACATGGGGGTGGGGGGGGGGTTAATCCAAAGCAAACATTTAAAAATCGCCCTAGCAGCCGCAACTTTTTTTTTTCTCGACGAAACTTGGCATATGCTATTGAAATAAAATAATAAAAATAGTTTCCGAAAACCAGCGAAATTAGAATACTAAACGTGGGAGTTGACCAGAAATCCAAAGTATAAAAATCACTCTAATGGCACCAATTTTTGTTCTTTCGCAACGAAACTCTGCATATTCCATTTAAATAAATAAATAAATAATAATAATAATAATAATAATAATAATAATAATAATAATTTCTGAAAATCAAGGAAATCGCACCATTAGGAGAGGGGGTATTCTTGAAAACCGAAATATAAAGTTTGGGAGCTAAAATGGAATTTAAAAATTGCTCTATCGGCCGCAATTTTATATTTTTTTAAAGGAAACTCCGTATATGCAATTAAAATAAAACAATAAAAACAGTTACTGAAAATCAGCGAAATCACATTATTAGGATTGGAGGTTTTCCTGAAACCCAAAATTTAAAAACAGCTCTAGCAGCATCAATATCTGTTTTTTTTCGCAACGACTCGGTATTTACATAATAAAAAGGTTTTAGGCCATTAGTAGTCGGGGTATATCTGAAACCCGATTTTTTTCCAGTGTGTTTGCTATTTTCGGAATGCTGTGAACCCGCATTACGCGCAGAGCACAATGTACCTTACTATGTGTTTAACAGTGTTTTGAATGTTGAAAATAGTTCATCTAAAGACTTGCCATGTTTTAAGAAAACATTTTAAATGTCGATTTCTGGGTTTTTATGTACTCGCTAGTTGTATTTCCAGTATAATTCTTAAGGCAATGCGCCATATATACATGCATGACACACTTTTAAAATTTCCCCCAAGTGCCCCAAAATGACCAATTATTAAACGCACTCTAACGTTTAATTTTCTTCCAATTGTTTCAAGATAAATGAACAAATTAACTCAGCATATAAACTGTATTTATAGCAATGCACATGTTTTATAATTTGACAAAAGCATTGTCGTGAAGATAGCAACTGTGAAATATTAATCTAATTTATTGTGAGAGTTATATTTGTATGTAAGAGCGCTCAGTAATAACTTTTGCATTACATGTTTTTACTACAATAACATTTCAATTAAATTTCAGAGCCAATGAAAATTGATGGAGCTTTTTATTGTACATTGTAGATATGTATATTTGCTTAGTATATTGTAATTGTTATTAAATAGTAACATGTTTTTGTTTTATTGAAATACATGAGCATCTTCTTAAACACACAAAATAAGTCGAAACTTTCTGTTATTTCTATTTTAGTGAAATTAAGGATGATATCAAGGGCTTAGTTCATAAACACTGTTACATTTAAAAATGTTAAAATTCTCACACAATATAGCTTTATTTATCAGTGATCATATATTTTATTTAATTAATAGTATGCAATTAATTTTGAGATTTAATCTGAATAATAACAATTCTAAAAATGTGGTTTCTTTTTTGTAATACCTATAGATTGCAAAGCCTCTAATTTTATTCCCCTTTCCTTTGTAAATTTCATTATATACGTCTATTTTCAAGTGATTTTGAAGGAAAAACTAAAACAGACAAACCTAGTTAAGTAATGTATTATAATACAGTTTTACTGAATTCCGCAAGAATGAAGCTATTGCGGTCGGATCTATGAAAAATTGACTAATATAACAGTAATTTTTATAATAATAATAATAATTATTATTATTATTATTATTATTATTATTATTATTATTATTATTATTATTATGCGAATTCCTAAGAAATTTATGCTAATGCGGTTGTACCCATGGATAGTGTGGGTGTTGTGTGTATGTCCGTTAGCGCTCTAGCGGTCGCAGTTTTTGCTTATCCTCAACGAAACTCGGCATATACTCATCAATTAACATACGTGGTCAGTAGTTAACCAATAAAATTGGACCATTGGGGGTGGGGGTTAACATAAAGAGAAACATTTTTAAAAATTTAAAAAATGATTCTAGCATCCACAATTTTTTGCTTTTTCTCAACAAAACTCTGTACATTTCTGTAAAATAATTCATAAGTGTAGTTCCCAAAAATCAGAACAATCGAGTCATACGGGGTGTGGGTAAACGTGAAAAACGAGTAATGGTTAAAAGGTAATTTAAAAATCGCTATAGCGCTGCAATTTTAAATGCTTTTAAAGGAAACTCAGTATAGGCCATTGAAATAAAATAAGGACAATAATTTCCGAAAATCAATGAAATCGAACTATTAGCTAGGGGGGGATTTGCCTTAAACTTAAAATTTAAAAATCGCTCAAGCGACAATGTGCTTTTGCAAAAGAAACTCCGTATATAGCATTGGATATAAAATAAGTAAAATAGTTTCTGAAAATCAAGAAAATCGACCCATTAGGAGTGGGGGTTTACCTGAAACCCAAAATTTAAAAATCGGGTTAGAGCATCAATATTTGTTTTTTCACAACCAAACTGGGCATATAACCATTTAAATCAAACAAGGAGAATAGTTTTTGAAAATCATCAGATTATTGGTAGTGGGGATCTTACCTGAAAAACAAGTGAGGGTTAAAGCGACATTTTAAAAATGACTTTAACGTAATTCGTAAGAAAATTTTAATTTTCCTTATAGAAAACTCGACATATGTCATTAAAATAAAACCAATGAAAATCGATGTAATTTTATTTGCTTTGTACATGTATGTAATAGTTCCTGAATAGTAACATGTTTTTGTTTTATTGAGCATATGAATATCTTCTTAAATGTGCAATGTAACTCGGAACTTTCTGTTATTTCTCTGTATTTTAGTGAATGTAAGGATGATATCAAGGGGCTCAGTACATAAACATGGCTAAATTTAAAAATGTTTAAAAATACTCGCAACAGTATAGTTTAGGCTATTAGTGGCGATATATTTCATTTAATTAAAGCTATACGTTAATTTATTATTATTATTATTATTATTATTATTATTATTATTATTATCATTATTATTAAAATGTGATTTCTCTTTTGTAATACTTATAGGTTACAAGAACTCTAATTTTGTTCTGCTAATACCACAAAGCAATGCTTCATATATTTCATTTCCTTCAATGTCGATCCTGGTGGTATAGTGGTAACCATACTTGCCTTCTAAACCCAAGAGCGCGGGTTCGAACCCGACCATCGATGGATTTTTTTTCGGACGTAAAAATCCTAAATATGGGTTCCTTCGGAAGGCAAGTAAAGCCGTGGGTCCCGTGTCGTACATTTACGGCACGAAAAAGAACCTCAAGCCTGAAAGAAGAGGCCTCTGAGCAAAAATTGTTGGCGTTTCAAGCCCTGAATAGAATAGGACGCTGATGACCTGAGATGTTAGAAGCGTCAGTAATTAAAACAATTCAACAATTTCATTAATAAGACCTAATTTTGGATTTTATATTCATTTTTATTAAAAGTTATTCAAATCAGTGCGGAATTCCCTTAATTTACACATACCTGCGACATGTACTTTTTAATTATTTTTTATGGTTTGTTATGTTAATACCACACAGTAATGGCATAACCTATTTCATAAATTAATAACACCATAATTTGGAATTTTAAATTCTTTTTTGAATGAAGGTGGGAAAATATTTTTTCTCAACGAAACTCGGCATATAACGACCAGTTAACAAAAGATTCATCAAGTTCAAAAATCAGCAAATCTTAAAGCCGCGCGCGTGCGTGTGGTGTATTTTAATGCTCTAGCGGCCGCAATTTTAGATAATTCTGAAATATTGCAGTGTACCTATGAAAAGATTTTTTTTATAAAAAACATTCAATCTTCTTCTATTATACTTTCTAGTATCACTGTCGGTCCTGGTGGTGTAGTGGTTACCATACTTACCTCCTATACCCAAGATCGCGGGTTTGAACCCGGCCAGGACCGATGTCCTGGACCGAGGTTCTTTTTCGGGGCGTAAAATCCTAGGTATGGCTTCCTTCGGAAGGGAAGTAAAGCCGTGGATCCCGTATCGTACATTTACAGCACGAAAAAGAACCTGAAGCCTGAAAGAGAGGCCTTTGAGCAAAATTTGTCGGCCGTTTCACGCCCTGAGTTGAATGGGACGCTGATGACCTGAGATGTTAAAGAGTGTCCATAAATAAATCAAACAAAAAAAAAAATCTAGTATCACAAATAACAACAACGTTCACAAATTCAACTTTCTTGGGAATGCACTTATATTACGCAGCTAGTGCGTGGCGGACGTTTTTTGTTATACTGTTTGGAAGAAAAAAAAATCTGAAAAATCACACAATCTAATTTATGAAATTTAACTAACGTTGTAAATTCTGGTGGGAATAAAAACTTTTTGGGGTTTAGATAAAGTAAAGTTTTTAGATATGTATTAATCAATATGGTTTAAACATATTCCAAAAAAATATCTGCAAAACTATTATTCAAGGAGCATTTTGAACTTACTCATATGTCAGGAATTATAAGAGAAAAAAAAAATTAACTTAAATTTGGCCACTATATAACCAAACTTATAAAACCGTATCTATTTTGTATATTAGTTTTACATTACATAAATTCAATGTTACTAAAAATAAAAGTATTAAAAGTATAACTGTTAAGTCTTGAGAATAATTTCCAAATAACATAATTTTTATGTCAATTATTATTGTGTAAAACTGACATCAAAGTATAAAATAAAGCACATGGCATGCTTGTTAGTTATATTTATAAAGTTAAAGGGAAAAATGCATAAATCTAAGAAAACTTATTTAAAATTAAAGAATACTGCATAGATTAAAAAAAAAAACAGGTTAACTGTACAATTTTAGTTCATCTGAAAGAAAAGCTAAAAGTTATTTTATTATTTATTATTAATGTAATTTTATTATATAGAAAATAGCTTTATATGGAAATATACAATAAAGAATTTCCTTTCCTTTTTATGGAATGATTGAGTGATGATTGTCAATATGTTTAAGTGGAAGTCTGAATAGCTTTATTTTAGAGACTCTGACAGGTACAACTAAAATTACAGCTAAATTCCAGTTATATTTCAGGGGTTTCAAAGTCACTTTTGATTGTATTCTCTTTCTGTTTAGAAAGATTCCTACATTTGTTTACTTTGATACAGAACTTCCTTCATGTTGGGCCAAAATTATTAAGATGTTTAACACAAGAGTGCTAAATTCTTTTAAATTATCTCTGCTTAGCGTTTTATGCCTATTTTTATTTTAAAAAAAAAGTATTGTTTGTATTCTTTGCCTTTGTATTAAAAATGCTCATAAATAAACTAATATATTAATAAAGCACATCCATAGCTAAAATTTTTCTTTAAAAACCCTATTCCAGAATAAAACTAACAATTACATTAATAAATGTAATTGTTAGTTCTTGGTTAAGACATCACCAAATTCATTGATTCAAGTTATTTAGATGTTTTTCCACTATGCTTTTCCCTCAGTCCATTGGGCAAATTTCTTGTATATTTAGCATTTTGAGTTTCACAGCTCTTTTTGTGCACATTTCTTTTACTCTTCCCAAAACACTAAGGTTTGTTCAGTGTTTTAAAGTGGAAGTCAACAAAATGAATGAAAGTGGAGACTCTGATTGACTGTTTAAAGTATTACACTTTCCTTCTCTAGTGATTTGTAAATGCAATCCTTAGTAACTCATTATGCTCTGAAACTGTAAGTCATTATGAAACTAAAAACTTAAAAAACCAATGCATATCTCACAATAGCAATGAATGGTTAGTAAATGGCAAATCACACGATTTATTCCCGACAGACTGCAATGGTTGATCAATTGCCATAACTCCTTTTATTAGACAAAATAAATAAAAAGCTTTTAAAAACTGAAATAAAATAATTTTACAGCTTAATAATTGAAGAACATTATAAACCTATAAAAATAATATTGCAAAATCAGCATCAAATCTGTCATTGCAAAATGTATAAAAATTCAAATGTAGCAGGAATTGAACTATTTCAAATCCTGATTTATATCAGTATTATAAATTTATTTTACATGGCGCTGTGAACTATTTACATACCTTTCCCACCACCTAATTCTTCTGAACGTACACTAGTGTAGCCACATAGAAACACCAATATAAACACACAAACAGTTGTACACAAGAACAACTTTGACAGACAACATTGTTAGTGGGTATAAACAAATAAAACTATCGCCAGTTATGGTTCACATTAAGTACATGAAATCCTCTCTTCCTCTTCATCTGATGCTAGCTTAACGTCAGCTCAGGTCAGAATTATCGGTATCAGTAGCACTTTATTCTAAACAATTATAATTTCTTTCTTAGCCACATATAAATAAAATAAACCAGTAATAGTAGATTCTCGTGCATTTTCATATTAGTAATATCAAATTAAAATATAGCAGAAACTCTCTTTTAAACATTTCAAGATAGGAAAATAATGGTAAACATCAATGGAAAATGCAAATTAAATATGAATGATTTGGATAGATAAAATTAGTTGGAAAGCATAAATTATTATAAATGTCAAAGGCAAACTGTTAGGTAATGTTATTTCCTTAAAAAGATAGTTCACTGGTAACAATGTGATTCAAACAAGAAGTCTGATATTTAGAATAGTCTCTTTTCAATTTTTTTGGTAAAAAATAAAAAAAGTACAAACTGCATTGTTGTTGTTATACATTACTGTGTCTGCTTTCATGAAACATTGCTGCCGTTTTGAGTTGAGGGCATTAATAGGTTTATATCTTTGACAGATATTTCAGGATTGACAGAGAATGGAAATAGACCAATTTATCCAGTAAAACAGCTAGCAAGTATGAATTTGCATGAATTTATTCAATATTATAAATTAATAAATACAAAGTAAAATACAATATAAGAACTATAGTCAATTTATCACCCTATATTGTTTTGTATTTATTATTTATATATTTTTACCAATATTTTACCTCAACCGACTTATTGATCCAAAAACCCACAATTATTAGGATATTGGATTCATTCACATTATAAAAAATTGTCATCTCTAATTATTTACTGCTTTTATTTTTTTATTGGTTATTGACCCTCCTCAACCTTTTTTCCTCACTTCCTCCAAATACCTCCCCCCCCTTCTATTTCTCCATGTGATGTATGTCTCTATAACCTAGTTTCTTTACATTCTAATAAACAATGCTAGGTATTATTCTTGTTCCATACACTGGGCATATCTCTGTATTACACCTACTACCTAGGTACTGCTTTCAACTTTACAACTCTAGTTCTGATACATGCAACCTTTTCTACAAAAATTGCGACTGCTAAAGCGTTAAAGGACACATACACATGTATATAATGTTTATTGTAATTTTCAGCTCCTAGTGGGTAGGATTGATGGAAGTTTGAAGGTTTTTTTCAAAAATCGCTTCATGGGTACCGTCACATTAGCTTCATTCCTTCGGAATTCGCTAAAATGTTTTGATATTACAACTTGATAGCTAACATTCTATAAAATTCTACCGGGTCCTTCGTAGTTTTATCGATAATTTCATGGAAGGTAGTCCTGATATTCGGGTAAATTTCTGTAATTGGATGTTACGGAATGTTAATAATTAGAGTATTTGATTCACGCTTAATATTCTTTACTGACGAAGCATGGTGGTCTTGTTTCGACGCAAAATAATATACACTGGAGTATACAAAAAATTAATAATAAATAAAATATTTATACATGAAATCCCTTTGTATAATGGAAAATCGGTGTTATATGCGTAGTAAATACATAGAGAATAATATGGCCTATCTTTTATTAAAATACTATAAATGCAGAAAGATACAGTAATTATATACTCGCACCACTTTTTGAACAATTAACTGATCTTGAATGCCTATCTGGTATTTCTAGCAAGAACCGACACGTGGTATTTCTATGCAGATGCCAAAATGCGTTCTTATTTTCATTATAATTGCGAGAACTTGAATCAGTTGTTTTGCGCTCTGACAGCCTAACCGCAGCAATCAGAGGTATACAGATCTAAGTAGATGCTTTCCAAAATTATCGATTTGACCATATTTTGTTGATGCTTTTGAACTTACTTTGACAGGCCACAACAAAATGGATAATTCTGAAAATCCTGGCGTCGTTTTTATAACGAGAAATTTCATAACGAATATGGGAAAACAGGAAATTAACCGAAGTATTTAAATGGATGTCCGAAACTATACATAGAACTGTTGGAAGTGTGCTTTGAAACAGTAGTGCAGGAAATGAAAAATGTGGACCTCCATACTACAAAGTAAAAGGAAACAACTGGCATCTCTGCCAGCAAACAAAGCGTTGGTTTTCCATACGATGATAAAGATGTGTCATTTGAAATATTTTGGGAAATTTTAAAAAAACGCTGGCTTTACTCGCATACGACACATGCTTGTAAGCATTAGAATCAGTGATTGTTCAATTCCGAGCTGCACTCTGGCGAAGAGCAACTTAAATTAAAATCTGTAAATGCAATTCTGAGAACAAAGAAAGTTTAAAAAAATGTTTTCCGGAAGTGGAGAAAATGTTACAAGTCAAAACTTGTCACGCAGCTGTTAATCTGCGGCGTTATTTAGAGTTGAGGAACTTATTAAAGTTTGTCAGCGAAACGAATGGCGCACTTAAACATATAATAGTTACAAGTAAGATTTACTATTCGATTTAGAGCATGGAGAATTTCTTTGCTGAGTAACGTTTATATTCAGCAAATTACTGCAATGTGTAGATCTTTTATACAATAAATAACAACCGAGGTCGATTATATAATAATTAAAGGAAGAAATGCATCGACTTGTATCAGGCAGCTCAGAGAAATTACAAACTATACTCATACTGAAAATGAGTCATCATTAGTTAGTGAGCGAAGGAAAATGGAAAGTAGTCCACAGAAGCGAGTGACAAAATTACGCAAGAGACTTCCATCACTTCAAGTCAAAATCATTTTTATGCTGTGAACTTGTTAAACGCCGAGTGGCTTTTCTGGGAATTTTCCAGAAGGGAAACTGGTAGATGCTATTAAATATTATTGCAATATAGATACGATTCCCATTCTGTATGAAAGATAAGCTTTTAAAAACACCTCTCCGGCATATGTTATCAGCACAATTCAGATCTTAGTCCCAAAAATGGAAGTAAAGAGATACCAAGTTAAGAGTTTAAACATCGAACCCTTGAGTGTAGGCAACAGAATGTGCGTGTGCAGGTAGGTATTTATCGTATTTTGCTATGCCTAAAACTAAAAGCTCTAAGCATCTGATCAACTTATGAAGGAATTTGGAAACAATGATATATCTGTACAAACGGAGAGTCAATTGCATGCAACCTGTGTATGACGCATGCAAGAGATAATAAAAGAAGGTACGGGCAACAACATTGCAATTCGAAAAAAACACGTCAATGGAAATAATGCGGTAGTCCCAAGTAAAAATTTCGAATTTTTCAGAGATCTGTGTGAGATGATGGTGCATGCCAATGTTTCATTTCAGAAGCTTCAAAACCACATTTTAAAAACTTCTTAGAATAATATGCAAAGATTGTTTGCTGGAATGTTAGTAAAGTGTCCCTTTACTAACATTCACATGAGATTCAGTCGCTGAGAACAAAATCTGGATTTCCATATATTTTTTTGATTGATTTATTTATGGACGCTCTTTAAAATCTCAGGTCATCAGCGTCCCATTCAACTCAGTGCGTGAAACGGCCGACAAATTTTGCTCAGAGGCCTCTCTTTCAGGCTTGAGGTTCTTTTTCGTACGACACGGAACCCACGGCATTACTTCCCTTCCCTTTACTTAGGAGTTTTACGCCCGAAAAAATCCATCGGTACTGGCCAGGTTTGAACCCGCGATTTCCATATATGAAACTACATACGTGCTGGGCGATATATGAAGAGTGTTATTGTTGGAGTATTATCGTACAATACTGCAGGGCCAAATATATTTTCTAACAATGGAGACGTTAGACATTCATTCAACAATCATTTCGTGTTTGAATGTTTTTGTTTTAAAAGTATTTAATGCTGAGGCATCACAGGCGGTGGACATCGATGGTACACGAGATGAAATGATAAATTGGAAAAGGTTTTTTTTTTTTTTTTTTTTTTTTGTTTAAGGAAGGAAACGTTCCATGCTTTAGGATACACCCCCGGCATTTACCATTTGAGGGCTGAGGAATACAAACCCCATGCCTGCCTCTCACGAGTTCGTGCCTTAACGACCTCGGTCATCCCTAACGGTTGAAAATGCTATGGCTCTTATAGCCTGAATACCTTACACGAGAAAATGTTTTAATGTTCCTTTATTTGATAGCATTAATTTCCTTTGTTAGTTCTACATTTACTTTTCTAACTTCTTAACTATTTTTAATTTTTTTAAGTTTTCTTTGTAATTTGTTGATTTTAAAATTATTTTGCTTTTGGTATTTATTAATTCTGCCAAGGAGGAACTTTCAAATATGCAGCATTTCATTTGCCCAATAAAATTGTTTTGCACTTACTGTATGCGTTAAAATGTCTATTGCAATATTTCCTTTATATCCTAAAATTAACTTTTTTGAAATTTTACATTTCATTTTCATAGAATCCTTAATCCTTTTCATTAATTTATATTGCGATCTTGACGAAACTGCCGTGTGTCTACTACCATTATCATGAAGATTAGTTTTTTTTATATCATTAACAATCTCAAAAATCTATCACCAATTTACTTGGTTACTCTTTTAGTACAGATATATTTTCAATTCCAATCTGGGGTCCCTCAGAGATACATGCTAGACCCTCTTGTTATTCTTACTGTATATCAATGATCTATTATTGTATCTATTAAATTATTCAGATGTAATGATAAACCTATTTGTAGATGAACTGGTGTCTTTATCATTAGAAATGACAATAACAACCTCAAGAAAAATATAACACATGAATGGAATAAATTACTGAACTGGTTAGCAGCTAACAATGATAAAATTGTGGCTATTAACTTCTGACTAAGGCATTTGATATCAGCTTTAAAATAGTGAACAATGTCTCCACATAATCTTAGGATTATAAATTAAAAATCAAAGAGCTGGGATGAACATGTTTAAAATTTGACACTTAAACTCAGCAGAGCGTGCTTTATGCTTTTTCAGCTGAAAGCTTTGACATCCTGATGCATTTAAAACTTGCTACTTTGTTTATTTTCACGCACAAATTTCATGTTGTAATAATGCAGTACAGAAGAGGACTCTAAGAATTACAATTTGCATTTCACAGAGAGAAAGTTGCAGGTAACACATTAAAAGATTAAATATATTGCGTCTACCTGCCTTATACATAAAATATATATTAGTTTACACAAAAAAACCAAACTTAGAAACCTGATAATAAATGCTGAAATATACTCCAGTAACACTCAGAACAAGAACTTAAATGCACATTTTAATAAAATAGCACTATATGAGAATTGCTTTAAGTTCACTGGATTAAAACTATATAACCAGTCATCCAAATTAAAAAGAGATAATTTTTATCAAAAATTTAAGAAATGCATAAATTAATACCAAAAATGGATTTTATTTAATTGAAAATATTCTTAGCTATTGCAATTTTTTGTTTCCTTATTTATGGACGCTCTTTTAACATCTCAGGTCATCAGCGTCCCATTCAATTCAGGGCGTGAAACGGCCGACCAATTTTGCTCTTCTTTCAGGCTTGAGGTTCTTTAAATGTACGACATGGGATCCACAGTTTTACCTTCCTTCCGACTTTACGATTTTTACGCCCAAAAAAATCCATCGATCCTGGCCGGGTTTGAACCCGCAATCTTGGGTTTAGGAGGCAAGTATCGTTACCACTACACCACCAGGACCGACTGAAGTATTGCAATGGAAAAGTACTAAACAAGCTTTTAAATGTATGTCACTCATATGCTATGCAATGCCATATTCTTTTCTCCTGTTTTCCGGTTTCATATTTCTCAAGAATTTAATTACCCAACAGATATGCAATCAATGTGGGAGGAAACTGCACAGAGTTACTGTAGAAGAATAGTATTAAAGTACCTTTAACAACTAATATCTCTCTAAATGTAGCAATTTTGTATATTATGATTGCATGAATGTATGTATGATGATCTGTTCATTTTCCTTATATTAATATGTACCAGTACAAGGTATAGCTATAAAATAACCAAACTGATATTTTTGCAGTTCCCTGTAATGTTTAGAGCAGAAAGTGATAGAGGACTCATGTGTACTCTTCATTTTTGCCTGAAAAATTCATGGTAAACAATTCTGTGGTAGCCTTTGTTTGGAGTGGACTGTACTTCTGACATGTATCAGAAAAATGTTAAGCGCAAAAGAAGAGTAGCTCATGAATGTAAAATTCCTCACAAAACTTGAAAAATGCACTGCAGAAATGTTATGGTATGTTGATGAAAGTTAATGGTAATGAGTGACTATCTTGTTGAATGGTTCAAAAAATTTAAGGAGTAAAGAATAGATTTGGAAGATGATTTGCACACTGGCCAACCTTGCACATCAAAAATTGGTGAAATCATAAGAACAAATCCTCACCTGAAGTTTCAAGCAATTGCTAAGTTAGCTAACATCAACAGAGAAACTGTTCGGCAGATTTTATATAACAATTTTAACATGAAAAATATTAAAATTTAAAAAAAAAGTGTGATCATAAATGGTGCTGAGAATTCTTTCTCTTGAGCAGAAGCAAACTTGAGTAATTAACATCTTTGAAATGTTAAAATTTTTATATAAAATTTGCCAAACAGTTTCATCTCAGCAATTGCTTGAATCTTCAGGTGATGATTTGCTCTTATGATTTCACCAGTTTTTGATGTGCAAGGTTGACCAGTGAGCAAATCATTCTGCAAATTTACTCTTTACTCCTTAAATTTTTTAATCACTCATAAACTTGCATGCAAGATACCATTAACTTTCATCAACATACCATAACATTTCTGTAGTGCATTTTTCAAGTTTTGTAAGGAATTTTACATTCACAAGCTACTCTTCTTTTGCGCTTAACATTTTTCTGATACATATCAGAAGTAAAGTCCACTCCAAACAAAGGCTACCACAGAATTGCTCATCATGAATTTTTCAGGCTAAAATGAAGAGTACACATGAGTCAATGACCTCTATCAATTTCTACTATAAACATTATAGAGAGCTGGCAAAAATATCACTTTGGTTATTTTATGGCTATACCTTATACTGGTACATATTAATATAAGAAAAATGAACAAATCATCATACATACTAAGTAGTAAATGTAATAAAATAACAATTATAAATATTTTCATAATAATATTACAGTTCATGCAATCATTATATACAAAATTGCTATATTTAGACAGTTATTAGTTGTTCTATTCTTCTACAGTAGCATCTGTGCAGTTTCTTCCCACATTGATTGCATATGTGTTGGCTAATTAAGCTTTGGACAGGTAACAAAACTTTAAAAGTAATAGGGAAATATAATAGCACATTATTTCTTTCTTTGCTCCCTTTCTACCTTCTTCCCTCTTTTATTTGTCCTTTTCCCTTTCTCTTTCTGGGGAGGATTCAGGCATTTTTACAGTGAGAGAATGGTAAAAGCAGCATTCATTTTTCACTCCATACCTCATTTTCAGTTTTTCACTGATTTTTTTACTCTCTCTTCCTTTAGGTATGACTAGTTTTTTTATGACTAACCATATAAGTTGGCATTTTGCAACCTCTGGGGTTAGAGATTTGTCTTTCTTCATTAATTTCTTTCTGAACTTTGTTCAATGTATGTTGCCAATACTAAACTGTTAGCATGTATTTTTTCATAAACTACTACCAATGTGCTCATTTCACACTCTTTATGGAAATGCTTTTAATTATTACTATGAATTCTGCAATAATATGTAGTTATAAAATATTTCAATTTGTTTGAAAATATATTGTCTTAAGTTTTTATTTATATATTTTTCTAAAGTTGTGTCCGGTTTTTCTTTATGTTTTACCTAGTTCATATATTAAACAGCTGTCTCTACTGATATTAAAGGTGCCATATGTTCAGGCAGTAATATTTCTTTTACTGTTTCAACATCAAAATGAAACATTTTTGCATGAATCTTTGTAGCCTATTGGTTTCATACAAAAGTCATCTTTAATAAATTATTTTTCGTGTGTCTCAGAGGCTCAGCAATGAAACTGGCCCATTACTATTCCCACACAAAGAATTTAAAATCACTGGTTGCTTTGTCATTATAATTTGAAGTGGTTGAGAGTGAAGTTGTGTGCGCTTGTGGGCATCGGCCATTATGTACATCCTGCAAGATATAACTTTCTATTCCTTCTATAATCTCAAAACACTTTATTAAATTTTTAAATATCATATTATTCTTTTTTCTGCATATTTCTGTTATACTAATTATTTTAGATCTTTTACATAAATAATTTACAAATATGAAATATATCTGTGGTTTGCAGTGAAACTACTGAGTTTCAGAGGTAGTAACATCAATGCTTTTGTCATAACAGTAGTTGAAGGTTATGATATACATAAAAAAAAATCAAAGCAAAAGAATTGATCATTGGATTGCTGATGTAAATACTTCAGAAAATTGATAACCGGTCATGTTTATCTCAAAATGGCAGTGAAAGGGTGAAAAAGAATTACAGCAATTTCAACATCCAGCTCTATCTCTTTTTGATGATGGTGATGAGGTTTCCTGTGCTAATATAGATAGATACTATCATACAAAATGTGAATTAATTAAGCTTATTATATTGGTGTTAGCAGTATACATTTATGTGGAAGAAATTTCCAATATATAATGGTGTAAGTTATTTTTGCTCTGAGAGGAAAAATCCAAGAATTTTTCTTATGCTATTCTCCCCAAACCTACTGCATATCATTGCATATGAAACCTATATCAACATAATTTAAATATACTAATGAAGAAAAGGTAACTTTTGAAGGGCGAAAGAATCCTCAATTATAAAAAATATTAGTAAGATCCTATGCTGAAAAATGTATACAATTTATCTGTGATGCCATGATATAGGATTTCTTGGTTATTGCCAATATTCATATAAATAAAATGACAAAAGTCAAAGGAGGAGGAAGATGGTTAGAATAAATTATATAAAGTACGTCCTCTTATTTTTTTATGTTCATATAAACCCATAGAATCCCAGAACGTACATGACTCAATGAAAAACACTAGTATGTAGCATAATGGTTTGTAGCAGCAAAACCTCGGTAGGACAATTTTATTAGGTACTGCTACTGCTGTGCTGAATTTGTATTGCAAGTATCTAGAATACAACAGAAAGAGAGTGAAAGAATTGAAATACAATATCTTTTAATCAATATATCTTGTTTTTTTTTTGAGTAGTGTTAACGGCCGTTTTTACTACTGAGGCACTACAGGCGGTGGACACTGATACATGAGATGAAATGATAAATTGTGAAAGGATTTTTTTTAAGGAAGGAAACGTTTAAGGCCTAAGTTTAGGGTACCTCCCCGGCATTTGCCAGTTATGAGGACTGAGGAACACCTGGGAAAAAAAAAAAAAAAAACAGTCAGGGAGGACGGTGCTAGTAGGATTCGAACCCCAGACCTCCCGCTCATGTGTCCGCACCTTAACGACCTCGGCCACACGTGAATATGCCTTCTGTACTTTACCCGCTAATATAGTACTTCGCACACAATCCGAAATAAATTTATATTTACATTTTTTAAGCCATAAAATCCTAAGTATGGTTTCTTTCAGAAGGGAAGTAAAGCCATTGGCTGTATATTGTAGATATACGGCGTGTAAAAGAATTTCAAGCCTGAAAGAAGAGGCTTCTGAGCAAATTTATTGGCTATTTCACTTTCTGAATTGAATGCAATGCTAATAACCGAAGATATATACAATAATTATAAAAGCAGAAAAGGATAAAACACTAAGAAAAAGTCACACTTATAATCGCAATATTTCCAACTACTAGGATTCTTCTATGGCAAAAAGACAAGTGAAGGCGATAAAAGTAAATATTGAGAATCGAAGGTAACGTTATGCGTGGAAACAGATGAAACTAGCAGTAAGAGTGTGTAGGGGGAAAAAAATTAATACCTAAGATTTAAACCAGATGGTATACGCGCTTTTTTGCTTTTATAATTACTGTTAATTTGTTACATTGTTAATTGTGTTACTTTATTTTTCTTATATATATATAAATTAACAGTAATTATAGAAGCTTTAAAAGGATAAAACACTAAGATAAAGTCACACTTGAAATCGCTATATTTCGAATTCGTTGAGTTCTTCTATGGCAAGTATAATATATATAAGCAGTTACACCATGAGGAAGCGAACCCTCTTATCTTTTTTTCATAGTCGCGTTTCGACCGTCTGGGCTAACAAACCGTGGTGAAAATTGGGCTGATTGTTGCCTATATGTTATAGTCAAGATTAACTTCGGCTAATTAATGACGCTGCCGATAGTGAAAGGAGGCGTGACTTTCTCCAGGGCGAACCTTGCTCTTTGGGTAAGTAATAAATATAAGTTCTCGTAAGGAACCAGATCGAAAGCGTCGTGCTGATCTCATCCGCCATTGACTTAGGTAGATAATTGGTATTCCTGTACAATGGCGTGTTAGCACTTGTATATACACCCTGCCGCGTTGTGTGGAACCAAGTACTTCAGTTAGTCTTCTTTTCACAAACTGCTGCGTAGGTAAGCGGAGAAAACCGAGTAATAACCGGCCTGGCAGGCAGTCCTCAACGGCAGAGGCAAAAGCACAATTCCAGGAAATGGTGCATGGGTGCAATGCGGGGGGCGGGGGCAGTTGTAAAGCACAAAATAAAAAGCAATCGCCACAAATGAACATTTTAGTTGGTATGTGTTAATCACATGGAGTATACAGCGAAAAGAAATGGGAAATTTAATCTAGCAATGTAACAAGCACGTAACGTGTAAAGGAAATAATTGATATGGGAAAAGGCATATGCTTATACCACTATAAGTTTTGCATGTCAGATATTTCTTAATTTGAAATGACACTAATGAAATTTAATCTAACATTTCATCCTTTTCATTGACAACAGAAACGTGCTCAGCGTCCATTACAAAGTCATTAATATATTCAGGATTTGCTATAGGCTGTTCACAGCAAAACTGCAATCGACATTTGCTGTGTACGTGTTTACACATATTTCATTTAATATTGGGATCAAGGCACGTGCAAGAGTACCTATGAATGCACGCAGATTAAATGGTATTCACTGCAGATTAAATGGTATTTACAGTGCACAAAATATATTTTACATGAGAATGGGATCCTCCAATCACCATCTTCCTTAATAATGCTTATTTATTTTAATGCTAAATAATATCCTTATTTATTTATTAAATATTTATTTCCAAGCTTGCTATGTATGTGCCTATGACGAATGTCCATAATTTTACTCGTTTGTTTTCTTTTCGTACGCACAATTTCAGGAAATGGTGGATCGATTCCACAGGGGGAACAGTCGTAATGCACGAAATAAAAAGCAATTGTAAGCCAGAAATGAGCATTTTAGTTGGTATATGTTAATCACATGGAATATAATACAGCGAAAGGAAATGGAAAATTGAGTCTAGTAATATAAAATGTAGAGAAAATAATAAAGTTCTCCAAAGTAACACTAAGAAAGCTCAGATGGTTAGACCCCCATACTGTAATACAAATTCACGGCCGAATGCTTTTTTTTTTCTTCTTCTTCTTCTGCTGGAGCTAAAGGAGATTTACCATCATAACAATTATTTACTGGTCAACATTATATTTGCGATTTTTTTTATTTTCCGCTGGAGTCAAAGGAGATTCGCCAATTACATCCAACTTTTCCGCTTGTACTTTAGAAACATGCTATCTTAAATTTTTCTTACATAATACTCCTTCCAACATTCCAGACATAAGAACTCTTGATCTACTCATCATGAACAAAAAGTAACTAACACAGTACAATTGCAAACTAACAGAACTTTCGGCCGCGAGTATTTGAACATTGTAGGAGTATCAAATTATCTACCTATATGTGTGGAAGGTTTACGCTCGACTCCTTTTCGTAAATATAAACTCATAAGGGATTGTGTGCTACTAAATTGGCGGGTAAATCATGGTAATGATGTCAAACCTCCTGACTCCAGTAGAAAATACAAAAATTCGTAAATACATTTTAACCCGTAAATCATTGTAATGGTGGCAAATATTTAACACCAGAAGTAGAAATTCCGCTTAATATCCATTTGACGTAAACACATTAACTACTTATGCTAACACGCCATACCTTTGTACTGGAATCTACTATATCTGCCCAAGTCACTTGCGGACGAGATCGCTTTAGGCATGAAAAGACGGCCTTACTTTAAAGTCAAGTAGTATCCTGTTCCTGTTTATACACGATTCATAACCAAGATCAAACCTATGAGGAATGTTTGAAACTACTGTGTTATTGTTCCTGTTTTGGCTATTTGAGATATCGCTAAAAGATAACACTTGCTGCCTCATTGCAGCACACATTGTTAGCATCCGTGATGATCACTTTTATATATTCAATTTCGGACAAGAGTTTGAATTCTAGCATTAAGCTACACACCGAGTTTACGCGCAATTTTCTTGACGTGATCGTACCCATTTGTAATCTCTCTCTTCACATTGAGATTATGCTTTGCAGCCCCGTTCAAATTCTGAATTCGTTTGTGGTTTAAGTTGATTAACTTCGGTAATGTTTGAGAATTGGATTCCCACTTATTTGTTTTATATCTCCCATGATGGATGAGGGTTTGCGGGAATGAAACTGCTGCAGTCAAACGAGAATATATGTTCGTGTAATTCAAAATTGAAAACAGGCTGTAAATGTCACGTACATACAACGTTCAAATTTTCACTGTTAGAATTGGTCATTGCATCTACTAATTTTAGGTGGATATTCTCGATTTGTTTAAATTCTGAATTATCTCCTATTAGTTTTGATAACTCACTTTTCACTTCACACAGTTCTTTAATAATTCTATTACCAGCTAAATAAATTCAACAATTTCAGCATCGTACCATAGCACTCACTATTCGCATTTTCAGGCTGCTTGGTAATTTCTTCTCATTCTTCCTTTCGTGAATTCCCTTCATTTCTACACGGCGTAGAATTGCCGTTGATCATACTGTCATTTTATCGCTATAATTTCTTAAGCTTTTGCTATGCAACTTCATCACCAGACTAGCAACCATGATGGTATTTATGACCGAAAAACCTGGGGGGGGGGGGAACTCAATCAGGGAGATACTCCTCACTACAGCATGGAGCTCCAAATGTAAAACTATTAATTTAAGCAATCAGCTTTTTGTATAGAAATATAGCCTTTTGTATGTGATATGTCTTTCAAAGTTTTCCATACATCTCAGTAGTACTGCCCAGTTAAGTTGTGTATGCAGGTATGACATGCTGGTAAACCATTTCTTGAATATGAAAAATGATGTAACCAAGTTTCATCAGCAGTGATTGATTACCTTTGAAAGAAACTCCAACAGCATATTCACCGCATGCAAATGACCTTTTGCTGGATGTTGTGCAGCATATAACAATGTATGAAATGCACTGCACCCTCTTTTTTTTTGTATTAAAGCTTAAATACTGTTTGTGTGTATGATATTGGGCATGTATATTTATAAACTTTAAATATCTTTCATTCTCATAAAGATACCATTTATGACATTCTCACTTATTCCATGTTCTGCAATACCTATGTTGTACAAGCTCCTATGGAATGTAAACCAAAATTTAATCTTTGAACCCACCATGCACAAACACATCTGTACAATTTTTTAATTACCAATGTGTGGGTGGTATCCAGTGAAATTTTCAGAATTTCTGAAAGTGTTATTAATGTTACTGTATTATTATTCTCTCTCATAATGTTAATGTTATTTTCCAGAAATGAGAAACTGGAATGCTGGGTCTATCTTCCTTTGAAATTTATTGCCTTCCCTCTTTAACCCATCTTTGAGCTGTGCTATAGTGAAAAACAAACTTTCCACTGGCCTCAAGTGAATATTTGTTGAGACAAAATCAGAATTTCAGAGCAACATAATGTTTATTGCTGGTCACCTCTTCTACTGTATGCAGAACTGAACATGTCTCAACTTCACACATCTCAAAGGCGTGAATGGGAAGTGACAACAATGAAACGAGTTCCATGTACATTACACATTAACTTGGAAAAAAAATGCAAGTGTGGTCAGAGCCTCAATATTTTCATGCTGCTGATGAACCAATGAACATTTCTGAAAAGTCACAGTGCTCTACTACTGGTGTATTCCAAAAGGTGAAATTTTTTTTTTGTTTTTTTATGGTGTGAAATAAAAAAGTAAGGCTGTTAAGTGATTTATTTGTTGTATTGAATAGTGTGTTTGAAAAGTATGATGTAATAACAAAACGGGGGCTCAAATTTATGATGGCACAGCCGTTAAGTATATAGTCAATAATTTTTTTCATCTATACTGCAGGCCTTGTTGATAAATAATTTCCTACAGTGTAACCAGAGAGAGTTGCATTACCAGAATAATATCTGCTACTGAAACTTGCTGGATAGAGTTACTTGATGATTGGGATACCATAAGATTTGTGAGCAGTGGATCCTCAACCATCTTTCTGAAGAGCAAAAGGCTCAGAAAATGGATGCGTCAATGGAGCATCTGCTACATTACCAAGCAGAGGGAAGTCAGTTTCTTTGAAGGTTGGCTCTGCAATAAACTATGGATGTCTTCGTTCAGGTTACACATAACCTTGAGACGTGCTTATGTCACTCATTGTTTTACTGTATGTTTTCATATATTCCAACCAAAATATCCTTGAATTTACATTTTCTGTTTTATTTTTCTTAAAATTTTTAAGCCTTACAGGAAATAAACTATGCACTTTTCTATTTGCATGACTTCAAAGTTTACATTGCAAAATATGAACATAACACGTACACTGGTCAATATGCCAGGTGCTCCTTTGCCCTGCCTTATTTGTGGATAATGTTCAATATGGAGAATGAGATAAAGAAGCATTATGTTTGGTGTGCCTACTACTACATAACTAATCTTCACCAGCAAATCAGTAATACCAGGATTTGTTCAGTCAGGTGCCAGGTGGTGTAGTGTGCCTAGAGATTGTCAGGTGGAATTCATGGCATGTCAGTGCTCCATTCTAAAGTATGTTCAATTGGCAAATCTTGATATTTGAGCATTTTTATGAATTGAGCTTAACACCTGTTTTTACTACTGTGGTATAACAAGCAACGGCAGTTTTTTTAATAGTGTTCAATGCCTGTTCAATCTACTGAGGCATCATAGGCGATGGACACTGACAATATATGAGATGAAATGATAAACTGGGATTTTTTTTTAAAGGAAGCATTTCAGGTCTAAGTTTAGGGTATCTCCCCAGGATTTGCCATTTATCAGGACTGAAGAAAACCTGGGAAAAAACCTGTTATGCAGTACGGCCCTGGTGGGAATTAAATCTCAGACCTTTCACTTACGAGATTATGCCTTAACAACCTCGGCCATCTGTGGTAGTACAGCAGTAAATATTGATGATACAGAGGATGAAATGATACATTTGTAAATTAATTATTTTTGGGGGTTGTTATTGATTTGGTTTATTTAAAGGTGCTCTTTAACATCTCAGATCATTAGCATCCCATTCAATTCTGGGTGTGAAACAGCCAATAATTTTGTTTAGAGGCCTCTTCTTTCAAGCTTGAGACTCTTTTACATGCCGTAAATTTATGATATGAGACCCATGTTTTTTGTGAGGTAAGGAAGTACCTGTGACCTTTTTTATTCTCGTAAACTTTTCCAAAAACTCAATTTCATTGACTGACCTCAAAACAAGCTCCTTGACTGCTGTGTGACCAAATTCATGGGAAAGGCTCAACTTTCCATATGTTACTGTCTGAGCAGCAATACAATTTTTAATATTGTGAGTCTTTTGGTGACATGTTCAATTTTGTTTTCTGAAATTCAGAATGTCTAGCACCAACATGTACAAAACACAAGTATTTCTTCTTAAAACCTGCTGATAATGGCCCACCACAGTCAGCACGAATAATGCAAGGCAATCATCTTAAAACTGTAATTAAATCAAAAGTGATACTTTCACATTCCATCACTTGAAAACAACTACTTCAGACTAAAGTTGACCACATAAAAGTAATGGCTTGTCTCACTCTTACTCATTTTATTTCACAAACACCATCAGAAATTTATGAGCTCATAACATAATTTTCTTCCTGTACTCACGATTTTATCCACATTCGTTGGCCGATAGGTAAAGTTAAAACATAATGAGAATTATATCTCATTTTAAAAATAGGTTAAGGAGAGATATTCTATAAGAATGTATTAAATATGTTCACACTAATTCCATTTATACAACATTAGGACATGTTTCTGGGACAATCACAAAAAAAATAATTTTGATGTTCCACCCAAGGATGAAATTAGCAAGTTAATACTCAAACCATCAAGAGACTGCCACAGAAGTACCATTTGATGCATACCAAATCAAGTAGTTCGTCAACAGCTGATGATAGAGATTGCCTCCCAAACATGCCCTAATGTTATATACATGGCATTTGTGTGAACATATATAATACATTCTTAAAGGATATGTTACTACTCCATTGTACAATTTAATTCAGAAGACATGCTTAGAGAATTATAAACTTCATATTCGGTGAGGCTTCCAAGAGTTAAAAGCATTCTAATAAAACCACAAGAACATAAGTTGTACAGTTTACAAAAAGAACAGTTCTAGTTTGTTTAGAAAAAATATTTTTCCTTCCACTAATTAGTTCTTTCAACCATTTTTAGCCACAAGCTCAATTCTTTCATGGTTGTTCTGATTCTGTTAATATACATAAAAATATTTTTTGGGAATTATTACTAGACTAGGCTTAAAAAGCTTAATAATGTGGATATTTGCTGATAGACTATGTAAAGATTAAAGGAATTATATTACAGATTTATCCCTTATTACAAAATGGAGTACATTTTCTTGGAATTTCTTTATGCTTTTGGTAAAACTGATTCTAGTGGCTTTCAATTGCAATTTATACACATATAAGGAAAATGAAAATATCTAATAGTATGTAAAATTGCTTTGAATATGTAAAATATATGCAAAAATATGGAGAAAAAAATCGAAAATAAAAATAATTATACTACAATATTTTGTGAACACTTGTGTTTTCCCCTGCATTTAAATAATTGGAAACAAAATATGTTACACAGTAATTCAATTTTAATCCAAACCTACTCATTTATTCAATTCCCAAGCATGTTAAATAGAGGACATCTTCAAGTATTTCTACAACAGTACACTTGAGTGAATATGCAGCCTTCTGCATTGTTGATAAGAAGTATATACAACCTGGGAGACTATTCTGAATGGTGACAGCAGCCTGTACCAAGTTTAGCCATAAATACTTTCACAAAATCCCTCTAGTCAGTACTAGAGATCAGGACTAGCATAAGATGAAGCAGTGTGGATGAAATAGGTTACACTGGTCTCCAGCCACTGTTGCATCATCCTCAATATGAACGGAGTCAGAATCTTGCTGGAAGCTCCAAGGTTCATTATTAAACATTGCTTGGTTCAACAGCAAGAAATTTTCCTTTGATGCAATTTTCTTATAATTACATTTTCCTGCATTTACGTACCTCTAGAGAGGGGAGAAAAAAAAACTATTACTATTAATCGTTTTGAAATGCTATGTAGTTTCTACACTTAATTCAGAAGCTACTGAAGCAGAATTAAGAAAAATGTCATACCTAGAATTTATGGAAGCTTTGGTATAAAATGTTTGACAAATCTTTTGATTCCAATTCTATTAATGCTGCTTCAGTACACAGATAAATATTATGGTTGCCACGAGTCATCAAATTGCCCTTGTATGAAACAAGGTGGTGTTATTTGTAATAGAACTTTGTTTTATTTTTTTTCTCCTTAAACAGTACTTAAATTTTATGAGCAGTTCACTAATGTAGATAAAAATGTGTATACCTGTATATTTTTTACATATAGTGCTAGTAATCCACTTTTTAGTTCTTATAATGAAGCTGAAACTTCTGGTACCTACAAGGGTGTAAATAGCCTATAGTTCATCACTGGTTATAACCAGAAGATAAGAATGGTACATATAGTGTTTCTGTGCTACTTTACATGTTCAGTTAACTCTGTTCAGCATCAAACCTGGTACAACAGCTGCAATGGAAAGGTTGTCTTCTTAATGACAGTTGCTGGATCTTCAGTCTTAAGTGCTGCTACAGTTTTTTTAATGTATATAAATATATCTTAGATTGCTAAAAAGAAAGTGCTAATACAGCTGCAGCCTGTTATTATTACTACA
The DNA here is from genome assembly GCA_030762175.1 of Metallyticus violacea. NCBI lineage: Eukaryota > Metazoa > Arthropoda > Insecta > Mantodea > Metallyticidae > Metallyticus > Metallyticus violacea. Next base: position 58,616,120 of record CM060844.1, read on the forward strand.
GTATTGTTATTGCTGTTAGAGGTACGTAATATACTTTTGAAAGAATTCATGTGACAGTGGCTACATCCATTTCACTTTTCTTCTTATAAAGTGGAAAATACAGTGGATAAGGCTATCAGTATGACTTTAACATCCACAGATTCTATTCACACAATGGAAAAATTACTCATTACTACAAAATTTCTAAGCACTAAAACCAGAATGAAGTTATGTTGGTATTGAATTGCAGAAAACGGGGGCAGGTACAATAGATAATGAATTTCAACCATCCCTTCCCTTAGGCCTATCACTCACTGGTTCTTGTTTCCTGTTATCCTGTGTTTGTGTGTACCTACTTGATAAGTGCTTAAGAACCCCAATATCACTAAATGGTATATGACGATACTAATAATAATTATATGAACATAAAATAATAATAATAATAATAATAATAATAATAACAGCCCCATCTAAATGTAGAAAAGTAAAACTTCTTAGTTGTTATACTTGTACTAAAAGAGGTCAATATCATAACCATAAATATGGTAAAATGGATTTGTAATAAAGGTTACTTAAGAAAAATGGTATCTTTAACTAAAATGTGTACGAATGAAGAATTTTTTTTTTGCATGATGGCAAATGAAGTGTATAAAAGAACCTAGAATTATTGTATATGCCTAAATGCGAATGTTAGCTGAATTTGAATTTGTACAACCAAAAATATTATCTAGTCAAATGCTTTTAAATGCTCACCATTTTTCAATTCACATCTGGTTTTTGTTAGGGGGAATGTTACCATAGTTTCATTGAACTTATGAATAGATTCATGTTTTATAATCTTCACATGAAACAATTAACATATTTAATGGGGGGAGGGGGAAATGTCTTATATAACAAGTGATAGGGAAGTATACTTCCTTGTATTTATAGTATTTTTATCCTTTTTCATTTCATTATTGTGTAGCAAATAATATTAAAGCAAACAGTAGGATTCATAGTTAATAATTGTTTTCACTTCTTAATATATGAAGATCATTGGACTGTCAAGGACAGCAGTTTTATGTTTGAGGAAAACTCTTAATCATTGTTTTGCTAGCATCCTTTCCAATTCTAAGCATACAGATATCTAGAATATAGTGTTACTTTTTGTCATCTTATCCTAGACCTAGTATTTTTAAGCAGTTATCTCATTAGTCAAGCAAACTCAGAAACTTTAAATTCAGTAGTTACAGATTCAGTTAACTTACTAATTTGCAAATCAATCCCTTTGCCATTTTCTTTCTCATACTGACAATAACAAAATCTTGTTTATCACCTACAAATCCTGCAAATTGAGATCTAATCAGAAAACTGGTTTAACAATAACATAATACCAATTTTATTCTTCATTTTAAAACTGATATATGTATGTATGTATGTTTATATTGAAAAAAATTTGCAAATGAATGTGCAGCAGATATAGTCAATGCTTTTCTCTTAGAAAGTAGCCAATATGAAATTTTGGCCACTAAAGCTTTGGATGATTTTAATAGTTTCAAACTTCTCTCACATTATGAATAAGAATGCAGGAAATGCTAAAAGCAGTATCTCTAACTCTCTTTAGTAGAAATGTTATTAGTTCTATACATCAATTATATTATTGTCAGCTCTACGTATTTATATATAAGACGAACATAACTCAACACAAATATGGTACAAAAGGCTAGTCATTCAATAAAACATTCCAAAGTTTAGGTGAAAAGTCTGTGTAAAGGATGGGCAGAAAACAGGCAAAATAAAATACGTGGAAGAAAAAAGCTAAAGTGTGAAGACCCAGTAAAGCACAATGAGCTCTTAAAGGCGATGTTCTACTTTTTCATGCACATCAAATGTTTCTGGGACCGAACTTAAAAAATATAACTAGGTAAAGTTTATATGGATAAAGGAAATAAAACAAAAATTCAAATATGAATCCAAAAAACAGCTTCCAAATTTGCAACCTTAAGAGCTCATTTCCCAACGAACTACACTAGCTGCCTGAATGTAACACTTTTGCCCAGCTTAAAAAAAAAGGGAAAGGACTGTGCGAAAGATATATAAAGCTAAATGTTAATGACACAATTCAAAGCCAGTCCTTTTTTATATAATATGTAGCATCTTATGTCATTTACTACTGGTGCAAAATTACATTCAAACACTTAAGAGTCTTAGTGTAAATTGCAGGGTGTACCCAACCAAGTCCTCCCTTTAGAAGCGATGCACAGCTTTTTACTATATTTTAGGGGGGTGTTTAATTACAATGAAATACACACAATTTATAAGTGATACAATTTAAGATAGTAAGAAATATATAGCAACTATTTTTTCAGTTTCAAATACAGAAAAGCATAAGTAAATAGATGTATTATAGCTGTTTTAAAGTGGAAAATAAGAATTACTCATTTTTCTAACAGTGCAAACAGTGAGAGAGAGAGAAAACCAAAATACAGTTATAATGAAGATTATCTAAAACTCAGCCACAGAATTAAGTAATAGTAGGAGATAAAGAAAGCATGCACTCATATTTATTTTGTAATTTTTTTCAAAAGTGAAAACAAAGACCTGACTTTCTTCATAAATTCACAGACCACAGAACTAATCTCTCAAATATAGCTCAAGCTTGATATTTGACTATTTAATAAACAGATCACACAAATCACATACCTTGGAAATGAGCCATTTTATTTTGTTTTCTGAACAAAGAAATCTGACAAGGGGGAAAATTAACTATCTACACAAAACTTGGATGGGGTTTTTACTTCAATAATTTATACTTATTACAATTTTAAAAATAAAAACAATTTTTTAAGCTTTCCTTTTGACACTGCAAAAATCAGAACTTAGTAACAGCATATCTCCATGATAATTATGTTGAACTGCTGATTCCTTAAAAGGTGAACCCTTAGCTGCACATAAAAAGGCTGTTACAAAAACTCACAATTTCCTCAAGGATTCCTATTTTGAAGGAAAACATTTGCCACATTTGAAAAATGTGTTAAGTGGTGGATGTTTAGGCAAATCATTTTGATACAGAGTTAATGCTTAGCATTAACACTTAAAAAGTTCCTTCCTTGACCATTTTATTTCCCCTGGAGGACAGGAAGTCAGCATAAAAGAAGAAGGAAAATGATAAATACAACTGTAATGTCGAACTAAACTATCTACTCACTGTTCATACTATTGGCTAACTGCACATTGCACCATTAAATGATTAAACATAGTTTTCTTTAAAACATATTAGACATTCTTAATGATGAACACTGTGTTTTTACCTTTCAATTAATTAATCAGTAATGGTACAATGACTAGTATGATTGTTTATGTCAATCTAATATGTATCTATATATATCTATATCTATTGACTATTATAGTGTATCTCTTTTTTAGAATACCCATACATACATACACATACACACATTACTCCTAAGAAGATTATGAGTTTGTATAAAATGTAGAAATATTGTCAAAACTATTTGTGCTAACAGTTATAAATTGAAGGTGAACTTGAGAACAACTAAATATAAAAGAAACAGACAATTTTAGAACACAGGAGAAAGAGGATATTTCTGATTTTATGTTTATATACAATAATTATAAAAACTGGGTTATTCTAACTTCTTTTTACTTGCTTTTTAAATTTAGATATAGAAATCTTGCCTGAATAAAAGGTTAACAAGCTTCAAATGCTGATAAGCCATATAATTCTGACTAAAGCAATGACTGACTACTTGAAACTAGCCAAGATTTAAAATTTTGTTAGGCATGAAAACTTAAATTTAGTTCTTTTCCACCTTCTATTTTATCTGTCTAATTGCTTACAAAAAGAGCAGAAATAAGCTAAATTTGAAACAGTATACACAAAGATGCAAGCGTTAATAAATGTTTATAGCCTGCAATTAAGCTCAAATTTTATGTTCAAACATTTGCAGTACCCACAGCCATGTGAACAACCCTTCTCCACAATCAAAAAATTATTGTAATGTGTTTTCAAAAATACACGTGTACTTCACAGAGAATAGCTTTTTGTTATTTTTATCCATATTTATATGGATTACCTCTCCGATTATTCTATGAAAACTTACTTTTTAGATGTAGGCAAATGTCACATTTTGTTATTTTTATCCATATTTATATGGATGACCTTTCTGATTATTCATATCAACATCATGCAATACCCATTTAAATTTGGACATCACATAAATTATAATTATCCTCTTTCTCTCATTTCATGGTTATTCTTGGTACTGAAATACTAATACCAACAAAAATACTTTTGTAGGTATGGATAAATAAATAGCATATTCCAAATTTATTAGCCTTCAATAATGTAAGAGAGTACTTTTATTGATCTCAGACAGAACAAAATTGGTTCTGATAAACTTCCTATACAATATATTTCCATTTTTAGCATCACAAAATTTATATTATGAAAACAGACATTATACCAAAGAATAACCATTTACAGTACATCATAAATTATATGAAACTTAAAACCAGACAGAGAGAGAGAGAAATGGACAGACACAAAGATAATAGTTGAGTGAGAGAGAAAAGATAGCAAGACAGAGAGAGCAAGAGCGAGAAAAGAACAGAGATAGTGAGAGTGAGAGAGAGAGAGAGAGAATGAAAATTACCACATAGCACTGGCAGGTGGAGAGGAAAAGGTAACCAGGTAGTTTTTAATTTAACTTTGCAGGACTGCCACGCTCTCTCTTATTAAATATCACAAATAGGGGAAAAAAGAAAAAAAAAAGCCATTTTTTTTGTTAATTTCATTACAAAATTTAATACACATACTTGATAAGGTTTCACTTTTATTATGAAAAAAAATCAGAACAGGTTTATGTATATATATATATATATATCTTTTAGTTTAAATAAATGCACCACTGTATAGTGTACATGCAATGCTTCAAAGTAACTGTCTTACACAAATGTTAAGAAATGCCTCAGTGAACACGACTTCAACTTGAAAAATATATGCAATAAAACCTGTTCTTAAGCACTATGTATATATTAATAGTTCCATCCACAGAAGGGTAATCAGCTGTTCATAGCTTTCAAGATTTAATTTAAAAAATAACATTGGACACATCAAGAAATGAAGAGCGGATGGTCGGCACCATTAGAAATACTTAAATTGACATGTTTCATGTTTAAAAATACTCCACACTCTATTTTAAATCCCTGATCAATAAATTAATCATGAACATTGATCAGGCATTTAATGTTAATACTGTAAAAACGCCCAACTATATTCTTGTGGTAAATATTTTGGGCAGTCAAAAATACCTTTAGCTTCGAAAGCAACATTCTACTCCAGTCCCTTTTTTTCTTTTCTTTTCCTTTCTTTCTTTTTGCACTATTTAATAAATGCTCACATTTGTTACAATGTCATAGTTCCAGAATATTAAAGTTCCTAGGAAATTTAAAGTTAGCAAATTCTAAGTTCAAGAGCTTCACAGCACTTTAGCAAATTTCCAAGTACTCAAAAGATTCAATAAAAGGTATGAATGGACTTTTTTGTATCTTTTTTCTGCCTCCTGATAATTTTTTTTAATGTTGTCCACAAGATAAGTAAAAAAACACAATTTCTAATATAAATTTCAGCTTTTGCGCTAATGATGTACGTAATAATTCTGTTTCTATAGCATTTAATAACTCATGTCAGAATGCAGTTAAGATTTGTGATCATTTAATTTCAATAATTTATTATGCAATACACATTTGGCTGTGAAACTCTTAATATAAATGGTAAACAGGAAATTACACACATCTAGATAATCCCAAAAAAGAACACTAGCTGACCCTAAGTGGGTCTCAAATTGTGCTTAAAAGGGAGAAAGATGAGAGATATTTATATTTAATATGAGTGTGTTTTTAGTAGTAGTTTAAGAATTTGGCATTTGTTTTCAGAAGAAAGGCACAGTATCTTTTGTGTGTTTTGGACCCCTTTTCTCCATTTTAAAATACTTTTTGTTCTTTTCTAAACCATGTTCTCTCTCTCTCTCAACTCTGCCCTGGTTATATAGTAAAGAAGTGAAATCCAATTCACTAAAGCAATGACAGTTTTACTTCAACACCTTCAGATTTTAGTACTCTATTAAAAAGAGCACATAATGTGAAGGTAAACTCTATAAGTTCTTATTGGAAACAGTTATTCTTTCATATTTATATTTTGTTCTGCTACAGAATTTATGTTGGAGAACATTCATTCATCTCTCATAAACATAAAGTATACATACTGCTTACACCTAACATACTTGGTGGTTTAATATGAACCTAAAAGGATAAAGCTAAATTTGATTAGCAATTCCACACTTTATCCATAGTAACTGGGGAGCCCAAAACCTGACAGATAACACTTATAAAAAGGTAATAAATGTTGGTAGAAACTACAAATATAGAAAGTGCAGCAATATAAATTTCCATGTAGAAATAGTCATCTCCACATTAAAAATAATTCCATAAAATATAGTGAAACACTACCAGATAGTAAAAAAGATAGATTAAACAGAAGTTCAAGCTAAGCAACAGTCTATGTTTTTTTTTTTTATCTAATACTATCACTTATTATCACTACTACTATTATTTTTCTTTATTTAGCAAAGATTTAGAATACATAAGGATGGGATTTCTGGAAGAAACTTTATAATATTAAATATTTTATTTTCAAAACAAAAAATTAATTCTTTACTGTAATATACTTACCTGAAGAGTTCTGCTTTATTTGGTTTGTGCATGCATAATTTGTTATAAGAGCCACAATACAAATATTCTTGCAGCAAATCTACTTAAGAACTCATTAAATAAGGAGAGAAAATATTTTTATAGTATTAATTAAAATTTGCACGGGCACATTGTATCTTGCATTTTAGAAGGCAGAAAGAATTGACTGACTTAAGTGTGGCACTTTGTTCAACCCTTGGTGAAGGGTAGCTAATTTGAAACATTCCTAACAATCAAGTATTACTTCAATGTTTTATACTACCATAAATTTTGCTAAGTCTCTTGATTTATATTTGAAATTCTGCTTACAATTAAGTTTCTTTCAGTACCGCATCTCATTTGGATCCCATCCTTAGAATTAACGTAACTGATACATTAGTTCACAGTAAGAATGATATATTGCAGCTTGATTTCTCCTCTAGCTAAAAACCGAGGATGACTTAGTTGATAGTACAGTGCAAAATAATGCAAGAAGACAATTTGAAGGCACCTTGGTAGAATTCGAATTATTACAGTATACAACACAATTTTTGCCTTTTGTTTCTGTGATATTGTTCATGCAAGCAAGTTGTTTCCAATTCTAAAGATCACAAAATAAGCGAAAAAGTCCTTTTCTTTACGTATGCAGTGGGCACACATAATGGGAATTGTCTATTGGAAAATGTATAAAAGAAAGAAAGAAAGAAAAGAATAGTGCTCATACAATGCCTTCACTAAGCAGCAGTCATGGCATTATTTTATAGTTATTGCAATATGCTGTTTTCAATCAATGTTAGTTTAAAACTGGTGGAATGTTCATTTGGAAAAAAGGGATGGGCAAGCACCATATAATCTGACCTCATTCCTACTGACAATCAATGATATTATGAAACGGATATTCGAAGACTTTTAATAAAATAACCTTGCACATCGGTAATAGTCAGTGGTCACGATCATGTAAGTCTCTTTAAAAGATGAACTTAAATCACTGCATTCTTACTGTGAACACATGCCCCAGTTTCAGACAGGTAATGGTAGTAATGCATTTAAGATATGAATAGCAGTATAATGCTTCAGCAATGTGAATGTCCAGGTAATATGACCTGGTAGGATCCATAATATGTAGCATTTGGGTTATCTTGAAATGTTAAAAACTACGACTCATTGATCCCATTAACACAAGAGGCACAATTCTCTATATGATATTTATGAAATGTGTGTTAATATAATATATAGCATATTACATGAAAGTGCTTAGGATTTAGGATAATTTATCAGTTATTTTGGTTAAATAATTTTCCAATTGTTACGGTACTATTCCTAGCAATACCCATGCAAAATGTTTTTTCATAATAATGCATATACTGCGCTCTTTTGCATTCCCACAGGTTGCAATGATTGTACACATTCAGCAGCGTGACAACAACTTTGTTGGTTTGTTTGTTCATCACAAACTTAATTAAATTCCAACAAAATTTAGAATATGACATTTCTGAAACAGTATCATTTAGTATTCCAAAGAAGATTGCTACAGTAAAAGATGTAGTCATGAAACTAATAAAGAAGAATGTGCAAATAACATAATGGGAACAAAGTTAATAACATTTTAATATACCGAATTTGAAGGATTTCTAAATAAAATAAGCTGTAGCAACCAATAATTTCAAATAGTAAACCAAACATTGCATTAAAGTGGCAATTTAAATAATGAAATGAACCAATATGGAGCTATTCAAAGGACTCCTTACTCCACTGTTCCTCGCCAAAAGCGCTGCTTTCCCAAGTGAGATTTTCCTCCCATTCCTTATTTTGTGGAAGGCACATATGTACCGTTTCTGGTTATTTTATTATTATTTAAAGTTAGTTTCAAAAGGTACAAAAATAATTGAGGTCCTTGTGATATGTCACACATGCAATGGCAAGAAAAAAAATAATGAAATGCTCAAGCATTACATTTGCTTTATTTCTTTTTTCTATACCACAATTTTTTCTCTTTTATAGGTACTTTCTCTCTTCGATCGCTATGCAGTTTCTGTGATGACAGCAAGTTTTCTTCCCCCCAAAATAGGTTACCCATGAGGTTGCATAGCAATTTGCAATTAAAACCTCACTAAAATACGCTTAGATTTTGGAAATCTCACTCAAGACCAACGTATTAAGATTATGAGATTTTCACTGTAAATTGTGATTGTCAACTATGTTATAATATATATTTATAAACGTTTAGAAATATACCACCATAAAAATTGAAAAAGGAAGTTAATGAATTGGTCTAAACCAACCCTGTAGCTTTCTTTTTGTATTTAACCTCATTTAAGTTAATATTAATTACTTGTAATATAATTAACTCATTTAAAGCTATGACAACAATACTGTTTTAAATATATTAATATACCCATTACTATAACTGTTAATTTTAATATACTGTAGGCTTATAAAGAAGGTTAAATATATACTTAGATGGAAAGCTATGTTCTAACATGGAGACATTCTGTGCTTGAAATTTGGTAAGATTAGACTGAAGTTGGCACTAAGGATATTCATGGCTTTGGGTTTTTATCTAGACTAGGATTCAGGGGGGAGGGGAATTTCTATTTATACATAAAATTACTACCAGTACTTATATTTGAAATTCTTTTCCAATATCTCTTTAGAAAGTGTCTCAAGTCTTAAAGGTGAATGCTAGCTACAAATGAAATTTAGGATCTATTACAATTGTAACCATTCCTTTCACTACATCCTTCCCTTTCCAACAAATGCCACAGGGTTGCTTGTCACCCGACAGGTTAAATAGGCTAAATAAAGAAATATTTGTAAAAGCAAATACAATAAGAAATGTATTAAGAGAAAACTATCTAGATCTATCATCTTATTTCTAAAAGTCCTTAACATTTATATGTAAAAAACAAACTAATCATCTATTGAATACTTATGCACCCTTTAAAAATGGACTGGCACATCACAATGTCCATAAGAAAATAATGCGAAATGAATAGTTATAAAAATTCCAGTCCATTTCAATAAGGTTACAAATGTTGTCAAATAATTTGACATTACATGTTTTCCATTTTTAGTCAAATAACAACGTTGCAGATTGATCAGTTCACACAAAGGCCAGTTTGTGATCCAGACTCCCAAGAAATTAAACAAAAAGTATCATATGCATACACCAGCCAAGTCTTGGAATGGTTTGACATGAAAAAGAGGGGAAATAATCCTGTGCTTTCTGTAATTAATACAAAATTAAATAATACTCTGCAGAAATATTTTCTTTTCATTTCACAAACTTGTCTCAGTGCAGCTGTGGTTCAATAAGGAAATATCATTTATCCATTTCTCACACACCAGTCTCTCTCTCTCTCATTCTTTCAACCTTTCATGTTTTAAGTCTAAATACAACATTTATGATAACTCTGTTTATATTCTTTTTTATCAATTGCTCTCTATATAGGATTGAACAAATGCAAAAATATATATATCCAAAAACGGTATGTTAAACTGGGGCATGTGAATCAAAGTTATGGCTTCATATAGTATAATATATGAACTTCTAAATATCTTCTTATTTCCAAAAATAGCACATTAAAAACATTTTTGTGTGTGTGTGTGTTTGTGTGGTTAGTGTATATGAAAGGCAAATGTTTACATAACCATTTGCATCCACAACTTTAATATTTTCCCTAATTATTCAGACATGAAAAGATTCTTTTGTATACACAGGTAAGCTACAAGTGTATTTGAACAATTTTATTCAGAAACTCAAAAGGCTACCATAATAATTAAGTGAAGAACTCAAAATACTGACAAATTAACAAGGGCTTAAAAATTATTATCCAGCAGGCATTAACTATCAAATTTAATTGTTACATGTAATTATGTACCACCATTACCAATTAACATAATTTATACCTAGGTCATGTTTAATTCATTTACATTTTAAAATGGGGGACATGAAGAGTGCATTCGATATGTTTTATCATTTCCAATCTCTAAAGTATTTTACTAATTTAACCAATTTTGGGTAGCATTATTTCTTTTACCACTAGTGAAAATTAACTTCTATTTCCAGCTAAACTAGCAACCATTACCAAGTGACTTTACCACCAAATTGTGCTTAAGCCTCATGTGCGTTTCCTTCTTCGCCTGCATCTCACTTGGCAGTGTCTCACAAAATATACTAACAGCTCTGTTTTAAGTAAAAAAGATACTACACTCCTCTTAATATACTCTAATTCACATTTTAATCAAAATTTGGTCACCATTCCTCTTTTTTTTAAATCTATCTGTTTTCTTATGTTATCTCAATGCCCATAATCCTTCATTGTCCCTTTATGTCTTTACCTTCTTTACTGTGGACTTCTGCCTTGCTGAAAACTTAAAACAACTTAATGGACAGGAAATGTTATCCTAAATTAATATTGAAAAACCCTGTACATTTCCTTGGTACTATAAGCTCTTAGTGCAATAACTTAGTTACACTAGTAAAATCTGTAATTATCATTTAACATACTTCATAGTGAAATGCACTGCAAATTGCTTGCTTTATCACTATGAGAAGTATAAAAATTAACCTTCCACAGTCACTTGCAAATTGTAGACATACCTCTTTTTTCATTAATTTAATATGACATATTATTATACAGATCTTGTGACTTTTTTGGACAATAAGCTGGGAATGTTTAAATTACAAGTCACTTCATCAAGCATAAAACAAACAAATAAGCTGCAAGATTAAAAACCAATGAGGAAGGGATAGTTTTTATACTAACAATTTTTGTAAAATCACTGAATGTAAAAAAGCTCTGTCTTGTTTTCTTTTTCCATCATCATACATTTTTTTCATCAAATATAATCTAATTCCAACATAGTGGGACAAATGTTATTAGAATCTTTCTAACCACTGCAACTAGATAATTCTTTTCACATGATAATATATGAAAGCAAATTATTAATGTAATCCTAAAATATCAGTTGTTTTGGTCTTGATAAAAATTATTAGTTCTTATCTTAATGCTCTCTTTAAAACGTTTAACGAATATAAGTGTGTATAAGTTTACATCATCATTATTATTATATTTTGGTAGCAAAATGTCTGTTGTCCCTGATAAATATGCATTATACATAACCAGATGAAAGCACACACGTTGGTAATGAAGTTAATGGACATACTGTTTTTCTTCTTTCTTGCTTTCCTTTGCCCCATTATATTCCATGCAGAAAACATCAGATTTCTCCCCTCCTTGCATCTTGGTGTCAGAAATAGATGGAGGGGTGGTTAGATATTTGACTTTGAGAATGACACTCGCAAATGATTTGACTCACTCAGCTGATAATTGTGCATTTTCTGAAAAGAATCAAGATTAATAAAATTAGAAAATGCTCTAATTGAAAAAATGTGCTTAATGGACTACATCATTCAATTATTATATATATGATTGCAGGCCAAAAACTGTCATGAAACTTATATAAAACATAAATAAATATCAGTTGTTAATAATCCATACTACAATAATTTCAGAGATTGTAGAAGATCTTAAGACGAGCAAATTTAGATAAGGAATCCAAGGTTCATGAAGAAAAATATGCAGTTATATGATGATAAAGAAGTTAAAATTAGATGGCAATAAGTCATTGTTAAGCTTAATAATGTAAACTTTTGCCTCAGAATGTCTTCAAACCCATTTTGCCAGTGAGGAATCCCAATTTTCAACAGTTCACCATCAATACTTAAAAGGATTTAGTGCTATAAAATCTCTAAAATCTATGACTAATCATAAAGCACCTAACAATGGTTACTGATTTATGTGCCTAGGTTAGTCTTGAGAATGCTATCCAACCAACTGTATGGTCTAATGGATAAAAAAGACTTATTTCAAAGGTTTAAGCATTTATTTTGTTATTTAAGTACTTTATGATTAATTATGCTCATAATTACACATAAGATGTAAAAATAAGAAGAGAAATACATGAGACTTGAACTCACAACAATTGTTTCTCTTTATCTGATCCTAGTATCATACCGAGAGCTAAACACATGTTCTATTACCATTATTGTGCATAATTTTGAATGGAAGCTTCATTAGTCAGTGGCTTACTAGTCCTTTAAAATTTCAATGGAATAATCATTAAGCATAGACTTTGATAGTGAGAGTCACAGTTATAGTTGTAAGAATTTTTCAGGCTTCTCAGCCTGAAAAATTCTTAAGACTACAATTAATGGATTAATGTTGAAATTTGAACATACAGAACCATAGAATCTCCATCTAAAATTGCTCTTCTAAAATCATAGAATCCTCTACAATCTCTAACATTACTGTAGTACAGTTCATTAATATACTACATGGTATTATTCTACCATGGTATAAAAGTATTCAAATGAAAATATACAAAATGCAGTCTGCTTTTGAAGAGCATAAGTTACAACTTGCTTTTTCCTTAAATTCACTTTCTCTGGAGGAAAACAATGGAAAAAGAAGTAGAGAGGAAGGGTGGGAAAGGAAAATAAATTAAAACACTTTAAACTACTGTAACAACCATAATCAAGATACGCAAATAATATGAAAAATCTTACTTCTACAGATACAGTTTTTAGAACTTGAAACCCAAGATAGGATAAATTTATAATTGCAGTTTTATACAATTGCAAATTTATACAAGGTCAATGATTAAAGCATCAGAAAGCTTAAGCCTAAGATCTATGGTCTGAGTCTTGACTGTGAGCACTAATTCTTCCTATTGGACTTCTTGCAAATGATGTTCATTTAATGTTCTCTAGAATGCAAAAATTTCTCATGTCACTCTATGTTTTAAAATTAGTCTAACATGGAAATCATATTGGTTTGAATCAAAAGAATGGAAAAGCAAATATTGTTACCAAAAACACTCTTGGGATGCTGCATGAAATGCCTTTAATGAATTAAAGCCTGTGCATACTTTACTGAAAAAAGGTAATTACACACCTGGCTGATGCCACATGCCCATCACCAATGTTTCTTAGATATAAATCAGAAAAACTATGGATGAGAAATGTTAATTTATATATAATCCTTGACAAGATGAACTGTTTTATGTTATAAATTAAATTTGAAAAAATCTATAGAAAAAAACTGTCTATTACAGCCTAGTTATCAGAAGAATGCAAGAATGGAGTGAAGAGTTAGAAAGGCTGAACAATTTATCTGCAAACATTTGCATTTTATTTACTACTATGAGCGTGCATGTCCATTCCCTTGCTGCCATATCTACCCATATAATAGAGTGCAGTCCATTTCAAATCTACCAGCATTCTAGTGGGCTATACAGCATGCGTTTACTGTGAAGATGCAAGCACACAATAAGAAAACCCATGTGCAGTTTTTCTTTTTGTCTTTAACAGACCCCATTTCATGCCATTTTTTAAACAGTTCAACTATGCACTGTCTTGATGGGACAGTAGCTCCAGGAAAACAATGTCAATATTATGTGCACATCTTTCTCTTTAAGAGTAACTTTCAATAAAGAATATTTGTTGCTCAACACTGTACTACAAACAAGGGATTTACTGTAACTTGTGCATTTTCAACGAGACATTAGAATGACAATGAGTGGTTGGTTCTCCCCAGTAAATGTGCGCCATAAGGGCTGCTAGAAGATAGGCAGGTATGAAATGGACCACACAGTAGGTGGTGACTAGCTTATTTCTTGCATACTGTCATGCCCACTAGACTACTAATGTAAGATGAGTTACTTCATCTGGCAATTGTGGTTATTTGTACAGCAGGGACGGTAGGGAATAAGTTTATGTTGTGCATTCTTGTTGTCACAGCCTTGCACTATATTCATCTCACTTTTTTTATACTTCCTTTAGAATACGATTTACACAGACAGACATAGCTCACTAGCTATGATGTATAAAAAATGTCATTCCTCAAAGAATTTTTTTTACTAAGGCACCACAGACAGTGGACACTAATGATACATGAAGTGAAATGATAAACTGGGAAAGGAATTTTTTTCAAGGTAGGAAACGTTCCATACCTACGTTTAGGGTACTTCCCCAATATTTGCCATTTATGAATGAGAAAAATTTGAAAAATGGAAGATGGTCCTGACAGGAATCAAACCATGGAAATCCTGCTCATGAATCTGTTCCTTAATTACCGTGACCATGGTGGCAGTTCTCACAAAGATGAAAAATATAAGAATAAAAAAGAATGAATGCTCCGATTTTAAACATGCATACTATCATAGTCTAGTGGTTAGCATTGCTGACTGCTGTCCATGAGGTCCCAGGTTTGGTTCTAGGTACTTTCTTAGGAATTTTCTAGTAAGGAACTGAATCCACCCAGCCTTGTGAGGATAATTGAGGAGCTGCCCAATAAGAGGATGGCGGCATGTAATCACATGTCCCCCCTGCAATATTGCCATCTACCAAAAAAGTAGTAAAACATGGGTAGAGAAAGCAGAGGTCGCTCTAACAGGCCATGACTCTTTTCTTGGACTGATGCACCATAGCTGAGGACAGTATATGGAACCATGCAGTGTTATTCCAAGATTTAAAAGAGCCAAGAAAAGATCCTTAGGTTCATAGAGAGAATGTTTCAAGATATTTGATATTTCTATGAGAGCCTAAAGGATGTACAGGGTAGGCAGCAACAATCTACCACTTTCAACAATTGATAACGCATATAACTCTACAGTAAGGATGAAACCCAGCACAAGCATTGAACCTCTGCACAATGTGCTTTAGTGCTTGAAGGATATTTTAAAAGTAATGACAGTGTGGTAGCTGCATAGGGGAAGTTTCAGCATCAGTTTAATATTGGGAGACATGAAAAGTACCAGAATGGCATGCAATTTGAAGGTGGATCAATCAATTATGTGCTATCACAACTGTCACAAATGAGAAGGTAGAGGGCAGTAAACATAAAGAGTGTAAGGACTACTGTTCACAGTCCCAGGTATTCAGTAGGCATGCTGCATTTTCCACAAAGATTTAACTTATCCTTAGAAACTGCAGATGATCAAGTTATCTGAGTTTGACAGTATCAAGGAAACAATTCAGCACAGGCTTTTTGGCAATTCAAGTTCAAATGATTGATTGACACTTCCATAAATTATCCCATCTCAGAAGCAATTTCAGAAACATTAAATGCTGGTTATACTTGATAAGGTCCCAAATGGACAGAATGTTTGTTTCCATTAATGCTCATTCCATTCATGATTTATTTTCCACAATTTTTTGTTCTCCTATGAAACTCTTACACTTGTAGCTTAAGAGAGTGTCTTAACTCAAAGTTGTGTTCTTTATCTTTGCAAAATTTCAACTGGTTTTATGCTCTCTCACACCAAAAATTTAATAATAATGCATTATGCAATCAATGACTGTATGTCTTACTCAAGCATGATGATACTAACAAATGACCCAGCTGTACAAGGCAAATTCGTTTTCTCCCCTAATCCTGAAACCTACATGTATAATGTCTCAAAGGCATGTCTTGCTCTGTATGGCTTATGCTGTTTATATTCAATTCACCCTACATACAATAAAAATGAACATTTAAAAAGTAAAGAATGAATAAAGCTAAAAATAAATAGAATTAGATAAACAGACATAAAACGCTGAAATAACCACACAAATACAGCAATATTTCAAACAACTTGTGCTATTCTTCAAAGGCATTAGTCAAATTGAGATTGTAAAAGTAATTATTGAATCTCAAAGATAATGTAATGCATGGAAACAGCCAAACAAGCCATGAGAAATAAAAAGGGTCGAAGAATAAAATAAGTAAGATTACTCATTAACACATGAGGAAGAAGAAAGGGATAAAAATCTCATGGCATATGATGTTTACATGAAGAAAAACGCCACATACAAACATAAAATTGCTGCCACCTCTCTATCTCTAATTTCAGGATAAGAATCACTAATGCATCAATAAGTATAAAAATAAACATATCATCAAAATCCTTATGGTGGAATAGATATGTTTGGCAACCTATAAGGGATACTTGGTTTTAACAAAATGCCTTTGATTGTTCATATGAATGGAAACAATAGTAGATATTATATCAATACAAAATACCTTGCAAAGCTCACAAGATAAAATTTATATATCCTTGAAGGTACAGTTAGCAAAAGGTTTTCCTTCTTCATTTGTTTTTAACTACTGTATGTTTCTAGGTTGGAAATACTGTCAGCATGAAGAGTAGGAAATGGGAGATGAATCATCTGTAACAGTTGAAAATGTTAACCAAATAGGAAATAATTTTTGCTGAAAAGATTGGTTACCAACGAGATGTAAGTGCTGTAGTTAGGGAATGGAGAAAACATTAAGAGTCAAATCCACCATTTTTCAATTGCAATGTAATTGACAAATTTGAAATTGAACATTCTGTTTTGCATGCACCTTGTAGTGGAAAACCTAGAACAGCATGGACTGATGAAAATGAACTCAATATCCATCTGGCTGTCACAACTAGTTAATGAAAGTCCACAAGATGATTAGCTGTAGAATATCCAACAATGTGACATCGATCTATCCAAAGGATAATGCATCAGTAGAAGTTCAAAGTGTTAATTTCACATCTGACATGTGGTTTGTTTGAAGATGATCCAAACAAGCGGCTACAATTTTGTGACATTATATTCGAGCAGTATCGACATGACCCCAATTTCTTTCAAAATATTATGTGGTTGGACGAAGCCCCCTGTTAAGTTACTGGGACATGTAAACCAACATAACTGTACTTATTGGTATAGGAAAAACCGTCATTGTTTTGGAACAAACACTAAATCATGCCGTTATAAATGTGTGGTATGCAATAGTGGTAGGATGTATTTGGGCCACACTTTATTTACGGAAAAATTTATGGTAACAAGTACTTGGCTCAACTTCGGGAAATTACACCACAAATCATCATGCATTTGGGCAACTTTGATCAACTCTACTTCCAGCATGGTTGAGCTTCTGCGCATTATGCTACAGTTTGGACATACATTGATGACATTTTCAATAGAAGTATGCTTGGACATTTTAAAGTAATTGATTTTCCACCACAATCCCTTGATCTTACCCCATTCGACTGAAGTATGGTTAAAGATGAAGTGTATGGAAGGAAAACTCAAACTGTTGAAGAACTGTTGAACAGTTTACATTCAGGATGCCTTCCACTATCTGGACAACAGCATTGAGCTCTGTTTGCATGTGTGTCAGTTTGTTTCAGATAGATTCCAATGGTACATTAATGCAGAAGGGAAAAAGTTTGAACATAAAAAAGGAGAGAAATCCTTTGTTAAATGAAATTCTCTGACTGTGCAGTTACTTTTGAACATAAAAACAAGTGCAATTCTTTGTTAACTGAAATTCATTCAGTTTGTAGTTACTTTTGCGCCACCCTACATAATTTTATTGCAATAGATAATGATATAATTTATAATTAATATAATATTCTATAAATATAAAAAGTAGATAGTTAAAAGAATAAGACAAACTGTGAAACAGAAATAAACAGTGGAAATAAAATTTGTAATATAAAATAGTGAAAAAATTACAATAGTTAAACATAAGTCCAATTCTTAACATTATTAAGAATTAAAAGACAAAATGGCTACAATAAATAATGTATGTGTCAATGCACACCAAAATATCATGTGCAGCAGAACAAATCAAGAATTATTTCTTAAAAGACTAAGGCATTGAGATTGAAACAGGCTACTTGTCTATAAGGCTGATTGCAATATGTCACATACAGCTGAGAAAGCATTATTTGATTTTTTATAAACTATATAGCATGATGATATGATTAAAAAAAACCCAGAACACTATGATGCTGCTTTACAGGCACAATGACAATCTGTATAGAGAGAAGCATGTAAATTGATAAAAAATATTCAAATAATTACCATTATAAATAATGAATACACACTGCTTATGGTGGTATGCAAACATAAGATAATTCAAACTGATGTCACTAGCTAGAAAGTAAGGAAAAAGAGGTATAGACAGAGGGGAAAGTTATATGTCATTTCAGAACTCACATGTGCTTCATATACAGGATAAGTCAGAATAACAGCGAACAACTAAAGCATGATTCAGGAGATTCATTTCAGTATTTTCTTACAGGGAATGTATATCTGTAAATGTCTAGAAGTCATTAAGTTTTTCAAGATGCATTGGGTTAGATGAAATTCTGCTGAACAGATCCTTCACAGCATTTGTTTTTTCATTTTGGAATATCTCTTGTGTTCTGTTTTTAACATTTTTTATACCTGCATTAAAATTTGCATATATTTAAGTGGTAAAGAGATTGAGTTACATATTATACAGCCACTTTGTGGTTTCTACAAGAGGTGCAGGTAGGCAATCTCAGCATTCACGAGGACATACTAAAGTTCTCCATTCATTTTTACAGGCTATTGTAAAGATATTAACTTTACATACACAGAACTGGCAGACATGCATTATGTTTATGGTGTCACTTGGGGAAATGTGAAAAAGGCACGAGATCTTTATGCTGAGCTTTAACTAAGGAGACAATTGCCCCATCACAGCACCTTTACTGCTGTACATCAATGACTGCAAGAAAGAAGACTTTTCGGGGGGGGGGGGAATGCATTAGCATTTTGAAAATCTTTTATAATCACTTATGCACTTATTCAATTCTTGTTTTGTTCTAGTAGTGTCGTATAATTAAATGAAATAAATATTCACAAGTTACTAAGTAAAATTAAGAATATTTTGCATTTTTAAAATTAAAGATATGCAGCCAATCTTATTCCAAAGCTCTTCTAATGCCTTGTAGCAAAAGGTGCGTAGCAACCTTTTTGGTGCAATTTCATTTAACCAGTCTTTTGAAAAACTTTATTGCACTCTAGCTCAATAACAAGACATTTATGGGCATACATTCGCTATAAGAAAATACTCAAATAGATCTCCTGAATCATGTCTTAAGAGCTGTTGGGTGTAATTCTGACTCCATGTATATCTGTACAGCAAAATTATTTAAGTTCAGCAACAAATAACTATTAAGCATTATAAGGGTCATTCAATAAGTAAGTTTTTCTATTGTGAGAAAAATATGAAACTTCTAAGCTTTTCTCATCTCCACCTAATCACCATCTATTTCCAAGTATTTTCGGTATTATAGTGCTAATGTTTTGATATCTTAACTATACCATGCCAATCAATTTTCACTTCATCAACCTCAATTACAGACCTCTGAGGTACTTCTTGAATTCAATATAAACATGGAAATCACTCAGAACTAGATCAGTAAAACAAGGTGGATGGCAAAAATTTCCCACATAAATTTCCATAGTCCCAAGTTCTTTTAGATGAGTTTGGGCCAGCATTGTAATGTAGTAGCAAGTCAAAAGTCCAGATGTTTCTGTTTGATCTTGATCCTAAGGTTATGTCAGGTCTTCACAGTATCTTTCAGCATTTATTCTGGTTCTGTGAGGCAAGTAATGAATCAGCAAAACACCTTGACAGTCCCAAAACACCATCAATGCAACTGGCTTTCCAATGCATTCTTACCATTCATGTTTTCACATCCTTCCTTGAACCATGCATGCAAACACTGAATTATGCCCTTTTTGATAAACAGAGGTTAAATCAAAAGGATGCTCATAGCAGTTTTACTTTTTACTGTGAAAAAAATGCATGACAGCATACAATTTAATACATGCTTTGTAGTGGCACTTCCATAATGTCTGGTTAACTACTGCCAAAGTAATTCACACCATATAATAAGACTGCACTCTAATCAAATTTCTTATGCAAAAAAATTCATTTATAATGTTTATTTTTGAGATAAAATAGGAAAACTTACTTATTGGATGATCCTCACATTTTTTCTTTCATTCAAATTATAGCGTTCAATTATTTACATGAGCATCTTAAGATTCCTTAGAATGTTAAGATCCAAACAACTATAAAACTCCTATTTACAGCATTACAGTTATGTAATACAAGGATGTTTTACTTACTATTAGAGCAGCAACAGCATCATCCATTGTCGGCAGTTGGATGAGTGCCATTTTCTTGTCCTTACTGCAAATATAGAACAAACATTTCCACTTAATAAATATAAAACTTTTATGGTTGAATGCTCTAATAATTAACATTTACACACTGTGTTTAAGTCACTAGACAATGACAAATCTGATCCTCTTACTGTTTATGTTCATTATATTCCTCCAGTAAAGCCTAGTCTCTTTATATCCTGCTCCTACAATGCCCATTTTCCTTCCACTTAGCAGTAACCACCCTACACTGTTTCACTCTCTCCTAGCTCTCTAATATTATTTGGAAGTACTTTGAATACTCACAGTTATATAAGGGAGCTCATATAGCCTACAAACAATAAGAACTTTAATAATTATTGTTCTACCTCTACCCATGGGTTTTATTATAATTATCCTTTACTTCCTGACCATTCTTTCCCCAAACAGCAAAATGTAGTGCATTTATCCTTTAATCTAACTATGTAGCACTTTTATATGCAATAATGTGATAAAATGCTATATACACTGAAAGATGAACCTATATAGTCTCTTGTGAGTCGAAACATTTACAATACTCTTTGTGATTTCACTTACATCAGATTTATTCTAGACATGTTTCCTGGAACAATTGTCCATATTCTCAGCTGTTGAACAACTGTTCAGTCATTCACAGAAGATGGGTTAGATATCTGGGTTGACTTTTGTGGTTTTGTGATAAACTTGAATAAAGAGCTGTCTGCTTTCTGGATATAGAAATTCATAAGGTTTGGCTCATGTTTTTTTTTTTTTTATATACAAATCCTTTTCCCTGTTTTATTCTTTTTTATGTTGAACAGATTTTAATAATGATACAAAAAAGAATGAAACAAATCACAACTTTGAGTGAATGTATTAATGAGGTAGCTGTTGTTTGGAGATCAAAGTTAACCAAAAATTCTTTGTTTTTGTTTATAATTATATTTTCACATACTGTGAATTCTATGGGTTTTTGAAGAGCTTTTAATAGCCAAAACACTCTGGGGGAAAACAAAACTAATTGCACAGTTTCTAATGGCAAAGGTTTATTCAAATTAACAAAATTTAAATTTCATTTAAATTTAAATAAATGAAAATATTGTCAACAGCTTCATAAGTATACTTAATTGAGTGGGAAATGAAAATATATTGGTAATGATTATTAAATGAAATAAGCGCCATTTATATTTTCTTTTTAGATTTTTCAATTTTAGAATATCTATTAACATGGCATTCATTTTGAAAACAAAGATGATTAACTAACATTTTTTTATTTGTGCACAAATATTTTAAAATTCAAATACGCATTGTCCATTATAAGATAAATTATTGCTGTATATTAAACATGAATTTTACTTCCAAAATCTAACAAATAAAAAGTTCAAGCATAATGAGAATTTGAACCTACATAGTTCTTATTATTATTAGACATATGCTTTTGCCTTCAGCCATTAAAGCACATTGTATTAATAAAAGAATTTCCTATTTATGACTTAACTTTAATTTTTAATTAAAAAGCACTAAATTTACAAATACAAATATTACAATATGGCCTGATTCTAACCCAGGTACTATTACAGGCCAATATTTGAAACCACTCTGATACAACATTTTAATTAACATTTTACTTTTCACCACTCACTTGAGTGTATTGAACAGTATTTGCTAAGCCCCAATCCCAGTTAACTTGAATATGAACAGTATTATGAACCAAGCATCAGCAAATGCTTCCAATGTTTTCTGAATTGGCCATGGTTTCTATTCGTCACTAATATTTATCTAGATGGAGGTCCCTAGTAGTTTATATTTTCTTAGCATTCAAACAAATAAATAAATATTTGTCTAAGGGTGTACAAGCAGACAAATTCCTAACACTATCAAGAAATTATTAATTTCCATTAGTTCTATCATATTCATTACAATTGTTTTCCAAATATAGTAATTGCACAGTATTATAAATGGAGGGAAAATACATTACTAAGCCCTATCCTGTACATCTGGGTCCAGGTACCAACTAATCTCCTTGTTAACGGCCATGTCCAGATTCAAATAAGAAAGGTCATCTGGGTGAAGTTGTTTTTTGCTACCTCCCTAACACGGAAGTTTGAACCAAGTAGCTTAAATGAAAATGAGACTTAAATTCACTGTGCTACCATTAATTAATTCTTTTTATTCAATGTTCAGAAAATCTAAGATAATTAGACAGTATCTTTCAGTTAATTCTGGAACTATTCCCTTAGTTACATTCAATGTAGGAAGACTAGTTGTTCCCAATGCCTAGCATGCTGGTATGTGCTAGTACATTTAGCACAAGCTACTGGTTTACCAGTATTAGCAAGAGTTGTGCATTCCTTAAACATGTGTCATACTACAGAACAATGCAGGAATGGCAGTGTAACTCAATTAGCAAATATTGCTCTATTCACCTGGAAGATTCTCTGTAGTATTAAAGCCTAAACTATCACTGTTTATGGGCAAATGACTCAAAAGAAATTCGAGAAATGACTCATAAAAAAACTCCTTCATTTGCATTAAGATAATTGTCACAATTGGGAATCATCCAAGCGCACCATTTACAAAGCAAGAATTTTATGCAAAGATATAGTGAGTCCACTGAGCCATTCAGTGTATGCAGATATGTTGGTTTTTAGGTATTGTGTAAATTCATCAATGATTTCATGGCTGCAGGCAGAGCAGAGGGGTTTTCTATGAAGAATTTATGGAAAAGGTGGGTTTTATACCCATTTCATGAAACAACTGTTAGTGACAACTTAATCAAACATTCACCATTTGCTGATGTGGCTCTTTATTAGTTGCGAAAATGATTGGCTAGACAGTTGACTCCAATTCTTTCTAAACCAAATCCTATCTCTTCCCTGTTGGGGATATAAACACCATCAAGTACTTCTAAATTTAATAGAAGTTAGAAGCAATGAAGTTCATCGATTATATACATAAAGGAGTTGGTATTAGATCATATTTTACTTCATTAATTGAATAATTTATCAGTTAAAGTATAGTGTCACCCAATACTGAGTCGGTCCTGGTGGTGTAGTGGTTACCATACTTGCCTCCTACACCCAAGAATGTGGGTTCTAACCCGGCCAGGACCGATGGATTTTCTTGGGCGTAAAAATCCTAAGTATGGCTTCCTTCGGAAGGGAAGTAAAGCCGTGGGTCCCGTGTCGTACATTTACGGCACGTAAAAAAACCTCAAGCCTGAAAGAAAGGCCTCCGAGCAAAATTTGTTGGCCGTTTCACGCCCTGAGTTGTGGGGCGCTGATGACCTGAGATGTTAAAGAGCATCCATAAATAAATAATAATAAAAAAAATACTGACTTCTTTATGTGTATAATCAATCAATCAGTAGGTCCCCAGTTGAAGATGAGAGCAAAAGCTCTTGGAACATGTCTGATAAGTGAACAATAGTGTCACCTAATACCAACTTTTTTATGTGTATAATCATCAAGTGCTCTCCATTTAATGGTTCTATACATTATGACAAGTATGTGAAGCATTAAGAGTATGTAGTTCAACTAAATCATACAACAATATCAATTAAAGAATTTAAATGTTATATGTAGGACTAACCATTTTCAAACATGTCTGTTAAATTTAGTATACATTATCTTTAGAAAGCCTATCAAGATTCAGGTAGTGATAACAATTAACATACTAATTTATAACAATAAAGTATTAAATGACACAATACTCCATTCAATCATTCATTAATAGAACATGTTTCAGGAGATATTGCTTCCATCATCAGCTGGAAATCAACTAACTTTGTCATTATATGTGGAGACCTCTGGTGGTTCCAATATATATGATATGATAAAAGTTATCCAGTAGTCGGATATCAAAATTCATAACCCAATTTAATTTTTTGGGATGAAAATCTTCTCTCATATTGTTAACTCCATGGAAGTATTGTCATTAGCCTTTAATAATTTGTTTTCCCTTATAAGGTTGTGGTTTTTTTGTTCAAAATGTGTCACAATTGCTAATTTCTCCACTTTTGTTTGTATCTAACATTTCTAAGTTTCTTTTGACCTTGTTTCAAAATTCCTTTTTGCCTATGTAGATTTGATCATGATCCAAACAATTTATTTGATCTATTCCAAACTTCTTGTCAGTCTAGATTACAGATTGGTTATACACATAACTTGTTCCTCTTTCTGCACTGTAAGAGATTTGGAAACAGCTCTAGTTATATGTATTTAATATTTTGAGTAATGCCAATTTTCCTCTGTCTCCATACATATGCACTCTCATTTTAATGGGTTCAAGTGAAAGTATAATAACAGCAAGCAATTCAACTGGAGATTTATACCTTTAAGAACTGTGTGAAGCCAATTATATGAGCATTTCACAAATATCATAGGCTTACACATTAAACAAACAGTAATATAACATAAGAGGGATAATTTTATTATTAAATTGTTTGTGGGAGAGGTTAATATACATACTAAGAGAAAAAAAACTTATTGTCTAAATAAGACGGTAACTGTTTCTTTTAAAAAGTAAGTACTTAGAAAAATCATAGCAACCCAAAAACAATTATTAAACTGTTATCTTTAATGGAGAGTTTTAATTACTGTTGACACCCTCTTCAAATGCTTCTGTTCGCCTCCCTCCCAAAAATAAAACAACAACCCACTTTTATATTGCAATATATTTGCTTGTCATAAAATATTATGCTAGACATTTGTTGTCATGGAGGTATGTAGGCTATGTTGAAGGTTTTTTGTTTTATAAACAAGCCATTGTTGCTGAATATTCCATTTATTTGTATAAAATCTCAGACACAGCAAATTTGTCTTAAACCATTTTGTGCTACATTATTATTTCTTTATTTTTTACATGTTGTAAATGTAAGTAGTGTTGTCATATTTCACCTTAAGAAGTTGTGGCTAGAGTTGTAGTTCTACACAACGATGGATGCAGTGTAATGAATATGGCTAGAAGCATAGTCCATGATGCCTTAAAACGATTTAGACAGGCCCTAGAATATACCAGAAGACTAGGTTTGGGTTGTCAGGTCCAAGAACTACAAATCAAAATGAAGAGGTACATGGTGTTGACAGCTCTTAGGGAGCTGAATTTGCCAGCTATGACTGTAGTCCAGCAATTTATTAACATGTATGGATGTTCGATTTTCGCCAAAAAGGATGGAAGAAGGTTGAAAGCCAGTGTGATATCAGGTATACCTGTAACTGGTTCCAGTTTTCTCAGAATGCACACAGAGTTGAATAATTACATTTTGCAAATGATCATAAGGGTTTGAGAAATGAACAGTAGAGCAGTTTTCTGTTCACAGATTTTTTTTTGGATTTGATTTATTTTCTTTGTTCACAGATGAGTCCACCTGATGACATGCAAGAGTTTGGAGAAGAGGGGAAAACAATTTGTACAATGTTGCATTTCCGAAAAGTTACCATTTGGAGGTGGTGAAGTGATGGTTATGGGCAGGTGTCTATGGATGCTCATACTGAGTTAATTTTAGTACAAAATGCAAGTCTAACAGCAGAGATACATAAATATGTATGACTAAACATGTTATACTATTTGGCCCATTTACAGACGATATTTGTTTTATTACAAGATAATGTATGCTTGAATATTGCCCACGTGGTCAGGGATTTATCTCTAAGAAGTGGGTATCCTTTTACCATGGTCAGCAAGGAGTCCCATAATCAATCAGCTTGAACACGTGTGGAACATGCTGGAACGGCTTGCTAAGACAAGATTGACACTGCCAGAATCTTTAATGGAGTTGAGGCTAGCACTTCTTGAAGAATGGGAGAATATTCCTCAAGTTATAGCTAGCCTGATCAAAAGCATACCAAGATGCATAAATATAGTTATTCAAGGCAGAGATAGGTGAGGCTCATTATTAAAATGCATTTTTAATGTTTCAAGCACCAAAAAATGTACTCGCAGTTAAAACAAAACCTGTTGTTGTTTTACGACCTCCATAACTTTGCAGAGAAGTTTTTGTTTCTATTGTTGTAAATTAAGATGCTTAATAAAACAATCTTTTGTTTAAATGGGTATTTTTCATTTTAAAATTAATTAAAAACAAAATATAAGAATTAAGAACAAAATATAATCTAATATAAAAGTGTCCAGAATTTTTGTCCATGAGCATATATATTCCTACACCACACTATATATATATTTCAGTAAATTATATATTAAAATGAAATATACTTACGGAAAAAATTTGAAAGCCTTAACAACAAACCCGTTATTGGTAAATGCATCCTTAATCTCTTCTTCAGAGACTGTTTGTCTGGAACATAAAACAAATAAAATATGCATATGCAGGAATAATGATGATGATAATAATAATAATAATAATAATAATAATAATAATAATAATAATAATAATAAAGATGAATATATACCAGGGTATGCAAGGTACACAAGGTTTGCTTCCTGCATTTTAAACATAAAAATGCAAGAAGCATATCTTAAAACAAGGTGGATCAGAGCTTCCAGATCAATACTACACATTCTACAGAACATTCTGACCCAGTTTCATTTTTCAAAATTAAGTAATACTGAACAAGCAACTCCAAAGCCTCCAACCTGAATAACAATAGTACATAAATAGAGTCAATTGTTTTTAAAGCCAAATATTTGCCAGTATTATGGGCCATGAAAATACCTTTCTATTTACATCACTTGTTGGTCCTGGTGGTAACCATATTTGCCTCCTACACCTAAGAACTCGGTTCAATCCTGGCCAGGATCAATTGATATTTTTGCTCATAAAAATCCTAAGTATCCCTGAGACCACAGTTTACCACATTCGTCAGAACACCTACATAAACTTCTTTTATGAGAGTTTTCCTTTTCTGAAAGAAATGTGGTGGCATGATGTTACTCTTACTAGACATGACATCTAGCACATGAATACTGGCTGGATATTTTGTTCTAGCAGTAATCGGGTCTTGCTGGGGGACATTGGTGAGCCAGTAGTCATTTCTCCGGTTCATATTGGAGTCAACAGTAAAAACTTTATTGTTAGAAAAGAATCTGATTTGTCCTGCTGCTTCATTTTTCAACAAAAACAATAGCAAGGTTGCAGCAAGCAATTTGCTTTGTTCTGGCAGCCTCTGAGAGCATATGTTGTATTTTTACTGTATACAACTTTTAACTAGCTCTTCCTCTGCAATCCAGTATATGGTTCGCTCACTGTCACCCAACACCAATGCCACTTTCCTTATAGATTGCCCCAGGTTCTTTGAAATCAACTCCTGGGCCCTTTCCACGACTAGCACAGCTCTTGTCTTGTGTTCTCTTAATTGATCTTTCTTGGTAGGTTAGCAGAACCTCCCCAGATATCTCGGAAGCATTATGGTCAGGAACAATGTCATACACAGTTGATTTTGGTATACAAAGAACCAAATTATTTTATTCCCTGAAAGCCCAGCTCTAAGACTTTAAATAATTGCTACTCTTTGGTTTTACTCTGCATTTCTTCCTAATAACTCAAGCATTTTGACGTTATGATTGTTTAACATGTGGCTTTCATAAATGCCTACAACAACCTATAGGAAAGTATTATATGACGGGAAATTCACATTTAAATTTGTCTGTATTTAAGCGCCATAATATGTATAATGCTGTCAAAAAATCTCTGCTAGACTTAATATGGATTTAGCCCAAGCCTTTTAGTCAGAACATTTTTAAAATTAGTAAATGAAATTGAATATGCATTACTATGTAATTAAATAATTTAACACCTATATATTTATAGCAGTTTTGTGTTTAGCTCAACCTAACAAGGCGCATGTCTTATTTGTTCCTTATGCATAAAATCATGGCAGGGAATAGTTGCCCTGCAATTAAAATTAAAAAGTTTTTCTCTATGTATAGTAAACAACCCATATATATTGGGTAAAGTAATTATTTTCAGTGTTTTAAATTGATCCAGACAAGAGCTACGTTGTGAATTTTTTATTGCTTTAATTGCTCTTTATTTTTTCTCCCATTTAAAAACATCTCTTGCCCCAAAAGAATTCCCCCATAGTAACACTCCAAAGAGTAAATGTGTCTGGAAGGCACCGTTTGCATTTATCAAAAAATTTTCACTCACTGATAACTGAAATATGTTTAATAAAATACTCCAGTCAATTTTGAGCCTAGTTGATTGGTATGAGCTTTCCGGTTCAAAAAGTATCTTTAATCAGTTCATTAAGGAGTTAGTAATGGGTAATGGTAACACTATTATGCTTCACATATGTGTTTAAAACACAGCATATGATTCAAGAGCATGGGCTCCCATCCTCAGCTCTAGGCCTACTAATGTCCTCGATGATGGCAGAATAAATTCACTTACACAGTCCAGTGGTATGATCTCGAAGCTCATAACAATGTGTTTATTTTCAGAATGAAAACCTTTTTCCAAATCTCTGCTGGTCTCTTGACAGCCTTAATCAATTTTAGCTGCTTTTTAGTCTCATGATTTTTAAATCAGAAATGTGCCCCCCCCCCCCCACACACACACACCTATCTGGGATTTGGAACTGCAGCTTTTTTAAGATAATGTTATACTCTTTATATATTTATTTTACACTCTTTTGTCTGATGTATGCACTTCTTGAATTTGGCATTTTCATAAGTATGCATTTGTTTCTGATGACCTGAATTCTTTTATATTTAGCAATTTCTTTTGTCAAAATTTTTTTATTGAAACCATTCAGACGTGCTTCATTGATGATGTATGGCATTCTTTTTTATTGTCTTCTTTACCAAGTGGGACATTCATAACCTGCGTGTCAGTCTGTTTATAAATGCTTGTTGATGCATTTTGGGATTTTAACAATTGTTTTTAATGTAATTATCTGCATGAGTTGCTTTCCTATACATTCTAAAGCACAGCCTATTGATGTCCTTAATTATTTTTATATCTAGGAAATATATATATATGGCACCTTCTTATGCCAATCTTTTTATGGCTCGCTTAGAGGAGGAATTTCTTAAGTCAGAACCTTTGGCACCATTATTATGGCTGAGATATATTGATGATATATTTGTGCTTTGGACTCATGGCTCAGAATCTCTCGAGCAGTTCCTTACTAATCTTAACTCCAAATTTACAGTTAAGTTCACTTCTTCTGTCTCTCCCAATGCTGCTACTTTCCTAGATATTGATATTTCTTTATGCAATGGCTCTTTCCTTACGTCTGTGCACATTAAGCCTACCAATTTACAACAGTATCTTCATTTTGATAGTTGTCATTCATTGCATATCAAAAGATCTATTCCTTTTTCTCTTTCAATCCGTGGTCATCGTCTTTGTAACAACTTTTCATCTCTTGACAAGTATATTAAAAACCTTACTCAAAAGTTCCAAAACCAAAATTATCCTTCCGCTCTTTTAAAATTCCGTATAATCCCATCACACAAAACTTTCCAATGCAAACCTAAAACCTCTAACAAGAACTTCATCAACCTAGTTACTACTTACGTGCCTGGAATTGAAAGCATGAGACCTATTTTGAAAGAATGTCATGATACTTTGTTAATGTATCCATCTTTAAATGATTTTTCTAAAATTGTACCCCGCCTTACTTTCAGAACACCCCCTAACCTTAAAAGTATATTTCGCCGTAACTATCCTCTCCGAATTTACCACGTCCCTTTGCTAGCTCGTATCCTTGTCAACGTCCTAAATGTAAAACCTGTGCACTAATTATGCCGTGCAAATCATTCCATAGCCCTAATTTATCCAAGGAATTCAACATTTCTTCATTTGCTACCTGTTCTTCCAAGAACGTCATATATATATGTTATCTTGTAAGCTTTGTAAAGCATTTTATATTGGTTTAACTTCTACTGTTGTTTCGCTACGCATGAACAATCATAGACGTTCTGTTAAAACCAAGTCTCCCTTGCCGGTTGCCCAACATGCCTTATCTCACTGTAAGGATTTTGATGATGCTTTTAGTCTAACTCTTATTGATGCTTTACCTACACAATGCTCTGATAGTTTACTCAGAGATAGAGAAATGGCAGCTATATTTTTACATAAAGTGCGTATACCACCTGGTTTAAATCTTACATATTAGTTTTTTTCTTCCCACACTCTCATATCTAGTTTCATCTGTTTCCATGCATAACGTTACCTTTGATACTCAATATTTACTTTTATCACCTTCACTTGTCTAGCTTCTTGCCATTGAAGAACTTGCAGTAGTTCGAAATATAGCAGGTTCAAGTGTGACTCTTTCTCTGTGTTTTATCTTTATCTACTTTTATTATTAGTGTTAATTTATATATATATATTTTTTTCTCAATTTCTAAGGAGAATTCAATTGTTTTTCCTTATAAATTCAAGAGTTTCTAAGCTTCTTTGTGTGAATTTTCGGAACTATTATAACAATATCGTCTACATATCATGGCATGTATTGAAAATTAAAGGAAAGGCCCTAGCAATATGCAATTCAAAGGCACTCATGAATAAATCTGCTGGGAAGGAAGAGCATGGTACACTCATCGCCAATTCAGAGGTTTGCTGAAAGAACTTGTTAAAACTGAAGAAATTTTGGTTCATTTCTATTGGTTAAATATGACTGGACAAATTTTAATGCTGTTCCATGAATACCATAATAGTGAAGTTTAGTTCGCAGTATTTTTTGTGATATAGTGTTGAAAGCCTTATTTAAATCTATTAATAAGAGATAAATTTTTATTCTAAGAACTCAATGTCACTGACCATGTTTTCAACCACAACAATTATCCACATTCCTTTTCTAAAATGAACTTGTGAATCATTAAGTAAACACTTAAAACAAGAATAATTATTTAACTGTCTGTATATGGCTATTTCAATCACTTTAGATATTGCTGGTATTAGTGAATTAGTCTGTAGTTGAGCCAGTCCTGGTTGTGTAGGGGTAACCATACTTGCGCCCTAAACCCAAAATCACGGGTTCAAACCCGGCCAAGATTGATGGGTTTTTTCGCGCATAAAAATTCTAAGTATGGATCCCTTCGGAAGGGAAGTAATGCTGTGGTTCCCATGTCATACATTTATGGCAAGAAAAAGAACCTCAAACCTAAAAAAGGAGGCCTCTGAGCAAAATATGTTGGTTGATTCATGCTCTGAATTGAATGGGATGCTGATGGCATGAGATGTTAAAGAGCGTCCATAAATAAACCAAATATTAGTAAAGTTTTCATTAGTTACATTAGCAACAACTGCATTTAGTGTCATTCATAGAATTAACAACTCTATAATTAAAATATCTGGTAAAATTGGTATTATTTCATAATATGTTCATTTGATTTTTCTATTATAATATTCCATGCAGCTTTGTACTTATTATGAGAACGTCCTACTATACTGACGAAGCCAAAAATTTGTACAAATTCTTATGGTGAATAAATCTGAATCTGAATGTTCAATATAACATAGCTGAGTGCTAGTTTTAATTATTTCCTTCCTATGTTATTTTTTGTTTATTATATTCTTATTTAAGTATATAATGTATTTAGACAGTATATAATGTTGCAAGTTTATTTCTAGTGATTTCTAAATTAGGAGCAAATAATTTACCTTCAGAGTTTTATTAACCTCAAATTTTACTTCTACTATGGGGTAACATTCATGAAAGCTTAGAGCTAAATAGTTTAGTAATATTGGGTTATTCAGTCACTGCACAGAGGCAAAGATGTGCTTTCTTTGCCTCACAAAGCAATGAACTACAATGTTTTAACATTTCAAATATGCCCTCATATTTTATTTCATGCTTAGCTGCTCATTATTTGGATCCAAGATGTAGAGTCTACAATTTATCTACAGATATATATACCATAAAAAGGAAGTGTTGCCATTTCAGGGGAAAAGCATTTTGACCAAGCTCTGGGCTTGGTATTTGCATTAATTTCAAAATTAAATAAAAATATTTAAGAAACAGTAAAAATAAATTAATAAAACTGCAGCAAGTTTTTTACTTACGGAATGTTGGAAAGATGAAGGGTAGCTGATGGTGGATAGATGTTCTGATAATTCTTTGAACCAGGCTTCTTGAAGCGATGGAGTGGAGAGTTTGAGTAATCTTTGGTGAGGCCAGCATCTGGCTGACCCTCTTTTGGCAGCTGAACTGTCTGATGTTTAGATGGCATAACACGTATCTGCTTGCCAAATACTCGCAGCTTGTCCATGTGTGTCATGGCTGAAAATTAATTCTAGATTAAAATTTTCTGTGAAAGAAAAATTTCAGCAATTTGAGTTAACTAAAAAACATATTTATGAATGAATGTAATGAATTATGCAAATGTTTTGAAATTTAAAAGTAAAAACCTGCAATTATGCACATAAATGTTAATTAAAATATAGCTAATATAGCTAGTGAATACTTTAAAAAAAACTATCTACATCCAAATATAGCAAACAGTATCTGTGACTATTCTTTGCAGTTTTAATGTTAAAAACTAAACTATTTCATTTATTCTGAATAGAATATAAGTTCAAATTGTGCTTTCTTATAAACATTTACTTAAGAAATTAAAAGGCTCATAACTTTGCCAGTGTTATACTCTTTTTGTAAATAACACCATTGAAATAGATACTTATTTTGAACATAATGCTCAATAAAGTTAAGGTATAAGTTTACTTACCCAGATGTGCCTGATGTGGCTCAGACATTTGGATTAATGCACTGTCTTTTTTGTTGTAAAGTATCTTCACACGTTGCACATCTCCATAGACACCTGTTGATAAATAAGAATGTTAAATATACACTTTATATCATACTATTTTTATACCACAATATGCTATATTCTGGAACTGTGTTTATTTAATAATTTTTCTGTTTTCTTTTTATTTCCTTACTGCATATGACATAATGAAATATTTTGAGGGGATACACAAAAGAAAAATCTCTATTAAGAAGTTTTACAGATGTATCATATGATCAGAATTATAACAGTTAATATTTCAATATTTAATTAAAATAGAACTTTTACTTATGGATAATGTATCACTGGGTAAACTTGTTAGCTGGAGATACACTTAACTGCATATGAGTCTTGCCTAGCCTGCAACACAAATCCTCAGTGAATGGCACATCTGCCTGCTGCTGTAATGCATATGTAGGATCAGAAAATACATGTCTGAGTTCCAATTTTTTTTTTTTTTTTTGAGTAGTGTTTAATGCCAGTTTTTACTACTGAGGCACCACTGGCGGTGGACACAGATGATGTGTGAAATGAAATGATATATTGGAAAAGAATTTTTTTTAAGGAAGGAAGCATTCCAGGCCTAAGTTTTAGGTACCTCCCCGGCATTTGCCGGTTATGAGGACCGAGGAAAACCTGGAAAAAATCTCAATCAGGGAGGACGGTCCTGGTGGGATTCAAACCCCAGACCTCCCGCTCACGAGTCCGTGCCTTAATGACCTCGGCCACCCATGGCAGTGGGTTCCAACTCTAAACACAAATGTCCTAATGACAGTTATTTCATTACAATGAAACATTAATACAAAAATCCAATACTGGGTGGGCAGATCATGAGTTTCCCATGTGCATACAGGCTCATAAGTCAAGTCAATCCACCAGTAGTGATGTTAGCCAAGACCACAGCTACGAGTCCTGCGCTTCATGGGAATGCATAATTAGTCTCGGCTACATGGCTGTTAAAACCACACATGTAAAGCAGTGTGCTAAGAAAGTTATATCCAATAATATGCCTAAGTATTCTATTCCAAAATGAATATTTATTTACAATTCATATGTGAATACAGGATTTACTTGTGCTGTCAGAAGATTTTTTAAAGAAAAAATTTCCTGATGATCAAGTTCCAAATTGTGCAGCATGACCTTGCAGTTAAGGTGAGAGTAGCTATGCTGAGAGCATGATGGCTGCATTTAAAGAGAAATCTCACATACATAGGTGTACTAGGTGCAGAAATTCATCAGTACATGTTAGCCCCATTTAAGGACATTGTGCTGCAATTCATAAATTAGATTTTGTGATAGCCCATACAGTCAGTGTTTCAATGCTAGTATTTGAGATGTATTTGATGATAGAACATTCAGTTAGAACTTTTGGCCCGCCCATTCCCTCAATCTAAGCCCCTGTGACTATTATCTATGAGGTTCAATAAAAGATGAAGTGCACAGAACAAATCTACACAACTTAGAGGAACTGAAGAAGAGCATGCATAAAAAAATAAATCCAACTTCCCCAAGGGAATTACAGAACAATGAATAATTTTGTTTACCAATATCAGAAATGTTTGGAAAATGAAGGCAAGCTGTTCCAGCATATCCTTGAGCGGTATGGGTGAGTACATGTAACATGGCACTCTACAATGCTATCACCACCAGCTCTCCTGTTCTCTCATTTTTCCTTGAAACTTGAAAAGTTTGGAAACAGTTTCATAAATATATTCACCAATGAACTACTTTTTATCATACTATGCGGCATGCAATGTTATATATTCTTGGTGATCCTTCCAAGCATACTCTATATTCTTTTATAATAATGGTAGCATTATCACATAATCCATTAACTTACTGCTATCTTGATTGCCTTCCAACACTCTTCATTCTAGTGTGTGTCCTCAAAAGTTGGTTAAGTACATTTCTTCAATTTATTACCTTTCATTGATTTTTTCACCACACATTTAGCTCTCAATATCTACATTTATTGCTTTCATCTCCTCCCAGCTCTCTTTCATTTTTCCTTCTCGATCCAATTCCTTTCTCTTGGCGAGTAAGGAACATATGCAATGAGCATTTCAGTCAATTCTTGCTATATGAGGGTAGCTGTTTAATTTTTGGAATCTTACTAAATAAAAAGCCAAATTCATCAGAGATGGCACCAACCTTTTCTTTACAGGAAACAATGGCTTAAAGTGACAGCAAGAAACATGGCTGTCATTCATAAAAGTTTTTAAATAGCAGCAGATATCAAGAAATCTATTATACTTTTAACCCAAATTGCTAACCCCATTCATATTTCTGGTCTGGAGCCAATCTAAGCTACAAATTTCTTTAAAAATTATGACCCAGGGCAATAAAATATGCTGAATTGCAATTTGAAGTGGCTATTTTCAAAAGTGCTAATGCATGAATTTTAAGCATGTTTTTTACTTTATGGGATATGGAAAAACTATGCTCTGTCTACAAAATAACCCCTGTTCCGAGTCTGACAAATTATAAAAGAGACTTTTAGTAAACTATTTAATTAAAAATAATTCAGATATTTATCAATATAATACTTGAGCATCTTTAGCATGAAAGATGGCTTTACATTACTACATTTTCATTTTGAAGTGACAAAAGATGGTGTGTTTCATGGTCTAACTTTTATGGATAATATTATATTTCATTTGATAAAAAAAAATGAAAGTATTAAGCATTGAAAATATTTGCTACTGATCTATTTGTACACTTTACTTGTTGCAAGGATCAATGGATTTTTTCAGGTGTAAAAATCCTAAATATGGCTTCCTTCAGAAGTGAAGTAAAGTCTTGGGTCTCATTTCATAGATTTACAGCATGTAAAAGAAGTTCAAGCCTGAAAGAAGAGGCTTCTGAGCAAAATTTATGGGCTGTTTCGCATCCTGAATTAAATGGGATACTGATGACCTAAGATGTTAAAGAGTGTCCGTAAATAAACCAAATAAATAAATAAATAAATAAAATAAAGTTGTTCAGTTGAGATGTCAGCAGTATCACCCTTTCTTTCTCTCTCTTTCTGCAGCCTTTATTCTGCAGTCTTTCATTACATCAACATGGATTTTTTTTAAAATTACATTCTACAGAGTGATCTTAATTGGGCACCTGGAGTGCACTTCATCTTATACTTAGTATGACTTCATTTAAAATTATTTATAAAAAAATAAATATTACAACAATAGGTACAGCCTGCATGGCTTCTTGCACTAGGCTTTGATTTGTGTAGCCATGCATTTCTTCAAATAAAATTGTTTAATCCTGCATGAATCTTGTTTTTCCATTTTTATGACAGGTGCAATAGTGACAGATTCAGTCGGTTGTCTAATGTTAAATACATAAATGAGCTGCAACTATTTCATAGGCCGTTACAAGAGTGATACTTTTGATGATGATCCCCCGTACGGAATTTTATAGAAATTTACTGCTGATTTCATATGATGCCTTTAATTACTAACAACGGAAACTTCAGATAAACAGTGTCTGCTGGTACAGAATATGTCTCGTTATTTCTGTGAGAAGTATTATAACATTGAATTATCATTAAAAAAACCCTCTTTCCTGTAAATTTTGTTAGTAGTGTATCATATCTGAAAATATAAAATATACACTTCTCATTCTTCATTTTATTATTTATTCTTTTTTCAAATGTAATCAAGTGTTGATAAGTAACTTGGTTTGCATACTAATACAGGACAGCAGCAACATCTTTATATGTTCTAATATAAAACAGCAAAGAAAATTCATAAGAGAATTTTGTTTAAGAAGAATTTAACAAATTTGTAGTTTTGTGACTATGGTTGAAACTTGGACTCATTACTATATACTGGAAAAAAAACCAGAACTGATAACAACAGAGGCAAAATGGTTTTATAAAAGGTGAAACTATTCCATCCACTGCAAAGATGTTTTTAGATGTTTAGTATTTTGGAATGCAAAAGGAATTCCTTGATTCGACTACTTGGAGAAGGGGAAATTCATAGCTGGAGAATGCTACACATCACTTGGAGAGAATGAAGACAGCAATAATGGAAAAATGTCCAGGAATGGTCAAATTGGTTGTTTCACCATGACAATGCACCAGTGCATTAAAGCCACACAGAAATTCACTTGTGATTTGAAATGCTTCCACATTTACCCTATTCACCTGATCTAACTCCCTCAGATTACCACTTGTTCCCAAAGCTCGAAACTTCACAAATCTGGGGAAACAGAGCAAGTGAACTGCAGGGAATATGTCAAAAAAATAAAGTAGTTTAAGAATGAGCTTGTTCTCTTTAATATCAAGCCAAATTACTTATTAATCCATCATCATATGATCAATAAACAGCTTGTTTCCTGCAAATTTTGTATCAGTTTAGTAATGTATTATTTCTGAAAATATAAACTGATAAAAATATATTCCCACTCATACTTTACTTTTATTACTTATTCTTTTTTTGTGCTTCAAGATTTGTGTTGATGTATAATAAAATGAATATAGTGCATATTAAAGAATGCAACATCTAAAGCATGTTCTTTTTGGAAACACGGTAAAGGTACATAATTACTATACAATTATTATTACCACCAAATAAATATAAATTGTGGATAATAATGGGTACTTTGTGGCATTTTGAGTGGCTGAATATGCAAAATCTATTTCAACCTTGGGTGAGATGAGATTTGGTATAAAACTATAAATGTTGGTGGTCAGTGCCACAAACAATATGATTGCATTGACAACATCACACTCTGATCTGTCTTCTGCAGATGAGTAATAACTGAGTAGGAATACATTATTTACCCTAGCACTGAATGCATGGTGCCATCATTAACAAAACAATAGTGCACATCCCATCCTGTCATACACGTAACTTTTCTACATTGTATAAATCTGTCCCAGCATTTGTGGTACTTTTCACTTAATTTTAACTTCTTTCCCAAAGGAAAAGGCTGTCCTAGAAGATTTGGACCATCAAACTTATAAAGGTCAGAAAAAATTTAAGATTACACTGCATTATATGCATTTCACAGCTGACAAATATTTAGATGTGCTTGTGAGATATACTGCATTTTCAAGCAGTATTGACATGTGGAAATTTCTTTTTTATTCTTGACCTGCACTTTTGTTTTACATAACTATATTTTGAACCCACTGCAAAACATATTAAACAATATATAATGTATGGGATTTCAACACAGCAATTAAAATTAGTACTGTAAATATTTATAATAGTCTCTTTTCTCATGATACTGCCCAGATCAAAAGTTTGCTTTTTGTATTCAGAAATTTAAAAGCTAAATTTTAATAAACTGCTGTCTATATGATACTTAGGCACACTTTTAAGGTCCAGAATATAACAAGTTTTGGGCATCATTATATAATTGCATAAATAATTAATGAGATTACCAGCTGGTAATCGTAACACTATTACTCTATTCAATATCACTTATTACATTTAATAGGTACACAAGCTTAAATATCTCTATATCCTGCTGAACAAGAATTGAAGAGCTTTCATTTTGGTGGAGGGTAGGTTCTGAGTATTTGTCTCTCATAATAAACTGAACAAAATGAGGCTTCCATTAGAACGCAACTTCCTCCAATCTTTACAGCATGGCATTCACCTTACAAATTTAAGTTATAATTCTCTTTAATATGTCTTTCCCCGAACTTCTCCAGAATTAAAAGGGATGTATTACTAAATTCATAATTGCGCACATTTCCTAGTACAGTTTTCTGTCTGTTAGTCAATTACATCAGTTGTGAAATGTTCCTACATGGTTTGCACATGAGCTTCCTTCCTTAATACTTTGGACTTGATGTTTCTCCGTAATGTATTTTACCGTATGTTTGCAATTGGACTTAAGCAAAACCATTGAAAACGACCTAGAGACCCTATAGTTGATTATGACATTAAGAGTAATGTTTCAATAATGAAAATGTCACAGTCATTTGTTTTACAGCTAAACCTAACAATAATCATAACTGGTACACAACTGAGGTGACGAATGGAAAAAGGTAACAATTTTTCAGAATGACAGTTTTCGGTGAAATGAACTTGAAATATTTAACTATAGAAATGTCTGTTTGTTTTAATGTTTATCCATTTTAATTATTACATTTATATTTCTCAAAATATTTTCAATAAAAAGTTTTCCTGATGAAGTTCTTAGATGTATAAAAATGCAGGATAATCATGTAAAGATTGCCTTATAATGTTCATGGTATGAAAAACAATGAAATATCCATGCATTAATGGTTTCTTCCCAGAAATTCAGACATTGTCCATTTTTTTCTGTCAACACTGTCTTGGGATATTTTTATCTGCAGTTTTTCAGGGGAAAAAAAAAAAAAAAAAAAAAAAAAAAAAAAAAAAAAAAAAAAAAACACACACACACACACACACTGACATATTGTTACAACATCTGTACTGATGGATAAAATTTCTTTACAAGAAATGGACATTATAGCTTAACATTATCTTTCCTTAATTTTACAAACTTCCTCTTCCAATGCATTTCATACCTCAATCTCTATTTTTCTCTAATGCCCCTTAATTTTAATTCCATTCAATTCACTAAAACTGGACTGCGTGCTGCATTCATCATCTGTCCAAGCAGAAACATTAATCATATCCATATTGATAAACAGAAACCTCAGAACTGAATTGAAACACAGTGGTCAGCAAGATGCACTTTGGGCTATTCTAAATGACTGTTGGGGTTACAAAAATTCATAACTCACAGTGCAATTGACTTAGGATTATGAATCTTGTTTTACCGTGTACTGTTACTCATAAAGATTTTTTTTTACATACATTACAAATGCTCGATATGTGTGCCTTTTGTAACTCTACACACATCTACTCAATAGTCCATCTCTTCTCACACACCAGTCAACATGGCAATGGTAATGGTTTCGAAGGCGACTTGGATGCGCTGCTTCTGAATATCCACCGTTAGAGGAGGAACAAATACCTGATCTTTAACATATCCCCACAGGAAGAAATCGCATGGTGTAAGATCTGGTGAACATGGTGGAAAGGGTAAGAGCATTAGATCACCTTCCGTTTTGCGCCCCATTTATCGTTGTGGAAGTTCTTGGTTTAAAAATGCTCTGACCTTCCTGTGGAAATGAGGTGGTGCACCATCCTGTTGCAGCATGTAATTGTCCCTGTCATCACTCAACTGGGAAAACAGCCATTCTGCGAGCATGTCCAGGTAAGTCAGCCCTGTCACTGTCTGTACATTGAAGAAGAACAGGCCGTAGACCTTCATGTTTGAAATGGCACAGAACACATTCACCTTAGGGCAGTCTCGCACATGTTCCGCATAACAATGGGGGTTTGTTATACCCCAAATGTGAACATTTTGCTTGTTCACCTTTCCATTCACATGAAAAGTAGCTTCGTCACTGAAAACTAATCTGTCAAGAAAACCACCATCTTCTTTAAAACGTTCCTGCAGTGCCATGCAAAAGTTGAAACACAGGACTTTTTTATTAGCCGTTGCTTGATGCAATTGTAGGCGATATTGCTTTACCTTTAGGCGCCTTCGTAACACATGTCATACTGTGGTTTGAGGAACTTGCAGTTCCCTGATACATCTCGTAGTTGGTTTCTTAGGACTATGGAGATAAACGTCCCTAATCGGATTCACATCCGCTTCTGACACAGAGGGACGCCCACTGCTTTTCCCTTTGCACAAACAACCTGTATCCATAAATTGTGCAACCATCTGCTGGAAGGAGGCTCCTTCCCATATTTTGTCTGAAAATGGCTCTGGACTATGGTAATGGATTGGTGTTGATGATATTTAAGAGTACAAAAAGCTTTCTCCTTACTGCTAACCGCCATTTTGTTAAACACTGCTATTACTGCCATCTGGTGGTATCTCATATTACTACAGTGATGCAAAACAAAACTTTGACAGTTTTGTCTAACCATTACTGCAACAATAAAAATGGTATGGTTTCCACGTTTTCTAAAAAAAAATTCAGGAACCCACGAGTCATTTAGAATAACCCTGTATATTTTGTGCAAAAAGGGGAAAATCATCTGCAATATAATATAAACAGTAACTCATTTAAAAAATTAGCATTTTCAAATTCTTCTTGAACTATTGTAGATGGCAGCATATACAATGAAATTATGCATTTTTGGGAAAAAGGGCAATTTGGTCAAATTTTCCTTGTTCCATTCAGCTCCTCAAATATATAAAATACCAACTGTATAATTAAAAATAAAAGAGGCATTCATCAACATTCTCCTAATTTTCGTATTCTCAGTTTTTCTTCCTATTAGATTAAAACTTATTGTAATATGACAATGTTTGTAAATTTGGTTTCACTTCTTCAATATATTTCCTTCCATTGACAATATTTCTTGATGTGGATGTATCCCATAGTCACTAGAAACTTCAACACAGTTTGTATGGAAGAGGTAAGAGAGGATAAAGCAAAATATGAACTAGTAGTCCCATTCTAGTTTTCACAAATATTTTCCACCAATTCCTTCCATGGATGTGGTATCTTAGAAAAATTGTCAATATTAAATGTGTTCCAGAAATATCATTAAGAATCTGAAGAATAATAAATAATCCTTCTTTCAAATAAGAAAACCTCTCAAATCATGACCTTAAATGCTTCACCCTCAAGATTTACAGCTTTAACAAAGTTCTTCAAAAGTTCCAATTTTAGGTGGCAAAAGTGATAAGGTTACCACTTCAAATACATATTCTATTAACAACGGGAAAAGGAAAACACTGTAATTTTTATGAATGCTGTGATGCAGCTTTTATGTGTGCTTGGAAACTGCCAATGGAACTGGTGGAAAATATGTTACTTTTATTGAGAATAATTACAGCTTTATGCTATGTTTGCTAAAGACTTACATTAAATAAGTCCCAGGGTTGGCCATCCTTATCTTGAGTTTTTCCTGGTTTCTCTTGGTCACTTAGGTGAAGGCTAAAAGGGATATTTACATTCCACAAATTTTCTGCTTTGCCACTTCATATCATTTCATTCTGTTGGTTCTGTTACAGGGTCAAAAGTACCAGAACAAAAGCAAAGTTGGCATGAAAATGAAGTCTTAAATTTTGCAATAATTAAATGGTATTAGGAATAGGATGGCAATTGATATGATTAGAGCATACTCCCTAATTTGTGTAGTGTTGACTTGCCCCTTGGAAAGATTTCTGCCTCAGCATTTGGTATGAAGTGGACCTTCTGAGCAGCCAATTCCTTGGGAGGAGTTCTATCTTGAAACATGTTAGAGACTCCATCTGCATCCACATTCCTTACCCATGGATCCTGTTCACCTGCAGTCTCCCTCACCTCAAGGTACCCAATTCAGGCATAGGTACAAGCAGCCTACTATGAGCAGGAATAAAATGACGAAGTATCCTTCTCTGCTTTAGCCAGACCAGAACAGTCCATGCTAAGTTTTGAAGACTTAATAGGCAAATGCACTATGTTCAATATTTGATTATGCTTCGTCTATGATCTCACTGCCATTTTCCGTCGAGTGTCATCATATGACAGTCTGCTATTTTAAGAAATTGTGATGCCCATTTGACATTGCTCCTTTTCAGTTAATTGGTTCTACAAGGACAAAATTCAAAACACTTTTGATTCAAATTTCTGTAGATCAATGTAATATTCAAACTTGCTGATCAAACAGAGTTTAATTGGATCAAATTCAATTCACATAACACACACTCCTTGCAAACCATAATTTTACTTTATGTTTTTATATGAATAAATTTGCTGTTATTTTTGCAAAGTTAGGTCATCCAAAGTATTTATAGTAAAATGTATACATAATTACTGCTCTTCTACAGCATTTGCTCAAAGTTTTTTACTGAGAGTCATGACTAACTGCAAACCAATTAATGTTACACTGTAGCTCAATTCTTGTTCAAGCAGTATTATTTAATGTACACTGAAACTCATATGACATTATATGATAAAGATATCAATGCCAGAGAAATTAATTAAACTATTGTCATAAACATAACAGAATGTGCTACATCCTATAATGTATCAAGCAAACATTTAGTGCCAAAAATAACTATATTTGCTAGACAAGTACTACACACATCACCATGAAACATTTGCTGGATAAAGGATATTGACCAAACTGTAGCGAATCCACTAAGCTTCAATACTGTAAATTATGCAACAGCTGAAATATAAATATGTTTTCTTAAGATAAAAATGCAGATACACAGAGAATGTCATGTAATTCTAGAAAAGATAAACACATTACTTTATGAAAACATTTCAAAATTTCTGAATATTGCAGATTATATTAACTATTTTAAGCTCTAGTAACCAACTTTAACATAAATTGAGATGATTACTTATTTTTCACAAGTTTTGTTATAATGCAATACAATTCATTCATGTCATCCGATTTAATTGTTGAAGTTAGAATAAAACAGACTATTCTGCATCTCACCATGATTCCATTCATTCTTTTCCAAATCTCTGTGTTAAAAGTGATTAACATAGAATATTATAAATTACAGTCTTGAGAAAAAAAATGTTAGTTATTAAACTTTTCTTTTTGACATGAACTTTAACAGTTATTATGTTTAATTTAAAACTTAATTTAGGATTACCTAATTTCACAAACTTGTTTTTACCCACGAACTAAATTTTTATTTTCAAATTTTGGTCTTGAATTACACTCCCCCCCAGTGAAACTTCCCAGTTCCCTTATACATGTGCTGCATCAAAAATAATTAAATGTTTCAATTCCACCGTCACAAATGTTCCAACATACTTCTGTTAGGCATGATCAATCATAAAACACTTGTCCACCTTGCATTTGTAACACTTAAAGCAGGATTCTCCTCATCCACTGTCAAGCAGACCTTGCATCTTCTAGATGGAGCTGTCTTCCTAACAGTTCTGGTTGAAAAACGACCTCCCTTGAAGTCATTGAGATTTTTTTCCTTGGTTTGGTCGTCCATAAACTGAACAATTTGCAATGTTTAGGTTCTTCAGTATTTATTTGTTCTGCCAGGTTAAGCCAGAATTTTGTGAAATTCATTCTTCTAGCTCCTGGCTTGAGAATGTAGTAAATGACATTTGCATTCATTGCTGTGATACCTAACATATAGAAATATATGTTCTCTTCAGGGGATGTAATGCTTGTTAAGTACATCAGCTGCATTAATTCCTGTATTATAACCAATTATCAATG
Source organism: Metallyticus violacea (assembly GCA_030762175.1). Classification (NCBI taxonomy): domain Eukaryota; kingdom Metazoa; phylum Arthropoda; class Insecta; order Mantodea; family Metallyticidae; genus Metallyticus; species Metallyticus violacea. Next base: position 58,660,724 of record CM060844.1, read on the forward strand.
CATAAACAGTTGAAATAGGGAATTTGAGAGAGACTATATATGTCTTTCAGCCATTTTTTGTACAAGCATCTAATGTGAAGCATTTTTTCTTAGAAAGTCATCAATCCCAATGGCCCAGATATTGCCTTAATGGTTCCAGGTTGTCAGAAAATCAGCCTACCAAATTTAGATTCTGTACATTAAAGAAGATAAATTTTTCTGTAGCTAAATCACAGGCACATGCAACTATTTTATGTCCTTATTTATTTCTAACCTCTTATATTTGTTATTAACTGTTGATTTATCAAACCTAACATATGCAACAATTTACAAAATGGTTAACATGGAAGAAAAAAACATTAATTTTTAAAATGTGCCATGTAATAAAAATCCTGTTAGAAATATACAGTTTTTCTTTATCCTTATTTAGTGCATGTGTAAGCTGTTCCAATTTTTTTTGGGGGGGGGGGGTGCAACAGCTCACGCAGAAATAACAGCTGGCATGTCCCACAAAAGTTCAGCACGATTTAAGTTGGGATTGCCTGCAGGTCATTCATCAGAAATTCTTGTAAGTCTTCTTTACCTCTGCTTTCATATCCAGCAGTCCTTTCTCTGACATCTTCCAAATCTATAGATAAAAGAATGATTAATAGTGATATCCTTTGAGCTTGGTAAATGGAAGAGCAATTTTTTATCAGATAACTGTCCATGCAACTGAAACTTCCTTTCAGAGGTTTACTGGCTATTTATTAGTCTTCCAGAACACACAATAGTGACTGCTTATCATCATACACACTGAGATCAAAAAAATATAGTGAATGATTAATTTCGTGATTTATTAATTTGGAGGAAATACATGCATGTAGCAATACAGCTTATTGCCTCCTATGATTATCCATTTCCAACAATGCATGTAGAGATCTCGCATGTTTTGGGCAAAGGCAGCCTGTGGGATGCAGTTGAATTCAGTATTCACATTGCATTGGATGTCGGCAATGTCCTTTTAAGTATTTCTTCAAGCAAATGAAAAAGAATTAATCAGCAGGAGCCAGATCTGGTGAATAACAGGGGTTGATGGAGCAAAACGACCCTCTTAAGTGTCAGGAACTGCTGCATGATTATGGTGATATGGGGGCATGCATTATCATACAGCATACACCAGGATCCAGGGGCATGCATGTCTGATCCTCTTCAGGCGATCCAAGATGTTCACATAAGTGGCTGCATTCAATACCGTGCCTTATGGTAGGTATTCTTTATGAATGGTCCCACCAGCACAAAAAAAGATAATTAGCATCGCCTTGATGCCTGACTTTTTCCTCCAAGGTTTTTTTTTTATTTTGGTGACACTCTGCTGCGCCATTACATGCTTTGCCTCATTGATTCTGGGTCATACTTCAAGCACCACGATTCATCGACAGTAATAATCTGTTTGGAAAAGGGGGATCACTATTCACCATGTCAATAAAGTATCTGCATGCCTTCATCCTGTCTTATTTCTGATCAGAGTCAAGTCGTGAGGCACTAACTGCATACACAGTTTACCCTTACCCAACTTTTCGGTTACAATTCCATAAGCACTCCCATGGCTTTCGCCAACATTCAAACCATCAGGTCTACGATATTCAATCAAGAGATGGTGAATTTTCTCCAGGTTTTCACCATTGCACACGATGGGCCTACCTGCTCATTGCTGTCCCAGCCATCACAATGCTTATTCCCTTGTACACACACTTTTTCATCAAAGCACTGTTTCCATACAACTAGAGCATCATTTCGTTATATTACCTTGGCATTTTCCTAAGTTTGAAGCAGAATTTCACCCTTAACAATGAAGCTATGTCACATCTTACTTTCACAATGCGTACACACAATCTGCAAGTCTGGACAACCCATGGCTTTGGGAATGATAACTGACTAACTTCGGGCTTCACTGACCTTGCTCTTTCACACGCCAGCAATTCATTCAAAATATTTATTGATCATGGGTTGTACAAGAATAGTCATTTCATTTTCAGAAGAAGTAGTTCATATCTTATCAACTCTAACCATTTCTTCTTGAAGTAGTCTCTCTAACTCTCAATTCAAAGTTATATTCTCTGGAATCAGTAGGAAAGATGAAAAAGTACCATGGACTGAACTGTATGGTAGGAGGTTCAACAGTGTCATTCCTGATTCTTGCAGAAATTCCATTGTTTCCAAAGTGGTGTATGCAGAGATAATGTCGTGATGAAGCAGCAATCCTCCCAACCGAGATTTGGATGTTTTTCTATTGGTTTTCTGAAGACCCTGAGAAGGCAAACTGTACTGTATCAATTGGCAGTGACAGTTTTGTTCCTGGAATGGTATGGTTGCAATATGGCCATTTGTGGAGAAGAAATTGTCAAACATCATCTGGCCTACACTTCAACAATGCTTAGCTTTCATTGGAAAGTCATTATTTGGAAAGGCCAAAATGACTTACTGCCTCTTTGATTCCCAGTCATATTAGTAAATTAAGCTTTTGTCACCTGTGAAGATTCTTGGACACGTCAGGAATTGCCACTGTCAAAGCAACAAAGCATTTCCTTGTGCCATTCCATCTTGTTACCTTTTGTTCTTCTATGAGGTTACAGGTACCCAAATGACAAAAAAAGGTCCTCACACAAAGATATTTGTGCATGATTTCTGTGCCTGCAGCTAATGAATGATTAGAGGCTCCTATATCTGACTGGTCATTTATGAATCAATCCTTACTATTGCTTCCCCAAGAGCTGGAATGCTGATGCTTGATGCTTGTCTTTCAAAGCTGTGCTTCCTCATCAAAACTCTGAAAACCAGTATGTGGAGCAGAGTATGGAAAAACTCTGTGGTAATTTTTCCAGCATTCTTGCTGGTGAAGGCTAATGTATTAATGTAAAAATTATCACACAAGTCACCTCCATCTTAGGACATTGACTAAAATTGACATTGTGCTGCAGTTACAACACTGGTTGTCATGTGCTACCTTCTGCTATGGGTTAATAAGACATACTCTTTCCAGTGCTGTCAACAGGAAACTTTTATCTCTTATAGTTTTTTTCAAATCCCAAAAATTAAATGCTATCACTTCTGCAACATCTTATCAAAAACTTTATTATCATACTTGTTACACATCTTCTTAAAAGTTAATTAACATAGTTTTAAACAAATCCAAACAATCAAGAAATTGTATATTCTATTTGCTAAATTGATTCTATCAAAATTTACTCTCTTTCTGTGTTGGTTTATGTTATTTTAGCTTCAAAAAGTGAGAAAAAGTCACTGCTTACAGTGTAGCTGTGGTTGTAATATTAGTATTTTTATAACGTAAGGAATCTCCATCCTTATAATTATATGAGTGAAATACAGTTAATGCTCTACTAATGCAATGATGATATAGGACAGAATACAATTTTAAATGGGAAGAATTTCTTTAAATTGCTGTTTAATGGCCAGGAACCATAAACAAATATGGTTTAATTTTTAAATCTTTGCTTTCTACTTGTATTTGTTTATAAGTTTTGTTTAATTTGTTTGAAAATAAACAGGCAGAAGTTCACAATAACCTAAACTGAAGTATTACATTAAAACTGCTTTAACGTCTCTTTACCCTGATTAAAATAAGTTAGGGATTGACAGTTGAATGTTTAGTGTGGAATGTGAGTCTGTAGCTATAGCACCAGCCAATAACAGAGCCTATTCTACAGTGATGCCACTGTAGTTGCTAGCACCAAATTCTAGAAATTTTACTTTCTTTTGTACAGTTAAGATGTGAGTTAATACTTACCAGATGCACTGGGCTTGATTATTAGAGATTGGTTAAATGCTGGGAACAGGTGCTGAGCTGACTCAGGAATAGCCAAGCCAAAATATTCAGGAATATGTCTTATAAATACTTTTAAAAATTGGCACTCAATTTTACATAAGACACCATCATTGTTGTTGTTGTTTCATTTTTGTTATAACTGTTACTATCACTATTTGCACAGCTCTCTTTAATAACATTTTCTGTAATACCTTAACATAATAATGTTTTTATTAAAAGTAGTAGGTGTTCCAGGCCTAAGTTTGGGTACCTCTCTAGCATTTACCATTTATGAGGCACGAAGAAAAAATGAAAAAAAAACCTTAATCAGGGAAAATGATCCTGGTATATATTTGAATCCCAGATTTCCTGCTCCATGAGTCATCGAAGAAAAACTGTAAAGCAACCAAGTCAGGGAAAATGAGCCTGGTACAAATTTGAACCCCAGACTTCCTGCTCGTTGAGTTATTGCTTTAAAAGACCTTGGCCACCTGAGTCAAGTTTCCTCTTGCACCTCCCCCATCTACATATGAATACATTTTATTTGTCATTTATGTCCTTTTTAGACTTGTTTTGATAATCAGGATGATTTGTGTGTATTGAAATATTTGAGCGTCATCTAATTAACTTAATATTTGCAAACTAGAAATGCTGGAACTTGTACAGTGAGGCCAATCATATAATTGAAATCAATGTGTGATTGAGTCAAACTAAACACTCTTATTGCTTCACTTATTTGTCAGTAAATGTAGAACTAGTTTCAAGAATCCTCGTCTGCATCATCAGCTAAAACGTAGACATTCTAGCTGATGATGCGGACAAGGTTTTTTTTTTATTTATTAATTTTTTTTTTTTGGACTTGGTCTATTTATGGATGCTCTTTGGTTTATTTATGGGTGCTCTTAACATCTCAGGTCATCAGTGTTCTATTCAATTCAGGGTGTGAAATGGCCGATAAATTTTGCTCAGAGACCTCTTCTTTCAGGCTTGAGGTTCTTTATCATGTTGTAAATGTACGACATGGAACCCACGGCTTTACTTCCCTTCTGAAGGAAGCCATACTTAGGGTTTAGGAGGCTAGGTATGGTTACCACTGCACCACCAGGACTGACACATGGGTTCTTGAAACTAGTTCTATATTTATAGACAAATAATTGGAGCAATAAGAGTGTTTAGTTCAACTTAATCATACAATGATTTCAATTATTTAACATTTGCAATTTACTTTTTATTTTCCATCAAAAGGAACAGCAGTGCTTTACTAGTTAAGTTTGTCCTATTTTGTTAGGTGCATATACCAAGATGCATGATTGATGGCTTATAGGTACACTTTTGTAAATATATTTTGAATAAGGCACTTGACGTAAATTTCAAAGTTAATATTTTAATTCAAAATTTTTGTTTTAGAATCACAGATTGACATATACCCTTCTTTCATCATTAGAAACAATGAACGAAAGTTCCTTTTAGAAATGAGCAAATAATCATTATCTTAAATATGGTATGGGTTCTGTGTTCATATATTAGTATACAATGAGCACACTTTAATTTGGTTTATTGGATAATTCAAACAGAAGCTTGTCTCCTTGTAATTCTAGTTGAAACCAATGTTTAAAAATCTTATTGTAATTTTTTAATCTTTTATTAGAATAATTTGAAGGCAGGATTTTATTTATTCCAAAAGCAGCATTTATGCTGTGTTAAAATGTATTTCTAAGAATTTTAAGCAGTGGTTAGACAGCAAACAGAATAAAGTAATTTTAACTGGTTTACAGTTATTCGAAGAGAGTTGTAGGGAAATAGATGCAGCTTTTACCCTGTTCTCAATAGTAAGAATTTCACACTTCTTTTGTGTTCAGGTTTTCTGTCCTTCAAATATGTTCATCCACCGAGAGTTGTAAGAGCAAAAAATTTGTAAAAAATTTATTAACTGTACTAAATCCAGTAACCAAAGGCCCTAAGTTATCAGCTCTGACTTGTTCAGAATGTCGATCAATGGCATAGATTGTAGCTGAAAATTACAGGAAAAAAGTAAAAATTCTAAAATAAGTGGAAAAAGGTGTGAGGAAGAAATGTGATATTGCTAAAGACTATGGAATCCTACTGAATTTGACCTACATTAAAATAATTTTATTTATTACTAGTTTAATTATTGTAAGTGAATTTTTATTTTGCAATATAGGATTTGACAGAAATATGGGAATATATAAGATGAAATAACTAACTGCATGTTAGTTATTTCTCCGAAAAATTTTATTTTATTGATTTTGTTTAAAATATACATATTTTTTGCTAATTTAAATGTTGGACACTTCAAATTTTATATCCACTTGGAGTTAGAATTAAAGAGAGTTCATTGTATTAAATATACTAAGGTCGTATATCATCAAAGAAAATTGTTTAATGTCATGCTTTTATTCTTTCTCTCTCTCAGCTGCTATTGAGATTAGCCTTCTACCTTTTCTGGAATGCACTTTTATGGCCACAGTTTTAGAACCCTGTAATTTTTACTATTGTGCATTTTGAAGTAACAACATTTTAATATTTTACTTATTGTGGAAATAAAAAAACCCCTGTGAGTGGATTCAGCTGGGAATGCACCTTTCAACTTAACATAGTTTCTATACAGACTGTACAGTAGATAATGGGACCTAATGCTATCTTTTGTAAACTTAACATTTTCAGAAGCAATGGAGAGGAACTTAGGATGTAAACAACAGTCTGCTTGCTGTACATATCAGCAAAAGTCTTTCGGTATTTAATAGTTTCCTTCCGATTGCATTTAGGAAATCTTGAATTAAAAATTGAGTTGCTGTAAAGTTGTGTGATTCTTTTAATTTCATTATCTGTTTTTATTTTTACTTCTTTTTGTCATTTATTTCATAAAATTACATTTAAAATTTTTGTGACATAAGAAGAAACCCAGTATAGACCTAGGCTGCAGCTACAGAGAGAAAAAACAATTTTATACATAGCCAGACACATGAAAATGTATGCTCTGTCAATCTTATTTCTGATGGAGTATTAATCCTGGGAGATTTTCCTACGAGATTTGTGACAACAAAACACATATGAAAAATATGTGAATACATTTTAGGTTTGAAACCAACCCCAGCCAACTCCTACCTTATAATACTTGAACATTAATGTACATGTGCTAAGCATTTTAAATATGTATGAGATACATTAATAATAACTGGTAAGGGTGTTAATTTTTAAATAATATGTACACTAGCATAACATATTGTCAAAGGCATGATCAATAGATGCTGAGCTTTATACCAAAACAGAAAACCTAAAAACATTTTGCATGCTGGTCTGATTGCATTTGCCACATGAGATGCAACAGAATAGGTTATAAGCGACCAGGATGACCATGTGGTGCAATAGCTCTCTTCTCCAGTCATAACTGTCAATCCCTTACATGTTTTAATGTACAAGTACAAGTGAAAATCCGGTTAAAACTACTCGGATTTAACTTAATTCCCAGAAATTGGTTCTACATGCCAAGGTGGAACAATTATCATGCTGACATTCATGACAGAATAGATGATTCGTGACTTTTATCTCCTTGCTTTATGATTTCATACGATAAGCTGTATAAAGCACTTTATGGAATATTTATATACATTTAAACTTTATTCCAAATATGCACTGTGCAATAAGCTACTTGTTCTGTGCCTGTTTAGAGAATGCATTTTACATTCTAATAAACTCTGATCTTTCAAAATATTCTTCATCCTGCCGAATTGGTTGCTGTTACTACAGAACCCTGGCATATTCCATAATAAGACAATAAAACTTATATATCAAAAGCAAAGGCTTATACCAAGATTTATCAAGCTTTTCTTCCTCAAGAACTACAAACAGTTCATGTCAAAATTATCCAGTTATTATAAAATTTGTACTTTAGAACATTGTTGTACATAGACTTTACAAAATGAAGATATTAAATAACTTGCTTAAAACTATCCAGAAGGAATTATATAACAATCTCTGTGTAAACAACATGCAGAACACTTTTCATTCACAATCATTTTTACATCAACATAGCAAGGAGAAGTTTTATACCAACTGATTTTTCACTTGTAAAATATTTCAACTTATTAAATTATGTTTAAACAGTTACATAATGTAACATTTTAAACATAAAATAAAGTAATATAATTTTTTTGGAAATAATTGTATCTGTAGTCTTAAAAGCCAAATTGTCATCTAAACTTATAAAATCTAAAAATAAACACGTGACACTGAAAACAATGAAATACATGGACATTCTGCTAGAGTCAAAAGATATAATGAAAAAATAAATAAATAATACATACATACATACATAAATAAGAACATCAATGGAAAAATGTGAAAACATATAGTTAAAAGTCTACAAGCAAAAGTTTGGATTTAGAAAACAGAATATGGCATGAACAAGCCAATACATAGGAGTATGAATTTTGAATATTAATGAATTAATGGGATATGTCTACAGCAAAGCAAAAGTGTTATAAACTCATTATTAGAAATGAAAAATGGAAATATATATAAAAAGCTAAAATTATAGTTTTTAAAAAAGCTATGATTTTATATGTACATAAAGGGACAGTTATGCAAATTAAAATAAACGTTAGCAAGAATAAAGAAAAGAAACATTGGGAGTTCCTGTTTTAAAAATGCAAATTTTGGGAGGAAAAAAGAAAAAAAAAAAAAAATAAATAAATATTATCCCCATAGCAGTAAATATTAGCAAAAATAATTAAATTTTCAATAAAATTTTTATGGATATATTTTATGAACGAAGATTAAAAAATTAAGTCAAGAAAGAGTAAACATGCATCTAGAAACTGAATTTCACGCAATTTCAAATTTTAGAAGTGAAAATAAATTTTGTTTCAAAAACATTGACAAAAAGGAAAAACATGAAGTTAACTAACCATTGATGTATTAAAAAATTAAAAATATCATGAAAATAATAGTAATATCAATAGTAATAATAATAAAAAAGATTTGTGCATAACGTACCAAATAGGGTAAAAAGAGCATCAGGCGTGACCATCTACGGAGTGAGAGAGAGCAGAAGTAGATATTTTTGCGTAGATTGTTCATAGAGTTGAAGAGCAGTGGGAATTTTTTGTATTTGTTTTGTAGTTGAGTCCAGGGCAGAGGGAGGCACACCGCACCACACATGTCAGTTCAGGCGGAGAAGATTTATTTGGAAAAAAGAGAACAAAAAGAGAATTGAGAAAATTATAAATTATTAATATGATATGGTAATTACTATGCTTTTGGATAGGGTAAAAAACAGTACTGCATAAATGAAACAGTAGACTGTTCAATTCTGTTCTGTCAAGAGAATACAGAACAGTCCAAAAATGTGACACTTTAATGCACTCAAGTTACTATTTTCTACTTCTAAGTATGGAACAAAGGGATTAAATGTATCTATTCTAAAAAATAATAATAATAATAAAATAAAGTAAAAATAAAAAAAAATGCACAACATTTGTAATAAAAACATAAAATATATAGAATAAAGTGATTTAGCAACCAATTAAAGAAATTATGTGATAAGTTTCTGTGAGTTGAATGTACCCTAAACCTATGTAGAGCTATTGAACACGTATCAATTCATTTAAGAACGTATTTTAGCTTTAGTCTGTTATACCACATTAATAGTATAAATCATAACTTAATCTTATTACAGTAAGACACACTTACTGTCAAATGGATTCCTGAAGAATTTTTGTCACCAGCTACCTCAGAATTACATGGTAATGATAAAGAATGTTTATTATGTAAGTTTTTATCATAAGAGAAAGCATGAAATACTATCTCCTCATTCATCAAAATGACAATAAGCAAAAGGCACAGTAAACAGAATGACTCTTTATACTCTAAAAAGAATGTAAGAATAAGAGAGTTTGAATTTAAAACATCTGCTTGTTTCAATTCTTCTGCATCATATATTCCGCTACAGCACTGCTACTCCCTTAAGTAAAACACAGATGCTGACGGTTCTATGTTCCATCGATCAAAAAAATACTTCAAGCAGGGCCTTCCAGAAGTTTAATGCAGTGACCCCATTGTATAGTTAGAGACTATCCATATTGCTTTGCTAAAGAGAATCCACTTTCTTTTAATGCTATATGATAGCTGATAAGGGATTCTGAAAATTATGTTAGACCCTTCCTATTTTCCATGTTCTGCATTATGATCAGGAATACTATAATACTTACATTGGTATAATTATAAAAAAAAAAAAAAACTTAAAACTTTAATACCTGATAGTATATAAGAAAAATTTAACAAAGAAAGTACCATGCTATGCAGCAGGATTACAACACACAGAACCATTTAGAGTAATAGGGATGGAGCTCACGTCAAAAGACAGCACTGTTAAACTGAGAAATTATCAAACTCTCCAAGCAACTTTCAAAAAATGTTGCAAGCATATGAGCCAGAATATGTTTACATACCATGTGATCAATTATGGTCCAGAAAATTTCCATGGGTGTAGAGCTGCTAGTAATAATAATAATAATTGGAAACCACTTCTAAGCAGCTTGAATTATTTTCATTTATTTACAAATATAAAAAAGAAATCAACATAATGGTATATTTGAGTTTTACTTATACCATCATCTCTTAGAAAAAGTATATTTATGATGGATGGATATAAAAAGTATTTAAATTTCTGTCAATATAACAACTTCACTGCTTCCTTACAAGTCATTTTTAAGAACATTTCTTCCAATATTCATCTACAGAGCTTGCATAAACAAAACCCAATGAATATAATCAAAGCTTGTACACATTTTTCTTATACCTAGATTTGATTTTCTTTGGAAGTTTCTTATTCATATGAGTTAAGCTGTTCAAATTCTGACATTTTCATGTTCACATTACGTAAACATGTAATAAGTATCTTACAGATAACAAATAGAAACAAAATGATTTCTAAAATATAAGAAGTTCCAAACATATTATAATAATCCAGGAGCTTCAGATCTATTGATCCTGATGAAAGTTATTTTCCATAATTATTGAAATGCATTGTTAATAGCACCACAGTCAAAAAAAAGATATAGTTACAAAGTAAATACATAGTTTTTTTTTTAATGTGTTATTCACTGTACCAAAGGAAGGCTAATCCATTTCTGCATGTTTTAGTACTGCATTACTTTATTTGTCCGCCTTGTTTGAAAATGCTTCAAGATCTACAGCTTATGACAAAAATTTGGGATATTTTATGCTGAACAAACAATTAAAGTACTTTTCCATAACCATCTTCCAGTGATGAACAGAAGAGGGGAGGGAAAGAAAAAAGAAAAGGGATTGCATTTCCCGCTATTATTCTATTCCTGAGAGCAATATCTGCAAAATTCCATGTAAGATATAGCCTATTTGTACAACTTTTCCAATTCTGACCCTTTCCCTTTGAAAAAATATAAGGAATACAGGATGAATTCTTTTTATAAAATACTTTAACGAGAAATAATATTTATTTTACAGTTTTTTATGTAATTAACACAATTCCAAAAACATACTTAACAATAGTAATTATGAATCACTTACAGAAAGTATAAACTGTATATTTGTGCTTGAACATGGTCATAACTGGATCAAATAACAAGTATATCTTATTTAAGTACTGTTTATATCTGAAGTAACAAATTTTACTAAGCAAAATTCTCATGAATACTAACCTAGCCAATAAATGCTCTCTTATTAGTGAATGTTTATTATGATATGCACCTTGACTATTTCCAAATTTTCAGCAATTTTGTCTCATTAATTTTACTTTGATCTTCCCTTATACACCACTAAATAGAACAAGATTGATTCCATTTTTGTCAATTCTATCAATATCTCTTATGGGGGGGAGGGGAAGGGAGGAGAAGATATTATGCAGACTAGTTCAAGCTGCTTGAACTGAGTAATTCATTCATCACTTACAAACAGTATAAAAATGAAGTAGCATATCAGTACTAGAAGATATAAGCCTAATTTTGAAGTCACCAATTTTCAATCTGAGGGAATGCAGAACAAAAGTAAATTTCCTTACTCTCTAGTCTGTGATTATAAAGAAAGTTATAAAAATCTATTTTTTATCAATTTGGATAAGTGTTACACTTGAATGGGAGATAAATGTGAAATGATATAGCAACTACAAAATATACAAATCATTTGCAACTTCTTATGCTACTATTATTAGTATCAGTTACTGCATTTCAGCACAAAGAAACCGTTGCCTTTATCAGCCAGAAAGTCAGCTGTTTGACAGAAATAACCTCGACTTATACACACTTATTTAATGTCAACAGTACTTGAATTTGGATTATATTAATGAGAATGCTTGCACTTGAATACAAGGCTAATATGAAAAATTTTTGGAATGAAGCACAACATAAATGCTGATTCTTTAGAAATGGTTCTTATTTCTCAACATAACTATGCATTTTGTCCAATGATGAAGTAAACCTTTAATCCCATCATGGGAGTCAGATTCCTTCAGGCCTGCTAAATCTTAACTGGTCTTTTAAATTCTCCATTCAATGAAAATTCCTTTTCACCAAAAAGTTTTCTCTGCTTTGGGAACAAATGGAAGTCTGATGGACCAAAAAATTTGGGGAAAAGGCAGATGTGGCAGCAAATCATAGCCCATTCATTTCACTGGTATTGCTTTTTGCTATTGCAACAACACAAGGATGAGCATAGTTGTGATTCATGATCACTTTCATCCTTGATAAAACTTGCATTTTTTGGCATATTTTTGCCTTTATTCAAAACAGTTGCATAGTATGTTTCAATAATAGATATTCTACTAGGAAGATAATCAATCTCAGGACAATACCTTTAGTATTCCAGAAAATTGATGCCGTGAGCTTTTTGAACAATTTCATACATTAGAGCTTCTTTGCTGCAAAAATTATGATGGTTCCATTGATTTATTTCTGGTGTGCAGTGGTGCCCCCACATTTCATCAATGGTCATAAATTGAGGGATAAAAATCAGTTGAATCTCTTTGAATAAGCTAAACAATGCTCTGCAATTTGTATTCTGAATTGCTTTTGATCAGGTGTCAATAGCCATGACACCCATCTTTATGTAATTATTTCATCCATAACAGTTCCATCAAAATGCGAAATGCCCATTCATCTGAAATAGCTATAGCATTAGCAATTTATGACACCTTTAGTAGGCAATTTCCAGTACCATGCAATTTTTTAACTATTTCCAGTATAGTGACAGATTTTGGCTGTCTGCCATGCAGATATCTTCCATGCTTTCACAACTGTTTTTGTACTTCTTATATAAAGGCAGCCTGAAGAATTCTTAGCCTACCAATGAAAACACAAAATTATTAATCAAAGTAATACGGTTTTTCAACATAATATTATTTAAGAGCAATGCACATGTTCCAGTGAGGCTCTAGTGACATTATCCCATCCCTGTAGTGGTTTTCTAGATCTGCAAAATAGAAATCGACTGCTGCATCACCTTCTAGTTTGAAGAAAAACCTGTCCTGGGAGGAACAGTTTGAGCTTCGAGAAGAGATACAAGTTGGAGGTAGCCAGGTCTGTGGAGTAGAGCAGACGTTCCAACAATTCCTAGTACAGATCCTTTAGTTTTGCCATTGCCAGAAAGCTTTTGTGTGCAGATATGTTGTGCTGGTGAAAGATAACATTTTTCTTATGCAAATTAGGATACTGACATCTAGTCTGGTTAAAAGATCAGAGTACACTTCCCAGTTATTTTGCTCTTTTCAAGATAAATAACGAACAAAATGCCTTTAGCATTCCAAAACACCATGCCATGACCTTTCCCACTGATGGAACCAACTATGTCTTCTTTGGCAATGAATAACTGGCTTCTGTCCACTGTTTTAATTGCTGTTTGGATTTTGTGTGTGATGATGATTCCAAGTTTCATCCATTTTAATGAAATCTGTTTTGTTCCTGTTAAACCTCTCTATGCACTGCTCAAAGCTTCTCACCTTCTCACATGCATTTGCTTTTGATATCCCCCATACTCTTTAGAGATGCCTATGACTGACAAGATAGTCTGACAATTTCAAGTAACAGCTGGGAGTTCACTGGCCAAATGGCGCAACAGAAGTGAGTAGAGTAAGAAGTGGCAAGGATTCAAAAAAGACAACAATCTACAAAACAGTGTAACTTTTCAGTAGAATTTCTAACTCATGTAGAATAGCTCATCACTTGAGTCACAAAAAGAGCTTTTCCTCTAGCAGGAGGCCCTATGGGACAAAATGGGCTCTTTCTTTCATTTCATAGCCTCAGCAATTTCACCTTGACTGACCAATCATCCAGCACCATATCCTGCATATTTTCATTGAGAAAGGCTGATAACTTTTCAGACCACTCTTGTTTCTCTATAAATTTCTGTTGCCAACATACCCTTTTTTCACAATGAATTTAATTACTGCACATTTTATGATATTACCAATTTCCAACATTCACGTTTTTGCAATATAATAAAAAACAATAACTACTAGGTGCTTCAATGAGCAAAGCATTAATCATAAAGCTGTTATCTGCAGAAATTGGTAGATTTTGATATGATAACTGATTTGAAACTACTGCCTAGTCATTCCAAGAACTTTTCAAATTATCCTCATAAAAAGGTGTTTTCAATATGGTCTTAACATCAAAGTTACTGAGGTAATTCAAAGCATCTATTCAACAATTTGGGGCCCAATCTCAGAAATTGGAGGAATTTTAGCCTTCCTGTCAGACTGCCTCAACATAAGGTTTTATTGAAATCCAAAGGCAGAAGACTAAGGGGTCACACACAGATTTTTTTTTTTTAATACAAAAACTGGTACACAATAAATTTGAACTGCATTTTTCAATGTTATGTAATAGAACATATTCTGCCAAAAGAATATTGCACTTTGCACATCATCTTCAAAATGCTTTCCACACAGATGGTAGTCACTTATTGTGAGAATAGGAAGAAAAGAGATAAACTAAAGTGCTCCAAGCATTTTAGTGATGACAAACAATGTGACCTGGCACTAAATATTGCCATTGAATTCCTTTACTACAATCTGAATTTTTTTCAAGCACGTAGCTATGCAAATGCTGCATTGAAGAATTAGCTCACGGGCAGTGATGATCTTTGTCTCTTCTGTGTTACAAAATCATACTGTAGTTGTTTCGTGTATGTCTATTCTCTAAACTTGCAAAGCTACCATACAACAATAAAAAAATGAGTATCTAGCAATAGAGTCTTCTTCAAACATATTCTTTACTCTACAATGCTC
The DNA here is from genome assembly GCA_030762175.1 of Metallyticus violacea. Taxonomy (NCBI): domain Eukaryota; kingdom Metazoa; phylum Arthropoda; class Insecta; order Mantodea; family Metallyticidae; genus Metallyticus; species Metallyticus violacea. The sequence continues at coordinate 58,675,789 of CM060844.1, forward strand.
CGAATGATGTAAATACAAGCACCCATTTACCTTGGATTGGGAAATTAATTAAACTAGTAAGATAGCAGATTGTCTGCAATTTGTCTCATACTGTTTCAAGCAGTTTTATGATACCCTCTCTATGAACTCCTTTGTACTTTGTGAACCTGACTCCACAGTGAAGTGTAGATATCACACCTATTTTCATCTTTCTAGACTATAAATGTCATAATGATTTGCTGTTTAATAACTGAAATAATTTCTAAAGATGTCTTATTATACATTTCATCTACCAGGCTGGTATATGGCTGGATTTTTTTTTAAACAATATTATAGAATAGACTACAGGTGCAGCTAGAATTATGTGCTCTCTCTCTCTCTGGAGAAAGAAGAAAAACCACTCTATACAAATGTTGGACAACTTATACCATTAAACTACTAGAGTAAAAAAAAATTGAACACTTGTGGAAACTTTTCTTTTAGAGGATATGAAACCTTTTACACACCACCACCTTCAAAATAAGCCCCTTGGATAATGAAATATTCCTGCCAGCATCTATACCACTTTTGATCACATCCTGCAGAGCATAAAGCAAACCTCTGCTACCAAGTTTTTGACTATTGAAAACAAAGTGATCAGCTGGAGAATACAGAAAATGAATAAGGACAAGTATGTTATGCTTTTTGAGGAGCTTGTTCACCTGAAGCGAATAGTATGCTGGTTAATTGTTGTAATGAACAACACATTTCTTTCCTTGTCACTATTGAGGCTTTTTTTTGTCACACTGCATCATGAAGATGGCTAAGAATGGCAAAATATATCTCCTTATTGACAGTTTAACCTCAGGAATGAATTCAAACTGTATCAATCTCTGGATGTTGAAAAACTTCTTGATCTGTCTGAACAAAATCATTTTTATTATGGTGAGGCGAGTGATTTCCACAGTGATGACTGCCATTTGAATTTAGGTCATAAAGAAAACACTATGTATTGTCACCTCTAATCACTTTGTCGAACAGATTTGAATCCTGGTCCAATTTACAAATCAGGTCTCCAATATTCAGTGCCATATATGCCAGGGAACATACTGTACTCCATGAAAGTAAGGCAGAGAAGTTACCTATATGGCATGACTGAGTAAGGCAAAGTTTGGTTTCTTTTTGATTCTACTAGCATATGCATAACATAATCAGAAAATGATATACTTAAGCTACTATAGAAGTGTGGATAGAGGCTGGAACAGCAAATGTATTTGCACTGTACTGCTTGTAAAGTGCCTAAAAGATGGTAGGAAAAAATGCATAAATACTGCATGTAATAAGTTCAATATTTTTTTTAAATATGTACAGTTATAAGATCTTAAGTTCATACATTTAAAAACTATCATAAAATGCCCCAATGAGAGATAGTAGCAATACACACACTTTTAGTTTTTATTCACAAAATTTAATGGAAATTTGATATTCACAGTTAGTCTATAAATTTATCAAGAGAGTGTTTGTTTTAATAGTTATCCATGCACTTTAGAATGCTTTCCTTGTGCAGTGAATACACATATAGGTACTAAAGTCAAAGACACAAAATTAATGCAAACATTATATATATCTTTTTTTAAATGTAGCCAAAATGTATAAATTCTGGTTTTATCTGGTTTTAAAAGAGTTGATTTTATATTCTAGCAAATATAATTTGGTAAGGATGAGATATTTTGCTATTTGCAAAAAAATTTTAGAACAATTTGCATAGATTCATTTAACAACTGCATATTTTTTTAATAATCACAAGAAAGGTCTTTGATTCCTTATATTCTAGAAATCATCTGATGTAATAACACATGATTTAAGTGAGGTAGAGAAAGAGCTTTTATTGAAGCTTAGGACATACTTTCCTATGTATAAAAAGTACCTCCTCATTACTGTAATTTGTATGGTTACGAAATGCATGGAAGTTTTAGAGCATTTCATTAAATAGCAACAGTGAGATTAATATTTCTTACCAAACAAAACAAGATACAAATTTCAGGTTAAAAGAATACAAAACAGAGGTTTAAATAATTAATTTGAATGCGGGGGGGGGGGGGGGGGAAGAAGAAAAAAAAAGAAAGAAAAAAAGAAAAAAAAAAGAAAAAAGAGAAAAAAAAACCCACTTTTAAACGTGAGAATAAGAACAAAAACACAAATGAGATAACTACATTTTATTCCCTTTTCCCCCCTTCATTTTTGTACTGGAAGCAAAGTTGTGACCAATGACATAAAATATTAATTAATAATATCAAAAACATAAATGTAAAATTATATGGGTTAAAAATTAATTAAAATAATGGTGTATCATCTCTTTTTATGCATTCAGACTGTCACATTTTGGGATATTTTGTCAGGTGAAATAGCTAATGATATAGCTAAAGTACAGGGTAAGAAAGGCTAAAGGGATGTAAGCATCAGAGTTGTCAAATGAATGTAGACTGGAAGAAAGAATGGTGAAACACAATTAGGTACAGAATAGCAGCACAGTTAGAAGTGACATTGTTACTTGTGAATGAAATTTCACACCTACCTCTTCATTTAGATTGCTGACAAGCAAAACACAGCCTGTAGCACCCATAGTTCCAGCCAAACGAATGCCTGCTGCACTCAAGGCTGTGGTTGCAGCAGTGCCTGGCATCTGGAATCCTGCTAATGGCATTCCTGCTGCTGTAACCCATTACATTCCATAAGGACCATATATTATCCAAAATAAGCCATTTTACATCCTCTCACAAAAATAGGTTCAAAGTTAATGATATTTTCTGAATATATATGAATTTTTAAGCTTTTATATAAAATTCAAAAAATTATTATGAATGTACCTGAAAATATAATGGGAATATAAATTCCACAGAGCCAAGCATAGCAAAACAGTTTAACAAAGACATTCATTTACTGCAGCAATCATAACATCAAATGTAGCAAGAAGGCAAATAAAGAATAAAGTTAAAAGTATGTACTGAAGTGCTCAAAACACACTGCTGATTAGTACTATTTACATTTTGATTAATGATTTAAGAATTGCAAAATATGCACCATAAATTTGATTGTCAGGTTCTGGCTATATGCAGTCATTCTGTATGGTCAAAAACGTCACTGGGACCAAAAAAAAAAAAAAAAAAAAAAAAAAAAAACAACCACAGGCTTCTGTCCATTTGTATAAAATAGTGAGAATCGACTATGACTTCACTTTTGATTCAGCATAAAAATACTTAGCTCGACAGTGTTAAATAAGAAACCTGACATTCTAAAATGAACCTTCTGTAGCTGTCACAACTAATTCTGGTACTGAAAACTAGAACAGCTTGCCAAAAAATTACATCAGCTCCACCAAAAATCAAATACCCAGTTCATTATCTAATTCTTCATATTCCTCTACTATTACACACAACAATCTACTCTGAAAATAATATTTTTATACCCATACTCCTTAAAAGACACTAGAACACACTGATACTAAATAGCAAATACTAATTTAGACCATGCAGTCAATAACTGTTTTAAATAATTTTTTAAAGAAAATAAAACAGAATCAGGAAGTTTCAAGCATTCTGCACAAGATGGACCAGTAAAGAGTGAAAATTGATTGCTTAATAACCCACAAAATTCTTACGCCCCTGTCACTCTGGAAATCTGCTTAAGTTTATATGCTGGAGATGGCTGAAATATTTGTAGCATTATGTGATGATTTTTAAGGGCTATTAAGTATTCTACTAAATGCACATCTATGAATCTTGAGCAAAATTTAATGCCAATTCACTTGCCAACCAGGTACTGAAGTTTCATATATGGGTGGCAGAGGATAGTAGCATAGTACATTTGAAATGCATATACTGAAAATTGGCAGACTAAATTAAGCAAAATGCTCATTTTCTCAGTTGAGAAAAACCAGATGAATATGCACACATTCATTACACTCAAAGAAAGAGACAGTTTGGGACACTGTCTCCCCATGGCATCATTGGTTTGTACAGAATTAACATTATGTCAGAAGTGTACACAGAGCAAGTTATTGAATGTTTTCAGTGTGGTTTCGACACATAATTTGAGAATGAACACCTATTCCAACATAGGTCCATTCACAGACATTCCAATTTTCCATATCCTTCACAAAGCCCTGATTTGTCATTGTGTGATGTGATTTTTGTGGTAGGCATTGAAAGAACAGTGCTTCATACCCATTCCTCATAATCTATTCTAATTTCATTAAAACGTTAAATCAGTTCCTCACAGTTTGATTCTATGGTCACTAGGCTGATAAACATTATGGAACATGTCATATACAATGCTGGAAAACATGTAGTTGATGTGTACAAAATGTTACTAAAGTATTCCAATTACTTTTTTTTTGGGCCACTTTGTAAATATCTAATACATCTTGTATCAATATTGTTAGATATTGACTTATAGAATTGTTAGATAAAATATATTTCAGTGCATCTGTGTACATTCAATATGATGTAAAAGAATTTCTTATGGTGCATCTTAATTGTAAATATCTGATCTAATAAAGCAAATATTTGTACAAACCAGTACCATATACTTCTCTGCAAATGTTGATGATAATGACTGTTTATTTGGAATTAACCTTTGAATTTTAACATTAAAATTATCCAAATATACAGTCTTAGACAGGTACAAGCTCTTCAATATGTTTAACACTAGAATCCTTATGATTCACTATTAATTGAAAATTGAAGAATGTCTTATGCCAGCATGTGCACAACTTTGCATTTAGCTCTAGCAGTCTGTTTAGAGTACGAATATACCTAGTCCAGCTGTAAATACTGGTAAAAACTTTCGAAAGGAAATGTACCAGATATTTTGGTAATCAGATAACAGTTTAACTGAAAAATCACCAAACAAAATCATCTTTCAAGATCCACGATCTTCTCTCTGTGAGGACTGTAGCTGTTAGCTGTTGTCACACCAGTGGTGCATCGAGAGATTCATTTCGAAAGTGCTTAGGCAACATCTTGGACTGACAAATTTTTGTTGCAGTACTGTAACATCTAAGGGGCATCTTAGATGCAAAAAAAACTGCTGAACATTATGCCAACAATGGCCACAGGGAAATTCTTTCAGTTGGCAAGAAAGCATTCAATATTAAAGGAAGCTATAACTGTCAAAATGGTGCCTCCACTTCAAGAAGCTTGTAAGAGGGTTCCAAAGGGCAACAGAAATCACCATATTGTTTCAGTAATGTGTGGTGGGATTGATGGGATGTGAGCTATGATAGTGCTAAGCTCCATTTCTGTTAAAAGGGATCGAAGATAACTGTTAAAGTATATAAACCCACTCTGCTGAAACCTATAATAAAACAAATCTGAACACAAATTGGTTCAAAAACAGGCACTGAAACTTTCAGCAAGATTTAGCTTAGCAAAATTTACCCAGACTTGGCTTAAGAGAAACATTCCAGATTTTATTAGTGCTGAAGATTGGCTTTCTAGTGGTTTGGACCTGAATTCCCTGGATTATAAGCTGTGGTTAGTGCTCAAGAACATAAGATTGCAAGGAAAGGCACCTAATACTGAGAGTCTCTAGCAGTTTTTCCAGTGAAAGCAGCAAATCTGCTACATATGAATAGTCACAGAATCTTTAGTTGTGTTTGAAGGCAGTTATAGTTATTTATTTAACAAAAACATTGTAACAGTATTTATGGCAAGACTAGGTATGCATTCTATATTTTTCAAGTTTATGCAGCATATATGCTAATACCCAATAACCTTCATCTAAGAAAGACAGTGAGAAAAAAAAATACTTAATTTCACACACAAATAAATGAAAAATGTGAAGCTGCCATTTGAACTGTCCTTCACCATATAAATTAAACATAGTATAAAGCCACTTTGTAAAAACATCCACCACTAAACTGCTACCCACAAAACCATAAATCAGAATGTTTTCATTATTTCTGTGCAATGTTTTTGAAACACTGAGGATCTTAATATAAGAGTTATACCAAATATTACTAACAGCATGCAATGTACAGTTTTCAACACAAAGGAAACAAATAAATTCTCAAAAATCTTAGCATATTGGGGAAATGATGATTAAGATATCTTTATAGGTCTACAGACTGCATATGTGCAAGGAAGTGTAATTGGCTAAGCCATATCATGCATCAGAAGAAAGTGTTATTTTATACCCAAATGACAGATGATTCCAGTAAGAATGCTTGTGTATGTGTGCACACATTAATGTTCATGCATATTCACAAGTTCAACAGTGTAAAGTTGTGATTTGTGTATACTTTGGTAAGAAATTTAACATTTAACTGACAATTCAAATATCAAAGACCCCTCTAATATAATTTCATCTGGCTCTGAATACCCCATTAGCACTTTTGCTATTGCATGGCATAATTTGAGGCTTATAATTTATGTCTAGGAATAAATAACTTTTTCTATGAATGGAATTCCATTGTATATTACAATTAAGCAACAAACTCACATGCTATAACACCGAACACAATTAAAAATGTTGAGCACAAGGAGATATATTGTCCAATAAGGCAGTATTAGCATCAGTGATGTTTTTAGCAATAATGGGTATAGCTCCGCACTAATTGAAAACGTGTTGAGTTTTAGGGTGGCTAACTAAATGCTGTTTCTGTTTGTTCTTTCCAATTATAAGAGGGGATGCTGAAATTTCTTTACCTTTCAAATAAGCAAAAACCCAAATATTCTTTGTTACTGGTATGATCATTCAGTTATTAACTAAACATATCCTCTTGGGTTCTCTTAATAATTTCAGACCAAACTTTTCCAACTTAGGCATTTCACACATTACAAAATATACATGTATGCAGGAACTGCCTATCAAGTTAATGTCACGTTTGGGCTGCAAGAAACAACTCTCATATTCTTGATGTTCTGAGAGTCTTGAGCTTTATAAAGCACTGCATTTAATTGCAAATTCCTGGTTTTACTGTCAATCTAGTCTTATCATAAATGTCAGAAGCCTTGCCTCCTTCTCTGTCACCCCCTATAACTTCTCAATGGCTGCTTGGGGCTTTTTATCTTATTTAAGGATGCTCTTTAACTGTTTGGTCATTAGTGTACCATTCAATTCAGGGCATGAATATGCCAAAATATTTTGCTCAGATGCCTCTTCTATCAGGCTAGAGATTATTTTACGTGCTGTAACTCTATTTTGTGGGTTCAACACTTTTACTTTCCTACCAAAGAAAGCCGTATTTAGAATTTTTAAGACCTAAACTTCCATTGATCCTGACCAAGTTTGAACCCGCAACCATAGTCTATGAGGCATGTAGACCACCACTAGACCACCAGGACTACTGGGGTTTTTATCTTGAATATACATCCTTTCTTAGCAGTATTAAATATAGACATTCATATGTAATGTAATGATTAAAAAAGATGAATAATGACTATCTGTTAATCTAAAAGGAGTATCAAATAATTTTTTTTTCAATGAAAAAGTGCTGTGAGCTTCTGCACATACCTGACTTTTTTTCAATGTGGAACTGCCCCAGATTTATCAATTTTCTTTCACGATTATTGCATTTTGAAAAATTTTATAGCCTTTAAACTGCATTATGACCTGCATAGAGAAAAGATGGAAATATGAGGATGCAAGACTAGGGAAGTATTGGAATCTGGAATAACCTCCTAATGAAGCCTCTGGACAGATGCATTTGTCATGTTATTGGTGAGCAAGCATGCCTTATTCAGTAGCAGCAAAGTTGATCTAGTCTTCATGGCCATTTTTCTTGAATTGAGAATGCAAGGTATCTGAGTTTGGCAATAAATGTTTGCAATGATTATTATACTCCTGGGAAGCTATTGTTTCGGGGTTTCAGAACATGTCTTCACCACTCACATAGGATTTTGTGTCATGGTCAGCTCCCCTCACCACTCACTGCCATTTGCCTGTCCTTAAACTTTCTAGCAGTCATCAGATATAATCATTTGCAGAGAACCTTACAGCAACAGATTTTTGTGAGTAAATGTAGTTATAAATGTGAATCAGCTTGTTGCATTTATCAGAAATTTATTCATAATTTCCCCAGGCAACTGCCTCTTTTCGGAATTGAAATTCCTAATTTTTAATAAATTTGACATTACTAGTTCAATGCAAAATCTTCTCCCATACTTGCCTCCTAAACCCAAGATCGTGGGTTCGAACCCGGCCAGGACCGATGGATTTTTTCGGGGCGTAAAAATCCTAAGTATGGCTTCCTTCGGAAGGGAAGTAAAGCCGTGGGTCCCGTGTCGTACATTTACGGCACGATAAAGAACCTCAAGCCTCAAAGAGAGGCTCTGAGCAAAATTAGTCGGCCGCTTCACGTCCTGAGTTGAATGGGATGCTGATGACCTGAGATGATGTTAAAGAGCGTCCATAAATCAATCAATCAATCAATCAATCAATCAATCAAAAAAAATCCAATGCAAAACAAGAAATACATGCAAAGATGTGAAGTTTTAACAAAAAAAAAAAAAAATATTAATTGATATCATTGTATGATTCAGTTGAACTACACACTCTTAAAGCTTCACTTACTTTTCATAAATGTATGGAACCGGTTTCCAGAACATTTATGAAAAGTGAATCTTTAAGAGTATGTAGTTCAACTGAATCATACAATGATATCAATTAATATGATTAGCTTCAGCAAGTTCCAATTTACATTTTAATTAAAAATAAATTAGATGAACCTGGTGCAAATCTTGAACGTTTGCCAACAAAATCACTACTGAAACTAGCACAATTTGTGTTTCAGTGTCTTCTGCACATACAGCAACAAAATTGTTAAACTCAAACTTTATATATACATTGTCTATCACCAAATGATTCCATATAATGTGTGCATTATTGTGATTGGTTTGTTTCATCAATGACTGAAGGGATAATCAACCCATAGTTTGTGTTCTTCTCACATAAGCATGGTTCCACCAAAATGGTTGTGTAGTACAGGTGCGGCTGGCTGAGGTATGTCCAGTTGCTAAGATGCAAAATCCCATGCGAGTGGTAAGAACATATTCTGGAAGCCCTGTAGCACACCTTTGTCCAAACAGATGCAAACATTATCTTCTGTGGATAGATACTATTTTTTATGAATAGCTCTTTTTTGTTAGGACTCAACCATTCCTTACTTTCATTGATATTGACATATAAGCACTATTTTTCCTTAAAGTAACAACTCTGGGCCAGAAATGATGTTCACCAGCCAATCCATGAAAAGCAAGCAAAGAAGATTTTTGTCATTTTCACTTAGGGTGCAGTATATACATGCCCAAAGAAATGTTTCAAAACAACTCCACTCACTACCTTTTACTCCTGTGTTAATCTCAAACAGAAGAATACATCGGAAGTGCTTGTTTTTTCAACTTAATATTCCATTTTCTTTGGTCCATATATAGTACTAACAACTGGTAAGTTATTTATTATGCAATATCACTAGCACTCACCTAACAGCTGCAACTGATATTGCATTTAGCATGAGAAAGTAATACAGAATTACTTCTGTGGAATACATGTTTAAAACAAGATAGATACAGGTCAATGATAGCAGGCAGTAAAATAAATCCTAAAACTTGGCGTAGTTATGAAGTCATAGTTGTTATTTGCAATTAAATAAAGACACAGTTGTTATTTACAATTATATAAACAGTCTTTCTTTTAAATCCAAAATATACAGTACATATAAACTGCTTCCAAAGAATATATCCTGTTGAATGAAATAATGCATAGCTGTATCCACAATTTTTAATTTAAACATTATATACATAACGTTAAATCATGAATAAAATAACAAAGCAAATATGTTATAAACTATGTTTTCTTTAAAATATGAGACTTTCAGCCAAAGATTTTCTTTCAAAATGTTGCATATTCTGTGCAAGATTTAAGGTTATAAGCATGCAAAGCAACTGAATTCACGATTCTGGTGAAGCACAGTTCATACAGAATTTATAAACAGAATGCCCAGCTCCACCATTTGTGCAAAAATGCTGCATCATTTAAAGAAAGGAACATATAAAGAAACTATAATGGAATAAAGCACACATACAATGCTGCTTTCAGCTGCTCGAAGGTAGTGCTGAACAAAATTGAACATTTCCATATTTGAAGATGTTAAGATATTACACATTTTTTTGACCTGACTACTCAGATGAAGCAGGAAGCTATTTTTGCTAGTACTGGCAACAATTTAGTCTATTCTTGCTCAAGTTAATGGGAAAATGAAGTATTTGTCCTTGTCTACAGACGGCACATATATCAGACAATCTGATACAGTTCTTGGTTAAATGGCTAAATAAAATTTCAAATTCTCATTCAATATTCGCATTAGCTGCACTTATCTTAAGCATATGACTGGCATATTTAGAAACTCCCAGCAGGCTACGAGTATCTTTTTTTTTTTTTTTTTTTAAATCTGATTAAATAAATAGAACAATTTAAAATATTACTCTATACCTTTCAGTAATGCTAGACAACAAACTGAGTTTGACTACACAAATGACACCACAGTTAACAACGTGCTGACTGTCCTATAGGTTACAAGCATGCTCATTTTGACTAACATTTTTTTTTTTAAAATTTTACACATTTTATGTAATGCTACATTCACTTTTTATAATTTGTAGAATCTGTACTTTTTGCATGATTAAAATTTAATCCAATTCACAGGAACCGGACAATATATGTAGAATGTTCAGATTTCACAGCCCATGCAATATTCACTTCGTGGCTAAAAGCTATGTCATTTATAGACAAGTGAGCACATGCACAACAGAGGGGAAAAGGTGACACAACGTAGCCTTCTCTTGGAAACATATACATGTATGCCACAAATAAAATATAAAAAATAAAACAATGGTGTTATATATACACACATACACACATATATATATGTATATACATAGCTGTTGCCTTAAAATGTGCAGGAGAAACTACTGGGATGTGGTCGAAGGTTATCAAATTAAATTCAATTTCTGCTAACAAATGGAATTCTGGTACCTTACCATGTCCGTTAAGTACAGCCCCCAAAAAATTTCTGAAAATGGTAAGTGAATTAACAGGCAAATAATGCATACATTAAAATATTTACACATTAAAATACACTGCATTATTTTCACGATCATGTTATTTGAAGCCTTCAGGGAAGGAAGAAGCGATTAAAAAAAATAATAAAAACTGAACTTATTTGGTATGGTATTGTGGCATGACAACACTTTTATTATGCTAGTCTATTATTCCTTATACACTCAAGCCAAAGAGTGTCACCAACACCAATCAAGAAGTACAAGAAGAAAAAAGGGAATATACAACAAAATGCACCAGACAAGGCAACCCACAAACAACAGAGAAAGCAGAACAGAAGACTATATGTATTACAGTTCTCCAAATTCAATCAATATTGAAAAAGTGATGTTCAATTATTACAGCTGAATAGCTTTCATGCCATCCTAACCATCTGGAATGATAGCAAAAGCTGCAAACTGTAATAAAAGATCCACTACACAAGACCATTTTGTGAATTTGGAAGATGTCATGCATCGAAGAAGATAGAATAGCAGGAGAATAGAGCAAGATAGAAGAAGATATCAAAATCATGGGGATGTCAAATGCATACCTCCCATCCCGCCCACTGCCGAGTTTCCATATGGTGACGTGAGTGGAGAACCAAGGCCGTGCATTGCTGCAAATGGTGACGCCAGAACTCCAGGGGCACCTGTTTGCCCGACATAAGATGTACAAGCCGATAATACACAACATCCAATTCTAAGATATCCACCTCATGTACCTAGCCTCTACCATGTCAGAAAGACAATCATCTATGACAAGATATGCATTAATAAAAGCACTATGCTTTTCAATTCAAATTCATAATGTGCAAAATATGGCTAAGAACAATAACATTTAGCATTTACTACTTAAATGTAATCATACAATGATATCAATTGACATTTAGCATGTTACTCAGTTATATAGATACTATTTGGAACAAAGCAATACCCAGGGTATATTTTTATTCTTTGAAAAAATTTGTAATTTGAAAAATGTGTAGTGAAATAAATGATATGTAAAATGCTGTTATTAATGCTGCATTTGAACACTGAACACACACTAATTTTCAATGTCCTTGTTCAAAATGTTGGCAGAAATCAATTAATTTGTCAACAGCTAATTGTTCTTTCTGACAGCTAAAAACATGCAATGCTAGTCTACTAGGCTATAAATTAGGATTAGACTTACACCTGTAACATAAATTCTGTTAATAATTAAAAGTAATTAATTTTGTAATATAATATGTGTATGTATATATGTATATATATATAGAGCAAAAATCACTACTATCTGCTGAAAATTGAAAGTTTCATTTATTTCCATTTATTTCTTTTACTCAATTTAATTCCTAAGTATGCACTACTCAAAGTGGGTGGCAGAGTGGTTAGCACTTTGGCCTCGCATTAGGAGACCTGGTGCAAAACTGATTTATTAGCCCACTGGAATGCTAAGTCATTTATGTCAAATCAAGCCACTCTCCTCTTTTGCTACGTGTCTAATTGTCACCATTATCTCTTATACTCTACACCAAACTTAACATTAAAACCACCACCTTGAAGATAAAATTACTGACTCTACTAGAAAGTGATAAGTGATGCAAAAGAGAAACAGGAAAATGGTTCAATGTAAAGACTTACTACACACAGGCAAAACTAACTAAATTAATAGGAAAAATGAAAACATCCACTAAACATACATTGAGAGCCCATGTTTTCCAGGAAAATAGGAAAAAGGGAGCATTAAAAACTGAAATGCTGTTAAGAAAATGGACATTTTGTATAAATGTAAAGTATTATAGACTTTTTAAACAGTGATAGCAATTATGGGCAAATTACATAAAAACAGTTGATTTGAATTATATGCTATTATTAGTACACATCATAATCAATTATATTACACCTAAAGCTATGCTAATTGAAATGTAAGGAAAATATTCTGCAGAAAGGGAGCTATTCACAAAGTATTAAAAATAGCAGATGGGCAGGAAATTGAAATAGTTGATTTCAGTTACCAGAATGTTGCAACAACTGCAGCACTTGAGTACAGGATCTATACAAATAAACCAGAAATTCTTTACCAGTTTATTAAAAATGATCTTCCAACAGTTGTTCCCTTAGTTATTTATAGTTCACAGAACCAGTAAGTAGAAGAACTTTGGCTTCCTGGCAAATGAAAGCAAGGATAATAATATTTTATGTTCTGCTGTTAATGAAGTGTTTTCAATTATCAATTAAGTAAATTAATGAAAATATCATTAATGTAAACGGCTTAATTATTCAAGATTTAGAGACTAATCTACTGGAAATATATTGCAAATATTACTCAAAAACTCATTTCCAGCTTTTATGCTACAGATGATAAGTGGCTTTTAAGCTTGTAACATCTGTACTGCATACTGCAACACCGCTAAGATCCTTTCTGCTAAAGTTTTGGATTATTGAGTCAATAATTTTCAGACCAGAAAAAATTAAATATGATATAAATACATTCCAAATAATGTGCCAAGAAGCTTGTCATTATCAATTTGATATACACTATGGAATTAAGAGAACAACAATTTTTACATTAATATATATTCACCACAATATTTGAGAAAACACAGCAATATTTGCTGAAAAGGTAGATACTTCAGAAAAAGTAATACATATATATTTCTTAAAAGAATGTTAAACAAGCAAAGAGGAGCAAAGAGAAGGAAATAATATTTATCTGTAGGATTATACAGTGTTAGAAACCAATGCAGAAGACTTGAAAGCAGATGAGAAAAGCCCAATATTGCCATATTTCATTAAAATGGCAAAAAATATTCAAGATGAAACTTGTCAACCAGTCATGGATGCCAGCTAACTACCTGGTGGGGCTAATCTCCCAGGTGCAGCGCCCGGCTCCTGTGCAAGGCCTCTATGCCGCCCCCCGCCGCCCCCAGCTATCAACAGCTGCGGGATCAACTCACCGGCCCCTAGACCAGCCAGAGTGGCATCCAGGCCTGGGTCACCCGTTGGTAAGTTTGGGTTTGTATAGTCTCGGCTCTTGTCATTGTTGTACTTGACATTCAAACTGGAGAGTTTGGAGTACTCAATACGCAGAGTGCAGCATGAGTTGTAGATGTTCTGCCCATCTAATGACTGAAAACAAGCAAAGAAAAGCATGTAAGACAGTGTTTCAAATACATATTATTGCAATTATGGTAGCTTAATAAGATTATAACGTTACTCAAATAAATTCTAAATTACTAAATTCAAGTATATATATTAAGAACTTTTGAAAAAAACCTTGAATTAATGATAAGGTTTCTCTTTAAAAATTTACTATCACTAATCATTTAATGTAAAATTAGAACATTGCCATTTTGTTATCATTGTGATATTGGAAAGATATAAGGTCTTATTACAATATTTAAGGTTCACCTTGAAGGAACATCTCCACCTCATTTACTGTAAAACAATGGTACTCAAGGCAGTGCATAACCTATCAGACCATCATGCAAGAGGATTGAGAAAGTTTCTTACTGAAATGAAGATCAAAATTCTGAATAATTCCACTCTGGACACAAAGAAGCTGTCTTTGCAGATGATACAACCTTCACAATCAACAATTTTCACTATGTTCATGGGGAAATTAACTTTAAGATGACTGAGATGAAGTGCAAGTATATATCATATTCTCAATGTTAAGCACAAACAGAATGGAGTGTAAGGAGCAAATTTATAATATTAAAGTACTATAAAGGGGCAAGCCTTCTGCAAAATTCTCTTTACTAATATGGCATCTTTGTATGGGAAAAAGAAAAAAATTAAAGCAATCAAATTCATGCCAGATTTGTAAAGACATTCAAGTAATAAGAAGTCATTTAAGTAGCATTAGGGAATATAGAAAGACACATCTGGTCTTTAATAATCAAGGGGTCAAAGTAACAGCTGTGAACTATATAAAATACATTCTAAATGCAGCCATGGGTAGCCAAGGTCGTTAAGATGCAGATCCATGAGTGGAAGATCTGGCATTTGATTTCCACTAGGACCATCCTCCCTGACTGAGGTTTTTTCCAGGTTTTCCTCAGTCCTTATAAATGGCAAATGCTGGGGAGGTACCCTAAACTTAAGCCAGGAATGCTCCCTTCCTTAAAAATATCCTTTAGCAGTTTATCATTCCATCTCATGTATCATCAGTGTCTGCTGCCTGTGATGCCTCAGTAGTTAAAATGGGCATTAAACACTACTAAATAACAAAAAAATCTAAAGTCAAGATCTTTTAAAAGAAAATGGACATTCTAACACAGTTCCATTCTTAGCATGCACAAGCATGGCTTGGAACAAATGTGCAAACGTTTCATCTTAAAAGAAGACTTTCCACTACAAGTTACAATTAGAACTGGAGAACAGATTGGTAAAGCAATGTTGTATCTTTGACCCTGTTTAGTTTTAAACATCGACAATATTATTTATATTTGGAAAGATAAATTAAATAATTTAGGAATATTTGACACTCTCACTAAGTAGAGCTTTATTAAAACATTAATTAATGAAGAGGATGAATCCTTTAATATGGAATCTAAGGGCTTTTGTATTTCTTTTGGGGTTAACCTCTTCAAAACAAAGTAATTTATCATAACTCATATTTCAGTTTTATCCATTTTGTAGAAAATGTTAACACTAGATTGTTTACACGATAGTCACAAACAAGTGACTACACTTATGCATCTGAAACTTTAGAGTGTGCCATCCAAACATCATAGTAATTTGACCACCTTTATGACATCTCTGAGTCAGGCCAAGAATTTGCAAGAACACCCCTCAAATTTATTAAAAAAGGAGCTAATATATTTTGTAAATATGCTACATAAGAGTTTAAGGGCCACGGAAGGATTTTCATCAAGATTCACATAATTGTATTTAGTTCTTTGCTATTTTGGTGTTACAGCCTTTTGTTTAAAAGTGCTCTAAGAAAACAAAAAGTATTTCATTTGATACTTTACAAAATATTTGACCTGAGAGGAGGAAAAATGAAAGGGGGGGAACTTTGAAAATCATCTGCCATTCATTAGCACTTTATACCTTTCCTTGTCTTTCCACTGCACTACAGAGCTACCAGTGCTCATAGTACAAGTCGGTAATGGTGCCCAAGCGTAATATAATTACATCAGTTGAAATGTATAGCTTCATTCATTCATGAAGCACTTTAGTGCAGTTGAAATGGGTCAATTTTTGACTATGTTGCATTATAGGAAAGGAAAACTTATGCAACCTATTGTTTCTTAGGGTTTCTAAGAGAAGAAATTTCAAGTAAGTACTTAAATTAGATATTACATAAAATTATGATGCAAAGATCCTCATCTATTGTTACGTTTTCAGTGTTGACAGTGCTTATTGTTCAATTGTTCAATTTCAGTGTCAAAAGAGGGAATTGTAAACTAACAAATGCAGTGCCAAACTCAAATTTTGCTTTTTTTTGGTCTAAATGTAAACTATCAACCAAATGGTAAAATAAATCTAATTTTAAACCTGGCATTAACAACTTAAGAGCAACTGGCAACAGGCCTTTTAACAACTTTCCAGTCATATTGCCTTAAAACAATTATAATTAATCTAAGCAATGCTACATTTTTTTTTTTTTTGATTGATTTATTTAAGGACGCTCTTTAACAGCTCAGGTCATCAGCGTCCCATTCAACTCAGGGCGTGAAACGGCCGACAAATTTTGCTCAGAGGCCTCTCTTTCAGGCTTGAGGTTCTTTATCGTGCCGTAAATGTACGACACGGGACCCACGGCTTTACTTCCCTTCCGAAGGAAGCCATACTTACGATTTTTACGCCCGAAAAAATCCATCGGTCCTGGCCGGGTTCGAACGCGCGTTTTGGGTATAGGAGGCAAGTATGGTAACCACTACACCACCAGGACCGACAGCAATGCTACAGCTGATGGCATTACAGTCAACAAACAAACAGTGATATATGCTAAACTTAGGTATTCATTTTTTACACTATGCAAAATGCATCTTATTTTTATGTAAGTAAGTGGAGTTCAGTGTAAAAATGAATACTTAAGTTTCAGATATATTACCACCCCATTGTCAACAGATTTGTAAGTACAATATTTATAAACAGTGATATGTTATTACATTCTATTTTTATGTTTTTTTTTACTCCGTTTCTTTTATCGGTTCATATATTCATTGCTCATAACTGCACTATCACCTGGTCAAAAAAACCTATGTCCTGTAAATGCAAAACTTCACTTCCTTTTTTTTTTATTTTATATTGGTACAAGTTCTTACAATTCTTTATAATTATATTTTTTTTTGTTATATGGTTTTCTTGTTGGTACATTTTGCTATTATAAGCTTGATACTTGTTCTCTTATTCACATTTAACTTAATTAATTTTTTATTTTTATTATTATTTATTTATTTTTGATTCACATGTTTCATTTTCCAACCTTTTATTTTTCTGATGTAGTTGTTATATATATATATATATATATATACACACAATATGATTGAAGTAATATAAATAACGTATTATAAATATCTTGCATTTTAGTCAATAATGCATATATTTAATAATTACTTCCTCGATTAAAATTTTCATAATTTATTCCATCTATTACAAATGGATGCAGGTGCAAGAGAGTGTTCTATCATATTTGATTTACCAACAGTCACTTGTCTTGTGCCAGTGAATGGTATGAATGTATTTTTTTTTGTTTTGTTTATTTTGGTCATATATTTCTGAAAACCTTAACATTCCAATAGCTTGCTTATTTAAACCTACTATCTTAACTGAATATTCTTCTATAATCTATAATCTGTTTCAAAACAGCATATAATCAAAGCATGAATGACACTTTCTATAGCCAATTATTATGCTTGCATCAACAGTATATTTTTTTTTTACATATATTTCATAAATTTATTCAGCAAAATGTATCCATCTATATGAAAATAATTCAATTCCACTCTTTTTCATTTCTTAATTTCAAAAGGAACATTCTAACCCTCTCTTTGGATAAAAAGTCCAGTAAACTATTTATTAACTTAATGAAGGCAGGGAAGCCATGACTGTAAATTAAGAAACAAGGTTCCGCGAATGCAAATCACAGCGGGCGTCGAATACACATCCCTTGGGGAAGGATCCAAAGATTTAATTAGTGTTATTCTTTATTTACTCTGCAAATGAGTTCTCTTCATTTTTCTTCCGTTTCAGTTTTGTCGTAAATTATACAAAGCCCAACTTTAATCTCTGGAAGCAGAAGCACTAACAGAGATTTCGTTAAAAGAAAGAAATGAAAATTAAAACGAGAATTTTAAGAGGGAGCGCACCTCTCCTTGGGCAATAAATAGTAATTAAATGACGCATTCTGTTGAAGTACCCTGAAGAATGAAATATCTCTCGCTTCCAACCTCAAGCCGTCCTGCTCATTTCCTTTCACGGAACCTTCCGGATTTGTTAGTTGTACATTTTGCACCCCCCCCCCTTCCCCATAGTCTGGCGCTTTAAGAAATTAACTGTTCTCTTGCTTTGGTATACACCTTACTTGCAGCGGCAACCGGGAACGTAATAAGCAGAAAGAATGTGCTCGAAAGACATTCTATGGTGGTTAGTATATTATGTATGCTATGATGACGTAATAGAGAAACAGCAGAAGTAAGATAATGCGCTCTATGCTGGTTTACTGCTATGATCAATTCATATGGATAATGGCAGGATCTTAGCGAAATGCGCTTGCCTACGATACAGTTAAAATCGTCAATTTCTAGATGCTGAATGTTTTAACCATCGAAAAACAAACAGAATATTCAGTGCCTTAGCTGCGTGCATTAACGTCGAAAGTGCAAGATCAAGTATTTCTCTAGATTTACAAGTGAGAGAGGCGATAAGTTTAGTTATAAACATACATTTGTACCGGTTACGGAAGTTAATTTTGTGTTTTAAACTGATAAACATTTTTAAGAGGCAAGATGCACTTATAACCTGGTAACTAGGTAATGCCTTACAGGAACGGCGAGTAGGGCATACGGCAATTGTTTAACAAGCTAAAACGAAAGGGATTAAGCATTTCTCATCTTCTAAAACATACTTTCGTGCACTTAGTTCTGCTCTCGATACAAGGATGGAATAAAAAAGATTCCATTTAGCTCAATCTTTTGTAGATGTTTCCTACTCACGGATATCGTCTCCGCGTGTTGCACGCTTGAAATCGCAACCTCTACTTTAAAAACTCCAATACAAATTGTATAACACGCAATAGAGGGAAATATTGCAAACAGGTCTAGGACTCCACGTGGAGTTGAGGTCTAACTGCCAAAAACAAACCCTAGCAAGTTACCACAACAGTACCGCATCATTTTTTCAGTTGCATATTAAACTATTCACCGTTCCTATAATAACGCTTGTAATATAACAAATATAAATTTGTTTAAATACTATTTCATTTATCTCGTGCATTACGAAGCATTATCTAGAGCAAATTATCGTGTGACTACAACTGTGATTTCAAATGCCGCGTTATCGGTCATGGTGGTGTAATGGTAACCATATTTGCCTTCTAAACCCCAGATCGCGGGAACGATCCCGGCCAGGACCAATTGATTTTTTCGGGCGTAAAAATCCCAAGTATGGCTTCCTTCGGAAGGGAAGTACTGCCGTGGGTCCCGTATCGTACATTTACGGCACAAAAAAAACCTCAAGCCTGAAAAAAGAAGCCTCTGAGCAACATTTGTCGACCGTTTGAAGCCCTGATTTGAATCGGACGCTGATGAACAGAGATGTTAAAAGGGCGTCCCTAAATAAATCAAAATCAAATGCCGTGTTTTTTTGTACCAGTGAACCATGTTATGTTACATTAGGTTCTTCATAAACACAGAACATGTTTAAATAATACAGGCTTGAGGTGCATTCAAGTTCTAAAGTAAGTTTATGAGAAATGGGAGCAAGAAGATATACATTGAAACATGCCAATATTCTTTACGGTTATGTTAAATAGCAACACCATGCAGTAAGAACAGTTGTGACAGTATTATTAGTTAATACTTTATACCAGTCAGATTCAGTTGTTTTTCAGTCAAGGGCCACAAATTTTCCAAAATTTGTATCGAATCATCCTTATTTTTTATTTTTTTTCCCCCTGAAAACCACTATTACGAACTTAAAATTACAATTATATATTTATATGATATATGTTCGAAGTTCCAGCTGTAACACAACAAGCAATCCCTAGTCTCATTATTAATGGATAAGTTTTCCCCTTCTACGGATAACCCGATGCTGAAGCGACCTTGCACTTGGGTTGCTTTGTTCAAAGAATGCAAAGCTGCGCTATTTTCTTGCAATCGGAACCAAAGCAGCCAGAAGGGACGAAAAAAGGAATTCGATACGAGTCCAGTCTTTCTGCTCCTCGCGACTTTAACTTATACGTAGGTATTAGATAGATTTGTTTCTAAATTATTTTTAAGTTTTTAAAGAAACGTAACAAACGATTCCCTTCCAGGACCACAGAAAACCCGGAGGGGGGGGGGCTTGCATGTTGGAAAGGCGGCGCTCTCATTAGAACAGCGCTTATCGTGCAATGACACCCATCGACATGTTTGCAGAATGCCAAATGCCGTGTGCGAGAATGAGCCAAAGTTGCTTCTGGCCGGATCTGATTGGAAAACATCGTTCCTGAAGTCAGCATTTCTGTAAGCTGTAAACAACCTAGAAAGTGTGAAAGTTTTCTCGAGAAGAGCGCCGCGAATGCTGAAGGATAAAACACAAGGCTGCGTGCATGGTAATGTGTCAGCAAATTTTGGCACGCGCAGTACGAATGGTGCTTTACTTTAATCCGCTGTCATCAATAGATGAAGCACGCACGCACGCTGGTTTTCAATCCGTCGCAACATAGCGACACACCGCCACTGAAATTTTTCGGGGTGCTGTCACTGCTAAAAAAATTGTCATATTTTGAGAAGTTTTCACTTTTACTGACTTGTGTACGTGAAAATATAATTATCAATTGCTCTGTTATAGATTATTTATCATCTGCCTTTAATAATGGGAGAAAGCAAAGTAGTAAACCACATTTTTCTTTTCAATAGCAACTAAACAGTAAGTACTGAGCGATGTAAAAACTACTTAAGGATTAAACATGAATCTTTGCCACACATTCTTGTATTTCTTCAGCATTATGAAATATAACGAAATCGCCATTTTTCACAATTATTTACCATTAACTAATGCTAAGTTGATAGACATTTTTAACCCCGCATATAAGAGCAGTACATTGTGCAGTTTGCATTTAAATCGTCCTTGTAATTAAACTCTTATTTTTTACACCACTCGAAAAACGTAAACTAAAGCTATTTCATGTCCGTCTCTCCATCTCTTTGCTTTACCACGGACAGCAGACAACAGCCGTGCAAGATCTGCAACTACAAAAGACGGGCAACTTGAAATTAAATTTTACGATTCGCTGCCAAGATTTCATTCCATTTCCTCCTTTGTAATCCGCCTAGCTAACTTCTTTTATGTTAAAACAACATTGCTCGGTTAATTAACGACATTTAACGTTGCGTACAACAGACGGACTGACAAAGGAAGTCCACGTTTCCGCAAAAGTTTGATGGGAGAGATTATAAAGGCAACTAACCTGTTTACGGGGCAAATTGTGATCTACCAGACAAAGTTTAAACAATTAAGGCCAGAGAGAGTCCCGATTTTTTGTTTTGTTGCGTAATCCTACACTTAATCTTGGTATAACTTTAAGACATGCAAGGGTAAAGCATTTCAAGATGGTGTTTAAAAATTACGATGAAAATAATCATTGAATTTGTATAAAAATTAAAACATTCACACCAGTGACTGAATGAGTTTATTGTCCTTCCCACCAAGAAAGCTACTTATGAACTTTGTTACTGAGCAGGATACGCTGTTTAGAAACTTAACTGTTCAGCTCACGACTACGTCCCCCTCCTCTCCCTCACATGTTAGTATGAAAAATATTTATGGTTTTTAACAACTATATCCCATTTTGAAAAAACAATTAATCTTTAAGCATATACAGTTTGTGATATTTAATACTAATTGATTAATAAGGATGTTTGTGGCAATGGTTAGAATCCATTTATGATATTAGGCTTTCTCGGTGAAAAGCCGGTAGAAGGTTTTAATTCTAACCAGTTATTACCAGTTCACTTTACGTTTGCCAATTTTGGTGGGAGCGCTGCCAATTGTTTACATTCTCCATTCGATACCTTTCCCACCCAGTCGTTAGGGATACTAGAAGAAGGCACAAACACAGAAAACTTTGAAAAGTTAGAATGTTAATGAACATAAACAAAATAAAGCTGTACCATTTCGAGTTTAGATTAAGCAGATAAAAACTAGAACCCTCCCTTTCATCTCACTGGTCGCTAGCTTGACGAAAGCTCGTGTGTTGTCGGCAGCACTCCATTCTAAAAAGGAGTTTCTTGGCCGAAGGTAATATATCTGCTGAAATTCATATACACCCACATAACAAGACCAAGATTTTAACCATCCTGATCTTTGTATTCGTACCGAAAACACGAGGGATAAGCCAGAAGTATTGAATCTTAAGATATACGCTTGAAAGTGTATGGAATGTACTTTTGAATGAAGCCAACAGACGGTGTATGTGTTTCAGCAGGCCCCGAAGTTGGTGAGCGACAGTGGTCAGGAATGGAGGTCATGAAGAGTAAATATCGCGTGTATGTGAAATAGCATTTCTCCGCGGCAGGAATGCAGGAGGGTGCCACAAGAGCTACGGAAAGCACTGGGTGCGCGTGCCCTATCCTATCGAACAGTGGCGAGGTGGACATAGAGACCTTCAAACGAAGCAGAATTCGACTGCCTATCTGCCGCACAGTGGACATCCTATGTCCGCGGACAAGGATGCGCGGTGATGGTAGTGGAACAGTGCATACGCGATTTGAGCTGGACACTGGGGAATTAGATGAGCAAATAGGAATCCCTACAAAAACATGCACTGCACTTTCCTGAACATGTGGAAAATATGTACAAAGCGTGTGCTGCATCAGTTAAGTGAGGTACAGAAGCGCACAAGGTATGAAATATGTCGCATCAATCGGGCGAGATTTCGCGAAGAAAGGGGTGCTATGTTAAATCGCATCATTCCAATTGATGAAACGTGGGATCAGAACTCAAACGACAGTCCGGTGAATGGGTAACCACGCAAACACAAGCTTCGCCAAACTCCTTCACCAACTAAAGGCACGGATTCTGGCCTATGACAGTCAAGGTATGCTTGTGTGTCATCCAGTGCGTGAGGGAACCACTGTGAATGCCCAGTACGGGTATCACAGTTCTGTGGCACATTCTTGTGCATTCCAGCTGCGGAGAACTGCTATTTTCACATTGTTCACTCCTCGTGGCCTCCATTCTTGACCACTGTAGCTTACCAACTTTGGGTCATGCTGAGAACGCAGTTCTGCTTCCATACACTATCTGATGGTTTCATTCGAAAGTACTTTCTGTACACTTTCAATGTTATATCTTGGGTTTTTCGCGTTATCTCTTTTCGCGAGAAAAAAAATAGTAGTTGCCATGACTTAGGACTTATCCATTACATAATTACTTCAATCCTCCTCCAAAACAGGTACATGGTCAAAAAGTTAATACAAAACTTTCATAATTTGCTAAGTTATGAAAGTTTTCTTAATTATTCTGCTTCAGTAGCTTCATTATGTCCGGAAACACCTTAGAAATTTTCAAGGCAATAAATACAGTTTTTTTTTCTCTAGAAAAATATAAAAATAAAATTACCTTCAATCTTTCCTCAATAGAAAATTTAGAAAATAATTAATAAAATAAAATATTGGAAGGACTGAACCTTTTTATTTTTTCTTTTGCAAAACTAGAGAAGTGTGACAAAGATTTTTTTCCCCTGGACTCATTATATGTTCTCGCTGTAGAAACCTACAGAGTATTAAAAACTTACTATAGTAAATCGAGTTGCAACGTACGTGTCATCTGGTAGTTTTCCACTGGGACATCACTTATACAAACTTCTCAACCATATAGCAATGCAACTTCTCCCTCTAGCATTGGAAGCGATAAATAAACGTGAGCCATTAACTTGTAAGCCTGTACAGAGCTCCAACTGAACAAGCACTTATTGCTGAAATGCTACGTCGTCAATATGAATTTAAAATGGGGGAGGGAATAAGGGGGGGGGAGTAGTGCTAAAGGTGAGGAGTGAATAAGGGAGGGGGTAGCGCTAAAGGTGAGGAAAGACGGGGCGCACCCAAAAAACGCACATGAAAAGGAACAGTTCGTATTGAGTTCATTACAAATCACCATTTGGAGACTGCGCAAGAGGCTTTTTATTTTGTCGTTGCAGTCGCCAGATCTATTTCAATTCCACTATACTGCATGAAGGGCAAAGTGACAAACTGTAATAGTGAGGTAGAATTCGTGTGGAATCACAGGGTGCGTAAACTGTTCTATATGAAGAACAAATGTCGTATATTTTGTTCAGAGTTGGGAGTGAACAAGAAACTAATGTGCGTATTATTAGCAGCAGCCAGTTCACGTAATCACTTAGATAATTGGAATAGTGTTAAACGGAAAGCGTTTGTCCTTTCGGAAAAACGATAAAAATTAATACTACACGAAACACCTCCAGATTTAGCAAGACTTTAAAAGTAACTCTCATCCAGAACAGCGTAAATTACGCACAAATGCTTGGAGTAACTAGGTCTTTCGGTGAGGGCCGCGACTTGCTTTCACCGCTCATCATCTGATGTGCTTCTTTAGCATTGATAGCTGGCACCAACTGGCCAACTGGGAGGCACGAGAGGATTGGACTGCTCTGTTGGACAGCCGATCGCAAGTTAGGCTACTGACTACCTGATCAGATTTAACGGGACACTTTTGCTAAAATGATACAGTTCATGCTTTTTAGATTGATACATAAAATGTACATATGAGTGTTACGATTCAAATGAATACACACTTTTTTAGTTTTCAGCTATTTTTTTAAAGTTCCAACAAAACAAATAAATGCTAGATGCGCACGACCATGCTTACGTCTTCATATAAGGGATCTTGATTAAGTTCCATGTACACCCATTGACATTCCCCGGATTTAACGTGCTGATCTGAGAGCTTCGGGCACGCTCGTAAATGCTGTATTCACTACGCGCATACAACGACTGGTAACTGCAGTGGATGCTTTGCCTCTAAACGTAATGAACACAACCTTAAACATACAAGCTAGAGTAGCGGTGGCTAAGGTTTAGAAGATATTGCTCTTTTGCGTAAGATTCAATTCCTACACTACTTTTGATTAACTTTTTTTGTTTTATAAGTGTAGAATATTATGTTCCCTGAATACAGTATCTTTTAACGTATCATTTGAGTTTTATGGCATTAACTATGCACACACAAAACGTAATCACAAACTAACGTATTCTTTATAAATAACTAAATAAATACACGAACAAAAAATATTTATCTTCTAAAGTGAAAACACATAGAAATAAACACAAATTAATATACGGTGTATAAACCCACTGCCCTCAATCTTTGGAGCATAGATGACATCGATTTTCTACAAAAGTGTGGCCGAGAGGTTACAGCGTCCCCGGCTTCTAGAATTTGTTCCCTTAAGTCATCTTTTGTCCTTGCAGGGAATGCGTGTGCAGCATGACGCATTTAGATAGTGTATGGAAAACAATATTACGAAACTAATTTGTCAAAATATGTTAAAGGTTTATTAAAAAAAAAAGTGCTCCATGACGGGAGGCGAACCTGCATTCTTACACACTGCATCACTGCACACTCTACCACAGAGTTAAGGGAACAAACACACTAATCAGCGTCTTTAGTGCATACCGTAAAGGGGGGGCGCGGGAGACCGTTGCCCTACAGATGCTCCAGGTGCGGGCTCTGCGGACCCTGAGTACCCGTGGTACCTCTGACGTACTAGAGGGAGCCGGGCCGAACTTGATTCGAGCCCCTTTCGGAAGGGAATTGTCCGGATTGGGTTGGACTCGGCGTGGCAGTGGTTCCCGGAACTCACGGGTGAGTACTCGCAAGAGCGGAGTGTCCTAGGGGAGTGCCTAAGGCGTGTACCCTGGGGGCCGGTGCGCAAGCGTGCACCGGAATCTCCGTCTTTGTGAGGCGGTGGTGGCTTCCTTAATGCTTGGGTCACTCACCCCCTATAAAGGAGTAGGTCTAAGCTAGTACGACCTATCAGCCAGTGAAACTCTGGTAACTGGGTGCGCTAGGCTTTTGAAGCTGCAGTTCACTCGGTGCGCTTGGGCGACGTAATCGCCTGCAGCCGAAAGGCGGGTCGGTTTTGGAAGCTAGGTATCGTCCTAACGCAAAAAACTACTGGGTGGCACAGACCTCTGTGTTACGACCCCTGGTCCTAGAGCCTGGTAGTACTCGAAATTACATACCGTAAAACACAACACAGCTTTGCCGGATACCTTGTGAACCGCGCTGCAACGAGTAGGACTTTTAAAAGAATTTTGCGTTCAAGAGATAACCCATTTTTATTGGGGGGGTGTGTCAAAGGGTGTACTTTTACGCCGTTCTTTCTGCATACTGTGTTGCAAACAAGAACTGCACACGAACATCGTGCATTCCATCTCAATACAAAATTGTTTTTCCTGTACAGTTACGCGTTTCATATATTTACTGCCAGTTACTACGTTCTTTCGTGTCGTTTTCACATATATATATATATATATATATTAGCGAGTTATTCAATTTTATAATGGCAAGTTTGAGGACAAGATGTCACCCGTAGAATGTATTAAATGCATTTTAACAGAAAATTAAATTATGCTAAATATACATTTTTCAACACAGAAGAATGTCAACTGTGCATCTATTTTTATCCAATTTCATTGAAACTTTTAGCGCAAGCTCTACAGAGATATTAACACATTTCGTTTTAATTTATACTTATTAGTTTCTGAAAAAAAATAGTTTTTATACAAAAACATTAAGAGGAAACAGGATTGATTCCTCCAATAATAATGAAAGTCAACATTTAAAAATTGGCACTATTTTTTATTAAAATATCTCTGAAAGCAATTATAAAAAATGAAATTTTGACGACTACTTATTAATGGCATAATTATATTGCACACCGAGTTTTAACTAAACAGCTTAAGAACTATAGGAATTAGTCATGCTAGTCCCAGTGTCCCTTAATGGCCTGTCACCGTTGCGATTCTCTCGAGCCTTGAGATGCAACCCCCCTACTACTATGAACTTCGGCTGGAGAGCCGAATCCATATTTGCTTGTAGGCGAAAGTGACATTAAAACTATATGTATTACTAACACAAACATTCAGTTATTGATACTAAATAAGCATCTGCTAACTTACGTCCTTTTGTTTGACCGACAAGTAGAATCTTTAACCCCCAAAAACTAGTTGGCTTCAAAGTGACAGACACAAAGATGAATTAGCCAATTATGTTGTTTTTATATTAGGTTAGATTAGTTCAGGAATGTACAAAATTTCGGGGACAAAAGATGGGATCAATCAAGTATGCAAAATGATTGTACTGGATATTTGGAATGTCTGTTAGCACATAGGAAGTTTAAGAAGACTTAGCAACCCGGCTGAATGAACATTTATTTTCTTTTAAAGAAAATGGCATATATTTTAATTAAACCATTCTAATAGGATTATTGACGCCCGACGCATGAGAAGGGCTGTATTCTCATAGGGGAATACTTTGAACTTTCTATCATTTGCAAATATAAATAATTTGAATGCTTGCGCTGTTCCCGAACTTTCCGCATACTTCCAAAGAAACATTTGCAACTATTCCAACTGTCACAGAACTGAAATCCATGAGTTTCGCGCCTTCTTTAGCAAGTCAATGCAACGTTTCTTTAATCGTTTATGAGACACGTTCTGAAATATAAATATCCAGCGTCCCTCAAGAGCTGCAAAAAGCGTTTCCGGTGCTTTCTGTACAACAGCACCTCGAAATAATTCAGTAGCTAAGTCGCCTATCGTCCAAAGAGCTAAGATCGATTCCCTTATCCGGAGAAAGTTTTCGTCAAGCGCCAATATAATCTCAGAAGCGCTTTAGATTTTTAATTATTATTTGAGAACATCTTGTTGACGTTGGCCCATGACAAATACCTGTCCCAGCATTTCTGCCAGTCTTCAAAAACATGCTGGAAACAGATCCTTTGCAGCCTTCAGCACTGATTTTGATGACGGAAAATGCCTCCACGTAAGATGTTTCTTCAAATTGATTTTTATGACACATTAAACAAAACATTTGCGATATGCGGCCGTGCATTATCGTGGTACGTGCAGCATCCAGCTTTTGCCTTGAGTTTTCAGGACAAATCTGTGGTTTTGCCAAGTTACATTCCTGACATCGAAATATAAGATGACCATATACAAAAGAAGCAACAATGGAACCACTTTTTTGTATTGGTGTTAATTTCTACATAGCTTACTGCATGCAAAACTGCACGCGAATGTCCTTTTGTTCGAAAATCAGTAGTATAGGGACCCACCGTTCACAAACACGTCTCATATGCAACGTTTCAGTTACCAACATGTGGGTGGCACCTAGTGAAATTTTCAACATTTCTGAAAGTTTTCTTAATGTTATTAGACGATCCTTTTTCGCAACAACAGCAGTGTTAATGTTTTCTTCCATTAGAGTAAAAATTGAGAGTACAGGGTTCAGCTTCCTTTAAACTGATTGCCTCCATTTTTTTAAATTTTTAAAAACCTTTGAGCTGTGGAACAAACTCTCTGTAGGCCTTCTGTAACATTGCACACGCGTCAGCTGAAGACTCGGGAGGAATAATTTCACAGCAGCATATTGTTCGTCGCATGTCACCATTTTACTGTAGGCGGAAACTGAACATGTCTCAACTTGCATACCTCTCACAGCGGGAACTGGGAGTGACAACAATGAAACTAGTACGCATCTAGACAACAAAATATTCAACGTTTAAATTTTAGCACAAGAAATTATGCCTGCAACGTTCCTTATTAAACAATTCGTCCTTGTTTTGCTTTTCTAAAATGGATGTTTGAGTTTATTTAAAACTAATAATTGCTAAATGACTGGGTTATCTAGCACATTCTATTAAACTGGAAAGAAAAAAAAAACCTTTACTCATTTTTCCTAATTCTACACTCATTTGATTTCACTAATTGCTTCCATTACTATTACTTATAATTTGCAACTATATAATGGCTTAGTTGATACTGGTAAGCCGAGATGAACACGGCACACTGCCTAAATTAAGTAACTGTCAGAAATTCATGAAAATATACGCGTGGAATTGGTGCCTTCCTCATAATCATGTAGAGATGCTAGCAGAAGACACAAACACAGAAACTTTGATAAGCTGCATTGTTAGTCACGTAAAATAACTTACCCTTACAGCAAGATAGCCGAACGGGAGATAGCGCACTTTGTTTGCGTGGCCGCTTGTAAAAGTGTAAATGTTGCATGTATTATTTTTTTTGCTAAACGTAATGTAACCTATGCGTTGTCCTTCGTAACTTTCTGGGTGCTATATGTTGTTCCTTATTAGAAAACTCAGTTAATCATTTTTATCACGCGTTACCTTATTGGATTTCGCAATTAATTCACACACACACGCACACACATTTGCAACCTAACGCTAACCTCAGGCAAATCCTAGAAACCGGTACACCCAGTGGTTTGCTGTTGCTCGCTACGGCCTGACGCCCTAGGCTCGCCTCCTTTTCGTAGATATAAATTGAAAGGGGCGGGCGAATCACTGTAATGGTGGCAAATCCCCTTTGATTCCAACAGAAAAGAAAATCGTGCATATCAATTTATAACACATTGTGTGCGTGGTATTATGCTAAGGAATAGAGTAAATCATTGAAAATTTCCTTTAACTCCGGAAGGAAGGAAAAAGAAAAAGAAAAAAAAAACCATAAGATTTGAACCCATTCACATCTATAGTATGTCGTTCTAACCGTCTGAGCCATCAGGCGGTTGCGGTTGTAAGCGTTATTATCTAGCAATATCTGTGCAATCTTGCTGCAAGGATATATCATAAAATAAAGTTACCACCACTTCCGACTCTCGTCAGATTAAGCAGATAGAACTCTCACTTCTCCTCACTTACCGCTGGCTTAATGTTAATCTAACTTTGTGAACGCTCGTGTGTTGTCGGCAAACACAAAACAGGGTAATAATGAAAAAAGAAAAGAGAAGGGGGAGGGCTAGATAATTTCTTGTTTCCCTGAAAGAAACGATCTTGAAAAGACTGCCACCGCCAACAGCAAGTATTAAACAAATGCTATGTACCAAATAGCCAACTGGGAAGGTGCACTGAATGTTCCTCCGCCTGTAAACTTTGTAGTTTTAGGCACTTCAATCCACCAAAATCCCACGAAGGAACATCTCCGCAATTGTCTTAAGACGTTACAAACATTTAAACCTAAACGTAATATTTACAAATGTGTTCGGATCATTATTTACTTGCTGTTTTCTAGAAAATACACTAGATGAGAAACTATTAACACGAAATAGGAATATTACAACACCGCTCAACGAAATTATGAAGTCAGCGTCGTTTCCAAAGTTTCCGCAAAACGTGATAAAGCAATTGCTTCAAACCCTTACAATTGTTGGCCGATGTGTCCATTAGAGAAAGCTTTTCGGGTTTTTGCTTGCTATATATACCTATTTCGAAGCTCACACACACATACACGGACGCTAGTGCGAACCCAAAAAGCGAGAAAGGGAAGCATCATTCATGTGAATAATGTTATATCTTTTGACTAATGGAAACAGCGTGGTGGGGCTAATGGCTTTTAATATTGCAGCGCAAACATAATACCCGTAATTCCAAATGAAACTTTTTACGCTTTCATCTAAGGGAGAGAGTTTATCTTGGATTTTGGAAGGCATGTTGCTGGGATGGTTTTAAATCGGAAAATATGCTGTGACCTTGAAAGTATGGTACTCGAAGTCGAAATGCGTCTTGACGTGTTCGGAATGCGTGCTGCAATTATGCAAATCACACAGAAGGGAGGAGGTAATATATTCTTAGCTGGGAGAAGGAAAACTGCGTACATCACTGTTTCACATATTCCGCAAGGTGTGGCCAAGAAGGTGGAATACAATGGTGATGGGCACCTTTTCTCAAAATTTCATATTGAAAACTAAGATGTGCATTGAACTCTCCAATGCAACATGCAATAGATCCCCCCTTATTTTCCACCTTGAAACTTCCCCCAGTCGTTTATTGTGTGTCTTTCATTAAGGGAACCAACCTGAGAAAATAAAGCATTCTTTCATTTCTTGACCAATTCACTTTATTTTTTTTACCAATGGTATGTAATAGAAATAACTCATGCCAATACAGATAAATCCATCAAATATATTTTCTGAGAAAAAAGTATTTTGTGAATTTTATGCGCCTTCTAATGAAATTATCTTTGCGCTGCAGTTTCAAAAATTTTGAAGGAAAATGTGTTCTGAACACTTAATATAGACAAACTATCTGTATCATTTTATTTGAATGAAGTATTATTTTAATAAAAATGTCTCACCTTCACTTTGTGGCACTTGTCTACTGTTTAAATTTAAATGGAATATTCCATGAGCAACTATATATTTTCTTGTGGTTATTTTTAGATTCATATCTCAAGAGCCTTTGTTGAAAATTTCAAGTCCAGCACCGCAAGAAAAAGCAGTTTTGGGAAAAAAAAAAAAACAGACAACTTATTTAACTTAGGGCCACATAATAGTATATATATATACACACATATATTTATATTTATTTATGTGTTGGCTGATGTTCAGGGTTAGCCGTTCGTAGACCCAAGATCGCGGGTTCAATCCCGGTCAGGGTATTTGGATTTTTTCCGGCGTGAAAATCCTAAATATGACTTCCTTCAGAAGGGAAGTAAAGCCTTTGGTACCATGTCGTAGATTTACGGCACGTAAAGAACCTCAAGGCTGAAAAAAGAGGCCTCTGAACAAACTTTATCGTTTGTTTCACTCCCTGAATTGAATGGGACGCTGATGACATGAGATGTTAAAGAGCGTCCGTAAATAAATAAATAAATAGTCACCGCTAATTAGTGGGTAGTTCATGAAGTGCATCGGCTTCTTCCTAGAACTGAAACAATGTGCCATAAATTTTCAGCAAAATTTGAACAAAAGCCCTTATCACGTTAATAACTTCAATCTGGCTGGATATATTGCGTGTTACACTTGCGCCAGAGATGGTATATATGAGCCCATATTTCTTCCTTTCTTAAATTTAAAGCGCAAGTAGAAAATTTTTTCCCTCACCATGTCACTGTTCGAAGTAAGGAGAATTGGTCATGCTTGATTGGCTATAAAAAATCGGGGGCGCCGTCCTGGTGTCCTTTTCAATCCACTTTCTCGACGCATTTACTCGTCGTATAAGGTTACCTGAACGATGCGATTGCTTGAAAATCTACTCTGTCTAGATCGGGAATTTGCCATTCTGGATGTTTGAGTGAGCCGACCTAACGCCCACAGACAAGGAAAAATCTAGTACGCCGCATCCCTTTCCTGTTGTCTGGGAAAACATCAAAGCTCATCTAATATTCTAATCATTCAAGAAACGCTTTGTAGCCAATGCAAACGATGTACTTTGGAATAATAAAAAGGCTGACGGGGAAAGCAGCAATGAATCAGGTGCATACATAAACCTACCTTTGGAACCTTACGGAAGATGATAAATTATGGGTAGTTAGTGATTAAACGTTTTATTTCTACTGAAATACTAAGAAATAGATCTAATTGTTAGATTAATAAAGGCTATAGTTACCTATGTTGTAACTAAATTAAATTCACAGAAATAGCTCATTTTATATTAACGATTTTTTCCCGTTTCAAGATTTGAAAACCGAGGTGCGCATTAGTTTTCGCATTAAGCGAACGTTACCTGTTTATCTATTCAGCGTTATCTCTGATCAATCCACTCCACTCCTCTTAGAGGCACCCACTCTTGCAATGTACTCCCGCGAGAGATCTTTAAGTCGATAGTTTGCTAACAGCTATAAATCCTCATTTCTGTTCATTTCTCTTTTTCCCTGAATTATACGTTCCAATGAGCTTGCATCGCAAAGCAAACTTCCTACATCATAAGAAAGCTACCTCTACAAGTGGATATTGTCAGATGATCAAATTAATAGTGCAATCCACGAAAACGCTTGATAAAATATCAAGCGCTCCAATGTATATGGAGGTATTTAAATGAATTTTTTCAAGAAAAGAACTAATCACTGCACGATTATACCTAACAGGTAACTGCTAAAATCAATGGCAAGAGCAGCAATAAACATATCTAACTGATAACCGCGTAAGTCACTACACAGACCAACTCTTTATATTTTTAATGCCCATTTTTTCATGAACATTTTTTTTATGCACCCAAATTGTTCCACACGATGCACTTTTTATGTAATTTTCTTCTGGTTTTCATCCTTTAATCACAAGTTATTAACAAAAAATGCCACAATTTAGATTACATTTTTATTATTTGAAATAAACAATATGATCAAATAAAAAAATTGAAAAAAAAAAAAAATCTCACAGGAATATTTTCTGAGACAACCAACACAGTGCAGGGGGAAAATCTATATGGCAATTTTCCTATACATGAAATTAATGTTGATATTTTTATATGGTCAGAATTATAAATTGTACACTGTGCGGAACATTTAGCATACAGAAGTAAATACAAGTATTTGTTTTCAAAGTCTATTAAGAAATATCAGCACCAAATTTTGGCCACGCGAAATTACACTGATATAGAAGCGTGTATTAAAAATTTAAAGATTTAGAATTTTCACCTGTGGCTACCCTTAAGGGCCGGAATCGTCACAAAAGTACAAATGCTGCTACCATAAAAGCAGATTACAGAATTTACTGCCACGTCGACAATGCAAATCGAACATAATTAGGGCACAAGAAAACACAACGGTAACAAACGAGCATTTTAGCTAGACAAGGTTGAATACGGTATCTGAAACTTGTGACCTCAGGAGCAAACGACCATGACGTAACCGGGTGCCATTCTAAACTTGTCTACCGTGCGAAAAAGCGCCGGTGTTTTAACACATGCATAAAAGTGAAACATCTGTTGGGGGGGGGGGGAAGCTCTTTTGCAATCTCGGAAGAACTAACGGTCATTAAGCTCTGAGCGTGGAAAAATAACTTACCAACGTCTTTGATTAATTTTCATGATCTGAAGTTTTGAACCTGAAAATGTTCTCAAGCTGCCTGCTACAAGGACCAGATGCTTGAACACAACCCGCTACATATTAAATTCGCTCATAAAGGGAGGCTTGCCGAAACGAAATTTCGGAAGGACAAAACGGGTTATAAACTAAACGCAGTGTTAACTAACTCTATCTTTTAAATCAAGACCCCCCCCCCCCACTGTGGTTGGATAAAACAAGAGAGTTCTGAAATAAGTAAGGGCGATTCAATGGCAATTTAGATAATTCTAGAATCTAACTTAACATGTTTTTTCTCACTGCAACACTATTAATAATTTAATTTCTGAATCTGACTAATCGGATTATATCGAAAGTAAAGAATATATTCTCCATTAGAACATTTCTATGAGAAATTAAACGAGGGACGTTCAATAAAGAACTATAATTTTTGTGAGATAATCAGCAACATCATTTGCGATGTGTGGCCGTGCATCAGTTTGTTGCACGGATGTGGCAGAGTTTGCAGTATTGCGAAGTCACAGCTGTGTGTGCAGGTAGGGCAACTTTCGTGTTTGCTCTCAGGATCGAAATGATGTAGCCAAGTTTTACCATCCCCTCTCACAAAGAAAGCAGCGGGGTTAATGTTTTATTCCGTTAGAACAGCAACTGGAGTCCCGGATCCACCTTCCTTTGAAATTTAATTATTTTAAACCATCTTCAAGCTGTGGTATAGGGAAAACTAAACTCTCCATGGGCCTTCGCTGAAGATTTATTGAGAAGAATGCAGAATTTCAGAGCAGCATATCGTTCGTCTAGTGTCTCCTCCATTTTGCTGTAGGTGTAACTGAACATGTCTCAACTTGCACACCTCTCATTGACGGGAACCGAAATGACAATGCAACTAGTGCCACGTGTACAATAAGTAACAAAATATTGTATAGTTATGATTATTCGCAAAAGATTCGTTCTCCGTGCGGCGTGTTTACAAATAAAATTATCTTCCTGCGGTAACCAGCAACAATACAGAGTTAATTTAATTTGGTGTATATTCCCTCTGCAGCCCTAATAATTCATGAAGGTTCAACCTGGATAATGATGGGCAATACATACTCAACAACCAACTTTTTCTGCTTTGCGCACATAAAAAAAAAAAAAGTTCTTACAAGCATTTAAATGCATTTTTGCTATAATTTCACAATAATTTCATCCTGATTTAAAATTTACATGTTAATAGATATAACTGTTAAGGAGCAGCGGAGACTTCGTTCAGTTTTGAAGAAGAAAATGCAGCTATCTGATACTTTGCGTTACGTTCCGCTTTTAGTCTTTTTTAAACAGATTGTTTCTGCTTACTGTATGCTATAATTACCTTTACTATATTTATCACATTTCAAGGTTTACCCACATAAGTCAAAAGCATGAACTACCACTGGTATCAGATCAGCAAAAAAGTAGAACCTTGGATCCAATAATCTGTGAGAAAATTACTTACCAACTTTGCAGCTTGGGCAGTTACGACATCTGGGTACTGAATCAGAGCTTGGAAAGTGTCTGTAACATTAAGAACAACAGTTAAAATACATCCGAAATCCAACTTTATCTACGGTTACATTTTATGCGTTTTATCATTACTTACTATTTTTTGTAAAGGTCACGATTTTCAGGACTTTTCCAAACCTCGTAAAGATCTGAAAAAGAAGAGCAAAAAATTAGTTAAAGGAAAGTAAAACAAACACATTTATATATTGATTTTAGAACAGTTTCTGTAGTGGTATTTACTTTGGGGGAGAGGGATTTTCATGATATATAATTTATTAATAGTACCATTCTCAATATCCGAATTTATTTAATGGATTTTCTAAAGGCGTTTGATTAATCTGTCCCAGCTTGCATGCATGCATGTTTCCCCCCCCCCCCCCTAAAGTAAGTGATAACTTTCATTGCTCATATTCTCTTAATTTTCACGCAATCTTAAAAATTGTGCCTTGGCTTGTTACACAACAAATGGAGATTTCATATCTTGAATTGTTTCCGATTGTTACTGTATTACAGATTTTTAACATAGTAAAAGTAAGTTTCATTAATTTCTATTATAGAAAATTGTGGAACATGTTATAAGTGTAGACTGCAGCATAGATCGACTGACCCTGATTACAACGTAAACGTATTTCATGACAACCAGCGCAACCACGTCATTGGCTATCTTCATGTAGATTACACGAACCCCCCCCCCCCTCCTCCCTTCGCCACAGGCTCTCTTCGCTACTGCTCAGTTTCTACGTATGGCAGGCGTGATTTTGAGATACTTGATGCAGATCATGAAACCATTGAATTGTGAACAAAATGAACAAATCTTCTTTCTCAATTTGGTAAATCATATAATGAAAAGTTTCAAACAAATGGTATCATATTTAAGTTCAAATACTCTATTTTGCAAATAAATAAACAAACAGATAAAATAAAAAAATACAATATAGACGGTTTTAGAAAACTAACACAATGCACAGCACGCTACACCATTACAGTTAAATATATAACAGTTTGAAACTCAACAATGGCCAGAACTGGAAACAAAGTACTGCGTTTAATGTATGGAGTTGTAACATGTTTTGAGTAGTAGAAGAGAGTTACAAATTATGCCATAAAAAAGCAAGATGGAGAAACAGATTTGCCACACGACCTCATACCTTGTTTATGTTGACTGCTTAGTAACAAATTATTATTATTATTATTATTATTGTTGTTGTTGTTGTTTAACATACAGAACCGGTTATTATTCCTTCCGTATTGGTCTGATATATTTTCTAAGAAATAATAAATTATTTAATGATTTTATAATGCATTTATCATTATTCAAGCGCATTCGTTCGCTTTGAGATGAGGACATACATTTTCATGCATTGGACTAAGTTGCAGAATCAATTTTAGTTGAGAGAAGACTCAAGAATGGAACTTTCAGACTGCTCCACCACTTATTCCTTAGTCCATTTCATCATTTACATTTATATAGATTTGTTTGCTTTATTTGGCAATCACATTTTTATTACAAGCAAAGTTTGTGAAAATAATGTCCATTTAAATTATATTTTACAAGAGAATGAGAAAGGAATAAGTATTTTTGTTAAATTTGCTTTTCTACATTTTAAAAATAGATTAAAATTGCTCTTGTATTTGAAGTTACCAATACTCATTATTTATAAGAAAACATGTCTACAAAATATATGTCTAATACTAATACTTCCTAGAATATACTATGAAAAACACTGGTACACTTGAATGAATTAGTTAAGTAATGTAGAAGTGTATAAGAAAACTTTGTGGAATACAATTCTACTAATAGCTACAAATTACAAGTCCATACATCCTCAATGCTTTAGACCACCGATTTCCAAACTTTTTCTACTAAGCTGAGCGAACTCATTATTTATACAGGATGATTCAAAAGTAGCGCGCTATTAAAAAGCTTTGTTTATTAGTGTGGGTACCGAAAAAGAGGGGAAAATTGTTGGAAATTCTAGTTATAAATCATGTGCTTGAATGTTGCAACGGAAGATGCACTATTCAGGCTAATTATAAGAATTGAAAAATTCAAAGGCTATTTAAATGGCATGGTTAATGGTCTGCTTGAAAACACAAACAACACCCAGATAGTCACAAATGAAACATTCAATCACTTTAACTGCTATGTCCTGTAGTTGGTTGCCATCTTGTTGACGTCACATCCGAATACAGTTAAAACTATTTCCTCTGTATCCCTTTTCGGTACCTTCACTAATTGCAGGTGACTTTTAAATCATCCTGTATATAGAGTGTTTACAACACTTTAAGTTAGCAAAGTTGCTGTAGTTACGGTAAATAAGCCTACATGACGCAAAAATAAATAAATAAATAAATAAAATATTGAAACCAGATAATTATAAAATATTTCTCTTTACAATGAAAATGTAATGCTTTAATAAACTATATAAATTAAGATGTACATGTACCATTTAGAAATCATAAGAATTCCTTCCTACATAAACATTAATAAAATAATTTCTAGTAAAAATATACAATCAACCTACCAACATTTTAACTATCACAAAATATTATACATTTACATTAAAATGAAATAGATAAATAAATGCAATAACATTATTTTCATCATATTTTTTTATTTCACACCTTTTCATTTAAACCAGACGCTGAGAATTATTTTCTTTTTTAAATTACTGCAATGTAGTGACAGAATTCAAAGAATTGAAAGCAATAAGTCTAATCAGCGGTGTTCAAAATTATACATTTCAGGTGTAAATTGTAATAATAAAATATACTTCTAATAATAGCTCAAATCAGAGAGACAGACATTCTGGGAACCCCTAGGCGATTCGCTAACGACAGTTTGAGCAACATTATATTAGACCACGCTTTGTGGATTAGGGCTTAGGTGTTCTAACATCTTTTAGGCTGAATTATGTTTAGAATAAAACAACATCTAATATTTTTTAGTCATATACAACTGTCAAAAATAGTCTATTAATTTTGTACTTAAGTTTTTACACCCTAAAGCCTTTTTCTCTCTCGTATCTAGGCTATGTAGATGCCCCTAACAATGTAACAGTTACTAAATGTACTTTAAATCTGCACACGTACGAGTGTATTATGTGAGATACCCATGATGCCACTGATTGAGAACCCCATATCTTGTAAATCCGCTGGACAATTAACTGTGGGCGAGCATATAACACTTTATTTTTATCGGCACTAAAGTAAGTGAACATAGTGAGAAGGGTAGAAAATGTTCACGTAGCACATTCCTGTTGCTTGCCTTCTTCTCGTTGCCAGGCAATACTACAGCCTGATAAGTCAGTAACACATGTTGTTCACAGAGCGATGCTAAACAGCGTTCATATCCGCAGGGTTAATGAGTTGCCATTGTTTTCCGTAGACTTGCCCAGCTTTCATACAGAAGGCAGTTAAGCCCTTATTTACCTCCAATTAAAATTTAAAGGACTCCAATTAAATGCCAATATAGATCGGAAATGTGCAGATTAAAAAGTCGCGTAACAGGAAATTTGAAGCTATTCACGCACGAGCGAAACTATATTTCAAAACGTAGGTGTAATTACAACCGACATGCTGCACGATTATTAATAAAGTGCGGTTCTGCTAGATTTACAGACGATCAGCGTACGTTCACTGGGTGAGTATTGCAGTTTCATCACTGCATAGCAGTATGCAGGCTGGATTTTCTTAAAACACCTTCATTTGCCTATAACCATGTAAAGTCTATATCATATTGCTCGTTAAACAAATAGCCGAACATTTTATTACATACTACGACAAAACCATATAAATTACTTGAGCGTCTGCAAACTACTAAGAAAACCAGACAACGGTAACCTTATCTCTGTGGGCTAAGGAAATTAAATTCATAAGCCTTTATTTGCAAAAACAAAAACAAACAAATAAAAAAAAAACAAATAAGAACTTTAATCTGCTGACACTTCTCTTAATTTAACGCGGTTTTAAAGTACAACATCTCTGTTTGATCTGGCAAAAAAGATATCAAATATTGTGTGAGATCATCATACCCTTATCAAAATCAAAGATTAGGCAGAGGCCCATTCTGCCTCTGTAAAATTTTGTTGCCCTTATCTTTTTTTTTGGGGGGGGGTCCTACCTATATTTCTCTTCCATCTTGGGTTATAATACATATAGAAAATTCGGTAAGCCTGTATCTTAAAAGTTTTCATTTAAGCAATGCATTTTTCATTTCTAATTTCTACGCTTCCTTGGCGTTGTAATGGGGATATTCCTGCAACTGATCTTATGCATTTAATTTTCGCCATTTCTTTTTTCTTATAATTAACCACTGTAATTGTTCTGATTTCTGAACGGCAATTAATATGGAATCAAGCCGTTTATCACGTGTTGCTTTGATTTCAAAAGTTCGCCTAAATGCGCCACCTACAGGTCGTTTATTTTGAACCTTCAAATGGAGTTCCGAACTTTCGATGCGTAAATA
Source organism: Metallyticus violacea (assembly GCA_030762175.1). Classification (NCBI taxonomy): domain Eukaryota; kingdom Metazoa; phylum Arthropoda; class Insecta; order Mantodea; family Metallyticidae; genus Metallyticus; species Metallyticus violacea. The sequence continues at coordinate 58,716,039 of CM060844.1, forward strand.
TGAAAGAAAATTCACTGTTATATATTTTGTTGGACTGAACAGGATAGGAAAAAAAAAAAAAAAAAAAAAACAATCATTTTCGTTAAAACCCAAGTATTAATATTACAATAATGCTACTTATTTCAGAAATCATGACAAATTCGTTACATTCTGTTCTTTACACCATTTTGAAATAGTTTATATTAAATGTTTAGTAGTTTTAAAAAACACTATTTTGCATAAATTCAAACAATAAAAAAGGCAAAGGTTGCCAGGTACGATAATAAAAACAAAGATGTGAGAATAATTGTTTCCTCTTTATAACCTTTAAGCATAAGAATGTAGGAGTGGCATTTGATCTTTCAAAGCGGGGTGGCTAGGGGTGAAACCTAACATTTATCAACAATGATTTTAAGCTTCCGTTCAATATAGGCAACTGTTTAAATTAAAATATGAAATAGATAATAAGGGTTTAAAATAAAAGAGCCACATATTCTGAAATTGTCTTAGTTTAATATCTATTCTATTATAGTTTTGCTGTTTAACAGTTTTGTTCCCTGAAAATCCGTAACTTTCGATTTAGTTGTGTGGGTTTTTTTTCCTCCCCTGTCTTCTAAAACTGGTGCATAGTATTCTGTAATTGAGCGTATTATCAAATTGTTTAATTATTTATTATATAATTAAAAGATACAAATATTCTTCTGTCACTCCTTCTCTTAGAATAATCAAACATTAAAAAGGATTGAGAGACAAAGGGTATCTATCTCCATGTTGTCCATTATTTGAGACTTTGGGACAGATCACTGTTTCAAAGTTTGTGCTTAACACTTGTGTGTATTGCTGGTATATCAATACATCAATACATCATAAGCCTTTGTTTTTTGTTTAATATATTTGCCAGTAAACTGGAGATACGAAAATGTGCATTAAAGCAATTGTTCTCCAAGATATGAATTTTTAAAGGATGGTGCTATCTATGGGCACTCCAATTCAATTAAAAAAAAATTAAAACTTTTCAACTGAATTGGGGAGGGGTGGAGTATTTAAGTTACCTTAAGCATAAAACATGTCACTCTACAGAACGAACATATGCTATTCCGCACAAACATTGAGTCTCATCTGGAATTGAAATTTTGGTTTGCTTGATTAAGTTATGAGCAGAGCCCGAAAGTTCGGGCATATATTTTGGAAAAAATAGGAAGTCAAAAAAGGCATTTTAAATGCTGAAAATAGGCAGTAATATAATTAAAATATGCATTTATTTAAAGTGAAAACAGAATAATATCACTCATTATTAATGAGAGTGGGTATTGTAACATTTTAATATTATCTCATAATTATAGCACTTAAGCTTACTTTTCTTGGGTTACAAGCAACAATTAGATTTTTTTTAAAGAAAACCGAGGGTCGACTGTGAAGGCCCCCCCCCCTTTAAAAAAGAATGCTATTGTAAGGTTAATAAACTGAAAGGATTTTAAATCCGTTTGGGCCTTTGACCACGACTGGCTATTGTACTGTTAGCCTTTAAACTAGCCAATACCAACAAAATGTTTTAAACATTGAAAAACAGCGAATGGCACTAGAGTACGTGAACTTAAAACAGCCAATGGAGAAGGTTTGTTTGAACCTTTAAAGATAGGCGCGAAACGTGCGCGTTCCTTTGTAACCCTGTGGCATCCTTAATTTGATTTGAATTTAATATATGAGGAAGTTATGTATGTATAATTCCTTCCCGAAGTTTTATTTTTAACTCAGTATAAGTTCTAATGATGTTCTCTCTGCATGCTGCATCTACCCTGCCTGTTGATGTCAATTAGCTTTCTTCCGACTTTCCTCCATACATTATTGATGTTTCTTTCCCCTTTCCCAAGCTCATCCCATTTCAATTCTTTCTAATTCCCTCTTTAACCCTCCTACCCAGTAACTATGGTGCCAGTTTCTTACTTAATGGAAGTAACAAATTTTCCTTAGTAAAGATTGTTCTCCTTTAATCACTTGTAACCAATATTTTACAGCCAGAGTTTTACAATGAATGACATCCAAATTATCTTAAAACGTCACAATTCGTGTACCCTTCCCCAAGTCGAGCAGCCGTTTTAAACATCTCATATCCTCAACACATAAAGGAAGATAAGAGCGCGTTAAATCAGTATTTTTATTATTAAAATCATAAAAACACTTTATTTAAAACTGATAATAGTAAACATTAACCTGGGTTATAAGAAATATTTAAAATGATGTTCCCTTAGCGGCTGCGGAGGAAATTTCTACCTTTCATCTAACTTTTCTTCGGTAAGAACCTCGCGGAACGAAACGCTTTTCTTGTCGTTGAGAGATCTGTCTCTTGTAATTTTTTTAACAAGCTGCCGAACAGTGTCTCTACCCGGAATACGATTACCAGAATATTTGCTTGCTAATCACCTACCACTTCTCTGCAAGAATCCGCGTACAGTTCTTAAAGACTATTTATGAAGAAGCATAACTAAGGAAGAACAATTAGTACACAAGAACGCCTACCTCAAACTGAATACAATCTCTTAACTTTGACGGTTTCACTTTGTACGCAGCTGTTCTCTGCAGACCCACATCCCAAACAACTTCGTTGTATAATTTCTTTGTCGAATTACATATACAAGCGCTACACAGTGTACTTTTGGTTTCGTGCTTTCAATACTTGGCAAGAATTTCTCTCAGCAAGCACGTTGGACTCCCTCCCTTTAGCAGCTTCTTCCCTTTAAGCAGGGACCACGAGGGTATCTAAAACACACTCTAAGAACATTAAGCTCGACTAAGCGCTCGACGCCGTTATCTTTAAATAAGTAAACCTGAGCCCTTTATTGTAATGCAAGCGGCGTAACGATGTCCAATGCGGCAGTAATGGAGATGAACATGTGGTCCTTTCTCTTCACGCGCACAGTAGCATTCCAAGTGGGTAGGGGGTAATTTGCGCATATTTTCTCTTCGTCTTAGTTTATCCCGTCTTAGTAACCCTCTCGGGCGTAGGAGGGAGAGAGCAAGATGCAAGTAATGAGAATAAGTGGCCGGAGAAAAGATAACGACACACCAGAGACCTCTACCTCCAGACTAGACGGAACACGTTCCGCAACTTTTCTTCTTTGTTGCAGTCTTCAGAAAAATAAAAAGACTATCCGGAAAGCGGGAAGCGCTAGGGGGATAAGACTAGAAAGTGTAAATTCCTGGGCTGCAGAATAAAGTCGTATTTAACGCAGTTACCTTTGTCTCATTAGGCAAGCCGCGACAGCACAGGTATTCCCGGAAAAAGACTGTGTGGCCTTGTGTGATTTATGGTACAGTACAGTACATTGCATCCTAGGGATTTTCAGCCTGAAAAAGTCTGGCTATTTTAAATACAGTTCATCTCAAGGTAAGGCGCTCCAATGTCTGATACATTATTCAGTGACGCTTTGGAAATCAGACTGGTGAAAGACGTTGGTCACTGATTTGAGGACCGTATATGGATTGCGGCACCACTGATGAGATGAGCAAGATCCATTCTAGTATAGGCCTCTTGAACCTCTAGCTGCTTCAAAAGATATCTGGCCATTGCCCGAGCAACATCGGCATCGTAACGACTGATAATTTGACTTATTTGGGACACATGTGAACTGTCTAAGCCAGTTTATCCTGCGGCATTTATTTTCTTCCAAGGCAGAACGTAGATTTAATTCTTCTCTAATATTGAAGATAAGCACCTGGTTCAAATCTCGCTAGCAGTCGAATGAATCTTTTTTCCACCGCCGTTATCTTTCCTCCATCTTTCAGCGAATCAACACCATACATTTGCACTGGACGTATCAACTTTAATAAATTCAATTCTCATTTCTCAAGGTCTTTGTAATAGTTCCTACATTTCTAGTGTAATTATTTATTTTTTAATTCAATCCATTTGCGGAATATAGGCGAAATTTACTACTAGGCACCCCTATCTCTCACTTTTAACTTTTAAAAAATCTTACATAAACACTCGCCTCTTTCTGACTCTGCTAACATTATTCGCAATGCCAAGAAGGACGCATTCAGTCTTCCCTAACATAACTATAAGGTTTCTTGTAATTATGTCAGAAAGGTCCAAGAATCTGTGATTGCCTGCAATGCGGCTAATTATTGAGTTATACAGCGAGGCTATTTGAGTTATGAGCCACCCAAGCGCTTCTCCCAGTGCACAGCCGAGCTCTGCCGGCTAGCAACTAATAACCTCACTGTACATTAGTAATATTCACAAAAAAGGTGGAGAGATAACTCATATTTGTTGGAGGCTAATACATATCAAAATATGCACTGGTGCACTTTCAATCAAAGTTCGAAAGAGAACTACAAAGACAAGAAATCAAAAATTTCTAAAACAAAATTTTAAATAAAGCTGAAAACGAAACGACGCGGCCTCTGAAAAAGGCAGACAGTGAAAATCTCAACAAAGGCAACAGCCCACAGTAGCATTTTTCTTCGTGTGACAATGACAAATCGAAACATTTTCAACCGATGACCCGCCTTTTCAACCTCCAACGAATAGCTAGGTACCAGACAGCGCATCTTTTTAATGAAAAGATGATGTTCTTCTGAAAACGTTACTGGCTCTCAAGCACAAAAGATGGTTACGTTACTCGTTTGTAAAATATCATTTCCAGAACTCTTATTTCAGGCTACTATTGAGCATTGACATACAAGGTGTTCGGAAAATGTCATCCAATAACCACAGGATCATAAGCCACTCTTTAACTTTTACAGGCCGGTCTTCCTGGTAAACGTCTCCTTTACAGAAGAGTGTTTAAATCCAATAATACAAATAGTGAAGCTAGTGAATATCCTCATAAAGGATTTAACAAGCTCTCTAGAAATTAGTGAAATGTGCGGGCCGGGCTATGGACAGTAGAATTATAAGCCAGTACCAACTACTTGGAAGATCAACCTTATGCCCTGCAACTTATGTTGTTTCACAATAATAGTTTATCACCTAAGAGCTCTAAAAAGATACGCCAGAATTTGCAAAATTGTATCCAAGAATGCGGTTAGATACAGAAGGAGTTGTACTTAGGTCAATAAGATTGCCACACCTAAATTCTATGGATTTATTTCCGTCCTCGAAGGCGAGCTACCTTTGCTATTGCTAGAGAGGGAGGGGAAAAAAAAAAACACACGCACGCGCACACACACACACACACACACACACCGAGCAACCCAAGGTGCTGTGCGTCGAACGAAGGTATCAGAATATTCGCCTGTACAAATTATTTGTTTTATTTATGGACGCTATTAAATATTTCATGTCATCAGCGTCCCATTCAACTCGGGACGTGAAACGGCCGATAAATTTTGCTCAGAGGCCTCTTCTTTCAGGCTTGAGGTTCTTTATCGTTCCGTAAATGAACAACACGGGACCCACGCTTTACTTCCCTTTCGAAGGAAGCCATACTTTTGATTTTTACGCCCGAAAAAATCCATCGGTCCTGGCCGGGTTTGAATCCACGAGGTAAGGAGGTAAGTATGGTTACCACTAGACCATCTGGACCGACTCATTTGTAAGTATCATATATCAATGTTATTACATAAAACACATGAATTATTTTGAAAATGACAAACATTTCTAGTGGCATTCCTTCTTTAAGACTGATCGCCAAAAGTTGTCTCTTGTACTTGGTCACTCAAAGCCCTTAAGTCTCGAAGTTCTTTCGTAGAATTTTTTTCTTTAATCCTTTCTTTTTCATCGAGTTACTACAGGAAGGAATACAGGAACAATGATGACAACCGTGCAAAGCTGAACACCAATACTGGTTGTAAAGCTGCTAGCTGCTCTCTTAAATTGAGATATCACATCTACTTAAATTTCTATCGCTTATGGAAGCACTAGGGTCCATCCCACTTCATCGAATGCACTGAGATCTCTCGATTCTTTATTAACGGGATCCACAAGCGTTTCCATATTGTAGGGAACAATTAGGTGCACGGTGCTTGCCAGGTATGTCTTCCTGTGAAAACTCAGTCCCATTTACTGAAGAGATTGATCCACAGGACGGTCCTCAATGTTGTTCTTGGCGGTCTACATGAACATTTTGGAAGTGCAGTTGTTATTTACACCTTTGTATAGTAACTTTAGCTCTTTAGCTTCATGATCAACCTGACTAAGTGTCACACTGCTGTTTTTTTTTTTTCAAACAATTTTTGCCCTTGGAAGATGAGATCAAGGAAGATCCACATGTATGCACGTTTCGTCACTACACTAAATGCAGAAACACAAGTATTTAAAATCTACTTTCCATTCATTTCCTTTTTCATCATTGGTGAGATGAAGTATATTTCGAGATGAAATCTGAACCACTTTGAGATAGGTGTGCAATATTTTGGCGAAACAATACTGAGAGGTCTTAATAGACTTGATGTGTGAAACGAGGGCCCTCCTACATAACACTCTCGACAATTTTGAGGTTTTCCTCTGCTACTGCAATCGAAGGCGCCTTCCTTCTTCATTTTCAGTCCATCAAATTATCATACATCTAACGCTGTTGCATGCGGGGGGGGGGGGATAATGTCCACAAAAGCTTGGGTATGAGGGTAGGTTCATAAGTTTCCGGCCTCGCCGATAAGGATTATCGTCTTCACAAAAGCATTATCTGGTATATACTTTATCTGTTACGTAAACAGTTGCATAAAGAAGGCTATGTGAACAAGGCTGTGACCTGTTCAAAATGAAGTATCGAGCTGTTATTAAATTCTTCACAAAACAAGGACTTACCTCAAATGAAATTAAACAGCGATTGGACGATGTATATGGGGAAGCATTCCCCTCATATTCTACCGTAAAAGAATGAGCCAAACTTTTTCGAATGGGTCGAGAAAACTTTGAAGACGAAGAACGTGAAGGTAGGCCCTTCCTTCGAATTATTCATGAGCATTGAAATATGAATAAGGTGAGTGCCTAGACTTCTTTCCTTAGTCCAAAAGCAGCACGAGTCTTCCGTTGTCAGGCATTTTTGGAGCTCTGCCGTGGCAATGAGAGAAAAGTTTTGCAAACCACTGTTACAGGAGATGAAACTATGATCCTCTACTATGATCCCTTATCCAAAACAGAATCAATGGAGTGCGTAAACCTGGCGAAGCACCGCCTCTAAAGGCCAAGGTCACTCAGTCAACCAAGAAGATCATGGCCACAATCTTTTGGCACTGTGAAGAAATACTCTTCATTGACTTCAAGGAGGGGAACACCACAGTAAATGGGGAGTGCTATGCTGGCTTATTGCACAGACTGCGTGCTTCCATCAAAGTAAAAGGCGATGAAAGTTGAGTGGTAGTGTGCGCATTCTTCACGACAACGCGCCTATACAGACAGCTCTTGTTGCAAAGGAAGATGTGAAGAAATGTGGCTTCAAGGAGATCGACCATCCACCCTACAGCTCAGATCTAGCTCCCAGTGACTATTTCCTTTTCTCAAAACGCATGAAGGATCTTTGAGGAAGGTTAAGTGTGACGAAGAAGTGATGAATGCTGTTTAGCCCTTTTTGCGATAAGACTTCTATTTTGGGGGTGGGGTGAGGAATTGAAATGTTTATGTTTATTCCAAAAGGCGAGACGTGTATTGCAATAAACTGTAACTATATTGAAAAGTGAAATTAGTTTGTGTTTATCATACCTAGAAAACGGTGAGGCCGGAAACTTATGAACCGACCCTCCTATGCTGGAATCAATTTTATTGATACCTGATAGATTAAATACATGAGGTTTGTTTCTTTTTGTTTAAGTGCGAGCACGATTTTGAGGGAATATCCAACTAGAAATTCTATAATCTTTTTATCTGATCTGTTCATTGCCCACTTTTCAGCTCGGTTTATGTTAAGACACGTACTGCTATGGCCTCATTAATTTCAGCTGACCTATTTTTAAGAAAGAGTGTTATAGTGCCGCACATGTGTTAAACTTTTCTGATTAATATCCTTGTTATCGAAATAGCTAACATTCAAGACACTTAAAAGATTAGATGTTTGACCAAAGAAAGTCATTTTTTTTTTAAATATACAACCACGTTGCATTTTAATACATTTTGAAACTGAAAATTTTATAGCTAGAGCATAATATTCACTTTTTGTGAATATCAACTGTCATCAGCAAACAAAACTTTACTTAAAACTACCTTACCTAATTTAAAAGTATTCCTTAGCTGCATCTGCCAATCGACAAGAGCCACAACAACGTAGGTGACATTGGGCACCCTTGTGGGACTCCTTGATCAATTGTTTCTTTTTCTCTGCTGATGAGCATTCTTTTATACTTTGCCGGATGCTTTTACACAATCCAAGGAGAGAATGGGCATTTTATAGTCTTTTCTATAACACCTGTTGTATTATAACACAAGATCTGCCAAGTCTAAACCCACGCTGCTCATTAATTAACAATACTCACTATACTGAGACGTTTAGTTAATATTTGGCCAAACTTTTGTAGCCAGAATTTAATGCGGTGTTTTCCAAACTTGTCTTTATATAAAGTAAGAGGGTACCAGTTACAAGAGGTGCGGCATGTGGTTTAATAAAGAAGCTGAATCACATTGATGTACCCAACACCACAGACAGAAGCAGTGAGCTGTTAAGAACTAAATACAAATTTCATACTGGAAACAAGGAATGACTACTTAATTGGCCAACTTGACATGTGCCTTTCCTCAGTCGAGTTAAAGTTGACGACATTTCTGGTGATGCAAAAAGGAGCGTGCGTACTTCCTGTGCCCGTATCAAACAAACTTAATGACAAGTTGAAGAGAGAGATGCATTACACGAAACTGCGCGGGGACGAATTTCATATTAGGCTCGTCACTGCCAAAATAATACTCCGGGCTGGAGGTACAAGGGAATTCCCTAGGCTCATTTAACAAATCACTAAACTTCAGACAGGTTCCCTCAACACTCTCTCCCTGTCTACTGGTTACCAAATCAACCGCCACCCATCCGCTCGCGAGGGAATTCAAATTGATGGATTATACCTAGGCCAGGTCGCATATAAGGCAATCTCCTGGGGGAACATTACACATCACAACGGATCCAACCAATTACTTTTGCCTTTCCTCCATTTCAGCTGGGCATAGACCCCATTGTTGCTTGGTGACCGTAAATGTAGAGAAAGGGTTTCGAAATGCACCTATTACCAATAAGTGGGAGATGAGGCTCTTTGTAACAGACCTATTGCACACACTCAAGAGGACGCGTGAGTGGCCAAATAAATTTAGAAAGACTTAGTTGTCACTCAAACCCACAATCAAATGACCTGCTGCATTTTTCTTCAGAGCATTGTGGGTTTAGTTCCCCGGATGATAAACAGGTCTTCTCTGATGTAGATTGTTTCAATAATGCTTATTTACTTCTGGTTGCACATTTCAGCAACTTGCCTATTTTGACGTTTTTCTGATTTAGTTACTGTAAATATTCAACAAAATAAATTAAGAATTATTAAGACTGTGCTCACAAAATAAATAAATAAATAAATAAATAAAAATTCAGAACTGAGTTAAAAAAGAACAACGTTCCAATTTCTCCTCCAAAAAGTCTCCTGAAAAAAAGATTACACTTAGAAAGTATGTTAATATTTTGTGTGGGGTAGACGGTTACATAAAATTAAATTTAAGTCGCAGTGGGATGTTTCAAAGATTTTGAAAACTGTTATATAACAATTTTATGTGAATTAAAGGATTTCTTTGGTTCATTTACTATGGGAATATGTAACTGCTGAAGAAAATAAGCACAATGAAATAAAAACAAACACCTCTTTCGTCATAAAAAAAGACAACCTTGTAAGAATTCTTTATGTCTGCCGGTGTAGTTAGGGGTCCACGTGCAAAAATGTCGGTTTCGTGCAATAATTTTTATATATTCTCTCTATATCTCGGAAGGGGGAAGGGTTATTCTTAAAATAAACCGGCCTTTCGCCAAACGTATTTTCTGCAGTAACTCACTTCTAAATGTGATGAACATCTTATAAACCACACATTTTCATCATTCTTATATTTAATACTAACCGTGGCCACAAAAAATTTGTCTCATCTTTCAATTCCTTATTATATATATAAAACCAAATAGCCAATGGACACATTTTTTAATATTTCAATCCCGCTTCCCGCTTCCTTTTAGCAATTTTCTATACTCTTATCTGCATTTGTCTCTTATATTTCATATTTTGCTTTGCTTTCGCGAGATTCTGCGAGCTTTTGCATATGAGAATTTTTCTGATATCAGACTTAACTTATTAATGTAATTAGTTTTAGGCGCATTGTCTTACTGTAATTCTAGGTTCCTTGTTACGGGAAAAACTCATTAATTTTATTGTTTCTGTACCACCCAATTGCAATTACTAATCGTATTGCCAGCTTTTCCATAAATATATCATTTTTGGCAAGTCTTTTTTGTTCTACTAATATGAGCACTTTAATAAATTACTTCATCGCAAGCCATAAGTGAATTTCACTATGATCGAATGCGGTACAGCTGAATGGCAATCGATAGTCCATCTATGAAAACTAATTCTGGAAAATTACTGCCAAGGAAGGGAGAACATAAAGAACGCAACATGGATTTCTTATTTTTTTGCCCTTCATACCGCTTAGAGACGACGGAAAAGACAGATGCTATGGAACACCGATCGGGTAGGAAGCAACGGCATGAAAAGATTTACTGCCGCCCCAAGCAAACAAAGAAAACACGAGAAAACATTTCTTTCTTCACTAAACTCGCGCATCTTCCGCAAGATCGTATGGCTCTCCCATCTCTTCAAGCGTGAGTCATTACATTTCGCACACTACATGAACTTTCTGACCAATTCTTTCATATGACAGAAGGAATTCGTAATGGTTGTTAAAATTCCATGTTGGCTAACAGTATATGCAATATTGTAGATTTAAACACGTGCATTTTCCTTATATTTCTGCATCATTAAGCAAGAATTTCAATAAAATATGCACTTACTTTTTACTACATTAATGAAAATAGCACACAGACTGTAATTCGGCTAGAAGGAATATCTGCATAAAATTGAAACCAACCTTCTATACAACAAAACGTAAATTTGAGAATATTGTGATTCTCTTCTTCAAAATGTCAAGGATTATTTGTCCTCTTATTAAATTCAGAAACCTCCACGTCTTGTGTTCATTTGTTGGCGAACGTTCAAGATTAGCATCAAATTGCTCTAAATTTTCATCTGTTAAAACTGCATGCTTTCGCGTGTGTCTTCTGTTCTGTATTAATCAAAACATGTCTAAATTTTGGTCATTTTAGATCTCCTAAGGAGCAGGACTAAATTTCGACATTGTCACAAATCTATAAACATACTTGATTACCTTAAACATTATACGGAGAACGAAACTATCGAACTCTACGCAGACACCGCCACGGGTGGCCGAGGTCGTTAAGTCGCGGACTCGTGAGCGGGAGGTCTGTGTTCGAATACCGTCAGGACCGTCCTTCCTGACTGAGGTTTTTTCCAAGTTTTACTAAGTCCTCATAAATGTCAATGCCGGGGAGGTACCCTAAATTTAGGCCTGGAACGATTCCTTCCTTAAAAAAAAAATCCTTTCTCAATATTTCATCTCGTGTATCATCAGTGTCCATCGCCTGTGATGCCTCTGCAGCAAAAACGGGAGTTAAACCCTATTACTAATCTACACAGACTCTACCCAGAAGCCAAAATTAGATTTAAAAATCGATATGGAGATTTTGGACTCAAAATTAACAAGTTCAGCATTTTTAAAATACAAATCTTGTTAAAAGCTCAATAAACTGAAACACAATATGGTGTACCCTACGGATAAAATACGGCTTCAGCATTCCGAATACATGCAGAGCATAAAAATCTGCCTTGCGGTAGCGTTATTATTCATCAGTTATATATATATATATATATATATATATATATATATATATATATATATATATATATATATATATATTCGGGTTCTCAGGAGAGAGACCTTAATTTTAAAGCTGTACCATGATTGCAAATATGCCTCCGTTGACCTAAAAGTATACCGGTATTACCACTTGCGACCCTCTGTGCAGAAATTCGATACCGAGATTTCCACACCAGAATTGGCAAGCACTGTTCGGTAGACTCAAATTTGTGTACAATATAACGAATTGTAGTTCTGGAAGAAGGCAATTGATCAGGAAAGTTCTGAATAAATTCAGCAAGTACACGGCGAGCTGATGGACATTTAAAATAACGTTTACATAAAAATGCATTCTTCTAATCAACTAGAGGGGTTGAATAACAAGGTCCAGTTGATTGCGATATGCCTAGAAATCGAGAGATAAAATGTTACGTTAAGACTAAAACTCTATAGCATAAAACCTTTGCGATACATAGCATAAGAGAATTAAAATTCTGTGTCTATTAAAAAACGCGTGATATATTTCCTTGAGAGTTTTTTAAATACTATTACAGCAAAAATAACATTCAAATCTTATTTTCAGAGCAGAGAGATAGAAAGGCCAGCTAATGTAAAACAGCTTAAGTTGTCGAACATAAGTACTGTGGTCAACGTACAAAGTTGAAATTAGGTTAGCCACAAGAAATCTCTTCGTAAACTTGGACAGAAAAGTGTCATAAACAAACTATATGTATTCCTATATTTTCGAACTTAATGCAAGATATCTGCTGTTGTTTACTGGAACGCTAGGTAGAGTTTAGGATCAGCTGCACTGTATAGTTGATGCTAAGCCTCTTCGAGGTCATGGTAGAAAATGTCCCATTTCTATTCACAACCGGTTATGATTTCAGAAACACGGCATTTTATCTCGTTAATTTATCTTTAGAGCATTAATTACAATAATATCTGAACACTTTCTGAACCAATATTAATGCATAAGCTCTAATCCTTGCGTCTACTTGTAACATATTCAATACTGCAATAATATTTCACTAATCTCTTCTTCTTTAAAACAATATTCGGCTCCTCTTAAATTTTGCGAACCTACTTAAGACTGTTCCGCGCAATCTTAAAGCCTATAGAGTCCCTCAAAACGCTGTTCCAAATTTAAATCCATTTTAAAATTGCACGGTAAAAGTTCTTCCACATACACATTGTGCGACAATGAATTAATTGCACAAATCTTCTTTTCTACCCATATTTTTGAGGATGCAAAGTAGTAACTGGCGTAACTCATGTTTTATATATAGGCTGTGATTACTAATCTGTGACTTTTTCTTAAGCGTTTTATCCTTTTCTGTTTTTTAGTTATTGTTATTTTAGTTACTGGTTAATAGTGTTACATTATTATTTTATATTGTTTGCACCTCTGGTGTTGCTTTTAATTTGGCTTATTAATTTCAATTTGCCTTTGCGTGTTACTTTTGATTTCTTTATATTTATCTATTATTCTTTAAATTTTATTTTTTACTTTCTCATTGTTTTCTAGTATATTTTATTTTTATTATTAAGCTATTGTTATTCAATATATCTTATACTATGACATCTATCCAAGGTAATATTATGAAATTTTGGTTCAACAAATGTAAGTACCATTCTAAGCAATTAGCTAAATATACAGGACACGTTGACTTTCTTTCTTATTGTGCTATTACTGGTGTTTGTCGTAACGGAATGTTAGTTCATTTGTCGTTGTCCGCTATAGCTCCTAGCACCCATTGCCAATGCCACTTATTTAAGCACTGTATCTCCCAGGATATAGAAGAACTCAAGCAGTTCGAAATATAGCTATTACTAATCTGTGACTTTGTTATTTTTGTTACATTATTTTTCATTAATAATATATATGCGTTATTGTAAACAGCTGACTAGGGGATAGAACCTCTTGCAGTGTCCTTCACGGAACCCTGTTAAATACAGTGAGATTTGAGATACGGGCGGCTGCTTTTTGAGAAGATGTAAAGTTAATATTGTTATTTTTATTGATAGCCCTCAGCGACAATACATTGCCGACATCTACGTATACCTATTTCCTGCATTTCATCTATTTTTTCTTCCGTAAGGACACGTTTCTTCTCATCGACAGTTCCTGTTTCTCCTAACTTTTTAACAAGTTGGGGAACAGTTTCTCTACCTGGAATGCGATTGCCAGGGTATTTTCTTACGGATCACCTTACCGTTTCTCTGCAGGAGTTACCGCCACGGGTGGCCGAGGTCAAGGCATGGACTCGTGAGCGAGAGGTCTGGGTTTGAATACCGCCAGGACCGTCCTCCCTGAGGTTTTCCCCAGTCCTCATAAATGGCAAATGCCGGGGAGGTACCCTAAACTTAGGCCTGGAACATTTCCTTCTTTAAAAATACATCCTTTACCAATATATCATCTCATGTATCATCGGTGTCCATCGCCTGTGGTGCCTCTGTAGCCAAAAACGGGCGTTAAACACTAATCATTCACTCTGCAGGAGTTCGTTTCCACATATATCCGTTGTTCAAGACTATATTTAAGTAGTGGTATAACCAACGAAGAATTATTCACAATGAACGCACAACCATTCGACGATAACTTAACTATAAGCTGCTAACAATATATGCATTATAGGCCTTGATTCGTTTCTCCTATACGCCCGCGCTCTGCGGCCTAGCCCAATTAACTTCCCTGTACATATACACCCAAGAACCATTTAATTAGACACATTTTAATTATTATTCGAACCGCCAAACATCTACACATCAAAATAATCCCGTGCGTTTCAAAGAACAATGTACGGAAACCCCAACAAAATGTCACACCGAGCCTTGGTGTAATTCACGGAAACACTGAACATCCAAAATGTGTTTTTCCTTCTCTGATGAGAGGTCACGTCGTTACACCTTTTATTATATAAGCAAGGTTCTATAGAAACGTTAACGCTGCACACAGGAAAGTAAAGCGGTTATTTTGGTAACGAAGGCACAAAAAAAAAAAAAAAAAAAGTTTTAAACCGGCACAATTTCCCCATCCTTTTTCTGTGGTTATTAACGAGCATTGTGCGAAGTTTCATGTACCACCATGTGTAGAGTATATGAGGAGCTATTTCGGCCATGATACCAGAATTTATGTCTGGAAACTCTTAGAGGCCGTGTATTTATCAGCGGCGAAACTGCTGCGGATCAGGGAGGCCGATAAGCACGTAATGTCAGCAACGTTAGCAGGGAAATTTAATTTTCAGCGGTGTTGTTTCAATTTAACGGGATGAGCAACCTTCCACACAATGATAGGCGTTAACACGCGTGACATGTGTGCTCGGCTAAAATCGCGTCGCTAAGGTGATGGCACGACGCTATAGGAAAAGTTCTTGCGCCTTAGGGGTCTTCAACCTTTACGCAAAGAACACACTGGAATTGCTGGTTACAACCTTCAGGTTTGCCGCTATGGCGAATGAGAATGTTCAAATCATCTCTGCTTGTGCTGATCAAATTCGGCTAACACAATTTTAACGAAACGTATAATTATACTAATTTAAGAAGCATTTAAAGCTTGCATTGTTTTTAAATCGCTTCATAAGGTTTTGAGCACAAGAAATGTGCTTTCATAAACATTTGCATTTTACTACACAGCCTTATTCCACAATACAATCTCATCTCATATACCTTTATTTTGTTCTACAGAGGTATTAATATTAGCCATGCACTTATAATTTGTTAAGTTCCTTTATTAGTAGCTGCAGATATAAGGGCAAATTTTAATATTTTAATAATTCAGGGAATCAGCTGATCCAAATGTGATCCAGCTATGATAATGGGAATAGGCAAGTGTTTAAAGAAAAAATAATTCAATATTTGAATACAACGAATGATTTAGGCAAATTGCAATTAGCGACATTTTGTATTTCAAATTCGTATTTCATACAGCATCTTAGTTGATGCTGTTTTTAAAGATTCTCGAAAATGTCAAGGAAATAATTTCTACCTTTATCTTTCCTAAAGTAATTAACACAATTAATATGAATGATCAAATGGACAATAAATAAATGATCGGGCTAATCGTGATGATGGATTCTTGTGTCATATCCGTAGCATTGATTCTGCGATTTAGGCGATGTAAGCAAATGTATGATGATTATCTAAGAGTGAAAAACTACGCTTGAACTGCAAATGCGTAATAAAGTAAATTTAAGTGGTTATTATTTACAGAAAAAAAATCATTAATATTGTAGCAATAATAATAATAATAATAATAATAATAATAATGCGTTCCTTACATTATAAATACTAATGTGTGGCAAACAGCAGATCTTCGATCTTGAACTCTTTACTGATACTTCACGTGTATATCTTTTGTGGAACAAAAAGTTACAAAGGTTTATACAAACACCGGCATTGAAAGTAGTAACGTATACACTAGACAAAACCCTGAAGGGCAGAGGTGATAAAACCTTACGACTGGACATGGACCGGGTTTGAGGAAGTAAGGTGTGTACATTGAAGGCAACACTTTTTAGTCGCGCAATGACCATAGCGTCTTATTATCAGTAGGTAAATATACAATTAAAATTGCTTAAAAACCTATGTTACAGTTATTTATTAAAGGTATTATTTTTATTAATTACTCAAATAACCGGATGCACTAAGAGGATATTTTGCAACTATTTACAAAGAAATACAAACACGTTCGCATGTTGACATCTCATCTCGGCTTTCGTTGAACAGAGTATTGGTTTACGTTTTCTTCTGTGTTGTTGAAATAACATTGTCGCTAGACTGAATTGCTAAGAATGACGTCGGATCTCTGTACATAGCTGTTCGTTTCGAGGTGTGCCATTCTGTGATTATATTTAGAGACTGTAGAGAAGATACGAGACAACCACGCTACATTGGTGGTAAACATCTGCAACCATCAATAGTCAAATCTCAATAACAGACGCACCTATTGAAAGCTTGCGAACAGAGTTAATAACGTTTTAACATAACGGTTTCACACTGTTTTCTTAAACTGCACATATTTCGATTAGAAGACTGAACTGGTAGAGAGAAAGGCTTTTAGATATGAAAGCGCACGAGGACTTTTTTGTGTTCTACTCGGCCTCTGGAAGGAAGGAAGGCTAGATCGAAAGCGGCAGGATGCAAGCGGAGGCCCCAAGCTTCTGCCTGTAAGGAGTTCAAGCTCAGGGAAGACCTGCTTCCATGCCACAACTCTAAGCAATGCCATCGCCGCACGCCGCATACCATCAACCCGCGTTGCCTGGCACTTGTTCCTTGCAAAAAACTATGAAATGCAACTAGAGCGCGGAAAATTCGTGGAAAGTAAATGCAAATTCCAAACGTTGTCGCCAGTCACTCCATAGGGTTAGTTCAATGTTGTAATGCACATCTAGAGAGAGATGTTATATCCTGCGACAGACAAGATAGTTTCTTTGCCTTTTCTACCGGAGACTAAGCTACTCGTAGTTACCGGATTCCATAATTTCGGCTTTGTTCGCGCCACAATAAGCCAGTAAAATCTGCAGTTGCATTTATTGCTATAGAGGAATATAGTGTGTGTGTGTCTCTCTCTCTCTCTCTCTCTCTCTCACACACACACACACACACAAAGTCATGTAATATAAGTTTTTACACTAAGCAAAACACGCTCAAATCTACTTTGTGGTTCACGTTTGTCAAAGAACAACAAAACCCTACTACAAGTTTGTTCAGAGTCGTTAACGTGAGCTACAAACTGTTGGACTGTGTGGCAGAGTCATGTGGATAAATTATACACGCCTTCCCTCTTCCGTCTATCATTGATCTGTTTTCAATCCGTGGCACAGCAGGGGACACTACACTTAGCAGCGAACGAACTTACACTTCTGTTGGATCCGGGGAGGCAATTCAGAGAGACTGTTTCAGCTGCGATCATCAAGTAATGCTCTTTTTAATTTCCTGATAAAATAGAAGCAACAAAATAGATACAGGCTCTTAACAGCAAGGTGGTGTTAAATTTATGAAACTAATGAACAGCTAACTTTGTGTATGCATTTTATATCAGCTATGCCCTTTTCATACACTTTTTAGAAGCTAATAGTACACACATACACAACGCAGAACTGAAATGTTCCTATCGGTGCTTCCCTTTGATACGTTTTGGTTTTGTTATTTAAAGCAAAACACTAATTCATACATACGTTTGAAAGATATTTTCTTTGCAATACAAATATATAATATAAAGCGTTATAGTGCCGAGAAGATTGCAACCGAGGGACAAAAGTGTTGAAAAGGGATCACAATTTCATCTTACACGCGTACCGTCCACCTTCTTTTGTTTTATTATTTAGTGTTGTGTTGTTTGCAATAACATTTTGGATTTCATTTTCAAATGTTTTTTTTTTTTTTTTTTGAATGCATTTAGTATATGAACTGTATATTCGTTACGGTGAAACTTTCGTTTTTAAAAGCACTGACGCCTGTAAGCATTTTGTAACTGCTTATCCGACCATATTCAAACCAAGTTTAATAAGAACCATTCATTAAAACTGATGCACTTATGTTTGTTTGCACAATGTTTCAACTACTTGTTATGAGAGTCAACATATTATTATTTCAGTTCATATGACACGAAAGTGGGTAATTTTGAAGAGGCACATATAAAAAACCCTAACTTTTTCGCTTTATGGTGCTAATTTTGAAACAAATACACAATTTCTTCCATAAATTGTTATAATTTACAACAAAAAATCTAAATGTTATTTTAACGCGCTTTCTGGTTAAAGAAGACATCTCAACTATTTTCTATTTCCCTTAAAGGAGTACACACACCGCCGCGTGTATTATTTATTATTATTTTTCCCATGTTAATTTCAATTGCAGTTTCATGTTAGAAGAATTTTCTTTACCATCTATAAAACTAGCCAGTTCGGCATTAAAATGTTTACTGGGCAATCACTGATGAACCCAAGCCTCCTTTCTTATTTGAGATCTTTTTTATTCCTTTAAATGTTGTGCTGTCATTGAATTTGTTTCATTACAATAGTGTAAACCCTGTTAGCAGCATGGCATGCATTATAACTGTTCAGCTATTTATTGTTTATTTTAAAAGACAAAAGCATTTTTGGTTCATTTTGTGATTTTTACCAACGTTTAAAAGAAAAGTGCAAAATGAAAGAAAAATTCTGAAATAAATAATACTGAAAGTGCTGCTTAAAACAACAATGAAAACTGCATCTTGGGACTATTAACTATTATTATATCAACCTGTTATCGTTCATTTTTTCACAAAAAAAAAAAAACATTTACATCATAACTTTTACAATTTTCTGAGGTCAACATCCTGAACTTCAAAACAAATTTTAATTTTAATAGCTCTTATGAAATTTCAAAAGTACACGTAAAAGATATATGTACCCTCCTTTCCCATTAAAACAGCGAGGTGGGCTATATAGGAAAAAAAAAAAAAAAAAAAAAAAAAAATCACACACACACACAGAATAGCTACGCAACTTCTTGAACAAAACATAATTTTGCTTTAAATCTTCCATTTTTATTAGCCGTTCATAACCAAATACTATGCATGTTCCACTGGCATGGTTTGACATACATAAATCAAAACAATTTGGCCCGGGTTATGTCGATTCACATTCCAGAGATCTCGATGACAGATGTTTTCGTATGCAATGTACGAAATATCAGATTGGTTAAGCAAGTGAGGTCATCTATTTGGCATTTAATTAAAGTTCAAATAATCCGAAACAAACACAAATTATTAAAACGATATTAAATAAGAACATCACTAAAGCTAAAATAAAAAAGATGGAACATTGCGTTAAAAATTAAGAGAGATTTAATATTATTAAGTTTTTGTTACACTAACCTAAAATTAAGACAACTGCTGCAAACTGCATCGGAAGAATGAAAAGATACGAGTATGAGATGGAACGTTAATGACTAGGAAGGTTCAAACCAACGGCATATATCCGTGACCACACAAGATATCTCTGGAAAAAACGGATTTTCCGTCAAGTCTGGCGCCAAATTACTCCTTGACATGCAATGTGATATTATCAAAGCACGCGATGAGGCGAAATTCCGATCAGCACCTATATGCCGATACATTATTTGCGTATTACGTCACAAACCAACAAACAAATGCGCGACGACGACGGCACGAGAGAAAAAAAAAAAAAAAAAAAAAAAGAGGGAGAGCAACATGCGTGCTGCGGAGAATCGCATTGGTATGCAACAAGCAGCGCACCATTTCCGTTGGGAAGGAACGGAACTCTGTTGATATCGTCAAGAGAGACAAGGAGGGGGCTACTCCAAGTGATTTATACGCGCTATGGACTTTTCCATATAGTGCGACACTTCCGCAAGGGCTTCCAAACCACAAAGCAGTCCCTTTTGTAGCTGTTGCCTGTTGCACCTTTACTGCCGGTGTTCTCGGCGGGAGCGTTATAGAGATAAGAGCTAACCACTGCAAAAATTGCAAACGTGCAAAGTACACGCAGAAGCTTGTTGAATAATAGCATTATCTAGTATTCTACATATGCTTGAGTGAGAATTGTACATCTACAGGTTAGGAGGGGAGGATCATTTCCAACAGAATGTTCATTAAGATTTAATAGAACTTTAATTCAAAAGCACCGAAGCAATTTGTTCTGGAGTTTTACTTGTTCTACCGAGTTTTTCATAGTTTTGTCGTCCGTTTTACGTCAGCATGCGGGCCGGCAGTCACTGCGGAAACGTACTTAATGACATTGGATGTTGGTAATATTTTCCTGCTACATCAATTATAGTATCGTAACATTTATATCCCATAGCATGTCCCTCTCTTCAAGGAAGCATGTCCCCTCTATTTGAAAATCTTTGTATTCAATTCACTACCTCATGGCTTAAAGCACGTAGGTGACACAAGTAAATTAATTAAAAGTTCTATATAAATGAGCTACCAGAAACTGCACAGTAATATTGGGCCATTAAAATATGTGGCTGTCGCATATACAACACTTGCGTCATGCAGGAACGCTAATGCAGTAGCCGGTACTGCGTTTTCTCTCTACTCCCATTCCAGTACTTTTGGGATTGCCCAGTAGCACATGATTCACGCCGCATGAGTGATGCATGCACAGTATACAATAAATACGAATCGGTGTCTTACTAACCATAACCCGTTTCTTTAGAATTTAACCAAAGAGGGAAAAAGTGTACGGCTGGTTCGAACAGCACTCTGCAAGCTTACATAAGTCTCAAGAATCATTAAATACAAAAAGTGAGATTTTGGTTTCAGAACCGATTTAACCAGTTTGAAACACAAAATGTTTGTCAGGATTCAGGCTAATATTTAACATGAAATAAGCAGAAATTCAATTGAGCTTAGCGAGTGGACGAGAGATATGGAGTTTGTGTACGAGAGGACTACACTTTCAGAGTCTACTTACTCCAAGGCAAGATCCATAATGTGCTTTTTGCTTCCTATTTTGTACGGAGCATCTTACCGGCCGATGCGCCAACTGTCGACCGGGAGCCCGATCCTGTGCTAAGGCCGCTATATACTCATGCTAAATTAATGACTAAGCATAGGAGAACGGAGGGGAAGCAAATCACAAAACTTATCATAAAATGAAATCTGGTTTTAAAATTAAACTTATATTAATTTCATAGTAACGAAATACTAAGTTTCGCTGATCTGAAACAAGCCCCTAAAATAAATGAAATTACTCCGACATATATGCACTGCAGAGAAGCTAGTGCTTATATGATATATCCTGGCTATTAAGGTAAACATACCCCGTATACATTCCTACCTCAAAAAAAATTTTTTTTTTGTTTATTTACGGACGCTTTTTAACATCTCAGGTCATTCGATTCGGGGCGTGAAACGTTTGACAAACTTTGCTCAGAGGCCTCTTCTTTCAGGCGTGAGGTTTTATTCGTACCGTAAATGTACGACACGGACTCAAGGCCTTACTTCCCTTTCGAAGGAAGATATGCTTAGGATTTTTATGTCCGAAAAAGTCCGTAGTCGGGATTGAATCCGCGATCTTGAGTTTAGGAGGTTACCGCAAGACGACCAGCGCCAACCTCAGTGAAACTGATGAAAATGCTACTGTAGAGAAATAAAGGGCTACGCGTAGTTTGTTCGCTCGTCCATTCTAGCCACGATTCTAGTGAAAAATTCAAGAAATGTATCTTGTAGCATTTGTAGCATCATGCCTTAATGATACTGTATCCTAGGAAGCAAATTTTAAGTCATTCCGTTTTCACATTGGAGCAAATGATACTTATCATTATCATAAATTCAAATGAGATAAACGGTTCTTAATTTTGATATTATTGAATTAATGTGCATAAGAAATTAATAAATAGTCCTATTTTGTAAAAATATGAGTACTTGTGCCAAGCCTATCTCAAAACAAAAATTTAGCTGTACATTTTAACACAGTTTCCGACTTTCTTTTGGCAAACATTTTTCTTGTGGAATTAGGATATGCAAAACGTAAGAACACTTAAAACTTCATTTCATGCATATTAAAATGAAATAAATTTCGTAGAAGGCTATCTATTAGGAAAATGTATTCACTAACATTTAAGATATAATTAGTGTGATCAAAGTTATTAGGGTTTTACCACTGGGTAATGTAATTGCTAGTAAGCGCATCTTGCCTAGCCTTGAAGGGCTTCGGTTTCGAGAGTATGATAATTTTGTGTTTAAGAAGAGAGTCAAAAAAATAGACATCCTAAGAACAGGAACAAATGATGTGGTGCTGCAGGCAAGTTACAAATGTGTTTATGAATGATCAAGAGAACTAAAAACTCAGAAGCACATATTAAACTAATAATTTATTCTGTCCAGTACAGAGTATTAATTCGGCGTTTGTGTAATAAGTATTCTAATCGTTCATAAAACTTACGTCTCTAGTTCACAAAACGCTTTACTACTTTTAAGATTAGTGAAGACGCGTGACTTGGAGTTAGAATGTGCATTTATTAATGATATAGGTTTATATTTGATTGGCAACGAGCACACGTCACATCGCAACCTATGACGCTGATATACATTGAGGCATTAGCTTCACATTTAGGGTCTGAGACCATTAACCCCCACTCTCTTACTGTCAAGCCCCCTTGCTACCCGTAAATTCTTTGTGAATCTCTCCTCCCTCCGTTGTGTATAAATGCACTGTATTATGGGTAAAAGAAAAGATATCGAATTACGTTATTTTAAAATTGACTACCATCATGAATTGTTTCAACGGGATTCATGTACATCTGATATTAATAATGGCGGTAATACCTATGTATTTTTCTAGGTTTGGAAGCTAAACTCAGTGTTTATAGTTTCGCGACTATATCCCTGCCCTGTTGACGGTACAATCCAACATCCATAACACCATTGCTCAGTATTTAATCACGCGACAGTTTTATCAATGAGAAACTTGTTATAATTCAAATAAGTTACAATTTTAAATAGCTTAAATTATGAAAAATAAAACTGACAACTAGGTGCAGCTTTCATCTTACATTGTGTCGATCCTGGTGGTGTAGAGGTAACCATTCTTTCCTTCTAAACCCAAGATCGCGAGTTCAAACCCGGCCAGGATCGATGGATTTTTTCGGGCGTAAAAATCCTAAGTTCCTTCGGAAGGGAAGTAAAGCCATGGGTCCCGTGTCGTACATTTACGGCACGATAAAGAACCTCAAGCCTGAAAGAAGCCTCTGAGCAAAATTTGTCCGCCGTTTCACGCCGGAATTGAATGGGACGCTGATGACCTGAGATGTTAAAGATCGTCCGTAAATAAAACGAATCAAAAAACAAAAAATCAATCTTGCATTGTACGATATATCTGGAACTCAAATTGCACAATTATACAAACTTGAGTTCTCATATATGCAAGAAAGAGCGTTTTAAATTTTGCGAATAGCTGGACCATAAATTTTTTTGGAGATGTTTGTAAAAATTGCACATTAAATTTTGAACCAACTGAAATATTTATTATTATTATTATTATTATTTGTAAATTTGACACTATATCCCATTACTAAAAAAATGTACGCTTGTTTTCTATAACCAGCTAAAACAATTGTTTAGAGTAAGTTCAACCCCTAGGAAGAGCAAGATGGTGATGTGCATTTGCATCCCCCCTCCCAGCAGTAATAACACTATCAGCTATAATGCTTACTAAGATGAGGCCGTCGAAACAATTTATCGTCCTCCAGTCCCCCCATACGGCGTGGCGTGGAAGAGGTGGAAATGTTGAATGGGCACTGGGGAGAATTTTACGTGACCAGAATACTCTAAAACTTGTTGGAATAAGAACCGGTTTGAAAAAGATTTCACTGTCAAAGAAACCAAGCCAAAACAACTCTAAAAAGCCTTGCAACAAATCAAAATATTTCGTCTAAGTGAACTCAAATAAATCTGACGTCAAGGGTTTCTTGTGATTCAGCACGCGTTGCTTCAATCGACAGTCACAAGCATGTTAACTCAAATACTCCATGTTTATGATACAGTTTAAAAACTTGAAATAGCACAGTATATGAAGCAATGATCTGTAGTTCCCCATGGTCGGATACAAATACAGTGCCTCCTAATAGCGGAAATATCTACTATGCTAAATGGGCGTCATTGCGGTTTCCTCTTGTGCGAGTTATTTTTGCCCTGTAGTTAGAGCGCAGCGCGCGCTGATCCAAGGCTCGCCTGTCATATTAAGAGTTCCGAAGCTGATGGCTGCAGTGTAGTCAGTCAAACTGTATTTGCTACGAGAACAATCATTTTCGTCTTTGTATTATTACATATTGATGCGCCGAGATGTTTATTTTTAAATTTTACTACAGTGTATTCTACATTAATGTTGTCACTAATACAAAGAAAAAAAAAAATGAACACAGGAAAAGCCCCCATACAATAGAGAAACTTACAGGCAATACATATTATAAAATAAAAATAACGATATGTGCATGCTGCAATTTATACAAATTAAGTTAAAATGCGATGGGTTTTGTCCTTTGATTAAATTACGACATGCGTCACTGTTTAGCTGCAGATGAAGTCCAAACGTAGCTTTCACGTTACTTCTCTTGTATCTACGTAGGAATTCTTAAAACTCATTTTTATGTGTCTATTCTGGTTTTACCAGGATCGTTTAACACCCTTGACCTGAAACATCTGGTACAACCGATTGCAATTATTATATACCCATATCATCACTGATTTTCCAGAATATTCCTCAATATTTCCAGACTTCTGAAATACTTTTCCCAGTATTTTGTTTCTATCACCGTAAAACTGACCGCAAATATAAAACGATACTTAAGTTTTCATTCTTTAAACACGCTTACCTTATTGACCATTATTCAGTGTCAAAAAACAAAAGAAATACAAATAACTCCAGGCAAATAAATAACTATCACTGAGCGCTACGGAGCATCTACACTATTAGTTATACTTGAAGATGTGTGGTAGTATAAGCATAAAAAACATTAGCACATTATACTAAACCAATATCTAACCACGCACATTATTCAAAGCGAATGTACCTGCACCGCTTGTGCCTTTGTTCTTGCGATGTAGATATTTACGCCGGTATATTTTATTCTAGCTCTCTTTATAACCCATTTGTTTGTTTTTAACGATACGTGTCGATTTTCAAAACTGTCGAGAAAAAAATCACAACACTGGCCGATTTCATAGTGACCTAAAGGTATATCAGGAGTCTGTAGAATGAACGTAGGTAAATCGGTGGAGAAGAACAGAGAGTGAATGGGCAGAGTCAAGAAGTCTGCGCTGATGGTAATTTATTTTTATTAAATTCCATATACAAATTTAATTGTTCTAGCCTGGATCCAAGAGAGACTGGGTCGTTTGGAACCCGTTCATGAGAAAGCGATAGCAATAATGTGGCAAAGTTTTGATATCAGTTCTCTGCGGTGCAAAAGGAATTATGATGATCGATTACCTTCCAAAAGAGCAAATTATAAATGAGAATATTATGCCTATGACCTGAGACGTTAAAGAGCGTCCGTAAATAAACCAAATCAACAAACGGAAGGCAAAAAATTGCATGTTACACCAGGAATATCGAACAAGGTTCCAGGTTTAACGCGTAAGAAAAGTATTTACTATAAAGCACACCTTCAGATTGAGTTACCATAATAGCTAACATCACTGATTTATACTTAGACCTGCTTCCGCACCCACCTTATCCACCGGATTTGGCCCCCTCCTAATTCTATTTATTTCCTAGCTCAAACTTTTATTGGGAAGACGGACATTTTCAACTGAAAAGGAAGTCAAAGCTACTGTGGATGTTTATTTTGCAGACCTTGAGGAAACCTCCTTTCGTGATAAAATCAAGTCATTGGAAAATCGTTGGGGAAAATGTTTCGTTGAAAATGTAAAAGGCAGTATGGTAACTAACCATAGAAATCAAGCGGTAATTCTTTGTTTTTACTAATTTGGTACTGCACTGAAGATAACTAGTTGAAGGTATGTGTCTCTTTCGTAAACATTCCAGAAAACAAATTAATAGGAGGAACGACCAATTGTCCTGAACTTCGAAAGCTTCAACTAATTCTGAACTAGGTCTTCAGACAACTATACAGTGTTGCTCATTAGTTACGATTATCATGTAACAAAGAGGTAGAAAACGTGTGAAAACCAAGTATTTAGTTTGCAAACGATGCACCTGTTGAACGTGCCGTAAAGCGATCTTTGCATAGGGAGATTAAAGATAAAATCATTAGCATACAAAACTTGCTATGTCTGAGGCCTAATCCCGAGTTATGGCGAACTTTGTGTTCAGCCGAAACACGCTTTATTATGATCACATGGTGGCTGCTAACTCGGGGAAGCCTAATGCCAAGTGACAAGGTATTCTAGCAGTAGAATGCTGTGCTTACAGTAATTACGTCCGATTTTGCACACGGTGACGAGCACAATACACATTTTGGCGTTGAGAAATGTGCGCACTGCAATTTGCGGATAGCAAGGGTCATATCCTTTCTACATAAGATGTTAGCAAGTTGTGGTTTTGCGAGCGCCATCTGTTTGATATGCATATGTTGCTAAAGACAATAACTTGTCAAGGTACAATTCCATTTCTTTAGTAACAAATTGCTGTTATCTTTGCAGAAAATAAAAGCTAGCCAAAGTGACAACCATTTGAAGGGTTTACTTTGTGTTTTTGTATTTATACGCACGCACGCATATATATTATTTATGGACGCCCTTTATATATATATAAAAGATAATGTAACACTATTAACAGTGAAACTAAATTAACAATAAATAGTAAAGCAGAAAAGGATAAAACACTAAGAAAAAGTTACAGAGTTGTATTCGCTATATGTCGAATTACTAGAGTTCCTGTATGGCAAGAAGACAAGTGATTTTTTCAATTGATTTATTTACGGACGCTCTTTGTCATCAGCGTCCCATTCTATTCAGGGCGTGAAACGGCCGACAAATTTTGCTCAGAGGCCTCTTCTTTCAGGCTTGAGGTTCTTTATCGTGTGGTAAATGTACGACACAGGACCCACGGGTTTACTTTCCTTCCGAAGGAAGCCATACTTGGATTTTTACGCCCGAAAAAATCCTTCGATCCTGGCCGGATTTGAACCCGCGATGTTGGGTTTAGAAGGCAAGTATGGCAACCACTACAGCACCAGGACCGACAAGACAAGTGACCAAATAGCGATTACAACTGTGAATTTTTCTTAAGTGTTTTATCCTTTTATGCTTTACTAATTATATATGCCGAAATACTGTTAAATAATCATTCAAATCCATAAGTTTCAAACCGTTATTTACTTTCGAAGAAGTTTTCCAGGATTACTGAATGCGTATGAGTTCGTAAAAAAAAAAAAAAAAAAAAAAAAAAAAAAAAAAAAAAAAACTGTTTTGTGTCCAGGGAAATTACTACTTGATAATAAGCATTACCACACAATGACGATAAAGAAATGGACAATGGATATTTTCCGAGGGGGAAAAAAACTGAGACTCTTAAACTTGATTGTGATAACTGAAGTTCAAAAACTTACAATTATTAATGCTGTGCAAGTCGGAACCGGTGGTTTTGTGGTAGTCATATTTGCCTCTTAAACCCAAGATCACGGTCACGGTCAATGGATTTTTTTGAACGTAAATACCCCAAATATGGTTTCCTTTAAAAGGAGTAAAGATTTACAAATCTCAAGTCTGAAAAAAGAAGTCTGTTAGCGAAATTTATAGGCCGTTTCACACCCTGAATTGATGACCTGAGATGTTGAAGAACACCCGTATTAAAAACAAACAAACAAACTTATATGTTTAAATAAGAGCAAAAAACCAGCGAATTTTATTGAAATGTTAAAAACCTTTAATTTTTTAATATGCCAGTCAGCATCTTCCCTTTTGAATACTAGTTTTAAAATGAGCGAGTGACTAAATCTTACAAAATATCATCTAAAACTGTAGATGATTATACAGTCGCAGCAGAAAGTAGTTCAGAGTAGGAGAAAAAACTGTAGAGTACCGGTGTGCATTCCAAATGGGAAATACTAAGAATATGCCCTTTGTACGATAAGCTGATGTGAAGTTGTAAGAGGCAGTATGGAGCTACAAATCTATTCTAAAGGATGAATAAAAACTGACCTATTGCTTTCTAAGTTTACTATACCAGTTTCTTGCCATGATATTCAGGCACTTTGACAGAACAAAAGGCTTGGCACAATTATTAACAGTGCTAAGCATGTGGTTCAAAAGTTAACAGTTTATTACTAATAAACTGACTGCACAAACCAGTCAACGAAGTTCACTGCAATATAAAGACCTTTTAGAATCTTAATAACCATGCTTCCTATATTAAGAAATCATAGCTTGCCTCAAATTAACACTTGAGTTGGTACATACAGTTTTCTCTTCGCAAATAAAAGTGCTTTGTATAGTGTTCATTTTCTTTACATTCAATCAACACAAAACGAAATAACTCAACTACTTTATGAATTTATATGAACTTCACTTGACTGCAATTCAGCAACAGTTTGCTGCTAACGAAACAACCGACTGGAGAGTGTCTGCACGAGGACATTGCTACTTCAAATGCAATATTATTTGATACTAAAATAATTTACAGTTTTCCTATTTTAATATACATAAACGTGCTGCCATTAACATACTGTTTCTTTGTAAATATCTTAATTGTATTTTAACATATTTTATTAAACGTTGTAATGAAACATTAGTCTGCATAAAACTGAAAGAAACCTTTCTTAGGAATGTGGGTGACCAGAAGTGACGTTTCAGATGGTGCACTTCTCATGGGCAAGAGGTTACTCCTTCCGCTTCCTCTCACCTCCCACGATCAGAACACTGCACAAGCTTACTGAGACTTTTAATTAATTTAATTGCACCGTGATTGTAAACCATGTCTCCTGCAGAAAACTGCAAATACAATACGCAAAATAAACACCCTTTACATATATTTTAACGCGTAAAAGTATCAAGCAATTAGTTATAGGAAATTGAAAGCTTAAAAAAGATTATTACTATCGAGAAAAGAGAAATATATATATTTTTAATATTCACATACTTGTATCCTTTTTTTCATTAGTAACACAGATAAAAGGTCACTCAAAATGTGTTACTTCAGACAGAGATACCCAGGTAACAGCTACGCCCCAACTACAACTAAAGCATCAACTTGGAACTCGGTCATTTGCTTGGTAATTTCAGATTAGCAATAGCCATAACGGAGGAAGAATTAAATTTTTCATACTGGACATTAAAAGCACAGCGATATGTTTCGGGTTTTCCTTTCACGTATTGCAATAACTCTTTATAAATGGGGAGGAAGGGAATGCTAATCGCGAGGTACCATACACCTACCAGCGACACAGTTGGAAAGCTGGAAAAATCTGCAACAATTTCGCAATGGTAGAGATGCATAAGGCATGATTCCAGAGGGGACACATTTTGGTTTCATTATCCCTGGATTTACTACTTGATAGAACGGCGCCCCGATATAAAAAGTGCATGCAGATAAAACTAGTGTCACTAGTTTCAGATTCAACAGAAATATAAGATTTCTTCATTTTTTAGTATAACTACTATATTACATACTTTTCAGCTTCATTGAATTTATGTCCTGAATTTCTAATGCAGTCATGCTCTCTGGGTCCTTTTTTAAAAATTATAACAGAGATATAACACCTTACATTGTCTCGAATCTGAATTTTTCTAATTTCCTGAATCTCGAATTCCTAGATCATTGCCTTCGAATGGAGGGAATTCAACTTAGATAGTCAAAAGGCTTAAGTTTGAACCTGGGGTCAATAAGGGGGTGGGGAATTATTGAAATTAGCATGTTTAGTCAAATGATTTGTCGTTGATGAAATAGTATCCGACCTTTGTCCTATTAAACCATGTCTCCTGTGTTCGTCACCCTAAAGTTATAACTTTAGGAACATGCTGGAGGAAAACCCCCAGGAAATGGCCTTGGAAAGGTAACTCGGCAGTAGTATATATCCCTCCTCGCGTGATTTTTATATCAAATTGATATCAAAAGGGGTGGGGGGTGATATCAAAAGTGGTGGGAGGTGGGGGTGGGAGGTGGGGGTGGTGGTGGTGGGAGGTGGTGGTGGTGGGAGGTGGTGGTGGTGGTGGTGGTGGTGGGGGTGGTGGTGGTGGGGGTGGTGGTGGTGTGGGTGTTGTGGGGGTGGGGTGTTGATATCAAAATCTCAATTTGAATTGATATCAAAATTTCTGTTTGATTAAGCGATAGGAAAATCTCTGTTTGATCGAGTGTTGGATTTAAATCTCCCGAAAAAAGTGTGTGTGATCAATTAATTACGTTGTAAAAAAATGGAGAGCCCTTCCGCCACTGCGTTGGCAGTTCGCCACTGCTCGCTC
This sequence comes from Metallyticus violacea, assembly GCA_030762175.1. Classification (NCBI taxonomy): domain Eukaryota; kingdom Metazoa; phylum Arthropoda; class Insecta; order Mantodea; family Metallyticidae; genus Metallyticus; species Metallyticus violacea. Next base: position 58,746,773 of record CM060844.1, read on the forward strand.
CCCCCACCGCTCGCTTTCGCCGCCCGCCTCGCTTTGTTCGCCGCCCGCCTTGTGTCCCTCGCTTTGTTCGCCGCCCGCACAATGCTTTTGCGTGAATTCGGTCTTCAATGGGTGGTTTCTTATTCGTTTGTATATATTCTTTTTAACAAAAACTCTGTATTTTCTCACACAGGGTTAGAAAAGTCAAAAACAATATGTGTGGGTTTTTCTTTACAGAGCCAAACTAAAAAGTTCTTTAACACGTTGGCTCGCTCTGTACACCACACAATGCTTTTTGTTCCCTCACATGGGAGTTGTCACGGTGTTTTCAAAAGTCGAAAACAATATGTGGGTATTTTAAAAGTTTCTTTTTCACGTTGCTTTTTCTCTGTATTTCTAAAAAGCTATTATTTTCACAAGGAAACAAAAAACATTCTTCTAAAATCCTATCTTCAGAGACATTTAAAAGTTCTTTCTTTCGGGGGAAAAGACATTGTTAATAAAAGTTCTTTCACATCGACATGGGTGGTTTCTTATTCGTTTGTATATATTCTTTTTAACAAAAACTCTGTGTTTTCTCACACAGGGTTAGAAAAGTCAAAAACAATATGTGAGGGTTTTTCTTTACAGAGCCAACTAAAAGTTTCTTTTTCTGTATTTCCATGCTTTGTTCACGCGTGTTTATAAAAGAATTTGGAGACCATCTTTTCTTCTTCTAAAAAACCGAGTCAATGGATTGTTTCTTATTCGTTTGTATATATTCTTTTTAACTTGTATATATTCTTTTTAACTAAAACTCTGTATTTTCTCACACAGGGTTAGAAAAGTCAAAAACAATATGTGTGGGTTTTTCTTTACAGAGCCAACTAAAAGTTTTCTTACTAACACACAGTGACAGAAAAAAGTCAAAAACAAGGGGATTCTTTTTTCTTCTTCTAGCAAACTCACACCGCGTACCCGATGGAAGATTAAAAAAACCTTCCCCCACCATTTGTACGACGATTGGCTGTAGGGTTATGCATGCGCAGTAGAAACCTCACCTTCTCATTGGTTGTGGGCGTGGTCTTTGTTGTCTATTGGGTGTGGGCGTTATCTTTTGTTGTCTATAAAAGTTCAATCGCGACGAAAGATGCTTATATCACGTGGTAATCATGTCTGCCAAGGTTGTCAACTACGGAGACGAATCTTCTGCCGATCAATCTTCTACAAACACTTCCATCAGTGACCAGGGGCCCGAGTCTTCGAGGAATAACGGAAACTCCGGTACTGGGAGTCTAGTTGAAGGGTTCACGTCGGTTTTAGAACAGTTCGTCAACAAAAAGAAAAGTTGTGATCATCGCAAGAGAACACGTTATGGGGGCAAGCTCACTCTTAAGAGAACACGTGGCTTCTCGGGCGGTGTGGCCAGCAAAAGTGATCAGACCGGAAACGGTGAACCATACCGTCCTGCTGCTTCGTCTTCTACCGGAGCTGCCTCGCCTTCTACCGGAGCTGCTTCGCCTTCTACCGGAGCTGCTTCGTCTTCTACCGGAGCTGGCTCGCCTTCTACCGGAGCTGCTTCGTCTTCTACCGGAACTGCTTCGTCTTCTACCGGAGCTGGCTCGCCTTCTACCGGAAATGGTGTACCACCTTCTCTTGTTGACAGCATTGTGCCACAGGTAAGTGCAACCTTGCAACCATCTTTCGAAATTATTAACCATAGCCAGAGGGCAACTAAAAAATTTTATTCTGGGTACTCTGAAACTGAAATTATGGTGAGTTCGATGCCTAAAGATGCAGATCCTGACCAATGGGTTTCCAAAGTGTTTCATGATTATTTATCATTTGTTGATGACAATCTGCTAAAAAACCAACCAGGGTTCGTAGGAATAACCGTTCATGATACCAAAAATCCTGCTAGACCTTTTAACATGAGTGTACGTAGGTTTGATCAGGTAAACCCCGAGGCCGTATTGAAATCAATGGAGAAAATAATGCAAAGTAACAAAGAATTTTTGTTGGGAGGGGCAATCAAAATTTCGTGTATTTGGACAAATGAAATATCAGGTTCATGTTACAAACGCTGCGACGACTGTAGTAAAAACAAAGGTATTATAGAAATTAAAAACAAAGACAATCTTTGTCTACCTAGAGCCATCGCAGTGTGCAAATCCAAAATTGACGGGGATGTTCATTATGGTTCTATTACGCGATATGACCGTCTGCAAAAACAAAAAGCTGTAGAGTTGTGTGAGAAAATAGGCAAAACCGATGGCCCGTTTACACTTGACGACGTGAAACTCTTTGAAATAGCGCTAAAGGAGTATCCTATCACTGTTTTTGGTGGTCATAATGGTAAAAATGTCCTCTACAAGTCGGAAATTAACACCGATAAACACATCGACGTAATATTCCACGACAGCCATTTTAATGCAATTGTAAACCTACACGGGGCATTCAAATGTAAGTGGTATTGCCGACATTGTAATTTTCCCTCACTTAATAAAAAAGAAACTCACAGGTGTGATCTAAACTGTGTCAAGTGTCGACAGAGGTGTCCAACATCATTTGATAGGTATGTGAAATGCGATTCATGTCATCGCGATTTCAACGGGGAGACCTGTTTTAATAATCATTTGATTAAGGGGAAATATTACCCTAAATCCATGTCAGTATGCGACGTGGAAAAAGTATGCCCGTTGTGTAACAAACTTGTGAATATGAGGCTTAGGAAAACTCCTCACCAGTGCGGAGAAATTTATTGTGTTACTTGTAAGGTCCATGTGAATGCCAACCACGAGTGCTACATTCGGCCGTACAATTCACCAAATTTGCGAAAGAATTTCGTGTTCATGTTCATAGATTTCGAGTGTACTCAGAACACGCTTTATTCCACAGACGTGTTTGAACACATTCCTAATCTATGTATAATGCATAAAAGTTGTGGTCTGTGTGTGGACAAGTCTCATAAGATGCCCTATTGTACACAGTGTGGTGTTAAAGAATGGGTATTCGACAAGGAGCCTGTAAAAGAATTGTTTGACCACATCACACAACCAGGGTTCGAATCCCGTGACATTATTGTCATAGCACACAACTTGAGGTCGTATGATGGCCAGTTTTTGTTAAAACACATGGTGGGCACCCTAAATTGGGACCCCGAACTGATTATGAATGGAAGCAAAATTTACAGAATGAAGTATAAGAGTGTAACTTTTCTAGACTCTTTGAATTTCATTCCTATGCCACTGTCTCACTTTTCAAAAACCTTTCAACTGCCTGAATGTAAAGGTTATTTTCCTTACCTGTTCAACACCAAGGAAAACGAAAAGTATGTTGGTCCTGTACCAGAGCAAAAATATTACTGCCCAGATGGCATGAGTGTTGATGACCGCAAGACTTTCGAGCAGTGGCATAATGAAAAGTTGTCCTCAAATTATGTCTTTGACATGAAAAAAGAAATGGTTACTTACTGTAAAACTGACGTTTATCTCTTGAGTCAAGGTGTTTCCAAATTTAGGAAACAATTTATTGACGAGAACGGTATTGACCCGTTTAGAGAATGCGTCACCATAGCTCAGGCATGCATGAATGTATATAGGAAACGGTTCATGCCAAGAAATAAAATACCACTTATTCCCGCAGGAGGATACCGTTTAGCTGATAAGCAATCGCGGGTAGCGTGTATCTGGCTGTCTTGGTTGGAACAGCAGCAATCAACCATCATACAGCATGCTTATCGGTGTCGGGAAATTAAAGTTTTAGGGCATAAAGTGGACGGGTACAAAGAAGAAGGGAAATGTGTCTATTTCTTTCATGGATGCTTCTACCACGGTTGCACACGTTGTTACCCGAATAGGAATTCAAGGTTATACAACACTGGCAACCAGACCATGAGTTCCAGATACGAGGACACCGTGAAGGTCACGAAGATGATGAGGCATGCTGGGTATAACGTGACCGAGATGTGGGAGTGTGAGTTCAATGGTTTGATTAAGACCAATAGGGTTTTGGCTGAATTTGTCAAAAGTTTTCCCTACCCCGAACCTCTCAATCCACGAGATGCCTTCTTTGGTGGACGTACAAATTGTACGAAAACCTACTGCGAAGCCTCTGGAGATATGAAAATGTTTTACTATGATGTGTGCAGTTTGTACCCGTTCGTAAATAAGACCAAGGCTTACCCTGTTGGACACCCAAAAATTCATGTGAATAATTTACCAAATTTGCAAGATGTTGAGGGCGGTATTGTAAAGTGTAAAATTCTTCCCCCAGAAAGACTGTACCACCCCGTCCTGCCGTCGCGCATTAACGGTAAACTTATGTTTCCGCTATGCCGAACATGTGCAGAGATGGAGAATCAGACAGAGTGCACGCATACAGAGGACGAAAGATGTATGACAGGAACCTGGGTAGTGGACGAGATTAAAGTCGCATTAGAGGAAGGTTATAGCGTGATTCACGTGTATGAAATATGGGAATATGACATGGTACGCTATAACCCCATCACTGGAGAAAAGGGGCTTTTTCAGGACTATGTGAATCAGTTTCTGAAAATTAAAACCGAAGCCTCCGGTTGGCCCAAAGACTGCGACACTCCTGCCATGAGAAACGAGTATATCGCACGATTTTTGGAAAAAGAAGGCGTGGCACTGGATAAAGACGCTATTGAAATCAATCCTGGCAGACGTGAGTTGGCCAAACTGATGTTAAACTCCTTTTGGGGAAAATACGGCCAAAGAGATAACTTGTCCACATGCGAGCTTGTGAAAGATTATTCGAGGCTCATAGACCTACTTAATGACCCAGGTGTAGAGGTACAGTCTTACCTGCCCGCTACAGAGGAGGTAATGTATGTGGTGTGGAAACATTGCGAACAGAATCCTAAATTGAATTTTACTAGTAACACAGTCATAGCTGCATATACAACTGCCCATGCAAGAATCGAACTCTATTCCTACCTTAGGAGATTGGGCGAACGCGTGTGTTATTTCGACACAGATTCTGTTATAGCCACGTACAGACCGGGGGAATGGATGCCAACCACGGGACCATTTTTAGGCTGTATGACAGATGAAATAGAAAAGTACGGCGATGGAGCGTATATTTGCAGATTTGCATCTACAGGTCCAAAAAGTTACACCATAGAGGTTAAGTGTGGAGATAAGACGCACTCTGTCTGTAAAATTAAAGGCATCACCCTCAACTCGGGGAATTTGGAAAATGTAAACTCCGACGTTATCAGGAACACCGTGCTGAGGGATAATTCAATGTCGGTAGTACTTGAAGGCACACAGATTTCTAGGAAATTTCTAGGAACTGTGGTAACTGAGTCTTCAGTGAAAACCTATAGGATGGTGGTCAACAAACGTGTGCAGTGTGAAAACTTTGATTCCTACCCGTATGGGTATAAAAGAAGGCGTGTCTAAATGAGATCACATCAGTCGCCCACAATGTCTACTAACCAACACTTTAAATTTAATTTCCCGTGCACTATGCTAATTGCAGGTCCGTCGCGGTGTGGTAAGTCTACATTTGTGAAAAATTTAATTAGTAATGCAGACAGAATGTTTGACAGACCCGCGAGAAAAGTGTTGTGGTGTCATCCATTAGAATATTCTCCTAAACCAAGCCCGTTCTTCGCAACCCATGCAGGTATACCAGATTTGGACACTGTTAACGAGGGGGATTTAGTTATTTTGGATGATTTAATGTATCAAGCCTCCGGGGAAAACGTGTCAAATTTTTTCACTAGAGATTCACATCACAAACGCTTCGGGATTATTTACATATTACAAAACGTGTTTCCACAAGGAAAGAAATTTCGAACTATATCTCTAAATGCAAACTACATTGTCGTGTTTAAAAACAATAGAGATAAAATGCAAATTCATAGGCTTTGTCAACAGATCGAACCAAAGAACTCTAGGTTTCTTTTAGAGGCATTTGAAAAAGCTACTGAAAACCCACACGGGTATCTAGTGTTGGATTGCACTCAGTACACGCCAAATCAATACAGGTATCGAACCGGCGTCCTACCAGGGGAAACGCCTTCTTATTTTATACCCAATTGTTGACCACTTTTCTGAAGGTTTTATTTGTGTGCTTCCCAGAGAGTTTAAATAAACGAGCAACGATCACACTTCAGTCATTTAATCACAGACATAGACAGGATGAGCATTGCCAGACTGAGTAGCCCACTGATTGCAAGGCAACATGCAAATTTGTCAGTGCTAGCCAAGGCTAAACCTATTTTGCGACAAAAACTGTTGAAAAGTGCTAACCCTCAGCTAATTAAAGCCATTTCCGAGTGTGTACTCAACGTGTGCAGAGGTCATGTTAGTTTACCTATAAATTGTTTAAAACGCTTAAAGAAGCATAAAGCTAGCTGGAGAAAATTAATTAACAAACGACTTTCCTTAAAGGAAAAGAAAAAGATTCTTGTACAGAGAGGAGGTTTTTTACCTGCTTTTCTACTCCCGATATTGGCTTCACTCGGTAGTGCACTCGTGTCAAATTTGAGTTAAATGAAGCACGGTAAGCAAATTATACTAGCTTCACAGCCAAAAGCTGTCGAAAAGCTTCACCTCGTGGACAAATCACTTAACCAACTCATCAGAGAAATGAATAAATTACAGCGTACACATTTACCACACCCTGAAAAATGGCAGTTGATAAAATATAAGTTGGCCAACTATCTCGATCTTATGTCACAAGTGAGGGAACCATACCTTGAAACCAATGGTATCGAGTCACAAGTGAGGGAACCATACCTTGAAACCAATGGTGTCGAGGTAAAGGAGGAAGAGAAATCGACAAAGACGAAAGTAAATAAAAGCCGATTACCAGTAAAAAAGTCTTATAACCTTCGCAGACAAGTGTGGGAACAACTATGAACGCACTGAAGAAAATCTATTTCAATCCTGAACACTATGCTGGTTTTGGCACTGCAGACAAACTTCGCAAGGCCACAGGTATACCGAAATCTAAGATCGAGTCGTTTCTTCAAACACAGGATAGTTATACATTTCATAGACCGATAAGAAAACGGTTCCCCACCAGAAATTATCACGTGACTAACATGGACGACCTTTGGGAGGCCGATTTAAATATTATGAGTGGCGTAAAGGAGCACAATAAACCATACGTTTACATCTTGACGGTTATTGATGTTTTCTCGAAATATGCTTGGGCTATACCATTAAAATCAAAAGTAGGGGGTGAAATTACAGAAGCGTTTAAAACTATATTCGCTCATCGTACCCCCAAGATATTGCAAACAGATAAAGGAACGGAGTTCACCAACAAAACCTTTCAAACATTTTTAACCAAACATGGTGTAAAGTATTACACTACAAAAAATAATGTCAAAGCCAGTGTTGTAGAACGTTTCAATAGAACCTTAAAGACGAAAATGTGGAAATATTTCACACATAAAAATACATATAGATACGTGGACGTGCTTCCTGCACTTTTAAAGTCTTACAATAGTTCCTTTCATAGGTCCATAAAGATGGCTCCAAAGGATGTCAATGAAGACAACATTTTGCATGTTTACGAAAATCTTTATGGTCGGAATGCAGACAAACCACGTAAAGTTAAATTTAACGTGGGAGACCATGTGCGTATATCTAAGGAGAAAATGAAGTTTGCCAAGGGGTACGAGCAAAATTGGACGGACGAAATTTTACAGATTGACGAGGTGGTATACGGCTCCCCCGTTGTGTATAAATTAAAGGACTTGGGTGGGGAGGCCATAGACGGTATCTTTTACTCCGAGGAGATACAAAAGGTAGCTCCCCCGGCATCATTCAAAATAGACAAAATACTCGACACTAAAGGCCGCGGTCGAAATAAACAGTTTTTGGTTAAGTGGAGAGGTTATCCGACCAAGTTTAACTCGTGGGTACCGGGTTCGAGTATCAGCTCGATATGATTAGAACAAAACCATTTTCCCTCACGCTCGTGAGTAACGCCTCTATGGACCATTTCACTGACAATACAACTTCCAGATTTTCAAACATCTTACCCGAGAGAATAGTATTGCAAGGAGAATGGGAAGTCGCACTGCAAAAGGTTAGGTACCCTGTGAAATTCTATAACGTAACAAATCACGAAAATCAAATCATTGGTACAATGTATAATATGGTAGCACCAGTGACACATTCAAAATTTAACTTACAATTACCACATGGCATCGTGCACAATTCTAAGGATTTGGTACATGCTGTCAACTCAGTTATACGTGAAAATTTGCAAGTCGAAGACTTTTTCATTTATAACGAGAACAAAAATACTGCCAGCATCAACATCAAAGTCGCACAGAACAGTCATATCCCCAGCAGCAAATATGTAGGATATATAGAAAATGCTGAGTCCTCTAGGAGATCGAAAACAGAAACTAAACCCCCTGAAGGCGCGAACCAAACGTTAAAAAACAAAGCTAGAAATATTGCTCCTACTAGAACTCCAAAACCTATCAATCCTAAACCACCAATCCCTCGTAAACCGGGCACTTCTCCTACGGTAGAAACGCAGGAAAAACCTGACATTCCTCCTAAAACCACGTCAAAGAACCTAATACATGTGCTGGTTTTGTCGCCATCTTTGGCCAAGATGATGGGGTTCGAACCTTACACAAACGTGGTTGAACAGGAAATTGGCAAACACCCTGTAGATCCGTACATGGGTTTCCCTTACGAAATGTTCATTTACTGTAATCTGATAGTACCACAAGTGGTGGGCAACACGTTTGTGCAAGTCATTGAAAGCGTCTCTGTAGAGTATGAAAAACGTGACAACACCTGCATGACTATTGAAAAGTCGTTCATTCCACTTAACTGGGTACCTTTGATGCAACAGGACTTTAAAATCGTGAATATAGATTTAAGGAACGGTTATGGAGATTTCTTGCCATTTGTAGACGGACTTTCCTCTACTATAGTTCTAACGTTTCGTCCGAAACAGACATAATGGAGCTGGATACTGTCACCAGATATTACTTAAACCAGGCAGGAGGAGGATTATACAATCAAGATTTTCACCTGTATAGAGGCAAGCGTTATCAAAAGGGTAGCGGCTTGTTCTCTGCTCTCGGCGGTCTTTTCAGAACTGTGCTACCGTTTTTCAAGAGCGGAGTGAAAGCTATAGGTAAAGAAGCATTGAAAATGGGTGCCAACGTGCTTGCAGATGTTGCAAGTTCGGGGGTACCGCCAAAAGAATCTTTAAAGACTAGATTGAAGGAGGCGGGAACTAACTTGAAAAGGAAAGCTGATGTAAAGATAGACTCTATGATAGGCACGGGTCTATTAAAGCGCAGGAAGGGTGAAATATATAATCAGTTTAAGACTAAACGCCGAAGACGTAAGGTGCTAGACGTATTTTCATAATGGCTGACGAATCGTTGGTGCACATGAGTTCGGAACTAGACATCTTTAAAGACTTGCCCGTTCAAATGAACGTGGAGGAGTACCGTTACATTTCTCTAAATCCACAAAATACACTTATGAAAAATGCCCCCATCACATTTCATTACTCTGGCAATGTTGACGATTACCTCGATATGACTTATGTAGTACTTGAGCTGTTCGTGCGAATAGTGGATGACGGTGGAAACGACTTGAAAGAGGACAAACAGGTTACCTTTGTAAACAATTCCCTAAATTCCTTGTTTCAACAATTGGAAGTATCACTCAACAATGTCACAGTTTCCATGCCTCAACCAGGCTACCCCTATAGAACTTACATTGAAACGTTACTCAATTATTCGGAAGATGTCATGAACAGCAGACTAGAGTCCACACTCTGGAAAAAGGACAAGGGAGGAATGATGGACACGTATGTAACAAATGATGGAATTAAGTGGCGTAACGACTATACCAAAGGAAGCAAAGTTGTACAGCTAATGGGCAATCTTTCCAATGCACTCTTTAATCAGGAAAATCTGCTCTTGAACAATGTTAGCGTCACCATCAAACTCTCCCCCTCTTCACCCAACTTTCATCTCTTTTCGGATATAAAGGACTTTAAAGCCTACACAGAGATTCAGTCTGCTAGACTGATTTTGAAAGCTGTGAGGCCGTCCCCGACCATCAAACTTGCCCATCAGGGTGTGTTAACAAAGAACAATGCAAAGTACCATCTCAAAGATGTAGGATTTCACGCTCTCAACATTCCAAAGGGGGTTAGTAATATGACTTTCAACGATGTTTTCATCGGGCAAATACCTCGAAGAGTGGTAGTGGCGATGGTTGCAGACCAGGCATACAACGGCAACATTAACAAAAACCCATACAATTTACAACACTTTAAAATGAATTCGTTTCAACTGTATGTGAACGGCCAGCCTTTTCCCTCACAACCCCTACAGCCCGATTTTGATGCAGGTCACTTTCTCCAATGTTTTCAAACTCTTCAAGATGGTCTCGGAATACACTTTAAGGACGAGGGGCATTCAATTTCCAGACATCAATATTCACACGGTTACACCATTATGGTGTTTGATCTTACAGCCGATATGAGCGCTAACGAGTCTTACATTTCAGGGCAACGACACGGTACTGTGTCTATAAGTGTAGGATTTAAAGATCAAACTCCAGAACCTATCAACCTGTTGGTGATGGCAGAAGTACATCGCACTATAGAAATTGATGCTAACAGGACCATTTTGGTATCATGAATACGCTGCAAATACACCGACTTCTGTCTAAATGTACACCACACTTTTTAGGCGTGTACGCTTGCGACCAATTGTCGTCGATAAATTTGTATAATAGACAGCTTCCCATAGCAGTTGTCATTAACACTGACCCAAGCACGAAACCAGGGAAACATTGGATCTGCATCTTTGTTGCAAAGAACGACCGGGGGGAATATTTCGATAGCTATGGTATAGAACCTCTTTCGGGGGAAATTCTAAATTTTTTAAATCGATGTTGTGGTACAAGATGGTCTCACAACACTAGAAGGTTGCAAGGCGATTTCAGCACTACCTGTGGCCATTACGTCGTTGCTTACCTATCCCACCGCTTCCAAGGTCTGCGCAAGGAGAAATTCTTTTCAAAATTCAGCATAAGTGATTTTAATCACAACGATGACATCATTAAAAGAACCTACAGTCTTGGCGGGTGCTCACAAACTACACATCAGAGATGTATATCGTTAAAGGTTAGTATTAATACAAATTGTGGATGATCATGCATGAATAACTCTGACACATTTTATGTTGCTAATTCTTGTATTTTTTTTTTTAGAAGGCGCATTGACATGATCCGCTCTACCAGTTGTTCCGAGAGAGCTGAACAGGTAAGTCGCATTCAGTATGTGTGGTTAATTGACGAATGAAAAAAAGAGTGTGCTACATAAGGGGTGTTCTTGTTTTTACAGTGACATGGGGCCGCTAACGGATGTTTACTTCCTGAACAGCAAGCAGTCCAAGTTTGCAGCCGTTGGGTTTTCACCTAAATCTCCTCACAAGATCGTGGTGACCATTGGCGGGCGACGCAACACTGTGGTCCTGGGTTCGACCGAGTGGCAGAAGCTTTCAGAGACGATGCCGACTATACAGAGCTTGACCTTTCATCTAAGAGAGTGGCAGATAACCAACCGACTATCCATAATTTTTAAACGTTTATTTGGCACACAAAATATTATCATCAAAATGGACGGTCGTTGTACATCGTTGAGTATGCAGGAATGGAGGACGCTAGAAAGCCTACAGCGTATGGTGACCGACATCATCTATCACAAGAAGAAAGAAGAGTTCGAAGTACAAAATCAAATAGCAGCCTATCGCATGTATTTACTTCACGCCCACGATTCCGGGGAGAAAATGAACTACACCGAATACACAAGATACATCCGTTGCGCAACCTTTAGAGTGTTCCTAGAGATGGAGCATTTTCTAAAACCGATATTCATCAGAGAGCTGGAGTCCAAACAAGGCGAAGTTCAACCATGATGACGTCACGAAGACAAGTTCAATCACGATGGACAAGTTCAGGAGGCCGTGATGACGTCACGGAGGGTGATGACGTCACGAAGACAAGTTCGATCACGATGGACAAGTTCAGGGGGCGTGATGACGTCACGGAGGGTGATGACGTCACGAAGACAAGTTCAATCACGATGGACAAGTTCAGGGGCCGTGATGACGTCACGAACACAAGTTATGGAGGGTGCGATCACGATGGACAAGTTCAATCACGCCTGCGACGACGGACATGGACCTAGTGATAAAGTTTCTGAAAAATGGTCGACGCCTCACAATGATGGACCCAAATGAATGTCATCTACTTGCCGTGGAGGGAAACGCCATCTTTATACATCATTCACCAGAAGAAGTGGACGCTGTATGGGCGGTGCTTACACCTGAAGCTAAAATAATTTACGCCCCTTACCGCCGCTGCAACCAGCACTACAACCTCCCCTCCACTACCACACACATCGATGGTCCACCCCCTCTCTCCAAAAACTGCCCAATGTGTGTCAGTAGCAAACGTTCTACAGAGAAGTCAACATGATCAACGACGCGTTACGCCAGCTATCTACAGTAGCGAGCAGCTCGGAGTACGTGTCAGTGTCAACGTTACAACCGAACGTACCATACGTTGTGGTAGGGGTCCGGAACATATCAACAAAGCACGGACCCAGGGCGCTTGTTCGCCTCGAAAACGGGAAAGAAGTGTTTCTACCTACTAGATTTAACAATCTTCCCGCAGAACTCATCAACCAGCTCAACTCGTTCGATTTTTACATCGTGTACCAGGGTGAAGAGGTCCTCAGAAACGGCTACCGGAGACACGTATTGAAGTTTACACCGAAATAAATCAACATGGCCTGTCAAACAGATCCGGTGGGGGTCGGCAACAATGTGTTTGTCAAACTAGTTTTTGACAACCAAAATCACGTCACAAGAAGCGGCAAGCACCCTGCAAACATCAAACTCATCTCAACTGAAATCTCCTTCTTTGGCGATGACAAAACTGTCACCGTCAAATTAGCAACCAACAACTCCGACGTCGTGGAAGTCAAGTGCACCCCGTCTAAAATACTTCACTACGGCATAGACGCACGCTGCACCATCTACCTCGGCACCATCGACAAGACACCAGCCCTAGAGTACAAGGTCACATCGGCAGGATGCTTCACAACACCATCGATCAACGATTTCGTCGTCCCCATCGCCACCCCGTCGACCCAGGAACCTCTCAACATCAACTTTTCCCACATGTCGCTCACCTGCGTCACCACACCATACGAGGAGGAGGAGGAGGAAAGCAGCAACGACGAAGACTGTGAAGTGTTGTTTGTCAAAAAAACATATACCACACATTTTAAAATAATTTTTGTGAAGGGATAAAAACATTTTTTGAAAACCCTCACCAGTGAGACAGACTTTTTAAAAATATTGCATTTTTAATTGTATTTAAAACAAATTCTTGTTTTTTGTAGACCACCATTCCAAGTTAATTTTTGTGATCAGTGAGCACCGTCATTTTGTATAATTTTGTGTACAATAAAAAATCTAATTGTGTTTAAAATTTTGTAGACAGCCATTCCAAGTTAATTTTGTGTACAATAAAAAATATCTAACTGTATATGTTAATTTTTTTTCTGTATATATCCCTCCTTGCGTGATTTTAAAAAAATTGATATCAAAAATTACACCTCACCATCCCCACCACCTTTCCCCCGAACATACTAAGAAAGAACTTTTAAATGTCTCTGAAGATAGGATTTTAGAAGAATGTTTTTTTGTTTCCTTGTGAAAATGATAGATTTTTTAGAAATATAGAGAGAGCCAATGTGAAAGAACTTTTATTAACAATGTCTTTTTCCCCCCGAAAGAAAGAACTTTTTAAATGTCTCTGAAGATAGGATTTTTAGAAGAATGTTTTTTTGTTTCCTTGTGAAAATAATAGCTTTTTAGAAATACAGAGAGAGCCAACGTGTTATTTTTAGTTTGGCTCTGTAAAGAAAAACCCACACATATTGTTTTTGACTTTTCTAACCCTGTGTGAGAAAATACAGAGTTTTTGTTAAAAAGAATATATACAAACGAATAAGAAACCACCCATTGAAGACCGAATTCACGCAAAAGCATTGTGCGGGCGGCGAACAAAGCGAGGGACACAAGGCGGGCGGCGAACAAAGCGAGGCGGGCGGCGAAAGCGAGCGGTGGGGGGAGCGAGCAGTGGCGAACTGCCAACGCAGTGGCGGAAGGGCTCTCCATTTTTTTACAACGTAATTAATTGATCACACACACTTTTTTCGGGAGATTTAAATCCAACACTCGATCAAACAGAGATTTTCCTATCGCTTAATCAAACAGAAATTTTGATATCAATTCAAATTGAGATTTTGATATCAACACCCCACCCCCACAACACCCACACCACCACCACCCCCACCACCACCACCCCCACCAACACCACCACCACCTCCCACCACCACCACCTCCCACCACCACCACCCCCACCTCCCACCCCCACCTCCCACCACTTTTGATATCACCCCCCACCCCTTTTGATATCAATTTGATATAAAAATCACGCGAGGAGGGATATATACTACTCTCGGCACTATGATAATTCACAAAATCTTAACAATGAATATTTCAATATAATTTTCTAAACAATAAAATTATATATAAATAAATTTAAATTCAGTATAATTAGAAAAAACACAAAAACCAGAAAATGCATTTTTTTAAATATTCTAAAGTCTGTTTTTATTGCTGAGGCATCACAGGCGATGGACAATGATTCAGGAAATCAAATGATAATTTGGGAGAGGGTTATTACAGCATTGCTATATTCGGATCTTTTAATTAAAGTAATGAGATTATATACATATGTGTCCAGAGTACAATATATTGCACTAACTTACAATGTATATTCTTTGGCTAGGAAAATTAAAAAGGTGCCGCGAAAGAAACTAATAATATACCTAAACCATTTAGAATAAAAAAAAAAATACAAATGCACTCTACGTGGGTAACTTTTGTATGCAGTGAAGAAGGCCCCAGACTTAACAATAAATTAATAAATTAAGAAGCGGACAAATCTACACCCTTAAACTGGAGTATCCTTGTTGTGTCTTGAAGGAGGAGAAGCCAAAAATGTCTAGTGAGCCCGCCACGCCGCAAGGACTGGAACCTATGATTTCGTAAACATTCGTTCAAACCAATTGCCAGCCGTGCATACGTAGCGACATAAGGAAAAGGAAGTCTCAAATATCAATCGCGAAAGAATGCGCGCAAAAACGGCAATCTCTGTGTTTTGGAAGAAAACGCAGATACTTTTCAATAGGGAAATGATGTCATCTCATTCCTTAACGATAGACACGTGATGCTGCATATAGTGATAGAAACTACGTAGAAATAAAGCGTTAGAAACTCTACAGAGCGAGACAAAAATACAAGTCTTATAATAATGTGGAGCAAGTGAGACGCTACGGAGAGTTGAGTAAAGTTAAAAACGCCGAGTAGTTCAATGGGCAGAGAAATTCAGCCTTCATTAATTGCTAGAACCAACCACAACTTTCGAGAGTTGGTTTCGAAAAATTTCGAGAGAGCGACAGGCAGCCCGATTTACATTTAGAAAGCTCTGAAAAAATCCGCTGGACATAAACCAGTTTGGCACTCTGGGCTGCCACAGGATATACCCGTGATCTGGTGCCAATGAAATTGCAACAATTTTTAAAATGAACCCTTCTACTAGGCGTCAATGGAGTTAAAATGTATACAAAGTTTTAACATTTTTTTTTTTAGGTTTGGATTTTTAAAGACTCGAGTTTTGAATGTTCTATCGTTACTTATAACCCTTTCTCATAAACTCCAGCATTAATAATTTTACTAACGTATTGTCAAAAAATAAACCTACTGTAGAATTAATATGTACTGTTTAAAAACATTGAACAAAAAATGGTGAGAGAATGTTGCACGTTTCCTTTTTAAGCTGGCAGTTTATAAGCGCAAAACTTCTACTTACAAATACATTGGAATTGCAGCCGTTGTTGTCTTTTTAAGACAAGAAACCGCACAAAGCCGGGAGTCGATTTCGCGGTGAGGCAACAGAAAAGTGAAAACATGTTTTCCTTCCTGAAAAAGCAGGGACGGCAACTTTGTCTCAACTCAAGGCGCTTCCATATGCAGCGACTCGGAACGCGAGACATCGAAATGCTTGTGGGATTCTTCCCGTATCGAAACCACTTGGGAGTTACCTCACTAACGCTCTTTACCTACCGACTGCAAACAATGTGAATGCTACAGTGAATCATGTGATGCGGTCAGGCATGGGTCACAGGTGTACTAGAAGTTAAACATTTACCTTCATACGAATAGCACCTAGCACAACTTTGATAAGGAATCATTGGATCGGCCAATAAATAGAGCATTTTCTATTTATTAAGAGAAGTCTATAAGTCTACTACCTTCCAAACACAACACCAACTGAGAGGATTAAAAAAAATTCGAAGGCATTATGGGTATTGCTATATTTATCAAGAAGATGGAATTATTAATATGCATAAATGTAACATTTGTGGAATTTTCATCAAACCTATGTTAACCCACTCGTAAAGACAATCGCATATCCCCATTACAAGAAATCAGAATGATCTTTAATTTTGTAAACTGAAACAAACATTTGTGAAAAATTAAACATACTTCATATAAATAGAAAAGTGCTAGTTTTAACGAAATTACTTATTTTAACGCCCTTTAAACACCAGCAATTTCCAATTTATAAAGTTTTATTCTATACTTATTAAACAATTTATAGTTACTATTTCAAACAGATTATTCTAACCAGACTGTAATACCGGTTTACGCAGTGACATTACCGAAAATAATTATCAAATTCACGCGACGTGCATTTGTCTTGTGGTCAGTGTAGCCAACTCTATACTTCCTACGTAGTTTCTATTACTATACGCAGCATCACGTGTCTATCGTGAAGCAATGAGATGACATTTACCTTTTGAAAAGTGTCTGTGTTCTGGAAGATAACACAGAGATTGCCGTTTTTGCGCGCATTCTTTCGCAAAATGGAGAGCTGTTCAAAACGTTTTGGTGATGCGTCAAATGTGCAAATTGATCTTATCACGAATTCCAAATCACAGAATACAAAGAAAAATGGAGACACTGTGTTACCGTTTTCTTTCTCTTTTTCTTGGTTGGTATTCGTAAATAGAACGGTAGCAATTGTAATAGTTGACTTTTGTTGAAGCCTCACGGTTTCTGAATAGAATACACATGCATAAGTATTAAATTTTATAGAAATGTTAATATTCTGTGCGGGAATTTCAAATGTATATAACTTTTTATCCTTATTCTACTCATGAAATAGTCCTAAACCCGTATTTGGCTTTTCTCTATGGCATTACTGACAATCGGCATTCTTCTGTTGTAAGATTGCTTTGAAACTTTGCACAAATATACAATTATTACAATTTTGTAAGCCAAGTTTAGAGTAATTATATTTAAATTCTTGTTTTAATCGCGAAACAGTCCTACGTTCGTGAATATATATCAGTGATCTCAGACCCTTTCGCAATATTACTTGCGATAAGGTGATCTTCTAATTGGTTCAGCCTAATACGAAAAATAAACTGTATACATTGCTTATACATTACAACCAATATGCCTTAAATGCATTTTCTTAAAACTATATGCTTTGGTGAAGCCTTTCTATTCTTTTTCGTGCACAAAAGTCCTGTTTTCATTTTTTACAAACGCTTTTTAGTTTTGCCTCTGAACTTTTAGGTAGGCAGTATTAGCTACAGATACCTTACATGCTTTTCAGAAAAAAACACACATACATGCCTAACTTGCGAAGTTTAACAGCGAGAGCTCTCTTCCTTGTGTGTTCTCCCATTAACTATCCCGCTCGATATAAACTTAAGGTTTATAACATCTCTTGGTGACCTGAATCGCTGGCAACCTCGGGCCGACATCTGCAACGCTAAGTACCTGCACTGATAATCTGGAGGCAATCAAGTGCGTGACAGGATAAACCGTTATCTACTCAGGCCCTCCCAAGGATGATGGCATATGCATCCGGATTTTTTTATGTCTCACTAAAGTTTCTGTTGCGAAGCAACACAGTATTAATTACAAAGAATTTTTAGAAATTGTGTGCCACTTTATTGAAAGCATCTAATAGCCCGCCGCTAGTATATCACCATAAAATCTTTAAAAGAAAGCATAAAACTGCAGATATTGTACTAATAATGTGTACAAAAGATTTGTAGCAGGCTTTAAACTCTGCAATAACAAGCAGTAGGGGTGTAAAGTTCCTTTCCTCTCCCCTCCCCACTCCCGCTAACATGGCGTTTTAACGCTCGTTTTTGCTACATGAGATGAAATGATATATTGGGAAAGGAATCTTTAAGGATGGAAAAGTTTCAGGTTTAAGTTTAGGGATACCTTCCCGGCATTTGCTATTTATGAGGACTGAGGTAAAACCTGGAAAAAACCTCAGTCAGGGAGGACGTTCTTAGCGCGATTCGAACCCAAGACCTTCCACTCACAAGTCCGCGCATTAACGACCTCGGCTACCCGTGGCGGTGTAAAGCACTGATTTTTTCATTGAATTTTGAAACTTAAAACTAGGCAAATTCATATTTATTATTTCTAAATGTAATTATTTTGATGCCTACATCTAGAAAATATGATGTGATTGAGAAAAACTGTTTTTACCCTGAATTTAGCAACATAAAATTACGGAGGAGCATTATATTTCAAACCAGATATAGAAAAAAGTTGAATGTCGTTAAATACCGTTGTTGTATGTATGTGTACGTGATTTTGCTGGTATGCTATGGTTTGGTTATATGCGGAATATTTTAAGACAATTTTATATGTTAAACATTCGTTAATACAGTGACTTTTGAACTGCTTATATCAGTGGTAATGTAAGTAAAAGTTAAGTATAAATTACACAAGTGCAAATATATATTACTCATAATCAAATTATATATACTGAAGCTGAAGATTATTAATATTTAATTAACTTGTTATACACAGACAGTGCCAAAAAATGTATACATACGTTTACAGTAGATATCTATTTAATATATTTCAATGTTGGACCGAAAAACAACAATGTGTAGTATGATGTTCTGTAAACAGATGTGACTCACATACATTATGATAGCGTTGCTACGTGACAGGTAAACGAACAATGAGCAAAAGAAGCCAAGATTATTGTATGATGTTCTGTAAACAGACGTGACTCACATTAAGTTATGCTAGCGTTGCTACAACAAAATGGAACCAAGATTATCGTTTGAACAGTGGAAAGCAATTTTAAAGTGATATTGGAAAACCGAGAATGTTGTTGAAGTTCAGGCAATAGTAACAATTGCACGCATTCGAGACAAATTTGAGACTCGTGGTACCGTATGCGATGTTCACAAGGGCAGATCTGGGAGACCCAGCATAGCAACAAGCCCCGCGCATTGGATAGGACGAAGAAGTCCGATTGAGTTTCCACCGCGTTTTCCGGCATCTAACTACATTGAACTTCTACCTATGGGGAACTCTTAAGGATATCGTGGAAAACCAGCTACACTGGCAGCACTTCGGGAAGAACTTGAAACGACTTGTGCTGCAATCGCCGAGGACACTTTCGCAAACGTTGCTCAATCAGTAGTCGAAGGTACTCAGAAGTGCATCGACGCCGATGATGGGCATTTTTAGCAACTGTTGTAACTGTAGAAGTTTAGGATGATTAGTGCTCATCATTTTCTGTTTGTGTGAATTCCGTTTTATATATACTATACAAGAACCATCTCCATTAAACATCTTGTTCGCATATACTTGTGGTAACACATCAGATTACTCTATATTAAGGCACCGGAGACTATATATTCAATAAACATCCTTGACCAAACCGCGAAAGTTCGTCGGTAGAGTTCGTAGCTATTCTGAAAGAGGTTTCAGCTCACATTTTTTTGCATACTTTTTCACTGTCATGTACTAAAAAGTAATTATGAAGCGCTATTTTAAACCTACTGTCATCATTGCAATCCGTATGGGGCCAAAAGGGTCACGTCCGTGATTTTTGGCTTTGCACGCTAAGGGCGGATCTGTCCAAGCACGATTTCTTATTACCTCTGTCCATGACCTCACGAATGAAATTCCTTACTGTTGCCGGTCTCTGCTGTCATCTTGAATTAAACAAGGGAGTTGCGCTTTGAGTCGCTATTACTTAATTTTCACGGAGTTGTCAGTTCTTTGGGCAGCTAGGAGCAGCAGGTTTATTATTATTATTATTATTATTATTATTATTATTATTATTATTATTAAGAAGTGTTAAAAAGAAAAAGATTTTCTGCTCCATTGTGACTGTACTGGCAGAATACTGTGATTAACTACCGCAGAATTTTAGCTATGACTTTCAATTTTGGGCATAATGGAAATGCATAGTGTTCCCAGAGCCTTCATCAGAATAATCCGCCGTGCGCACGTTGCTGCAAGTGCACACGCACGTGTCACCACATACAAATCCTACGTCAAGCTTTCAGCATACACATGGTTTATCCTACATGCATGTTATCAAAGGCAAGCACTGTGGTATGCTGATCTCCCAGTCAAGTGTACAAATTAAGCTCTCTGTAATCAAAAGTGTGGTTAAAGCATGCTGATCCAGGCTCATGATGTCACCACAGTTTACTGGTTTTACCACAGAGGTGTGGCTGAATAACTCGGTATCACGCCCAAGCAGAATGTTCTCACGAGACAGCCCCGCAAAGAGTGCTTTGCACGAAGTGTTCCGAGGAGTGAAAGCGCGTTACTTGCTGAGAGATGGTTGAGCAAAAGATCTCAAGAAATAAAGCCAGCTCTTGGCTTTCATTACATCCAAAAACTAGGTGTACACTTTGGTCAATGTGTTCCATTCTCTACTATGAAGCGAGAACAAAGAGCAGCTATTAACGAAGACAGAATCCCTAACATTTAAACTCTCTAGTGAGTTTCATAATAGTAGATGAAACATGAATTCATCACTACACGCCAGAGACGCAGGAGCAGTGCAAACAGGTGAAAGTGCATCAAAGAAAGCAAAACGGTTCCATCTGCAGCAATAGTCATGGCTAAGGTTTTCTGGGATTTTCATAGAAAGGCGGAACCACCACCGGGGAGTATTACATTTCGCTACTGAACTAACTGAAGGCTGCTATTCAGGCTAAAAGTCCACATTTTGCAAAAATCTTTCATCACAATAATACGACTTCACACACGTATTGGATTTTTGCTGCAAAATTGCAAGATCTTCGCTTCCAAGTGCTTCCACATCACGCCGAATTTGGCTTCCATCCATTACTTTTTATTTCCCAACCTGAAGAAATGGCTGGGTGGACGAACATTCACATCAAATGATGAAATTTGAGGATGAGAAAGGCGCATACTTTCACAATCGGTCAAATTTTATTTTACGGAGGGTATTGAACAGTTGGAAAGGCTTTGGACTAAATTAGATGATTTACAAGGTGAATAAGTTGGAAAAAAGACCCCACACATTTCGCTTAGAAAATGTGTTTTCTTGAACAGACTGAGAACGTTTAGAACGCCCCTCGTGTACGGAAACAACCTCTTCTCCATTAAACAGTGCACCGGCTTAAAAGTGTTTTAGCGATGGGAAAATTAAGAGATCTGAAGTATGAATCATTGTTGCATATACCCCGATCCCCAGATTTGGCTCAATCAATTCCCAAAGCTCAACCTCTTCTCCCTGGTCAGCTTCCCCCCCCCCCCAATCATATCAAGAGTCGATTGCGCAACTGTAGAGGTGTATTTTGCTGAACTAACGGAGAACTACTTTAATACGGGATAATGGCATCGCTGGAAAGCATGCAATGAGGTAAGAAATCTACTGAAAAATAAAAAGAATATTCTCCTTCATTGTTAAGAGTTTTCCGGTGATCCTTCAGGTAGATTTTAACTGCAGTATAGAATCAACACACACATAATTTGAAATACGAATCGGTTTATTCTCAAAAGAATCAACAATTTTCTTTGGGCTTAATAGAAAAAGAAGATATCTTGTTAAATAAAAAATGATATATCATTAAATCAAGTAAATACTTTTAGTCTCATTTTACGCACGAAGCCCAAGATTATGTTCATTTTATTTGCATCAACATAGTAGGATACAATATCACGAAAGGCAGATATTCTCATCAATATTTTGTTGAAGCACATCGACACACAAGGTATTTATGGAGCAAAATCCGGTAAGCCTGATCTGCAGGTACTAACGGCCCTAAGTCAACAAATTACTCGGTTATGAACATTTGAACCATCTGAATCTCTCATTGCTATTGCAACTACGGAGCTATAACGCAACTGTGGTTCTCTTCGAAAGCAAAAGCTCATTAGGACCACACCATAACAGTTATAAAAAAAAACTCAGCCTTCTTTATACACATATCATGATCAAGCTTTCTGTAAAAATCTTCCAAGCGCCCTGTTAATACCGTTCTCTATTCGGCTCTTAAGTCGTTTTTAGGAAAACGTCTCCAACACAAATAAAGAAAAGCAGGGGAAACGTAAACGGAAAAATCACCAATGGGCGGAGAAAATAAACAAAACAGACAGCTGGAGGAGGAAAAACCCGGTTCCTCCCTTGTAAGTTGGAAATACACTGTCAGTTGCAAAATGCAAGTAGTATTAAAAGCATGTCAAACCCGACTCAGCAGTTTGCGCTGCGGTCATAATCTACCAAACATTCAATAGAATGTGTTCCACCGCAAGTCCCCAAGCGGATAATGTGTTCCTGTTATTTTTATTTAATCTATATCAACCCTGCTGAATATACAAAACCCGGAAGAAATATCCTAGAGTTAAACAACATGAGATGCTGAGTATCTTCAATATCGTCCATTACCTAGACAGCCAAAAGGAACTGTAGTGTTCAGAGGAACACTACAGTTTTGCTTAAAAATGGAGCGAAGCGCACAGATAGCAAGGAAACAACAATAGGGACGAATTGTCAAAGCGCAGAAGAATAATGAAACATTACAAATAATAAAGTGATACGAACAAATTTTATTTCAATAACGTGACATCGGTTTCAACATGGGTGGTTTTTCTCTCGTCTTTCCAGCTCAATATACGCAATAATTATTTCAGATATACAGGTTGGTCAAAAGTCACTATCCTTTGTGAACAGAAATGGATAAATTTGATTAAAATCTTCTATCGTTTTAAATCACGCGTCTTGTAACCAGTAGAGTACAGTGATATTCAACCAAACAGCTAATGTTCAATTGACATTGTTTATACACGATTGTGAAAATGTTTATAAATGCAGAAAGGGCTTGTGCTTTAAAAATTATAACAAAGGTGGTTATAAATTAGTAATTAGTGGGTGGAATTAACATTTCAACACTGTTCAACCAACACGGTAGACAGTCTACAACTTACGAAAATGTTTTAAAGAAACTGGATATGTAGCGGATTGCCGCAGGTCAAGTATTAAGTGGTAAAAGTAAGCTGAACGTTTTACTAGCGATTATCCAGAATCCTAAAAAGTCTACTGGTTGGCTGTTGTTTCAAGAACTCTGTTCGGGAGAATTTTACATGCGGCCAAATTTAAGTGCTACATACCTCGTCCTGTATTTGGTCTATTGAAAGGAAATCCTAATCGTAGGCTTCAATTTTGCGAAATGAAGGTTAATAACAAGTTGTTTTCTAAGATAATTTGGAGTGCTGAGGCATCTTTCAAATTAACAGGCCAGGACAACATACACAACTGCACCGAAAACCACAGAATTATCTTTGAGGCAGCTGAATCAATTGCTGATGTTACTGTTTAGGGTGGAATCTCAAGTGATGGAGTTGCTAGGTCTTAGCTTTTTGAGGCAGTCACTGGGGAGAAATATCTGAAAACTTTAACAATTATTATTCCGGGGCTGCAAATGCATTACGATGATTTCAACTTGCCGTATTTTCAACAAGATGGCGCTCCGTCACATTATACATTACCTGTACGAAACTTTGATGACTTTTTTCATGGTAAAATTATTTGAAGGCGAAAGTCAACATAAATGCCACCTAGGTCGCCAGACCTTACACCAGTGAATTTTGTTTTTATTTTGAGCTGCGTTAAAGATAAAGTGTGTCTGAAAACCATAAACCCTTCAGGATTTAAAGTAACTTTTGGCCCACCCTGTAAAAACGTTAATAACATTTAATTTCGCCCCCATTTACTTCTATTTGATATTGCTGCTTTGGTGTACAAAAATAGGAAGAGTATAAATGAAGAGTTTAATATTTTTGCCCATAATTTGGCCAAAATCTCTTAAGTTGCAAGGCTTTCTTGCAACTGTTATGGTTGTATTTTTTTTCTGGCACTCTTATTGATATAAATGATTCTTCCTATTATTTAGTGATTAATAACATACTTAAGAAATTCTCGCGCTTATCTGTTCTCCACATTATGTAAAATTGGTCTTTTTTTCTCTTCATCGGATCTGGAATGGCTTATTATATTGAAATAATGTCAGGAAAAACTTTAATATTAAAAAAAACTATTCTTTTCTGTTTAGAAGTTTATTCACTACCCAGTCTTGTAAGATAACTTTCAGTTACCTAAACGAACCCTTAACAGATTAACCGACATTTGCAATGAAAATCTTGGACAACTTCTAAGATGAACTAGCAAGGGCTGGAAATAAAGTAGTGATAACACTGTCGCCAGGCTGCTAATGAGCAAGTGAGAGCATTGCTTTTCCCAGCATGTCTAGAGAAAGGGCTTAGCTGTTCGTCACACACTCAGTGTTACTGCTTGTAGACGGACGAATACACAAAGCTGCCAAGTAGAGGTGTAATTTTGGGCGGTCCTACAGCGATGTTTCCTATAAGACAGCAGCATGCATGGTTTATGATTGAGGTGCTACATGGCAGGAACGGGAGAAAATATCTTCGATAAACAGTCGATTATGCATTCTTAGCATATCGAACAGTGGCGCGCTGGGTGTCAGTCTTTCGACAAGGATGTGGTGTAGAAGACACGCCATTTCCACATCGTCCTGTAGGCAAAATGCATTGAGTTGATTTGATTCAATGAGATGAACAGCCGCAGAAGTCACTTTAGTGTGCATAGAACCTCCTTCTCAGACAACAAGAACGGCTCAGCTACGGGAGTCCAGCGTCTTTTCAGAAGTATGATAGGAATTAATTGAATGAATGTAAAAGTCTCCAGTTTACAGAATAAATGGATTGGTTATTACGTATGAATATTTTGCCACTATTTTCTTTCCAACCCCTCGTAGTGTAAAGGATAAAGTTAGAGCAAAATAATATTTCAATGTGATAGACTTGTGTTACTTACTTGACAGAGGACATCCAGAGTGACAGGATACACCATGTGCTCGATGATCACTCTGAGAACAGTGTTTGGTCCACCTTGAGTCTCATTCTGACCAGACAAGGCTGAAGCTGCCTGCAGTGCAGCTTGTGCCGAGGCATTCTGTAACATACAATGACATTTAAAAGGTTTCTGTTACACAGTTTATGCGTGTAATACATAATACAGTAATTTTAACTTTGCAGAAAACCGACCGACATAATTATTGCATCTGAAGCTACAATTTAATTATTAAACATTACTAATATAGCAACTAAAAATTAGTAAATTCGCTTCCGGGTGAATTATTAGCACAGTAACGTTTTCTGTATTTTAATAAGAAATGTGTATAAAATAAATTATGAAAATGCCAAATTTAAGTTATAAAAGTCTAGGGACTACAAGTATGGCAGGCATTGATCATTCGATGCTGCAGCTCCGAAGAAGCAAGGCCTGCTCAGCAACTTCAGTTCAGCTAATGACAACTTCAAACGCATTTTGGCATTGACATTCCAATTTCCAGACAACAATTCTGAATTTTCTGATATAGAGCTAACCAGCTGTTCTCAGGAGGCTTGTTGGACCCGTTAAATTTCAAACTTTTTTGGAAACGATTATCGGAAGGATTGGCAATGGAGCCTATTCAGCGGAGCCGAGAGAGGCATGTCCGGTCACTACGTTCTTCCGCTTAACGACAACGCTTTAGTTCATAAGCCTAAGACTGCAGTTAAAGAAGATTTTAGTATGAAGTGATCGCTAAATTGAAACATATAAAAGTGATTGGGAGTTATTTGATAACGTATAATATTTATAAAATGGCGATATTGTTATATCTGAGTTATATTTTCAAAAAAGTTTCGCTGTATTATGCTTACGATATAATCTTTAATTCTCGGTCAAATATTTCTCTTAAGATATATTATGATTTTTCTATCAATGTTTTCCCAATGACCGCTGCTATTATGGATTTTTTTTTTAAATATGCACGGCACAGTTTGCGTGTAAATTAATTTAATCACATTAATACACACTCAATTTGCCTACTAAAGATGCATGTAATATATGCAAGGAACAGGATTAACAGATAAAAAAACAACATTTCAAATAACTATAATATACGAGCACTAAGTTCGTTATTTGCATAGCATGCATAGGACTAAGGAGTTTCAACCTGATAAGCAAATACTGACATGGTACCATGTGAAGTATTAATACAAAATAAATTTAAATTACAGTAACCATATCAATCATGAATCTTGAAAATAAAGCTGCTTTGTCAAAATCTTCATTGTGACGGACACAATTTCAACAAGAGAGAGAGAGAGAGAGGGGGGGGGATATTCTAGAACCTAATATTTATAATTACAATAAAAAAATTAAAATTAGATGGGGGAGAACTCAGCTAATCAAATGTAGTATGATAGATAAGCTTGGACGAGTGTCATCGATGTTAAAGAAAATTTGAGTAATTCTGGAAGCAAACCCACCCTCTTTTATTTTAAAAGTTAAATCCTGATTTTTTTAATCTAAAATACTTTATTAGCTCACCTTAAGACATCATTACTATAGAAAATCACACCAATTATGAAACAAACGAATTCAAAAAGTAAAAAACTATTTATATTACCTATCCCTAACCATCAAAGTCCGGTTTTGGTACGAAATCTTCACCCTTTGCGAGGAAGGTGAACCAAAAGTGCTGACGCTTGCTCTACTTATACATTTATTCAATTTAAATGAACGGTTAACTGCTATACAAGCTCCATTATAACGCCATTTAAAATATCTGTGCCATAATTTGTTTCTTTTCTAATTGCTGTAATTAGCGCTAACATTCCTTAGATTTTTTTAATAGTGTTAAATATCTGTTTTTAATGTCGAGTCGGTGGACACTGATGATATATGAGACGAAACGATAAACTGGGAAAGATTTTTTTTAAGGGAAGGAAACGTTCCAGTTCTAAGTTTAGGGGTACCTCCCCGGTTTTTTGCCATTTACGAGGACTAGGAAAAAACTGCGAAAACATCAGCCAGGGAGGATGGTCCTGGCGGAAATCGAAAACCAGACACCTCGCTCACGAGTCCGTGGCATAACCACTTCGGCTACTCATGACAGCATTCCTTAGTTTGCGACGGGCAATGCCCTGGTACGTTTGTTGGATTCATAATGACCATTTAAAACTAAACGTTAAGTTTTAATCCTATTAAAAAAATAAGTAAATTGAAACAGCTTATTTCAGAAAGGGACTTAAGTCATTAAAAAAAACACAAAATGCGTGTTTCTGGTTAAATGTACTTTCCTTACATATGTAAATCAACCCTTTTGACTTTCGAAAAACTGTAGATGAAAAAGGCAGACACAGCAATAAAATTGGATAACATAGGTGCAACATTTTTCTCACTGTTTTTATGCCCGAAAAAAAAAAAAAAAAAAAAAATGGAAAACAGTATAATTTACCATCGAAAATGTAAGTGAACATAAAATTCGCAAATAATATCTATACACAATCTGCCAGAATTCCTACAAAATAAACAATTATCTTATAAATGAAATAAGTTCAAAAGCATATTTGGTACTCAAGTTATTTTCTAACACGCAGTTGAATGTAATTGATCAAAAACGTTTTGAACAAATGGCATGTATATAACATTTTTCGTTATGTCTTCCATTTTGGTTTTCTTGATAAACATCCAGCTGGGTATGAAGAGGTTGTCCTTAAACAGTACTTTGTTGATTTGTTTTATTTACGGACGCTCTTTAACATCTCAAATCATTAGCGTCGCACCCAATTCAGAGCGTGAAACGGCCGATCAATTTTGCTCAGAGACTTCTTTCAAGCTTGAGGCTCTTTTACATGCCGTAAATCTACGACATGGGATCCAAGGCCGGAAAAATCCATCGATAATGGCTGGGATTGGACCCGCATCTTGGGTTTAGGAGGCAAGTATGGTTACCACTACATCACCAGGACCGATGAGTAAATGTGTTTTTATAATACAATTCATCTCCAGTTTTCACTGTAGATAGTGTGGAAACAGTCACAATAACACACTTTCTTCAGACGCGTATTCAAAGTGATGTGTAGATTCTGAACGCCTTGCTGTCCCTAATGAACCCACAATTTGTTCACTTTCAACAAACTACATGAGACATCATATACTGCAGAAAGTACCTAAAACATTAAAAGTAAACTTCACTTTGCATAAAATACATTTATTACATTCGGTTCCTCTCGGCATTAAAATGTGCGTGTGTGCAGTAGGAAACGACAAAGCTCACTAACTCGAACTCATAAAAATGTGACGGGTCCATTGTAATCTTGTCTTACAGAAGCACGAGGCATTAAAACCAACCCCATATAGCTAATGTGGCAAAGTCGTTCTATTAAACGTTCCAATTTATTTCCTCTTTTAATCCACACGGTTCTCTAGAAAGCGTCAACGTTTCGCTACACTTTGCATTTCTCCATTATTGACGACGTTTACGCCAAAGCGCTTCTCTGCTAGACGAATTGAAGTGAACTTTGGATTTCTTCATATTGCGAATATAGCCCAGGCAGGATTGATTCTCCCCTCTCCTTTAGAAATCCTCACAATGTTTTTCTTCTTAATTCCGCTCGAGCTGCTTCAGGAAGGTACAAGGACGGGGGAAACGTCTGTTTTCATCTGGAAAAGCTTTTTCCGGACTTGTTTTTGTGTTCCCTACAGTTACTGGAATTCTTTCTTTACGGAACAGGTGTGCGAAATCAAAACACCAAAAATATGACTACTTCGTCTTCTGCCGATTAATTACAAAATCAGAATTCCCTTTTAGTTAATGAGACCATTTCTGATATAAGGAGGCGTCACTTTTAAAATCTTTCACTCCGAAAGCATCGTTAATTTGGGGACAGTTGCAATCATTAAACTTTCTAGAACCCTCGTCATATCATACGATTACATAAATTCCTGAATGACTCAATGGCTTTTATTAACTGGAAAATAATTTCACGGGTTTTTAAAGAATTCCTATCCCTGTCGATATTTATTTGTTTTTCTAACTTTAACTCACCAGTTCGCCTACTGCTAGACGCTCTTTCTTTCGAATAAACAATAAATACGATCAAAAATACATCGTACCTTTACTGATCATAATTATTTTTGGTGTTCTTTTTTTTTTAATCCCTATTGGATGCCATGCATCTCTGCGTTTCTGCCGGTCTTCAAATACACTGGCCCTTCATAATCACCTCCGCACCCTTCACCACTGCTTCTAACAATGGAAAAATCCTCCCAAGAAGTTGTTTCTTCAATTTGGGGAACAGAAAAGAAGTCCAAAGGTGCTAAATCTGGACTATAGGGAGGGCGAGGGACACACTTCATGTGGGTTTTTTGTGATGTCGCAGACTTTCAGGTAACGTCGGGCGTGCTTAGAGAAATGAGGCGGGGTACAATCTTGCATGAAGATGAAGTCATCTAGATCGTCTTCAAGTTGAGGAAATAACCCGTTTTTAAGCTTGTGTAGATAGGTTAGTCCTGTCACAGTGTTCTCCATGAAGAAGAAAGGTCCATAAACTTTGTTTACAGATATGGCACAGAAGACGTTAATCTTTGCTTCAAGAGCCGTTTCAATAAGGGTTCCTTTTCTTGTTTGCAGTTGCATATGAGAGGTGTTTGTGCACGGTGGGTTCCAGGACTGCTGATTCCCGAACAAAAAGGACGTTCGCGTGCAAGTTTGCATGCTGATGAAACTTGGCTACATCTTATCTATCTTGAAAGTAAACTGCAAAGCTCTATGCGGAAATCTCTCATCTTCTGCTTCTGCTGGAAAAGTGATGGTCGTCTCATTTTTTGATATTCAAGGAGTGATTTACCAGCATGTCATATCTGCACACCCAACCGTTACTAGGCAATACTACAGAGATATCCTGAAAATTCTGCAATGCCATTTGACACGCAAATGTTACAACACGTTAATGTACGACCTCATATCGCAAATGTTGCCGAATATCGAACTGTTGAAGCTGTGAAGTCGATAACTAGAGACCAGCTGATTCGTGTGCGACAAGAAATGAGCCTCCGTTTTGATATTTGTCCTGTAACACATGGTGCTCATATTGAAAGCATAAAAAGTGAAAAATGAATTTTTCTCTTTCCAGAAATGTTGGAATTGTGTCTCTATCTTTTGTAGTTTGGAAGAAATAAATGTTTGAAATCTGTAACGCTGTATATTATGGAAGTGACTGCTGCATGTCTCTGCATGCTGTGAAAACACATCCAAATATATAGCAACATTATTCTACATCTCAATCCTAACTGTTATCATCTAAGGTATTAGTAGTGCGGGATTTTTACTTTATATTAAGATATGATAAAAAAAAAAAAAAGCTGGTCATTGAAAAGTCACTCCACGTTGTTACAATGAAGTCTGTATCAAGTTGTTGAATATCAGCAAATATTCAGCGAAGTTCAATGTTTCCCTAGAGCACATTGGATTGGATAAAGTTCGGGGGATATTTTGCAACTTTAGTCTTGTTCGTGATTACGTCCCCGTTAGGAACATCTCTAGGAGGAAGGGATGAGATGAGGGAGCAACGGGGCAGCCAGGATCCAGGTTTTCGGATACAACATCCCCACCTCCAAGGACAGAAACGTTCCAAAAGTCCAAGCTACCGTCACACCGTACCAGCTCACCACGCCCTAGCACTTCACTCTTGAACCTGTGTAACAAAACTAACGGAATGAAATGATATGGGAGAGCAGAAAATTTATGGACAAAGATCCATTCCAGCATTCGCCTAACCGACCAGGGGACTCAATTTCTGCGGAAAAGGGGCAACTCGTGAGGATTATCGGCAGTTCGAATCCTGGAATTTTCAGCCAGTAACCCAAAATGGTTCACAACAAACACGCACCGTTTCACATATTTCGCATTTTCTATTTTCTGCAGCCATCAAGCTGCTATTTTCATTAAATATTTGTAACGCAAATTTTGAGTGTCACCCTGTATGATCAGACAGGAAAAATATTCTTAAAATATTTTTCCCACGCAAATGTTAAAACGGATGTTGAACCAATGCCTGTTTGATACTATGCAAATATAGTTCTGTTTTGCTAAACTCGCGCAAATTTTACTTCATAATAATGAAAAGAAACCAAAGAACTTTTAATTTCAGAATGCCGGCCCATTTCGCTTCTGCGATTCGTTCGCTTCAGCAGGCTCAATTAATAAACAGAACAGAACAAAAAACGCTCTTCTTTTCCGAGATACCCTTAACGAGCCCTGCCATACAGAGATGGAGAAATTTTGTTTATGGGCTTTATACATATCTACAGAGGTACTAACCAATCTCACAGCTTACTAAATTCCATCTAGATTCGGTTAAGGAGAAAAGAATACTTTGATGTACCCCGCAGGCGACCAGACCTCTATATAAAGGAGAACCAAATCCATAACCCCAACCCTCACTTTCCTGTCTACACAAGTTTAGCCTTGCAACCCTCCAAAATTGTGTATCTATCCCCATTAAAATGTGCTTCCCGTTCCAGTGGAAAAGCATCTAATTAAATCCCTCTGTAGGTCCGTTTGTGCACTCAAGT
Source organism: Metallyticus violacea (assembly GCA_030762175.1). NCBI lineage: Eukaryota > Metazoa > Arthropoda > Insecta > Mantodea > Metallyticidae > Metallyticus > Metallyticus violacea. The sequence continues at coordinate 58,778,665 of CM060844.1, forward strand.
GTTCTATCGTCGCCGATTTAAGTTGATGGGAAAAGAAATGTAAAGACAAAGGAGTTTTATTTCTCAAGACTTCTTTTAATACCGGTAGTATCTCTGTAGATTCTTGAGATTGAAACTGGGAAAATAATAACTTCAACAAATATAAGCCCGGTTTCGTTATGTAAATAACGGTCATTTGCAACGTGGTAAAAATGTAGTACCAACCCCTGTGTCTGTTATAGTAGGAAAGTTTGCGATGTGTGGCTTGAGAGCATAAAACAAACTTTCATTGCATGTAAATTCAGTCTGATTTCCAAAAGATTTACATCTGCCGATACGCACCTTCTACAAAGAATGGTTTTATAGTTTTTTTTTTATCATCCCTATCGTACAGGGAACAGCTGAATGTCCATTTGACAGTAAAATGGAGAGAGTTAATAGAGAAAGAGGCAGAGCTATGGAAAAATCTGGGTATCACAGAGTAGCCAAGTAATTTCATAAACCTTTTCCTTTATGAACTCTTTTTTTTTATTATCTAATATTTCTGCTACATTCACTTAAATTTCTGGTACAATGTAGGTAACGCAGAAAACCCCAGAGTTTGCAAAGTACATGAAATATATGGCGCAAAATGTTTTGGGTTCCAAACGTATAAATAATAATGTGGTTGTGACAGCTGACTGAATTTCACTTTTCTATTATGATTCCTAATAGTGTTATTTTCAGAACACAGGAGACATATTAAGGATATTAATGAGATGAAAACAGCAAGAATAAATCTATATTCAAGTGGAATGGAATGTGTGATCTAGTTAGACTCAAGTAGCCAAAAATGCCAACAACGATCAATCACTGACCGGAAGCATTTAGATGTTTTAATACTTAATCATGATAAAAACACACGAGTTCTTGATCAGCCAACAATTAACAGGTAACAAATATGCATAAAGTCGCCTTGTTAAAGACGGGATTTCGCATCAAGTAGCATTCAGTTCTTGAGCTAATATTAAGAGACTTTATTCGGGCATACAGTTAACTACGTCAAACATAAGGCCCTTTAGATGTTCTTTCACAGCCAATTCCATTTTAAGATAAGGCTAACTCTTCTGATACTATTGCCATTAACGCACTTTGTCCAACGCTATTTTGAAGACTATATCCTATTACAGAAATAATGTTCCTCCAGACCTGCAAAATATTCCTTAATTGATGCGTTAATTTCTTCACCGGGTAAACATTTCCTTCTACTAAGGAATTTTCTCGCTGTGGGAAAAAGTCAAGTTAGATGCAGCCAAATCTAGGGAATAAAGGGGATATGGTAGCAAATTATAGCCCAGTTAATTGATGTTCCCCCTTGTAATGACCCATGTGTGAGGGCGCAATGTCTTTTGGTAAACCAAAACTTTTCTGCATATATTGCCTTAGTAGATGCATGTTCCAGTTATAAAAGTTTTACTAGGAATAGAGTCCATAAGTATGATACCTCAAGTATCTCAGAAAACTGATCCAATATATTTCCCACCGAACATTCTTTGCCGGTGGAGAATTATGATACTTCTATGTTTTCTAGTCTCTGGTGTCTACGTTTTATCACTGGTCAGTTGGACCTCTCTGAATATGCACTAAACATCTCTGAGAGATTTCTATTAAGATTCTCTGTCGATCGAATGTCAACAGGCACGGCACCCATTTTTGCAAATAAGTTTTACATGCAAATTCTTCAGTAAAAATGTGAAATAGATGGCTGAAATACCTATATATTCAATAATTTCTGATGCATTTAGTCAGCGATCATGAATAACATTTGCACTTTTTCGATAATTTCCGGTATGGTGGCAAATTTGGCCATCCAATACTGGTTCATCTTCCTGGCCTTCACGACAGCGTTGAAAGTACGTATACATGCCCCCCCCCCTTGCATTTCTGCTGCTGTCTTGACAAAGGATTTAAATAGTGCACACTTTTCTTCAATTCGCGTACATCTGCACTGCAAGAATGAGCAAACCTCAAAGATTATCGCGTGCGTATAAGCCAACAGTACATTTAATTTCTGAATTGCTCAAATTATAAAAAAATTCCAGTATCTTCCATTGTGCTATTTAAGCCAACGGTTCGCATTCTACGAGACACAAACCCTCAGTGATTAAAATACGTTTGTAGACTTAATGCTGGTAATGTCTAATGCCGTCCTCAAGAGATACAGAAATAGGGGAAAAGGCCTACAGCCTAAATGACTTTGACTTGAAGCAGATTTTTGTATATAAATAATATAATTCTTTTAACCCTATGCTGAGATGACGAAGAAACTTTACCATACCCCTTTCCTCCAAAAGTCTATTACTAGATAATGTTTGAAAATGCGGAACTATTGCCAATTATAAATACTGCATCCGTCACATGGCCGAGAACTAAACCAATAATAAAGCCATATTTGAGAAGTCTGCATTTAAACCAACCGGTCAATAGAGCATTAAATGCACTTCATTTAAACACGTACAATGCAGAAATGTTTGAGTTCGGGAAGAAGAGAAAGTTGCCACACTAAAATACTGTATTGTTATTCAATCACCGAAATGAACGTAAACACATAGTAGAAAATATAATATTAAAATTATACAATTTAAATAGCTCAGCTTAAATGCCCGTGGGCTTCCAGAAGAGATGCCTCCCCCCTCTAAAAATCCAGGCTATCACATACAATATTGTATTTATTAATTATAAATCTTTCCACTAACATTTTATCTCGATGTAAATTGCTGGTTTTCTTATTGATTCAATGTGGTTATTACGTCATTGAAGTCATCCACAATCAAAACCACTATCTCGAACTTTCTGCACATTTCAACATTTTTTAAACTCGGATTCTTTAAATAACTTACCATTTTTTTTTACATATTTGCTCTGAGCTTAAGCCCAGTAAATATTACTACTGTTGGTAAGCACCTTACGCTCGTTTCTCCTTCAATAAATAAGTTACTTAACACCCTAATATAACATACGCTAAATATTATTCCTCTCTCTACAGTGAGCATATCTTTATATTCATACTCCTTTCAATTTGATCTGTTCTGCCGCACGCAAATCCTTCTCTGACATCTTTATTACAAAACCTTTTTCGTGCTCACATACAGAGTGCCCAAATAAAATGTTATAAGCCAGTCTCTCTTAAGTGAGCCAATAAAGATAAATGCTGAATTTTGCTAAATTTATTTCAGGAAGGGGCCTGCACCAGGAGCAATTTTTTTTTTCTAAAACCAAATCTCGAAGTTACAGAGCGTTAGAAAAACACTTAGTACGTAAAACATGAATATTAATAAACCTTTTATTAAACGCAGAAAATAAACTTAATAAACATTTAGCAAACTCTTATTCGGGGATTTTATCGAACAGTTTCTAGCACGCTTGGAGTGATAGTATCACAAGCTTACGATGCGTCATATTGTCTTTTGTTGTAGACATTTTTTGTTTAACTACAGAAAATTTAATTCGCGTGAGCGGCGTGACAGTACAACAGGCCCAACACGTCCGATCCCATTATCATGGAATTTGTCGTTCAGTAATTCACGTGTGCAGTTTGCGAAGTGTGTGGTGGTGCTGCATCTTGCTGGAACATTCTTTCTCGTACAATAAGATCAACATTCTCCAAGAATGTAGGCAATTCATTCCTGATATTACCAGAATTTTAGTATTATTCTTCCTTTCCAATAGTTCCTTTTTCAGATTCCGTAGCTGTATTAAGTGCTGTTTGAACGGCATTGTTAACTTCTCCAGATATAATTTTAGGGGAAAAAAAAGTTTTAAACTAAAGTTGTTTAATTTGTTCAGGACTATATAAATATCTAAAAAGTATACAATGGTTATATTTAAAATGTTGAATTTACCCCTCCAGAGCCGAAAAGGTCAGAATTTGGTTTTACTGATTCAAGAGATATTGGCTTGTACCACTTTATATGGGGCACTCTCTATATAACCTAATATTTTCACAACTTAAATCGCCATTTATAACTATTATACATTTTCATAGTTGAAGAGCTCTTTATAGAGTTAGTATGGAATGTATTCGACAACAGCGCAAAGATAGATTTTTGGGCAAAACTAAACATGATTGTTACGAAATGAATTGCAGTTTAACTGTATGTATGCAACAAATATCACAGAACTAATGAAGCCTATACATTTAATCTGGAAGTTCCTCGCTTAAAGTTCGTGAGAAGTTTCAATTCTGTTTAGTGCATTCATCAACACAGGTAGCACACAACACTAAATATTTTATTCTAGGATTTCTTCAGCACATTCACTTCTCCAATTCTAACGGGTTGAGTTTAAATTTCCTTTTAAGATAAAGTCTGGAACGTTTGTTACGTCCCGATGTCGCCCGAGGGCTACTTACTGATTCCGAAATGAGTTCTGGACTCTCATAAGAGCCTAGAGGAGTCTACCAAACGAATGATTTCTGCACAGACATAATCGATGCTGCCAGCTGCATTTATATTGTACTGTAAACAATTTTTTCTCTTTGAAAAGGGAATCCAGAATAAAACTTTCTAATGTACTTTGAAATAAACTGTCTATATTATTCATACTTTGTCTACCTTTTTCTTTACAGTTTTAAAACCAGAGCGAGGTAAATCTTCAACGCTATCGGTCTTGCATGACTGTATAAAGAGAAAATCTTTACTGTGAAGTAACTTGACGATTTAAGTTTGCAGCACTAAGGCAAGATAATGGTAATTATGCAATAGCTTAAACATGTATCCAAAACTTACGAATTAGTTTGTAGTAGGGAGTTATTGGATAGAATGTTTGCACTAATTATCCACTTGCAATAGATACAATAAATAAAATAATGGGAAGTTGTGGTGGGATGGTATAAAGAGTTAAAACAGGTACAATAAAAATAGCTGCCTGAAAAGAACTTACTATTCCTATCACAGGGAATGAGCAAATGGTGTTGACAACGATAACATTTATAGCCTGTATCCATTTGCATGAAGCGGTAGGTGCTTAAACACTTGTTTCATTTTCGGGCACATCTGTCGAAGGCCTGCTTTATCTTCCACTCTTCACCCCCCCCCTCTCCCCTGTACTTTCGAATGAATAGAAACTAAATGGTAACGTATCGGCTAAGAGAACTGTGCGTAGCGTAACAGATTGATGTAGTTCGTCCACTGCGGCATTGATTGGGTGGGACGGAGGTTGGGGAGAGATGGGGTGGCTTGGTTAGGCCATTAGGGGTTGCTGCAAGAGTGGGATGGGTTGGTTGATGAAATGAAATGGTTTTGGAACTCATTTCTGCACGGAAGTTGGAAAACTGGACCTCATCAAATGACTTATTACGACCGTGTTCTGCAGAGTAAAGTACAAGCAGAACCAAGACACAATGGAACCTTACCGAGAAATACAGTGCAACAGGCCCACGTTTCAGAAGCGAACTATTTAGTTTGGATCAAGGAAACCGTCTGTAGAAACTTATGAAAGTCTCGAGAATTGGGCTTGCCCTCTTATTTTCCCAAAATATTCTTTCCGTATTTAAAAATTACTTCCATTTAGAAGTGCAATTTTCATTTCACATTTTTTCTTTCTTTCTTTCTTTCTTTCTTCAGTTTTAACAACCCTTCTACCCTAATTACTTTCACGAAAGTTACTTCTATATAAAATTTTAGTGAGTTTATTTCTTTATCTCTAAAACAGTTTTACGAAACTCCCTGTATAATTTACGAAAAATATAAAGTGGCTATGTGAAACTGATATTCCCTTATGGCACAACAAAACAGTGCTGACTTTTCGTACATTAAAATATGCCACGATATTTTGTAGTTAAATCTGCATAAGAACATCTGAAATAAAAATCCCCGCTTGCCAACATGATTGCCTGCTGCAGTAGCAGTTCCCATCCCTGTTTCAGCTTTAGTTCTTCCTTCTACTATTGCAGAAAATTAATCAATTTCTTAAAATGTTGTGACAAAATGAGCAATGTCTGAATATAGTTATCAAAAAGATAAACCGGGATCTTTTGCAATTCACAGAAAATATAGTTGATACGTAATCAGCATTTAAAAAGATTAATAACTGAAATAACAATATTTTTTTTTTAAGTGTTTAACGCTCGTTTTTACTACCAAGGCACCACAGGCGGTGGACATCGATGATGAGATGAAATGATATATTGGGAAAGGATTTTTTTTTTATAAAGAAAGGAAGCGTTCCAGGCCTAAATTCAGGGTACTTCCCGGCATTTGCCATTTATGGCTGAGGAAAACCTGGAAAAAACCTCAGTCAGGGAGGACGGTCCTGGCGGGATTCGAACCCCAGATCTCCCACTGACAATATGTATTTACGTAGACTTGTCTCTTTAAGTACATGTTAAGAAATAAATTTTAGTTTCATTAAGCTCTGGAACATGTTTATATGTAAACGACCTATGTAATAAATAGAAAACACATTGTGAATACGACACCTCAAAAATAGGAAGCAGAAAACAGTGAAATACTATAGAGAGAAATATACTGAAAAGTTTTAGAATATAACCAGAGCGATTATTTATGCAGCAGTTTATGCACTCATCATAAGGGATCTGAACCTGACTCATGCTAGTAGAGAAGACATTCTCGACATTCGTCTGTTGATAGATGCCTGGAAAAAGTCAGGCATTCATAATACAAATGTACAATTATTACAATATTGTAAGTCAAGTTTAGGGGAATTGTATTTAAATTCTTATTTTATTAGGGAAGCAGTCCTAATAAATACTACTCGAGAGTCTGAGCTTTTCTGACACATTACGTTCATGCCAATCTCAAACCCTCTTGAGATATTACTTGTGATACAAATAAAGGATAGTTTTTTCCAATTTTTATGCTTACAAGTTTCTGGTATAATAGGGCATTTGTCTATAAACGAGCCTTTTTCAGAAATTGCAATAAAAACATTTTCGAAGACATACATTTTCAAAACCCTCCAGACGATATTCATATGTCCATTCCTCTTGATCTTGATGTCTTTTTCACATTAGCTATTTATTTGCCGACAATTATTCAATTAAAATGTAAAAAAAGAAGAAGAAAAAGAAAGAAAATAATCATTTTCACTGCGCTTAAAAAAAATGACTAATAACAAATAGCATATTTACCTTTTTGCATTTCAGCCCAATTTTGCAAACTTATTACAGGCCTTACATTATCCGTGATCATCCATAAACATGTTTCACAACATTGTTGAAAGTGGCGGAGGAAGGGGATGATAGTGCATTTTCTATGTTATGTCACTAACCGCAACATTTATTTCGTTACCCATGACCGACACGTAGCAAAGATCGACTGATCCTGCTTGTGACGTACATGAATTTCCTGACAAACATCTTCGTGATGTGTGCCAATCGCGACTGTTCAGTTTCTGTTTGACTTGAGATGCCCGCTGTACCGCAGGTTCAAACCCGGTCAGGAACGATGGATTTTTTTCTTAAGTGTGACTTCCTTCGGAAGGAAAGTAAAGCCGTGGGTCCCATGTCATACATTTACGGCACGAAAAAGAACCTCAAGCCTGAAAGAAGAGGCCTCTGAGCAAAATTTGTCAGCCGTTTCATGCCCTGAATTGAATGGGACGCTGAGGACCTGGGATATTAAAGAGCGTCCGTAAATAAACCAAATAAAACAAACAGCTCCACAGAGGAGATTCCAATTCTTTGGCGCCCCCATATTGAACAGTACTGAAGACTTGTCAATGGAAATGAAAGTTCTGGAACTTATTATTAACACCGAGCTAGAACTCTACAAAGAAAACAGGATATCACAATGAATCACAGACAAGTAGGAGCACTTCAAGCTCTCAATATCCAATTCGCTATGCAGAGCACGGAAGAGGAAATTAAAGACATTATCGCGGATGTGTTACAAAACATGTATTTAAAATATACGCAGTTACCCTCTAAAAGGACGCAGAATATTTTACACTGCATATGCGTGGCAGGCCATGCCGCATTTTGGTCGAAGTCGCTAGAGTTGGCTTGGCTTCCCTGGAGCACAATTCCTATCTGCAACGACGATTCTTGCTGACGCTAGTTCTGATGAACTTTTCTATTCTTACTCTGGGATAGAACGCCGACAGAGTTGCTTTACTCTTTTAAATCCTTTAGAATCATCTTCAAACCAGCAATTGATAATATAAACTGCAACAGCGAATGAATGAAATGGTACTTCAGAAACACAATGTTCTTTTCTCTTTAGAACTGTTTGCTGATTCTTACGTTTGCCTACCGCTACCGGTATTAAAATGCTATTAAAGACAAAATCGGTAGTGGTTATGATCATTAATACAAGTATTCATTATTCGCTAAAAAGAAGATTTCTTACCTTACATGCCACATGTGAATTCGCCCCCCCCCCCCCCAAGATATTACCTTGACAGTGCACTAGTATGTCAATTACGTGTTGGCGCTTAAATTAAACGGAATGCTGCAATTATTAATTGATCGGTTTATTCTTCAAACTCTTTTTAACGGTCGAAGTAATCAGGTTGTTCAACCACTACTAAACATTGAAAATGCATTGTGTTCATAATCTTTTCTGCAATGTTTCCTATACCGTTCTTCCCCTACAAAGGGAAGATCGAATTACAGCAAAACCCTTCTCCCCCACTTCGCTGCTCCGAGCGCCAATGCCATATGATGAAGTTATTTCCCTTATCAGTTAAAAGCAAGTTTAACCCAACGCAGGACGAAGACTTAACTCTCGTGCTATTGTTTAACGGAGAGCAGAGCATATATTTCCCGCCCCCCTCCTATGCAACTCTAACCCAAATTTGGGGCCAGCACAGATTGGGTCCGTAATAATGAGAAACTCTTGCGATTTGTAACCAACCACAAGCATTAATCAACAAACGGAAATAAGGCGATACTGCACAAGCCACTACCTTAGACTCAATTTTCAAACGTTGCGAGACATTTTAGTTGCATTTAGCTTTGTCTGGGGTTCATTCTACACAACCTTTTGGGAGAATACAATGGACATATTTCGATGAATTTAATTACACTTGGAAAGCTTCAGCTTAGCCAACGCAATTCACCTTGACAGTTCTCGTAAACAACACCCCTGTTTCCCCTTCTGAATTTAGTAGCTAAATAAGGTTGGAAAGTAATCAATGAAGCTTATAAAAGCATTAAACACATACACCGGTTCTCATCAAGATCATTGCTGAAAATATTGCGGAAGCGAGACTGAATAAATGACAGAAAGCTTTAAACTGACCACATGCTAATTAAAAAAAAAAAAGCTTCTCCCTACGATAGATATCGCATGAAAACTAAAGACAGCAAGCTAAATAAACTAACTGGCTCTATACTTGGCAAACAAAGTTAAAATTGAATGCATGTAACACAGGGAGTAAAAAAATGGAGCATCCCTAATGCGAAAATGTAAGTTCTATACCGAGCGCTTGCGCAGAATTGCCACTTGAAAAAAGCAGAACCAAAGTTTACGTGGCAATCTATTGCCATTTCAGCTAACTTTACCGTTGAACGTGACACCGCTAGTATAGTTATTGACAAGAAAATGTTGCTGGTTGCAAGAATTGAGACAAAATGAAGGAACAAACGCATGGTATAGTCATGTAATAGTCATGTTACAATATTTTAAACGTTCCTAATCATATTACAGAAATGAGATGTACATACCAGAGTCATTGGCATCGAACGTATTTATATAACAATTAAATGCTATTTTTTATCGGTTGTAATAAATACCGTAATAAAGTGTTTACTGCAGTGTATGACGTAGGCAGTTAGTTGCTGAGTTTACCTCCAGTAAAGTAAGCTGAAAAGGTAAAAGGTAATTAATACGGCATGTTAATGTTTACACATGATGAAAAAGATTTGCATGCATTATAAAGCAACAGTGCCAGAAATATTAGCATCTGTTTTGTGCTCTTCCCGCAACCATAGTTTAAATGTTTCGGTTTAAGATTTAGTTGCGACGGCAGGTGTGAACGAGTTAAAAACCGCTTCCACACGATTCCCCGTGGGATGTAGTGTATTACTTACATTGTTTCTTAGTTTTGCTGGGGGTGGGGGTGGGAACCTAATTATCTGCGCCACGGTATGGTGCTTAGTTATCAGCTAATCCTTGCAGAGCAATTTCCTATTAAACATTTCTTTGGAAATACATTCTGGTCTTTTGCTATACGTAATACAAAATAAGAACGCTTGCAATGATAATGACCAGTTGGGAGGTGTGCTAAGAGAAGTAAAATATAAGAGGGCTGGAAAGAAAGTAATGAAAACATATTCATAGGAGTAAATCACTGTAAAACCTGAAGACGTTTACATTCCTTCGATGTAAATCCCTGACACAAAATATAATAGTAGATATCCCCACTATCTTGCTGCAAACACCCTCACTCTCCATTAATGAACTACCTCCAGGAATGATGGAATCAAATCTACGCAACGAGCTCCAAGGACAAAATCACCTGAACAGAGAATCCACTCTAAAGAGTCCTTGTCGAAAGTATGGCACCCCACGGACTACCGTTCGATATGGCAAAACATATAAACTAAAAATAGATTCCTATTAAAATATACAATCAACCCACTAATTACTTAACTGTTATATTAGCATCCTATTTACTGTTAGCTCTAATTGCAACTAGCTGGTTGATCTAATTCTAAATATGCTTTGTTAGGAGGATTACGGGCTGTTACTCAAACAATTTATTATGAAGATAGGCTTTAGTTTAATATCTCTTTTTTTAATTCTTTATTATTATCAAATGGGTATTTGGTTTCTTTTTCTTTGTATTCCTTTATGTAATGTTTCAATGCCACAGCGTTCTCGCATACCTGTATGACATTCCCTCACGTTCCTAACACGTGCCACTTCAATTTTAATCTAGGCATACTGCTCACTTTTTACAAAACATCACTTAAGAGAACTCCAAATTTACACCATTACCCCACAGTTTCGGGTGGCAACAGTCACGTATATTTGGATAAGTTGTTTACGCTATCATATTGCGTTCATGATACAAATGCATTAAAATCGCATTAAGTTACATTGTTTCAATAGAAGCCACAGATGTCAATATTTCTAAGGCGTATGCCAATTTTTTACTGCTGCAAGTAAATCAGAAAGTTTCATTGTGTTAACTAAAAATATTATATTAATATATGAAAGCCTGCATTTCAGTTACTACAGACTGTCTTTTTGCAAAGAAAGCACTAGTCAAACTTCAAAATATGCTCCGACTGTCAGCATATGTACTGCTGTTCAGCTAGGTGCCTGGTCACAATTTACAGTTTCATTTGGGACACGCAACCTATTATAGCAACGCTAGCGACTTCGCCCAACTAATGCGAAGCTTGTCAAAAGAATGTAATGGCGAAACAAATGCTCAAGAGAGTATTAGGAAGTTTAAGACTCCACGTAGTCTGCATGCAAATGACTCGACACCTGACCGGTCTTGTGAGATATCAATATTTTAGGTTAACAAATATGTTTTCACGAAGTTTCCATGCCCTCACACCGTCATTTAGAGAGTTTAATGATATGAGCAATACGACAGAGGCACGAGTCATTAATTTTAATGTGAACTATTTTAGCGAAGATTGTAGAAGGAAATAAAGAATGAAGAACTTGGCAGTACTATCAGTTAGTGAAACCAAGCTTTCGCGGGTTACACAGATGCTTAAATCTATGAGTCAGTTTAATAAAAGCGTGTGAAACGTGGTGATCACTAGGCATCGGAATATTAAAGCAATTAACATCAACAAGCTATGAGCCACCACCAGGCAGATAAAGAACAACAGATGAGTGACACGCGTAAGGGAAAAGGGTGGTTTGTAGCTCATGACCTATTGCACTCCTTCCACCTGTTATCTACAGTTCAGTACTACATAACTTCATTCGCCTAATTTTGGTTTTAGTGCTTAGAAATTCCGATTCCTAATAATAGCCGATCCATCATTCTGTTGGGCTGATCATCACTCACGATGCTGTGGCATGGACAGATTTTTACTTCCCCCTCCTCTTTTGTTCTTTCCTCGTTCATGAATGGCAAATCCTTAAGCTTAGGTTGGTAAGCTATCTCCCCTACCCCAAAAAAACCCAAATTATCATTTCATCTCATGTATCATCATATGTATCACCACATTCGTTATTCTAATCGTGGACTTAATTACGCTAGCCCCTCCTTCCTGAAAAACTCCTTTTCTAGAAGAATGCTTCAGCCACGCTAAAGGAAGCTGTGGACAGAACCACAGAAGCTATCAGGGTTCAGTAACACGCCACTTTGTAAATTGTGGATCGTTCTTGAGCTCTCGTTGTACACAATGCAGAAAATGTTTGCTAATGAAACTTAAATAAACAAATGAAAAACAGAATACATTATAAAATAAGAACGAATGAAAACACGTAAATATGAAAAAGGCTACTAATTTCCTCGAGCTTCGTGCAACATTCTTGTTCGTTACAAGGAAATTAAAGAAACGTGTCACACCAAGATAATGAATTCATCCAAAAATAGTACGCACTTTTCATTATGGTGCAACAAATCACGTGAATAACCTAAACAAAACACTAAGGAATTATTCCGCTTCGTAGTCCTGCCAAACAATACTACAATATCTAATAGCTAGCTCCATTTATTTCTATATGAAACTCAGAAAACATTAAGAAAAATATCCTGTTGTTCAACAGTGTCTCCAGGCTCCGAAAAATGGTCACAATGAGAAAACGGGAAAGGAAAGGAAGGAACATGGCTTTACGTTGCAACATGGCTCCAGGCTGCATAACTTGCAGAAACTCTAAGACTGTTCTCGAGATAAACAACAAAAGAGGATTAAAGAAAGAGAAAGGGGAAAAAAATCAGCTCAAAAGATACACGACCCTAGCTGAAACTTTGAACACATCCAACGTACACTTACTCTAAATTAATTATTATTACGAACCTTTATCTTGACTGCCTACAGGAAGAAAGAACGGTTTTGAGATGTCGAAATAGTCGAGCTACTCATAGCAAGTTGTTTGTTGGGTTCCTCCATTTAGCAACAGACAAAGTAACTCTTCATTATATAAATTCCACACCATGTTTTGTAAACTGTAATGACATTATTGTAAAATTATCTTCTCCTGGAGGGAAAAAAAAAAAAAACCTGCTGGAAATAAACCAAACAGGGCCACAATAATTACACATCACACATCGACAAAGCATATTGAAGATTTCAGATGAATATAACAGTAATGAACATGAAACTGAAGTTAAATATTTTCCAAGGGTGTTGGCAGCTACCCTACTGATGTCTTACTAAATTACATACACATAGTTATGTAATACTAGAGAATCAAAAACATTTTTTTAAATGCCGTGCCTATGGATAACTGGCATGTTTAATAAAAAAAATAACTCCTTATCACTGAAAGTTTTAGGATGGTTTTTCGATAGGTTCATGCAAAAATAAAGATATAATCTTTTTACTATATTTAATTTCTCCAGCTTTGCAAAATATGCATATTTCGCAACAATCTCATCATGTGATTAATCTTTCTTTTCCTGCTATTTCTATAGGAAATAGTTCGAGAAAGCCAAATGATATACATGAATTTCGAGGTCGCAATTGCGTACTTTTGTTTTGGAACATGACTTTTTCTTTATTATTGATCCAGTAGCATAGAACAATTAACCATTTTCCGAAAAGTCACGCCGTGTCAATTCCAAAACACAGTCGCTATCAGTTTTCCTGCAGATAAATTGTTTTTGTCTTCTTTCAGAGCGCATTCTCCGATTGCAGCCCATTATTTCGACTGTTTTTCCGCTTGCACGTGGTGTAAGTTGTTTGCATAAGCTACAAGCGTTTTTACTGCACATAGGACGACATAAACTTTATTCATAGCTAATCCTAAGATGCTGACTATATTAAAGTGTGCAAAAATACAATTTACTAATTTTTCGTTACTTCAAAGTTTTAATACGTTTTGTGGAAAATGGCGGCATCAACGTGATGCTTTAGGAAAGCTACAGTACCTCCTATCTTAAAATCTAAAAGAATCGTTTTAGCGCAAGGATTTTGATAATCACCGCAGTAACACTAAGCTTGCGTAATCCTATAGCACGTAAATACACCCAACCTCCTCTCAACTTTGTTACTGCGGCAGTGAGTTGTGCTTGGGAAATGCCCGAGAAGAGTTCAAAGATTGAAACGCATTTCACGGCTCCTGTATACCCTTCACAAATACGCACCCACTCCTTTAGAGCTATAAAGGCATCAAAATGTAAACGAATTTTATGCAATTTCCCATGGCTGTTTACTCACTTTTCCTTTTTTATGTATATCTATATGTACTCGTATATACGCTATTTTATTTCACTTTCCTTTCGATTCGTTTAAGTTGGAAGTGCAAGGGATAGGGGAGAAGGGAGAGAGAAACACGCTCCAAGTCAGTGATGCCTCTTGATCTAACCAATTACCGTTCAGGCAATCTGATTAGCCTGAGCTCTGCTTGGAATCTGCTACAATCTTACTGTGTGTATAGAAAACGTGCTGGAACTACTTGTTCCTATCAACACAGTTCCTATGACAAGCCGAAAAACAAACTACATATTATCTTTTTTAATCAGTGGTCGCATACACAGTTGTAAAGATTTTATTTTTTTTTTTTTATGTCGATTGCTCAGAGTTTCAGGACAATGTTTTAACGAATTATTTTGCACTGGGAGCGAAAAAAAATCTAAACCACCAAAACTGACGCTTGATTTGGGGAGGTATCTTCCAAGTACAACAACAAAGATTCGTTCAAAATAAGTCTTCCACCTTGCCTAATTCTTTTAATTCACAGGCATCTCTGCTTGACTTGCTCTTATCTTTGAGAATTGCAGTATTAAAAATAACGCCAGCTTTTTATTAGAGACCTTCTAAATTTGTAACTTCACGAGCCAATGATTAAAGAATTCAACTCTTTGTACCGCAGGGTTTTCAGTTCCCTACAGCAGAAGACGCGCTGTATGTTTCCTACAAGCTTGACCAACTTTGTAGAGATGTACGTGCAATTTGAGAGTGTCTATGAAAACCGGTGACATGAAGTAAGCAATTTCTTCCCTACGAGTGCAATTCTGGATTGTATCTCGGCCATATCAATAGACACTTTGTAATTTTTTTTCCCTCAACGAAACTCGGTACATTTCATTAAAATAAATTAAGTTCGAGACACTTTAGTCAAACCATTTGCTGTAAAGTTTACATGGTGTATCAATTTCACCGATTTGTGATCACTATCTTCATAGCCTTCCCAGAAGAGTTTTGACTGTCGGCCTAAAGAGCCTCTAAGGCAGCTTGGTCCATCATCACTAACTCTCGAAACGCTTTAAATATTGGTCGATTTTTCTTTTGAACGTGATACCCTAATTCTCATTTTAGTAGAGCACATATGGAAAACACATACATCGCCGTGGCAAATATTAGGATTAACGTTTGCAACGTTGCTTATAGAGTAATATCTACAGGGCAGTAATCTAAGCTCCACATATTTCTGAATGTGGAAAGCCAAAATAAACATATACAACACTTACGGAACTCGAAAGCACTTCCCAGGTAGTTGTTTTGCATTTGCATTAATTTAATCTGACAATGCCTACTACCAGCTTTCCCATTTACTCCAAGCCGAAAGTGCCCCGTTGATATTCACCAAAAGGATGTAACATAGGAACTCTCTTACCACAACGAGACACAAATTTTCAGCCACTAGTAGTGATGTCAGACTCACACATGAGAAGTCATGTAAATAAGAGCGACAAAACAACTATATGAAAGTTGATCAATAAAGAATGGGCATAATTTCTCGCGCTAAAATGTAATTTTGCAATATTTTGTTATCTTAATACACACGTGGAACAGTTTCATTGTTGTTACTCCCGGATTTGGGTGTGAGAGGTGTGCAAGTTGAAACATGTTTAATTCTACGTACAGCAAATTAGAGGTGACTGCGACTTTAAAATTATTGAATACAAGTTACGAAATCCTTCATCCTCCTTCCTGTAGAAATAGCTAGCAGGAAGAGTTTATCCAATGAAGAGGTTGTTGCCTATACAAATGCATATTTTGTAAAGCTGCAATTTTAAGAATAGGGTAAAAAAGTTATGACTTCTTTATTTCTGCACGAAACAGCGATTGTATTGTTGTTCTGCAACACTGTGATTTCTTCCTTTTCCACAACTGTCGAGAACATATAGTTTCCAGCCCTGAAGAAACAGTTGCACTCTTCGAAGCTATCATTTTGCTAGTCGCAGTACCAGCAGGTTTAAAGAGTTTTCTGGCGTAATTTAAATTGACTTTTTGGAAAAGGGCGAAACTAGAACGGTTTTTTGTAGACACCAAATAAAAATGTTATCGCAACAATGGAAGGTCTGGATTGTATATCGTATCTAACGCATAGCACTTATGTGCGAAACAAAAACAGGCTACTCGATGTAGGTATGTACGTGTGATAAAAGCTTATTTTTATTAACAAACACACTTGTTAGTTTTCAAAGCACTGGTTATTGGCAAATATGAACAGATTTTGTTTTTATCTAATCAACAACCTTTCTCAATGCATTTACACCCCCAAGTGCTTATAAAACACCAATTCTTATATCTTAATTTTTAATAAAAACATTAGAAAATTATAATCATCCTGCTCCTATATTATTTTGTTAATAAAAATTAAGGGCTTCTGAACAGAAGTTACTTTTAGTGCACTTTCTCAAAATATAAACGTTCCAAGTTTATATATCCTGAGCAAGTAATTGGTGATTGACAGGAGAACACTACAGTGTGAAATCCCATGCCATTTTGAAAGAGGAGAAACTTCTACAGTAAGCTATTCCTCATTCAAGGCTTTGTGAGGAAGTTATTGTTGGTTTATTACGCCGCAAAATATATCTTTAATGACAATTTATGGTATTTATTTTGTCAGAATTTTAAATTTAATTAGTGCACTCCTTGTAAAATTTCGATGCCGAAATGTAGGCCGGTACATGTACCATCTTCCAATAATATACTTCATAAGAATTAGTTCCTTAATATGTACAGTGCTGCATCTATAAGTAGCACCTTTGTTTAATGCCGTTTGGTCATTGCACCCGAAGATAATTACTTAAAAATTGTGCTAATTTTTGCTCGAAATAGTTTGCAGTAAGCCAAATAAGATCGGG
This sequence comes from Metallyticus violacea, assembly GCA_030762175.1. Classification (NCBI taxonomy): domain Eukaryota; kingdom Metazoa; phylum Arthropoda; class Insecta; order Mantodea; family Metallyticidae; genus Metallyticus; species Metallyticus violacea. The sequence goes on from CM060844.1 coordinate 58,795,819, forward strand.
TTACAGTCTACCAATCTAAATATGGGCGAGATTTGGGGTGAAACGATTTACAGCATCATCATGCGCGACCCATACGTACAAAGCTGGATTTTCTTTCAACGATTAATATAGCAAGTTTGCAAGCAATCGAGGTAGTGCTGCCAACAAATTCCGAACATGCCGCCTTGAAATGGGAACGATAACAAACTCTATTGTGGAATCAATGTTACACTCACTCTAATATTCCACTTTGAAGACAACGCAAACAAGTTATGAATAAGATTTAACAGTATTAAAAATATAGAGTGAAAAGAGGGAGAAAATGAAAATTATGTCATTTTAGTTTAATATTTAACTACAATGTAAAATCTATGCTCATTTGTTCTATTCCCTAATACCAGTCTTTTTTGGATATGTTATATATCAGAATGCACTTGATTTTTTTCTCAGGATTTCCACCCTTGAAAATGCAAACATTCATTTTGCTGAATTTTTATAGTCATAAATATCACAAATACTCCAACCGATAATAAAGACATAAGCCGCGCGAATGAATTAAAAAGGGTCTAATTTAACAAACTACACATACATGCACACAAGTTTTTCGATTGCGAGGAAAAAAAAAAAACAATAGCTAATATTGATCAAAAGAGGCATTTTTGTTTAACTATGGGCTGCATGATCCACTGGCACCTTGCCAAATTTTTCCACCCCACCTGATTATGTCGAAAAAAAAGGGGGGAGTGAGCTTTTTATTATTTTCAAGCCTGTTTCTAACGCCACCTCGCTTTCTTAAGGAGACAATTAAAATGTATTATTATTATTATTATTATTATTATTATTATTATTACTTGAGAACCCTCTTTAACATCTTCGGCCATTAGAGTTCCATTCTATTCAGGGTGTGAAATGGCCGATAAATTTCGCTCAGACGACTCTTCTTTCAGGCTTGATGTTCTTTATGTGCCGTAAATAATTACACGGGAACAACAGCTTTACTTCCTTTCTATAAGAAGTCATACTTGGATTATTACGGTCTAAAAATCTGTCGAACCTGCAACCTTACGAGGCAACTATTCTTTCATGTAAACGATGAGAAGTCTTTGCTTTCCAGCTTTCATTTCATTCACAATCTTATTTATCATGATTCTTAATACTTTCAGTTCAATTTTTACCCCATTAAATGGTGTTCTTCCGGGTCAAGTTTCAGAGGGTGCCAAAGATGTATAGACACTTCAAGCATAGAAAAAACTGTGCTAACGTAACAAAATTGAATTCACATAAACAGAAAATGATGAGCACTTATTGACTTTCACAGTTAACAACAGTTGCTCAAAATCACCATCAGCGTCGATACATTTCTGAGTACGTTGAACTTCTGATTGGGCAAAATTTGTGAATGTGTCCTCAGCGATTGCAGCACATCCCGTTTCAGTTCCTTCCAGAAGTACTGCCAGTGTAGCTGGTTTTCTACGGTATACAACATCCTTAAGAGTTACCCCATAGTCCAACGTAGTTAGATCCGGAGAACTCAATCGGACCTCTTCGTCCTATACAGTGCTTTGGATCTGGTGCGCGGGGCTTGTTGCTGTGCAAGGTCTCCCAGATCTGCCTTGTGAACATCGCAAACGGTATATCACGAGTCTCAAATTTATCTCAAATGCGCGCAATTGTTACTCGAGTTGCGGTTCTGTTATGTACATACGTCTCCATTGCCTTTGAATTTCAACAACATTCTCGGTTTACCAATACCACTTGAAAATTGTTTTCCGCTGTTCAAACGATAATCTTGGCTCCAGTTTGTTGTAGCAACGCTAGCATAACGTAATGTGAGTCGCATCTATTTACAGAACATCATACGATAATCTTTGCTTCATTTGTTCATTGTTGACTTACCTGTCACGTAGCAACGCTATCATAATGTGAGTCACATTTGTTTACAGAACATCACACTACACATTATTATTGCTTATCGGTTAAACTTTGAAATATATTAAATAGATATCTACTGTGAAAGTGTGTATACATTTTGGCACCCTCGGTATCGAAAGCATTCTTCCCGTAAGTATTGTTCACCAAAGTCGAAATTGATAGGAAGTTTAAGGCATAATCTCCTTCAACTATGATGTAAGTTACTTTTCATTTAGTTTTATTTTTCCAATTTTCAGGAAGTGTACACATTTCCTGAGCAATCTAGTCCAAACAAACGTTGACTTACTCAACAATGGCACAAGTTCGAAAAATTCTTGCGCAATGAAAGCGCTGTGAATAGTTGCTTCTGCCCTATAACGTTGTAATAATGAACAATACTGGTAAGGAACTAAAATTTTATGACAGAAATATGCAAGCATACTGCATGGATGAAAAATCATTCTCAAGGGTCTCGAAAAATAAGACACCCTCTTGCTGCTGGCGTTTAGTTTTAAACGTATATGTGTTTATGAGCCGGGAAAAAAAATGTACTTTAGTTATTCAAACGCCTTACCACTTGCACGATCTGCATACTGAGTGATGGTGCACGACTTGAAATGCTTGTGACTGCGCTCCTGTCATTGACACTGGTTTACCTTTGGCTATAAACACACGTAAGAGTCTGTGACCATTCTCAAAATACTTATTGTCAAGTCTCCTTTGTAAATTACTTACGCGTAAATTCTTTGAACATACTCTTATTTTTTCAGCACTATATAGTTGTGGGATACTCAATAAGAAAACTTAACTTTTTTTATTTAGTTTATATACGGACACACTTTAACATCTCAGATCATCGGGCGTCCCACTCAATTCAGGGCGTGAAATGCCAATAAATTTTACTCAGAGGCCCTTTCTTTTCAGGTATGAGATTCTTTTACATGCCGTAAATCTACGACATAACACGGCTTTACTTCCCATTTTTAGGATTTTTACGCCAGAAAATATTCCATTACGAAGCCACTTGATCAGTTCATCATAAATGTTTTTAAAGTACCATGGGGGGGGGGGAGTAAAAGATAAAAAAAATGCTTTACACTAAAACAAAAAAACTACAGCTAAGTATCAGTACGTATCTAGGAACAGCAAGGTATGGAATATGTTTCCAGGTTAACCTGAATGATCAAGAGACGAGGCGAGGCGAGGCGAGCATCAGCCTCGATTCGAAGAGTTATTAGATGGAGCATTAAGTAGCTCTTGACTTTGAGCGAGAGGTTTCCCGGACTGCGAAGACAGTGCTTCGCGAGCGAAGTGAACAACCCTCCTCGGAGATTCCCTAGACACTGAACTCAAGTACGCATTTCCAGGCGAAAATAAACGCGCAGAAGTCCCAAATAGTTCATCCGCCTAGCAGTGCTACAGGTGCCGGTAAATGACCTCGTTTAAACAGCTAATTCTTTCAAAACGTTTGCCTTAACCCTAAAAATAACCTGTATACTTTACCCTTGCTGTAACAAGGCTAGGAAGATATTACTTTTTTTTTTTAATTTAATATTTATGCAAATGAAGAAACGACGAAAAATCCCATTCTTCTAAATGCCACACAATGATCCTTTGGGTAGCAAAGAACACAACAAATTGGTATCATTTTCTTGTGTTGTTAACCTATTTTTTTTAATTTGTAAATATTTTACATGGATGTTAAAACTAAAACACAATTGCTCGGTACTGAAGCGAAAGTGGGTTTGTGAACAACGCGCTTTCGCTTATATGACTCCCGCAAAACGCCAAGAGATTTATTACGTACATAAATTTAATTACATTTACATTTATACTTTTTGAACTCCCTGTATAGCAAGGTGATCTGTAGCTTAGTCACCTATCAGGAAAGGGGTAAGGCGGAGGAAATTTGGGTTGAGAGCATTTATAAATAATACATTAGTGCATACATTTTTAATATAAGACACTTCACATTTATGAGTGAAAAATCAAGCGAACTTTAAAACCATCTTGATGTCGTCATCCTTCATTTGGCACTCCCACGTGTGTGAGGTTTCCTTTTCCTCTTTTATTACTATCAAAAGAAGCAACGCGCAGGCCGTGAAAACAGTTTTAATTGCTCAAAGCTCGGGCGCCGGGTCTGCTTCTCTTAGGCGTTAAGTCTGCCGCGTGATAAGGGGTAATACATGGAGCCTTCCCCTACCACTCCTTTCTCGTTACACCTGTTAGATTGAATTTTAAAATTTTAACGCGAATTATATATACTACAGGGATGAAATTGGCACGGCGAGGGAGTCTGCGCTGCGGAGCTTTGATCCCCTCAAAACAAGAGCGATCTATGCGGCGAAGGAAGGAACACGGGGGTCGACAGCTTGGATAGAGCTGGGCGGTTCATCTCAAACTATGTACATTGAGTTTAGTTTAATTTAGTGCACAGAATCACATGAGAAAATCGTCATAAAGATTTCTTTTGCAAGCATCAGTTACGGTGCTAACGAAACCTTTTCTTTCTCCTAAGAAAGTCGGTTGATAAAGGAACCAGATGAGAAATTACGAACAATGTAACTCAACTTTCAACTAAACACGAAAAAAGTTTTATTAACTGTCTAACCATTAATTTCTATTATCGGCAAAGCTACTCATTCGGCTATTCCCTTTAACGTCTTTAAAGCTGAAAGGTAATTAACTCTACTTAGCGAACAGTGAAATAGAAGATAACGCTTTAAAGGACAGAAATATTATATTACTTAACAAACACGTGAATTACGAAATTACAGCTGTCAAACACTTGCGTAATATTTAAAAATTCAGACGACTTAATCTTAAAACCGAATTCAGTTGCCTGTCTAATAGGATTTTACCGTAAGAAGTATATTCTGGTCTTTACTGCCACTAATTTACAAAGCATATCGCTTTATTAAATGTTAAATGCATACTTTCGTTGTACTACATAATTAAATCCGCATAACATTAAATCAAAAAATAAATACTATGCTTGAGATTTCTGATTAATTTTAATAGTAACAAAACTGTCATATTTGTGAAGCTTAAGACCCTTTCTGTTCGCCACAACTATTCAAAGTAGCTCCATTCTCTACAGCAAGGATTCCCGATCGGTGTGCCGCGAATATTTTGTGAATAAACGAAAATATAGAAGGAACTACTTAAAACATATTAAATTACAGGTATTGGTGATGATGAAGAGGAAGATCAATCATTAACTGGATTAAGTTTCATCTAAGGTGTCCAACCCATGGATTAATAAGAGACAAACTCATAAATTCAACAGTTTTATTTTATGCAGTTTTGGGAAAAGTTCTTTGTTAGAAAAATATCCAAAATAAGATCAATAATGGAGTTATTAGAACATCCAAAAACAGAATACGCTTACTTATTGATCACATTTTCAACTATACAATAATACAAAGAATAACTGAGCTTCAATGCCTTGAAAACACGGCAACAATGAAGTCAACCATACGTGAACTCCCAACAAATACAATCAAACCCAAAACAAGAAATAGACTGCTAGGCCTGATATGAAACATTTGCGTTCTCAGGCATCAATCACAAATTTCACATTAATAAGACAAAATTTGTAATGATTTACAATTTACGTTCTACTCCTCTACTTTTGAAATTGAACTTGTTTAATTCAATAATTCATAATCAGTGCGTATTAAACATTCATATAGTATAGTATACTTTGTCCAATGGCAGGCCATAAATTGTATGTTATTATAAAAAGGAACTGTATTCTTATGTCTGTTATGGAGTGTTCATTTGAACACAATTTAACACATTATATATAACACTGAAAGTGAAAAATTTAAAATAATTTTAAAAAATTAACAACGGTGCCCCGAATTTGTAATCTCATTCCCACGGATGCCGCGAATGTAAAATGTTTGGGAATCACTGATCTAGAGGCAGTCAAGCAATGTAGTCAATTCTCCTTCGTAGGCTGCGACTATTTCTTCAGCTTGGTGTCCTCCAAATGGTTCACAGCTGGGAAACGGAAGAAGTCAGTGTTGCCGCTACTGCGCTCTCTAAATACGAGGGCCGTTTCATTAATAAAGCATAATTGTCAGTACTGGGGACTGAACGACGCCAACACTACTGAAAATTAGGTCAGTTATAGTTGGAGATTTGAGTTCATAGCGTACTTGGGTGTAGAAAAAACAAGAGCCAGAAACGGAGCCTGCAAGTATGTCGGGCACAGTTACTATTGAAGACCAAACTGCTTACATCAATATTGAACATTTACGTGGTAAAGCTATCCACAGAGTTTGGAAGGAAGTTTGTCACCGTTTCTTAGCCTATAATCGTTTTCCTTGGTCCTATAAACAAAGACGATGACCCAGGATGAGGAAGACCTAAGACATCAACAGATGAACAGGGAGACCCCACCGGCATCAGTATTCCTTATTTTGGCAAATTATTTACAGAAGATAAAATTTTGTGCGCAATGGATACATCATTTCTTGATCGCTGGGAAAAAAAAGAAGAAAAAAAAAACAGAAACAGAAACACAAGGTCATTGCAAACAGCTGAAACAAAGATTTCACGTTGAAAGTCAAGTATTCTTGTGTGGAACTGTCGCTACTGATGAAACGGAGCTGAAATCACGGTTAATGTGTGAAGAGATTCATCTTCCCCAGGAACAAAAAAGTCCGGCGAGCGTAATCAAAGTTCAAGCAAATATCTTTGCTTCTGATCATTAATGGATCATTTAGTCTCGTGAGGAACAAGATTTCACGCAAAAACTGCGCACAAATGACCAAAACCGACCTCAGTTCGTCGAGGTTGGGTCACTCATCCTCGATGACAACGCTCGACCGCACACCGGGAATGTTATAACGAATTAGCTGTGAGATGGGAAGAGTCACTCAAGAGTGAAACATTTTTTAAGTTGCGTGACGTCATTTTCCTTCTGAGGAAGAGGTTTCTGACGCCGTTACTCGAATAATTGAGAGATGAACAGAAGTGGTGTTTGAATGGAATATCAGTTTCCCAAACGTTGCAACTTGAGAAGCAGGACGACTACATTAAAGGATTATAGTAATATAAAAGTGCGCTGTATTTATGAAAGTACTATCCTGAACAGTGGTTTGTTAGCAGCTAAGTAGAAGCATTGTCGTGCTCGTGTTCCTGAATTTTGTTGAGAGCCGGAGGCAGATGTTAGTTTGAAGTAACTGTTTTGTGATTTTCTAGAAAATCCGCTAGACGAACATTTGTAATATATATTTATATGACTTATCTGCTTTCCAGTACTCCTGACCCTTAAATTAATTTTCAAACCGATAGGTCCAACTTTTATCTCCAGCGCGTAATACTCCATATTGTTTCATCTTTGAAGTATTTCTTAACGCCATTCCATTTTGCAGCGTTCCTGCCTTTCAGTTAAAATGGGGGAAGTATGTTTCATTCAGAATCCAGGAAGAAAATGGTCAATTGATTCTTAGAGCGAACTCTAAATTCTAGTATCTCAACGTGGATCTTCTCTAATCATTTGTTCGGAATTGTGAGAGGTGAAAACTTGGCTTTTTAAAGTTCATTTAAAGCAACGTGAACACCTAAAGAGTGCTGTAATATTTCGTTGGGCGAACTTAAAAGCTGTGATCGAGGACTTAGAGATGTCCCTCTCTGGCTCTCTAAACACTTTCATTCAGTCCACTGATGCTGGCCGTAGTGGCCAGCGAAAACTTTTTAAATATAACTTTTAAATCAATGACCAAGGCAAAATAACCGGGCAATAATAATGTTGATGATGATGATAATGCTGATGATGATGATAATAATAATAATAATAATAATAATAATAAAGTGCATGTGAAAGAGAAGTTTAAAAAGCATAAAAAGTCGATTTCCAGAGTTTTACTTAGAACCTTAGCACACTTAGCGCAAATTTCCGTGTTTCCATGTGCAGGCATAAATTAATGAATCTAATAATAGGGAAGAATTTGCGCAGCACAAAAATTTCCATCCCAGGGATATCTAGGTTCTCAAGTCTAAAAACTTATCACCCTCGTATCACTATCGAAATATTTGCATTACTGCTTGGCCATTATTGGAAACATTCAAGGAATGCTGCGTTAAACGTAACTATGCATTCTTAGATAGAATAATGTTTAGTTATAAAATCGACTGCGCAAAATGTACGTTAAAACGAGTGCCGACTTTCGAAAAACTGCCGCTTCAGCTGTTAAAAAAAATGATTAAAAAAAAAAAACAATCCTGTAAAAAGCCTCTACTGTTTAATCCGGCTTTAATTTTTGTTTTCCTCTATATTTAAGCAAAAGGATACAAATAAATTTCTTTCATTACTAGCATTTAAACTGGTATTTAAATTGCAGTCCTTGATAACCTAAACAATGGGTTTATTCGCAACAGTGAATAAAAAATTATATTCATGCTAGAATTAATGAAGATTTAAGGAAAAGAAATGTGCTTTTGGATAATTACAGCATCTCCTGCATCAAATAAAACCTCTTCAGAAATAAAAATATCAGGCGCTGAAAGGTATTTCGCTGGTGGACTTTTGAAAAATTACAAATAAGCTTGCGTTTAAAATGACTCATAATATTTATATACTAGTTGATCATCATGATGGAACAACTATCCTCAGCTGGAGTTTTCGCAACGTGCTACCAGATTTCTGTAGTTTCCATACAAATAATCTGCTTCGTGGTTCTGACAATTTTGGAGTATTGTGTGTTATCAAGAATTCTGGCGGTTTGGCCATTACAAACCACTGGTTACGGTTCAAACGCTCTCTTATTTGCTCTCACTTTCTGGGCAATTTATGCGCGAATGGCAGCTCTTAGTTGTTGTATGCATATCTTCCCTCTTTCCCTTTTTAAGAGTACCCTCGTGATGCTAATTCAGTTTACCCTCTCCATACTGGGAGAGTAAAGGGCCCCCTTATTAAACCGATGAATTCCCTCACTCAAACTTTATTCTTGCATAGGCTCCATTTTAATCACGCTTATCTTTGGCATGTTTTGTAATGATTCTGACATACATTCCATCATTTTTGAAACTTGCTCCGTTAAGGTCCCTAAGCCTATCCCCCTTTGGTACGTTATAAAAATGTCAATAAATAAATAAATAAAGATAATAAAAATATACGTGTATGTACCTCTTGAATTTCGGTTTGTAAATATTCTACTGTTTTATGGATGTGATGCATCGTCTATATTTTCTTAGTATAAGATGCAACTGAAAATTATTTTGCATGATTTACAATTTAAATTCAAGTTAATATTACGATTTTTTGTTTTTTTTTATTTCGGTACCCCCCACCCTAACCCGCAATATGTATTCTCTCATTTTTGATGTCAACTGCTGTATATAGACCGTGCAAACTGAAGAAAAACCCCAGTGGCTGCTAACAGACGCTTTATCCAATAGACTATCAGGAAATAACGTGATGGTAGATTGTGTTGAACAGATTAGACGGGACTTGCGAGTAATGTGGCTCTAAAAGGAACTATCTTTTCATTATTTCAAGCTAAAAGGTCTGTTCTAGGCCTGCAGGTATGAAAGGTCGTTAAGCTGTATCATGCGCTGTACCAAACGACACAGTGGCCCACGAAAACAAACCCCTATCCCCCCGCCTCCTCCTCGCAAACGCAAATCGAGCATGGGTATATTTTGGGCCTATTTACGTGTCAACTTAGTAGGACTTCTGAACATCTGTGCTAGATATTCGTAATCACAGCGAAGAGCACTTTTTATTTTTTTCCGCGCTCGCAACTGATATCGTACGCCACTTTTTCACCAAATTTACTGTTCCTTGCAACAACAGCAACAGCAAATTTCTATCACGTTTTCTTAATGGAACTGGTAAACCTCGATATGCAACTCTTTGCTGCAGAGAGTACATTTTAAACGGCAAGGCTGCGAGTATTTTCTTAGGGCACTCGTGCCGATATAGCCTTGATGGCCTTGTTTCCTGAAACTGAGGTTACAGTTATTTAGCTGTTTATTTATATTACGCTACTATGATGGACCGCAGTTCGCTCAGAAAAACAACGCAATCTCATTTCATAACATATTTAGTGCTAACAAACATCTGATGTGGAAGTGAGAGTAAATAACTATTAACTATTCCTGATTTGTTAATTAATGCACCCTCAGATCTTTTATTAATATGAGAAACAGGAAATATTCACAATTTCTGCTCAATCTTAAATGTAAGAAAGTAACAGTGGCAATGCTGGAGAATTTCCAGGTATCTTGTGGCAGTAGGTTACTGTTTACAAGAAAGTGACTATATACACTGATAACTGTATGAAGTGTAGCGATTGTCCAGCACATTACAGATGTTGAAATATTCACCGCAATGCAATAACTATTTTTCCTTTCTGCTCTTAGCGAGTATTCCTTCATTATATGGCTCACCGTGCCCGGACCTCTCAGGCTGAAGGCGACTGATCGGGAGGAAGCAAACATGTCCAGCAAGGTTACAAAATAATTTGTTTATTGCAACATTAAGTCGACATTCTTCTGTGCGGATGAAAGCAGAAAAAACTACAGAAGGTACACATTACTGCCGCGAGTCAAAGAAAAGTTAAAATTAACTGCATTTTCTTTTAAATGCATTTGTCATCAATCTTGTCATATCTTTTCGTTATGCTACGATATTATCTAAATGTTTGATGGATATTTTTATGGTATTTATTCACACTAAAGAATTACTTCTTAGAAATATTAAGATTCAACTGATATCTTAAACGCTAACGTTCATTCTTGACCAAAGTTAACGCAGATTTTCTCCCTTCTCTCGCGTATTTGACAGGACTTTGTTGCAGGGCTGTCAGTTCAGCACGCAAATCACATCGAAAGCAATATATCCATGCGAGCCATTCTCCTGGGAACAGATTAGCAATGTTAACCCTCCTATCATGCTTGCGGCTACTACACTGTTTTAAAGCGAAAAGAACGCAAAGCGTTCGAGGTAGGTACAACATACAGCCAGAATCTGAGCAAAAAACATTCGCGTTGGTTAAACGTATCTGATGAATATTTACCCAGGCCTGCCAGAGGGAGAATAACCATTTACAGTCGCTCCCATAGGATTATTTGTATCGTATATATTAAAATTATAAACAGAATATCGATTAGTTTGTTCTTTTTTATGATAAAGCTCTGGGAATGAAAACTGTCATAAAATGTATCTGAATCCTTCCATTGATTAAATCGTTCCAAACGTTTCAAACGCTTCACAGCAGACTGTGCCAAAGGTTCTGTCAGGAACATGCTAATCTATCCGTGCTCTATGCAACGAGTTTTTCAAACAAGTTTCAACATACATTTGAACTCCGTGAAGTGCTCAGTCAGTAAAAAGGATTATTTATGGTGCTTTTCACACGTTCATTGACTACGTTCTTCCTCCAAACACTCTCGGTTCAATCCAAACCGAACATTTCTTTTCGTCTCATTTGATCAAACAAATTTCTGGGATTTTTTAAAGCAAAAGTTAATCTTACTTTCCTATTTCTTTTAAAAGCCTTAGCTTTGAGATTCTGTCATGATATTTATAACATCTGATGAACCGTCTAACGAACACACCTCCCTAACGCACTTTCAAAACATGCATTTTCATGGGCACTTAGTTGAAGATTCGCTTTAACTTGCTTTTCAATGGAGCGTTCAACTCTTTGGTAGTAGTTTTTCCTTGGGGTTTCTGCATGTGACCACCATATTACTCAAATTAATGAGATTGGTTACGAATAAACATTCAAGGAAAGAATAACAGTTTGGTTCTTTTAAGGCTATCCTTTGGCTCATTTCCAGGAAGAATTGTATGTCGGCACATATTCAATCCTCACACATAATCAAGACCACTTACTGCAGTGTACAAACATGAATGTTGCATTATATGGACTCTTCTTTTAATTAACATAATTCTAGACAGTATGATATTCAAAACTAAACAGACACGTTAAAATTACACGCCATTATTACCATTCGTAATCAATGATGAATTCGTTAAATTAATTCAACTCTTTCAAAAACATATATTTCTAAATAGGAGCTGCATAGGAGGGGAAACATTACAAATAGAGCACCAGTGGTAATAAGTAATTTTTAAATGAATTTGGCTTGGTAAAATTGCAAATTAAATTTCCTTTATTATTATTATTATTATTATTATTATTATTATTATTACATATATTTTATATTACTTATAGATAACCATGATATTAGATAGAGTTTAAAAGTTAAATAATATCACTAATTACACAATGGCGCGATTTAGAAAACGCCGTCAGGCAAGCAAAAATTAATATATATATATATGAAATACATTACAAGAAATTTAATTTGTATCTCATTAAACACATAATAAATCACATTTTGTTCTAAACTAAAGATAGTAACAAAAACTACAATGTTCATAGTACTCGGAATAATAATATCCAGCTTTTAGTATGAAAGAATTGTGTTACAAGAGCTAATTTTAGCATGAGTTGTCTAAAATAATATATATTATAACTTTCTCTCTTATAACCAACGCAGCACCACTCTCTTATAACCAACCAACGCAGCGCCACTCTCTCTTTTAGTCAGTTGTGAGCGAGGTTTCCACACAATCGGGCAGCTGTATTGTGCAGTCGAGATTACATCAAATAGTGCAGTACGGTTGATGGTGAGATATTCTTTACATATTCACCTCAAGGCGCACGTCAGGTACAGAATGTCGTATGGCAGGCAATAACTCGTATAGAACATGGTTAACAATTAGAATAATAAGTGTAAAACAATGAAATAAGACACAGAAATAGAGCCAATGTTTCGAAGAGCTATAGTTATTCAAAAACAATAAATTGGAAGTGATAAACGTATATAAAATCTGTAAAGAAAGCATGGAAACCTTGGAAAATAACTATGGGGGGAAAAGGGGTGAAACTATACTACTATTACTCGCAAATCTCAAATGCTTAAGTGGTAGTGATGGTGTTAGTTGTTGCAAAATTACTAAAAAGGTGTCTAATAAGCAATATTAGCACTTAAAATTAAATCTAAATGTATGTGCTTTATGCAAAAAAAACATTGCGGTTATCTTCCTATCACTAAAGTAGCTTTCAAGGACATTAGTCGGTAAGGCATCAAAATGCTTCCAGTGGAACAGAGCATGATGGGCAGCCGGCAAGGGAGGTCTTTGATTGTATATACAAAGGGAAACAATGGTATTGCAAAGTTTACAAGTTTTACTATATACAACGTTCTTGGAGGCATAGTTAGACAATGAAGTAACATTTTGCAATCAGGGCTTAAGCATGGACCAGATAGGGCAATGAACATGGAGATAGATTGCAGAGAAATATAAGGTTGTTTTAAAAATGTGACGGGGTACAAATTTAGAGAAATCACTCATAAAGTGACACACCTTCAAAATAGGTTTGATGTTCTCAGTTCAGTAATGCATATGGTTATAACGTTAATGAATTTCTTGTTGGAAGTTCAGGGTTTGCGTTAATATTAAACCAAATTTACGAACTAGGGAAACAGAATGAATGACTTTCAGAAAAAATTAATTAGTTGACGATTCGGCTTTCATATAGCCTCTGTGCTTTGTTTCCTTCGCTTTCTTTTGTTTTTCTTCTTTTTAAGTCGCCCATTTCATCATTCAAGGTTCAAAACTCTTCCAGAGGCTGCCTTTCTTTTTCGCTGCAGTTGTACGATTTCTTTTTCGGCCTTCTGTTTTATTTGCCCCACTTTCTTCACATTTTCTATGAGAGCTTCTTTCTGGTAGCATGGATAATTCCAGAAGTAATTAGTTTATGCGCAATTAGCTTTATACTAACTGCCACAAATTTCATAATTTATACATTCTTTTGACATTCATATATATTTTTCTCCTTTACCATGGTTCCAGTAAAGTTACTAGAATCTCAAAACTAAGCTGTGAATTTTATAAGTATAGTCTCCAGTTAACTGCAATAGAAAATCTCTTGCAATGGCAAATGTACGATTAAAGTGAGGTCCACATACCGAAAGGATACTAAATGTGTATTTAAGGCAAACTGGGCTAATGCGTGACAGTTTCTTCAGTTTCAATAACAAAAGTATCACAATGTTTATTTTTAAATAAATATATATATATATTATTATTATTATTATTTTTTTTTTTTTAAGGAACCATATATACAATAAATGGCCAATAGAGATAGAGAGGAAAGTTGTTTATTCAGAGCTTATTTATGGGTTGAGATACATCAAGATGTTAATTCTTTCATGAATACCGTTATACTTTTGTTGTGAATATAAGATTCTTTACTTTCTTTACCGGAGCGAACAAGGCCGCTGAGAAAATGCAACTATTATTTTGAGGCAGAGGAAATATTTCAATATTTTAAAACACAGTGTTTGAAAAATATTCTGCAATGTTAAAACCAATGGAACAGGACAAATTATAGAAAAATGGTCTAAAGATTCTATCACACAATTTACTGGAAATAATATGTTTCACATTACTTTTTTTTTTTATGACCAACAATTGTTTGGGCAAAACAGACACAGTTCCGTTTTTCTCTGCGACAAAAAAAAAAAAAAAAAAAAAAAAAATATATATATATATATATATATATATATATATATACTTTCCAGAGATTACGGGGAGAACAGTGTAGAGATATTTTACAAACCACCATTAATCCACTTATAACAAATGTGGCAAACATTCAATTCAAAATGTTGGGTTTTACTCAAAGTAATCCCTTGAGAAAATTTGTTGATTTGAATTATTTGTGGACGCTCTTTAACATCTCTGGTCATCAGCGTCCCATACAAATCAGGACGTGAAACGGTTGGTAAATTTCACTCTTTCCGACGAGAGGTTGTTTTACGTGCCGTAAATGTACGACACGGGACCCGTAGCTTTACTACACTTCCGAAGGATGCCATACTCAGGATTTTTACGCCTAGAAAAATCCATCGATCCTGGCTCGAGGAAAGTATGGACATCACTAGACCCCCCAGGATCGATACTTAAGAAAAGGAGATTAATAAAACTTATATACATAAAAATTCAAATTACGAGTGCAAACATAATGCCCATAAACGCAGCATTTATTCCTTTGAAATGGTATTAAAATACTGAAATGAACTGAGAGGTTGTGCATTAAGCTCTCACTGCATTATCCTCCTAAAAATAACAATGGTAATTGCTAGGGAAAAGTTTCTCAGCTTATTTGTATCCATTGATGATGAAACTGCGATTTGACTGAACACTTCATTTCTCTTTTGCCTTACACAATACGCTAATTTAATTTGCTACTATCAAGCCAGTGCTGCTTTGTCTCTTTTCTCTCATTGCCTAAAAGCAAAGCTGCGATTTGTTTTATTTTGCAATGCAATGCAAGCATACCAACTCTACTGTAACATTCGTGGGTGCGAAGATTAAGCGTTTTCCTCTATTCTCGTGATAGCCGATTTGAGTAACTTATGGTGGTTTTCTTCTTGTAACCCTCGGGTGCTTTACAATTTCATTACATGCCGTTACCAGCCTTGGTAATAAGATGTTTTATTAATATGCTTATGTGGACGTAAATTGCACGTTTCATATAATGTATTACACACTTTTTTGATTTTCATTTTAATCAATGGAGTTTCGAAATCAGGCTATTGTGAAAATACTGCTATTACATAATTACTACTCCTATTTATTTTCCCAAGTAACCATGCCAGGCTGGTTAATCAACTAATCCCATCATTACGAACACCCATGTATATACTACAGGTTTTTTCATCGTGAGAAAATTTAATTTTTAATAGCAATCTAGCATATTATACAGGATAATTCAAAAATCGCGCGCTATACGCAGACATTAGCATTAAGTAGGGAAAAAGGAAAGAGGGGAGAATTGTTGGAAATGTGTAATTTTAAAACAGTTGTATTCAGATATGTCAGGAACTTTAGGAAACGAGAAGTATACATTTCCGTCTAAAATTAAAGTATCAATACGATGTTAAAAATGAATCTATTTTATGAGTAAGATGCTTGCGAATATAAAATGCCACTTTTACCTTTTGCATCAACAATATCTTGATAATATCCGTGCAAATCTTTTCAGTTCTAGTCTATTTTCATTACTTTAAGCTTTATTAACCATTAAAATAAATAAAATAAACCTAACTTTTCACGTTTATTGCAGACTTATAGGAATGCAAGTGATGCATCATAAACATATGTTGCTAATAAAGAAAACAATCTTTATTTAGGCTTATTGATACAGAATTCACTGAACATATGCATGTTGCGAAGTTCTTGCGACATTGTCTAGCAATTGATTGGTCTATATATACTACCAAGTGACTGTGGTCTTGCCCGTTTCACCTGAACAATGACAAACTTAGAGAAGTTCTAACATGAGCAACATGTACATCAATAATAGACGTCGAAACTTTCACAGATTCTCCTCCTGTCACAATCTGATGGCCAAACTTCTAGTATTGTTGTGCAACAGTTCAAAGGACAAAACTACGATAAAAGAGGATAGGAAAGTACAACTTATGATTCACTTCCTCTGCGCATGTATGGTATTGGCTTTTAGTAATGTAGCCAGTCACCTGTAGTCTTCGAAGGGATGTCAAAATAATGAGCTGAATTTGTAAGAAATACAATTAAAAATTTATGGGACATTTGAAACATGCAATATGACCCGAATAAATATCAAGTATAATATTCATGAACAGAAACTGTTACTGTTGCGCTACATGAATGACGTAAGGTGCCCTAGGACTCGCAATATATATATAAGCTAGCACAATGACAAATACAGGCTTAATTCTCTGACTGTCACGTTCTAGCAAGCAACACAGACAATAAATCAAGTTATACCTTAAGTTTCACATGTTTTTTTTACTTCCAATGCTTAGAGATAGTGAATTTTCGCAAATACGATATAGCGCGATAAAATGCGAAATTGACTACACTAATGTAGGATATAAATGCGAAATCGACCATTTTTTTTCTTCTTTCAAATAAAACTTTTTTCTTTGATTTCCCTCTGGAAACTTCAGGTGAGCAGTTTGCATATCCTTGGAATGTTTATGACGCACTTAACCAATACAGTTTTGGAATGCGGAAAGTAACCCATCCTGCGAAGTGTAAACTCTTCCCGAATTCATTGTTCGACCGTCATACATTTTACAGAGTTTTGTATCTTTCACTCTCATCGCGTAAATTAAGTCAACAAGTGCTAAGGTGGCGAGCTTGAAAATATTGATAAAAAAGCAGGCAGAAAATTATAAACAAGACAGAGTTTTTAAACCAGTGATGGTGAAATTTAATGTGTAAATTGTGTAATAGGGCCTGGATTGGCAAAAGAAGACGAGCAGTCATAAGTGGGGTGCAAAAGATAAGTTTCAACAATAAAGAAAAACAACGTGAAGTAAAGCGGCAAGCCACCATCAAAACAATGCACGATAAAGTGTTGCGCACGACACAGCGATCATGTTTTGGAGACTAACATCCCCTTCACAAAGTGCACCATTCAGATTTTCGGGAGTACTTTAGTTTAGGGTTGTATTTAATTTCATTTTATGCTTAAAAACGAAGAGAGAGCCATAAATTTATTGCCATTTCCGCGTTTACACTTTAGCAAACGTAAACAATTAACATAAATAGCAAAAGAACTAAAATGGTAATTAAATTTGGGGTTAAAATAACAAAACCACACTAGTGCTCAAAATTAAAATTAATTATTGGCAGTTTTTATTTCACATTAATGTTATTTCAAGACACTTCTTTATCAGAATTAACTCAAGTTATTCTTCAAAATACCATAAAATGCTAATTGCAAATGTATGAACGCTACAAAATATCAAAATAAAATTTAGGGGTGTAAAATACCAAAATCATATTAAATGCTTAATATTATATAACTTTATATTTTATTCTTATACTCAACATGATTAATATATTAAGGTATTTATTGTGCAGTAGGGGTTTATAATGGTGAATATTTATTATTGCTTTTACACTGATTTCCTTTAAATTTTTTAATTTTAAAAAAGATTTTGTTTTTATTTGAATATGACAATTTTTATTTCACATTGATGTTATTTCAAGACATACTTGTTTATCAGAATTAACTCAAATTATGTTTTGCTATAAAATGCTAATTGCAAATGTATAAACGCTACAAATCATCAAAATTAAATTTAGGGATGTAAAATAACAAAACTATATTGAATGCTCAATATTAAAATTAATTATTGATAGGTTTATTTCACGTTGATATTATTTCAAGACGCTTGTTTATCAGAATTAACTCATTATATTTTTCTTCAAAACGCTAATTGCAAATGTATAAATGCTACAAATATCAAAATGCTAAATTTCTCATTTTAAAATGCTAAAAATCACCAACACATTTGACATGTAGCTTAAAAGAAATGGTGACCCTCGAAAAACTGCCATTTTAGCTATTTGATTAAAAATAGTCCTGTTAAAAAAGTCTCTATTTAATCTAGTTTTCCCCTGGGTTTTCCTCTATATTTAAGCAAAAGGATACAAATAAATTTCTTTCAATACTAGTTTTTGAACTGGCATTTAGGCTTTTCAATATAAAATATAATCTTACAAAAAACAGCCCTTTCCAGGTAAAGGAAAATGGCATAGAGTTTCGATAATTCTAAAGCCGAGGGAGGGGAAAATAATAATAATAATAATAATAATAATAATAATAATGATGATGATGATGATGATGATGATGACAATCTATCACGGACTTGCTTACTCTCCTAACGGCTTTACTCAGTTAAGCTCTGATTGTTTGTCAGATATCTCCTCGAATTTTGTTATTTAATTTTTGGTGCAAGTGTTTGATTCAACAGAATGAATGCTAAAAGCAAAAGGAAGTTTATTCCGCTAGAGGTCATTGGAAGACTAGACAGGCGCGAAATATTGCTGCAGAATATGGTGAGGGTGAAGTGGTTCAAAATGGAACAGTTCTATTCTTAGCAATGTTCCGAAGATACAGCAGTGCATAATACTCACGAAGAGGCGCGGATCTCTCTCTCTCTCTCTCTCTCTCTCTCTCTCTCTCTCTCTCACACACGCACACACAAAAAGAGTGGATAGTATTACTAAACACTGTACGAGTGCCATAGTATACCTGACTTTTTTTGACAAAGACTGCAGCAATCTTTCGGTAGCCGTAGCAATCATTACTTTTTAGGACCCAAGCAAGCGTTATCAACCATGCGAAAGTATATCTTAATATACGATAATTTTGTCCTCACTACGATATACAGTAGCAGTACATAAGCGAAAATCGTGAAAGCGAACAATTTCAAAATAATGTGCATATTTAGAATTTATTATAAAAAAACAGTAATCTTCTTGTACTTTTGAGAACATAATCAGGCTTTGAAAATAACTAATTTTAGTTCTTGAGCAGCATATGTTATCGTTACCTACAAAACAATGGATACAAATAAACCAAACAGAGAACGCTGTAAACACAAATCGTATTGAAAACGATTTGAAAACGCAGCTTTAAGCGTATCGCCTTCTGAGAATCAAAATATTTTGCACCGTAAAATTCAATATTTTTATTTCCAATAAATGCGATATAGTATCTATTCCGTAATATGACAGAACTTCATAATAGCTATTTAATACTTTGCAATTATTTTTCTTTTGTCTAGAGTACTTTAGTAGCTTGAAAAATGGGATTATGAAACAAGAATATTCATATTACAATAATTACTTATTGTACAACGTTTCACAATGCCAATAACAATAAAATTCTGAGAGGAGAGGAGAATAAGACAGAAATGAAGGGAATAAACTATTTGTGACTTATGTTCATACACGTATGGTTGTAATTTCTAAGGCCTATTTTAAAGATAATGTTTAAATTATGATTTTAGTATTTAAAATAAGTCATTTGTATGAAAATGGTAATAAAAATAAAGCAACTCTTACAACAGTAATAATATATTACATTCCTATTACTAAAAGTTCATATTATGTATCATGGTTTACAATAACTGTGTTTACTGGCATGTTTTGATATTTATGCAATGCACGTATTGTCATGGAACAAGTTTTAATGCAATAGCTATATTTTAAATACCCCGTTTTTAGAAACTCAGTTCATGCAACACGAATTATTGAGACTCCTGTAGTTACAAGGCGGTTAAGTGCTAATTGGTTTGGCTTATTTTATCCGGTTTGATTCGTTTTATTTAAGGACGCTCTTTAACATCTCAGGTCATCAGCGTCCCATTCAAGTCAGGGCGTGAAACGACCGACAAATTTTGCTCAGAGGCCTCTTCTTTCAGACTTGAGGTTCTTTTTCGTGCCGTAAATGTACGACACGGGACCCACGGCTTTCCTTCCCTTCCGAAGGAAGCCATTCTTAGGATTTTTACACCCGAAAAAAATCCATCGATCCTGGCCGGGTTTGAACCCGCGACCTTGATTTTAGAAGGCAAGTATGGTTACCACTACACCACCAAGACCGGCTTATTTTATCCGCTCATATGTTTATGCAGCACGGTATTTTTTTCCTCCCCTACCAAACGTAGGAAAAAAATTGATTATTTTGCAATGTTAATATAATTTAGTAAAAATTATTCTCTATAAAATATATACACAAAAGTTTTTGATGATGAAATAATACTAATACTCTTTTTCCCTAATAAGGGTGAAAATGTGCAAAAGACACCCCCTTTTAAATACTTTTTTTTACCCTCCCTTCCGTGTTTTAAGACGACTATTTCTGAATTTGACATTTCTTCTCTAACTTTTTTTTTTTACCACGTTACCTAAAATAAGCTTCGGAAATCTTGAAGTATCCCTTTTTCTGTTGACAGGATCCATGACTTGTGTATAATCTGGGCCAATTAATGCTTCTGCAGATCAACATTTACGAGTGAGCACCGTCATTTTTTTTCCCCCCAACACAAAGGCACGGGAGCAGACAAAAGCCAACTCTGAGCACTTAAACTTTTCTTCACATCGCAATCAAAACTTTTTTCACGCTTCCTCCCCGCCCACCCATACAGACACAGGTCTTCGCAAGTTACTTTAATCCTATTTTCAAGCTAAAAGGCTTGTAGGCAGTCAACAATTCCATTAACCAACCAAGCGCCCACTTGGGGGGAGGAAGGGCGGAAATCCGAGTGATCAGGTTGTTCAGGAGTTCGGGTTGTGGACTTAGTCGCATCTGTTCTCAAGCGGTCCAGGCAGCCCAGCTTCCTGGGCTGGGGATTGCTTCCTCTCTCAGCCCGCTCGCAACAAGACTTGAGAAATTGAGTCCATTTGTTATTCCCTTTTCTCTTCATCTTCCACTCTTTCTTCACCTTCTCTCCCCCTTTCATTCTTTCTTTTCGTTATTTATTCAATTCCAATTTTCCATTTTCATTTACAACGCCTTTTCGTACTCGTATGCCCTTTTCTTACATTCTTTTTCATTTTCCAAACCTTGTTTCGTTTTTGTAGTGCTTTTTTTTTTTTTCCTCCTCCCCAGATCCCTTTGGTCCTTGTAGTTGCTACCCTTTTGCCGATTCCGAAACCAAAGAAAAAATAAGGCAGTGGCGGATCGCCACATTAGCCCCAAATATGTGCTATAAAATAAATCCATTACGAATAAATGTCAAGTTGTAATCCTGAAAGCGATTTGAAAAACACAAAAGACCTAATAAGTTATAAAAATTACCACCATTAATTAATTTTGCATTTATCTTTGTAATTTTTTCTTATTTTAGTAATTTATTCTATCATCTATGTTGTCAGTTCTTGTAAATCACTATTAAGTCATTCGGAAATTAATAACACAGTACATTTGATGATCCTCATGGAAAGTGTTAAAGCAAATATACTTGAAACTTCTCGAGAACTCGATAAGACACTAAGTCTTGGATCTTTAATTGTTTATAAGCACTTGGATAGAAAGAAAGAGAGAAAGAAGATAAATGGACCCCACATGAATTAAAAGAGCACAAAAAAGTATGTAAAGAGGTTTCAGTACAACTACAAACAATTGCGCAATGTCTAAATTTCGAGGGTGCAACAAAACACTTCACAAACCCAAATTCACATTACAGGCAGAGTATGGTGTGCGGCTGTTTTAATACACCACAATCTTCTGTTGTGTCAAAACAACAGTAGTCAATGTAAAAGTGCTTACTATTCTTCATGATAACGCACAGCCACACATTGGAATCTGAATGAATTAAACTATAAACCTTTTAAATCATTCAGCATATTCACCCAAACTTTAAAAAAATTCACTTACTCAAACACCTGCAAAGAAGAATAGCTTCTACAATAATCAAGAAGAACCTGAGATCGCAATTAGAAAGTTTGTCTCCAGATGCCAAGATCGAAATGACATGAAATCTAAACTTGCTACTAATGTATAGATGCCGACGTGGTTATTTTAATTAATTATAGAGAATTACAGGAGCAGTAAAATTCATTACAACAATAATTAATATAAAACCAATAGTTTCTTTTTTCCTTTTTAATTTACTGGTGTTTTATTGAAGTTTAAATCACAAATCACACACGAATTCATTTTTCTGATGTACACTACAAATAGAAAAGTTTTGACACAATACTTAGCTAATAATTTTCTAACCTATTATATAACAAATTTTCTAGATGTATAATAAAACTTTTTTATACACTA
Organism: Metallyticus violacea; assembly: GCA_030762175.1. Lineage (NCBI taxonomy): Eukaryota > Metazoa > Arthropoda > Insecta > Mantodea > Metallyticidae > Metallyticus > Metallyticus violacea. Next base: position 58,818,369 of record CM060844.1, read on the forward strand.
ATATATGACACAATTCAACAGCTGTAGTATCGAATTTAAATCAACTGGTTTAAAGCCTTTTCTTTGAACGTCAGGCTGAAAATTTCGTCTAAATAATGATAATTAGGTTCATTCTTTGTTGAAATGCCCTTGAAAGCGACTAATATTAATCAACGACTATATTGCAGGAACGCTCTTTAACATTTAAGTCCCATTCAATTCAGGGCGTGAAATGGCCGGTAAATTTTGCTCAGAGGTCTCTTCATTCAGGCTTGAGGTTCTTTTATCCATGGCCTTACCTTCCTTCCAAAGGAAGGTATACTTAGGATTTCACGCACGAAAAAAAAAAAAAAAAAAAAAAAAGCCATCTATCCTGGCCGGGATACAATATGTCAAGCCGAACAAACTCTACACCTTTGTTTTTTTATTTTTTATTTTAATTTTTATTTCAAAACACTTTTTCTTCTGCTAACTGCTCAAAATCCTTTCAACAGAAGTGAACAAGCCGCTCTAGCGAAAAACCGTGTTATATCGTTCGATCAGTAATCAGGTCCCAAGCTAACAGAAAGTAAATTATAAACAAGAATCTTGCCCTCTTGTGTGTAGAGGCCAAAAATTTGCACAGTGCTTGGATAACAACTGAGCAATACGCGTCGCAATTCCAGGCTCGGTCACCCGGGACTCTCAAATGTGGCATATGCAACAAGGTTTGTTTGCATGTACACATATACCTCATTCAAGCCTAAGGCTCCAAAGGCCATAATAATTAAAAAACAAAAACCGGGAAAGCAATACATACGTAAAACTAATTTTGTGCTTTGTGGTACACAACAGATGTCCTGAATAATTTATGGGAAATTGGGTAAATTTGCTGTGGGCGAAGATTCAGTGCATCAATGATGTAACTCGCGCAGCAAGGAACTCTAGTTTCAAGGAGAGGAGGATTTCCTGCCTTCCTTTCTACGACTCTCAGGAAGAATTATTCTCTCCCTGAACCGCTATCTGTGACCATGCTTGTAAATTTAATTATGCCTTCAACTTTCTTCCCTTCACTTCGTTATTTTAGCATTTTTTACTATCATATTTATAAAAAAATATTTACATTTCAGTCCATTTATTATTGTATAGGTTTACTGTTGCACATGTGTTACTATATTACTGTCATTAACCTTGGCATTTACCCCAACATAATTTTGCCACATTTGCCGTTTCAATTTTATATGAAATTTAGATATATAGAGCTTCTGTAACTGAAATTTTCTTGTGCTGGAGGCAAAATCTTATTAAATGGATATATAAAATAAAACACATACATGTGCAATATTTAACAGCTTAAAAGCTCTATACCTAACTGTTTAAACTTGCAATACCAAGGTAGTAAAATAAAAATATCAGCTTATAATGATTTTAAAGCGATTTATTTCTTCTTTGTAAATGTTTCACCGCCTAGGTGTTTCATTCATCTGATAGGCAGTTGCGGCCGCTCCGTTGGTAATTGGATGACCTAACAAGCAAGAGTTTCGTCAACCACGAGCGAGAACAGAATGAGAATGTGAAAACTAGCGAGTATCTGCATCCTAGGTACTGCACGAAGGACGAAAAGTTTTATCATATGCAGGGGCTGCGTAAACTAAGCGAATTCCTCAGCAAGTAAATAACTTGAAATGAAATAAGCATTACTGTATGGTATTAGGGGAACAAAATTAATTCCTGCAATGCATAAGTATTACAAAAGAGAAACCATATTTTTAGAATAATTATTATTGAGATTAAAACACAAACATTAATGATATACTATTAATTAAATGAAATACACGACCACCAACAGTAACACAATACTGTGTGGGTATTTTTAAATATACCATGATTATGAAATGAGCCCTTCATATCATCTTTACATTCATTAATATAGAGAGAAATAACAGAAGGTTTCCACTTACATTGTGTGTTCAGATGTTTCAAAAAACAAAACATTATTAAAGTCAATTACAATGTACGAAGCAAATAAATGCAATCACCAATATACAATAGAAAAAAAACTATTTTTGTTGTTTTATTTAAATGATATACACGCAGTTTTGTTGCGAAAAACATAATAATGCCGTTAAAACGATTTTTAAATTTTGGGTTTCAAGTTAACTCCCCCCTGATAATCGCCCGATTTCACTGATTTTCAGAAATTATTTTTGAATTTTATTTCAATATCATATACCGAGGTTTCTTCTTCTTCTTCTTCTTCTTCTTCTTCTTCTTCTTCTTCTTCTTCTTCTTCTTAATTTTAAAAAGGGTGAAAGCTACAGCCATTTTTAAATTTTGAGTTTCAGGTTAACCCCTACTCGTAATGGTCCGATTTCGTCGATTTTCAGACCCTATTTATATTATTTTATTGAAATGATATATACAGAGTTTCGTTACGAAAAAAAATATTGGTGCCGCTAGAGCGATTTTTAAATTTTGGGTTTCCGGTAAACCCACACTCCTAATAACCTGATTCAGCTGATTTTCGAAACACTATTTTTATTAATTTATGTTAATGGGATATGCCGAGTATCATTGAGAAAAAACAAAAATTGCGACAGCTATAGCATTTTAAAATTTTCGCTTTAAGTTAATCCTCACCCCCAATGACCCAATTTTGCTGATTAACGAACTCATTGAATCGCTTGTAATTTATGGTTATATGGCAAGTTTCGTTGAGATAAAAAAAAATTGCGACCGCTGGATATATATAAGGAGAATATATAAGGAGAACAAGGAGAAAGGATCTTGAACCATTCCTTATATTGTTCTAGTTATTCTAAAATATGGAGATTTTGCCGATATAACGTTCTTACGATTAATATTTCACGCCATATTTTGAATCTTGCTGCTTCTGTCAACGACTTAGTATTTTCCGCTGCTCTAGAAGGAGGTGACACCGTTTTCTTCTCATGGGTTATTTATCGACATGTTTGTTTACCTATATACAATAGTTTCTATTTCGTTTGCGAGGACAAAAGCCGTACGCCGATAATTCTGTCACTGCACGCTGAAAACACCTGAGAACCGTATGCTTGCCACGGTCGATCGATGGCAAAGTTATTGTCAAGTCCATCAGAGAGAGAGTCAATTCATTCTTCATACACACACATCCAGTAGAACCCCTGCATCATGTTCCCTAAAAGAGAATTTTCCGAATATAGAGAAAGGCAAAGAACGACACCGCACGGAGTAGAATGAATACTTAAAGAGAAACAACGGAAATGGAAGTCTGCTCTTATCCAACGGAATAGAGTCACATAAGGCACAGGTTGTGTTTCATTAGAATGAAGTATATTTGTTGTAGTAGTAATAATAATAATAATAATAATAATAATAATAATAATCCCTTTCCCTCCATCTATGAACTTATCTTTGTGTTCTGTAGAAAGCTCGTATACTACGGGAAATGAAAATGAACGTCCGTGACCAGATAGCAGCTTCAGAACGTATGCCACCGCGTGAAACGCTGCGTGTATACTCAAGGATTCATTACTCTCTTCCCACATGCCACCAGTGAGTGCTCCAATACGAGGGGCATCTTCTGCAAGATCCTTGACAGTTTTAAAGGGAGAGCAACTCTGCACGTAATACAACTCCTGCCTTTGCCACGAATGTCAGCATGACTTCATAACAAATATGTACTGGTCCACAAGTGTTTTAATACGAAAGAAATTGCCGGAAACAAACACTCCTCCGGGTTTACTTCGTGCACAACAATTCTAAAAAATCCCACGTATATAAAAAGTGGGGGAGAGTAATAAACAGTTTGAAAGCTGTGCTAGGCATTTTAAGATTCTGTCAACGAAAGATGATCTAGCAGTGGATATAGTAAAAATAAACATATTTTATAAAGAGCCTTAATAACTATTCCATTGCAATTTATGTAATGAATGATTTAAATGCACACCTCGTGGATTTCGCAAACCAATCATTTAAGATAAGATCAGATGTCAAATTTTGAAAGAAAACAGATCAATAGTAAGCATTTTTAATTACGTAATGTGTTTTATGTGTCAAACTATTTTATTTAATGCCCTGTACTATTGCACAAAAATTCACATTCCTCTGAAACCAATTGTTATAAAATGCTGTGGTATGATGCATTTTATCAGCAAATTACTGTTTGAAATGTCAACAGCAGTAAAGATGCTTGGATTTTTAATTTTTGGAGCAATTGGAATGTTTTGTGTTTGAGTTTTACAAGCTATATACCCCAGTTTACTTTACTAAATAATATCATGCCTATGTCCACCAGGGTTTAAAAATAAAAGGAAATAAGTGTTACAAAACATATTTACATGACATATGTAGCAGTATTAATGAAAATAACAGGCATATTTCAGAAGATAATAATGATTCGGTAAACGATAAACCAATTCCTCCTAGTGCTTCCAAGAAAAAGAATCTGGTAATCACATGGAAGATATGGAAGACAACTAAGGAAACATTAATACACTGATTGACTTGAATCTTTTAATTACAATGTTGAGTGAAACTGTCTCCTGTAATTATGTGTGGTGGTAATATTACTTTGATACAGGTGCAAGAAATGAATAGCATGTAAACTGACAATAGTTACATTAACTTTAAAACTATTTCAATTGTAAGTGAAAAATTCACATGTGTACCTTTTTCTCATGAATAAATAGAGAATCATAACATTTTCACAGCTAATGTACATTATTACATTCATTGCTGAGCTCTAGTTTCAGGGCATTTGTATAAGAGTTTTTTGCACATTAATAATAATAATAATAATAATAATAATAATAATAATAAAATTTATTTTTATAAAAGTGTCTATTAGAGCTCAGAACTTATAATGAAATGAAAAATAAGCAGTAACAGTTTTACTGAGGTATCTGTAATAATTTCGAGAAAAATTACTAAAAATAAATAATTGAATAAGTAATATAGCTCTGATCTCTCACCTTAAGAGAAAATTTCTTTCACATGCTTTGAAACATTTCTAAAATAATTTAATAAAGGCACCTTGATGCCATTCCGGTCTATCAATAACCACGTTATGGGCCTAATAAACAAATTAGTTTTTACTTAAACACTTTACTTTAATATCCCTTAAGGTCTACATTGCTCAAGGCATTATCTTGTTTCCAGAAGGTCTGTAAAACACTCTTCTACAGCCTCTTGATTTGACGAAAAACCTTGTCCAACCAGCTAGGAAAAGAGGCGGCCCAACCCAAGTGCTCCAATAACCCATACTTTAAAATTATCAGTTACACCAAAGCTAAAATGCTTTGGCGAGTAGCAGCACTGTCTTTATGAACAATTTCCTTCTTTTGCTAACCGTATCTTTTCTCAGAATTTGCTCTGTAGTTATTTTTACTATTCTGCAATTATAGTTGTACTCTTCTGAAGATCATCATATACAACTATGATTTATACCACTAGGCCCGTTCCGTCTCCACATAATGGACTATTTCTATTGAAATTCGTCTTTCCGTTTCTTTCGAGGGCCAATATCCCCTCGTCCTTAGGGTTTATAGTTATTTTCTATTTTGGGGATGCGATTGGGACTATTTCTATTTGCATGAACATGCCATTATAATTTGTATTTATCAATTTTCCTATCATTCTTGTATTTACAAGTTCTTTGCGGGTATCTCGATTTTGTCATGGTTTAACATATTATATCCAGCTAATGGTCTCAGTAATTTCATTTCTGCAGGCTCTATCCTTTTTTGTTAGAGACCAGGGGGTAGTGCTAGCATGGCTAACACTTTGTAAAATTTTATAGCTGCTAGACTTAACATTTAACATCCATATCATTATATAGCCTAAGTTATATTGCAATCTAAATAACTGAACTTCTTTCCTTGTTCTATTGGTTAACTGTTGATAATACTTTTTGTTCCGAGTGGAATTTTTCCTCGAAATCAGATTAATTTTTTGTTTACATTTTAAACCAAGTTGTTCAGTTATAGAGCTTACACACTGGTTTATGTAAATTATTCTGTGATGTTGCAATATAACTTGGTCGTCGGTAAAAGAGTATTTAGAGGTATGTCATTTACTTAAAATTAAAAAATAGTTCTGACTGCTATATTCTAGTAATTTCTCAATATATATTGCATCAAATAAGATTGGCGACAATGGATACCCTTGTCGCACGCCTCCATTAATATTCCCACTATCCACGATTATTCCTTTATTTGCTTTTTACTTTTACTCTCGCGTCTGTATATAAACTTTGTACTGCTTAGAGCAGATGTTGCGGGATACCCGTTGATCTTAAAATTTCCCATAATTTCGAGCGGCAGAGCGTAACGAAAGTTTTCTGAAAATAATTTGTAAAATTTCTGTAGCGTTCAAAAAGAATGGTACCGTAACGTCTTCGTCTGCTTTGGCTTCTGTTTCTGTTCTGTATGGTTTTGGATTAAAGTCTCATCCACACAAAGTTAGTTGTTTTATTGTTAAAATGCTCTAAATACAATTGCAATACAAATTCGTTTTCTATTTGTTGTTAGCCAACTTGGCACCCTTCTCGTGCGAAGTTTATTGATAATCAAACAGACATTTCTTTTCAGGCTCAGCCACCAGCCGGTCATTTGCTCGATGAATTCTGCTGTTTGTACATTTTGGACGTTCTTCACATGTATCATTTTCAAGGCTGGTACCCATGTTTAAATTGAGCAGTTTATCGTTGAAAACGGAGAAGGGTATCAAGTATTTTTAAATTTTCTACGAATAAAGAGCTCAATTTTATTCATTTAACTGAATACCCACGACAGGTCTGCTTCAGAAAGCTGTATTAAATAAACTATTTGTAACAGACTATATATGCCTGCATAAAAACAATTGTATTTCCAGGCCGCGAATTTTTCAGACCGTGCTGGTATGAAGAACAACATGGCATTCCAGCGAAAATGCTAATGCCACTTCTTTACTGTGCATCTACCACCAGTCAGGACATTTAATCCGTTGCTGCGGCGTGTTCCCGATGATTTATTGCCGAACTTTCAACAGATGGTGTTGAGTTTGTCAGAAGTTACTAGTTCAATGCCCATATGTTTGAAACCATCCGGCTGCCGATGTTCTATCTGTATCATTAATCTACGATGACCCAATGTAAACATGCCCAACGTTTGCAAGACGCGGATTCAATCTGGCATGTAAAACACAGAGCAGTTTGTACATACCCATAACAGATATCGGTACCCCCACTCCCCTATTGGTGTGTTATTTCTGACTATCTGAAACAAGTTACCAAAACCAAGTACTGAGAGTGAAATAACAGGGCATCTCGAAAACAACGAATACCAAAACAAGGGGATGATTTACAAGAACCTAGAAACGTTGGCGTTTTGAATTTCATCTATAAGGTCCCAACACTGTATATTATAAAACTTGCTGTTTAAATAATCTCAAAAACAAAATATGTTTGATGTATTTCTAAAAATTAAAAAAGTTCTTCAAATCATGCGCAGAACTGCTTTACACTTAACCCAGATTGAAACAATTGGTTTAAATATTTAAAAATTAAACTCAACATCTTTCACTTTGGTTTTATTCACTTGCATTTCTAGCAGGATAAACAGATGACTAACACATTGGTAGAAATTACGTAGAAAGTGGGAGAAACGATTATAAACGAAAATCTACCAATCTACCATAAGATTCCGCGGTCCCGTGAATACTAAAATGCAATTAAGGGTGATTAACAATGAGTTTTTAAAATAATAAATTGTATTTAATTACATAATTCAATACTACTATATAGCGAAATACGTAATATATGTGTTTTAGATTGATATCGACTGCATAGTCTTCAAGATTCTACAAAATCTCAGAGGAGGGCGGACATAATCAAATCAGCTGAGACCAACGCTATCTTTCACAGTAACGAAAACTCTTTGAAAGATCCCCAATCACTTTTCCTTGACAGTGGCTTGGCAAATTACTACTATACTCTACCTGCCACCATATTATTGGTGCTCGGCTACGTAATTCACAAACGGCCTTAGTTCAAATACGAAAATATTTCTAATGGTCAATACGACCAATTTTGGGTGGGTTCAGCCTTATGGGCGCTTTGCCCCAGGATAAATGATATATTTGTCTGATTGATTCAAATGAATGAAACGAGAAAAAAGTACAAAAATAGTGACAACGTTTATCTAAATTCGTGGTCCTCTGTTGAGAAGATAGTGTCATTTACACATGAATTGATTTAAATTTTAAATCCAAATAATTAAAGGGGAAGTATTTCTAATTCAAAAACTAAACTATTAAAAAGATTAAACTATTTCGTCCAAAAATGAGGCAAAATATATGTCATGTAGTTCAACTAATTGCAAGTTTGATTCACAATTCTAAAAATTCAAAGATGCCAAGAAAAAAGTATATTCCCAGAAGCCTGCTGTTTACATGCCATTCTATCAGTAATAAGGAAGATAAACCAGTGTGCGGTGCACGCGACGTGTAGCAGCATCTCCTGGGACATCTTGTTATCTCTCTCTCACGCACCGAGACGGCTGGTCGAGTCTTGAAAAAGTCTATGATGGTCCCATCTTTGTAAAGTACTTGTAGGAGTCCATCCACTCCATCGCTGCAAGTGCCGTGGGCGGGGCGTGGGGCATCCCAACCCCATCCACACACAAACTCACTCTCACACAAGGAGAAAAGGGTTTCTGACCTTGCAAGGCAGAATGAAAAGAACACAAATACCGAGATTGTATAAGGCTATCAGTGGATGGAGGAAATGAAGAAACCTTTTGATTTCAAAGTACCATTCATATAGCCTGGCATGCTTCGCTTGCATTTCAGCGATTTAATCTACCTCCACCGCAAATCCCTGGGTGCGCCTCCGCATTACAAATAATAAAAATGGCTATGGATAACGAGGGTTTTCAGTCGTATTAAAGCATTTTCTTTGGAAGCACAAGCATATCTATTACTCTACAATCATAACAAAATAAACTCGCAAACTCTGCTTCGAAAATAGAATGTAAATTATTCGTTAATATTGCACACCTTTTATTTACTATAATGAGGTTAATATGTGAAGACGAACTATTTTAACTTCGAAGAGACGTTCAAATGGAATAGATGTATATGTTCTAACACAACGTTTATCTATTTTTGTTTGTTGTGTACGATTTTAAAACTAAAAAATAATTCCAATTTACAAATAAACGGCGATATTAAACATTCTGTGATTCTATTTCAAAATCAATTAATTCCTTATGCGGTATACAGGAAAACATACCAGAGTCAGAAAATTTCTTGAGAATGTGCTAATTTTCCTACTGACAACTGTAACAGGCAAGTGATTGATACAAACTCTCGAAGTCATTATCGTGACTTTATTACTCGTAATTTTCTTTCTTAGTTGTTATTTTAAATTTTTTTTTTTTCCAGGTTTTCCTAAGAGGTCATAAACGGCACATGGCAGGGACGTTAAATTAGGCCTAGAATATTTCCTTCCTTAATCCTTTCTCATTTTTCGCCAGTGTCCAACAGCCTGTGTGCCTCAGTATGGGTATTAAAAATGGGCATAAAACACTATTATTATTTTTTTCCACAAACGTCAAGAAAATGTTATCATTTACGAGGTAAACATATGCGATTTATTTCACTGCAGCCTAGAGTTGGAATGTTTTCTCTGTAATTTGATGACAATATAATCTTCCTTTGCATCTTTCATTCAAATTATATGACTGAAAAAGTTCTTTCCTTGCATTTTATTTATAGATATGCCTCAGGTTGGAATCACAAACGATTCAAATTTCTGTAAATCTTAATCTTCCGCTTCTGCTATAGTCAAACATTGTCTTTAAATATCACCATGCTGTTTGTTTTGAGTACTTGAGGCACACAAGACTTATGAATGTTATGGGCTCTTTTCTCAAAGCGTAGGTATGAAACTATCTAACTATTGAAATGCAGGCAAAACTAGATAAACTTATACAAACAGTAATTCCAACGTAATGTTGTATCTATTACACAATAATCTAGAATTAGATGAAGGCAATATCTTTTGGTCCTGGTACAACTAAAACTGTATATAAAATGGAAATATTTTACTGTACTAATACGCCCACGTCCTTTTATAATATTTCTGACAATTTTCTGATTATTCTTGGAAGATATAGCTTCTGCCTTCCAAATGTCGCTGTCAACTCAACGAAATCAAACATTTTGTTTGTGTGTGTGTGTGTTTTTTCTACTTTTAATAATTCCGCATAAGAAAGTTCGATCTTTTAGCATGTCAAATCGCAAAATTTCAAAGATCTCTCTTTTTTTTTTTTTTTTTTTTTTTTTTCGTATTTTCAGACCTGTCAACTTAAATAACTTCTTACAAAATTGCTGTAGTATTTCATTGTAATGCATTTCGATTCTTGTTATCCTTAGTGCTTTTCGACAAATGTATGCTGATTATATTTAACATTTCCCCTATTTTAGTGACTCGTGATGGAATTAGTATTAACAATAAGTATTTCCTGGATGTTCATCACAAAACTACTTTTTATTCTACCGGAAAGACGCAGCGGGTTTCAAAAACATTTACACCTCCTGCCAGTTATTTATATTATCTTTGTGAATTGAATTTGCAGATGTTCAGAAAAATATTCCTGTATACTCTACACGCGACTGGTGCGGCGAGGGGCAAACATAAACCTCATTTTCAGCCAAATCAAATAAGAATCACTCCAAATGGTGACCATCTACCTACCATGCATAGGATGTGCCTTGGACAGCATACAGAACCACACAATATTTATGGAAGTTGGAAAAATATCTCAGAGAACATAAACTAATTTACTTTAGTGACACCTTAAGAAATTAAACATTTTTCAATGTAATGCTTTTTCATTATATCAAATATAATTTACCTTTTCTTCATATATATTACATTTTAATATATATATATATATATATTATCAAGTAAAATGAACTGCGATTCCCGTCTCAAGGCAGGAGCGTTGGTCTATTTGTGCATCTTTGTAACGTATTACAGCTCTAAATTAAAATCATCCAAATATTTTTCTTTTAATTTTATTTTCATTCCTCCACCTTTAATTAACACATTACCCATCGCGCAAATTTTGCAAAGATTCACATTGCTGAAACCATAATAATGTAAGAGTATTATGACTTACAGCGTTGGAGTGGGTCTGGTCTGTCTTCAGCTCCTTGTGGTTGGAAAACTGGACATAGACGGCTCTGCCTCGCAGCTGCGCCATGCAGCTCGTGAAGTACGTGACCATGGTCGAGGCCGCCACTTCGTCCGCCATCTCCAGGAACGCCTGCAACACCACGCAACAATTTCACTTAATGTTCCCCAGAGAGTCGAATCTTTATAATGCTTGGGTTCCATCAGCGGGCCACTCTTGCAAATACAACACACATAAGCCGTCTTTTCCATTGTTCTCCACGCAAAAAAAAAGAAGAGAGAAGTGCCTGTCAGCTCGCCAGAAACGGGTTGCTTTAGCCTTCTGCAAATTGCAGGTCTCGAGTACAGCAAATGGTGCAGTAAAACACATCTACATTGGTTATCATTGTCCTCTATCCGCTTTTTCAATCTTAAAAGCTTATGGTACAAAGCTGTAAGTAAATTCGACATATATTTTTCTGCTCAAAGTTAAAACAGTACACATGTATTTACAAACAACTTTCTGATATTAATGTATTCGGGCAACAATTAAATTAGCAAATAAACCCACCAGTAATGGCTCTGTTGACGGTTTCAATGTTTCTTATAGCATGCTTAAAACATCGGGAACAAGCAACTTATGCAGCAGAATGCACAGCCTCAGGAATTATATTTAAGCTCTTCCTTCAATACCAAACGAGATGGGCCTCCAAAAGTAGCAGCTGTTAAATCCACACCTTACAATTTCCATGCGCTATTTGAACTGGAGGGTACAAAATTTTGGCAGACAGCGTTCAAAAGTCTGCAATCATATTATATAAGCAGAGTTTGTATAGTAAACTTTAATTTTTAGACATTTTTTAAAATAATCTTTACTGTAATTACGTAACCTACAAACAGTTTACTTAATATTTTAAAATACATGCCTAGAAAAAAAGAAACTATTAATTTTGACACCACCCATTTCAAAATTATATAGTTTTCGAACCAATTGAATTAAAATGTGATTTTTACCATTCGCTAGAGGAAATTTAGTTTTTTTTCTGTTGGCCATTCTGACTTTAATAGTCTGAGCAGATCCTGTGTATGGCGTCGGTATGCATTAAGTTCCGAGTTGGAGTTATGAGGGAGTTTCTCTTGAACGCAAAATTCCTTAAAGTCTTACTCGTTCTAGCGCCCAGTTAAAAATATAATCAGCAAGGCTGAGCAGGCACTGCAGCAATTGTGTTATATAGCATGCACTAAAGACGCTGTCTAGTATGTGTGTCCCGTTAGCTCTGTGGCAGAGTGTGCAGCGATGTCGTAGTTAAGAGCGCAGGTTCGCCTCCCGGCATGACGTACTTTTATTTTAATCTTTACAAATATTATGACATTAATTTTGTAATATAGTTTCCCATACACAACAAGCTTTATCGTTGATACATTATACATTATAATGAATATTTTCTTCAGTATTTGTTCTATCCAAATGCAATATGCTGCAGAGCATTTCCTTCTTATGCACGAAGGACAAAATATGTCTTATGGGCACAAATTCAAGAAGCCTGGGATGTTGTAGCCTCTCGTCCACATTACTGCAGAAATCCGATATCTATACCCCGAAGATTGCGGGCAGTGTATACATAATGAGGGTACACAAACAATATCAATTGTGTTTATTTCTATGCGTTTTCACTTTACAGGATAATGTTTTCTGTTCATGTTTTTTGTGTGGATAGAAATGTTATAAAACTCAAATAATATGTTAAAATTTAACATGTTATTCAGGCAACATAATGTTCTACGTATACACCTACAAAACCATTAAAAACAATAAGAGGACCCACTGCATGCGCTTGTGAATACGGCGCTTACGAGCGTTTCCGAACTTCTCCGATAGACACATAGAATCTGGCGATTACTTTTTTTTTTTTAATTTTATTTGTTATTTATTTTTTGGTCAAAGAGTTTGCCTCTAAGTACTGCCTAAAATAGGCTTGAATTTTCTATTGTTTTGCTAGACATAACTATGAAGTTATTTAATTCTTGTTCCAAGGCATAATTTGTATTAATTCTGCTTCAGTTTACAAAATAAATTGTTAAAATAAGATATTCAAAATTCAATGCTATAGCCCTACATACTCCAGTTAAGCTTTAATATTGCCCACAAAATGGCTTCCAATAAAAGTCTGTTGAGATCAAATCGCTATTCAGCCTGGCTCAAGAACTCTCTACATGTGCATACGGGGCGGGGACCCTAACATTGTTTCCAGAAAGAGCATGATGGCGTCAAAACAACCCTCTCTCCCCGATCCAAGGAGTTCTAGTACCTCAGAAGAGCTGCTTGCATACCACACGCAGGGGCAGAAATCTTTCCTACCGCACCAGTCCACCTCGTTTGCACTTTCGACCTTATAACAAAATTTGCGGGAAGGAAATATCTATCCCAATATTCCCTAAGCGACCAGGGAAACCACGAAATAAACCAAGATCAGCATGGCCGAGCCAAGGGACTTGAACCGGGAACAGAAAGTAGATAGGAAGCGTTGCCATCTGAGTTACTCTGCTCGAAATCACTACCCATATCATTTAAGTGCCTGAATAAAACCGGTCGGTTTGTGTTGGCTGTGCTCATCAGAATATCACACCGTATTTTCTCAGATCAATCTTGCAGAACGGAAAACTATCACCGGAAAAAATAAAAATACCGTAACCAAGTAACATAATTTTGAACGTACCACTAAATTACAGTACCACACTATGAATGAGTTGCCTATAATCTCTGACAACAGCTTCGCAATAGTTATTCCGTGCATTTGTTGCTGGAAGACATAGCTGGTGAGGGGATAGTGAAAGGGAAAACAGGCATCACGCTTTCCTCTTCATTGTTTTCTCTCAGGCAAGGTTTATATGTCAAGTTATACGATAAATAGGGTTTTGCTATTCTCTTAACCATAATCATTTGTTACTTGAAAAATAACATATGCACAAATTTCCCGTTCTAAAGAAAACAGTCACTTTTGCTACTATTTTCAAATAAATACGCTCTATGTACTTCGCCATAATGATCATGCTGAATCGATAGGAGTGAAAGTTTGTTCCAAGATGTTTCGCAAATATTTGTTTGGGGTAAATGCAGTTTGGCACGCTCAAAAGGCTTAGGAAACAATTTTACTTATTCAGGAGAAGGCAATCTAAAGCACAAGCGAGCGTAAAATACCAGAAAGGTGGTGTTCACTTAAAACAACAGAAAGGACAGTCATAACGCAGCAGGGAGCCAAAAACTGAGTACTCTATATACGTGCAACTTTCTAGGATAGCTAAATATTCATTCAGCACAGCAACAATGTGGTTTATGAGACTTAAATTTAATTAACTATCGAACGTCGCAGGAGCCACAGTGAAAAAGAGCGCTTTTACAAAAAAATTTGGATGTCAATTTCCGACTTAACAGCACATTAGAATTAACATAACTACAGTCGCATATTGCGTTTCATAAGAGAACAGATAAAATTCTCTCATCTTGTATCATGTACCAGTAAGACTTGAATTTGTAGTGCGTATAGTAATTTTTACAAAAACTGTTCTCCTATACCCATTTAGCTATTGATCACTGACTTTTAGGCATTGAAAACTTTGGATTTTGAGCCTAAAATAAGCTACAAAAATAAGAAAAATAGACGAAAATTTAAAATAAACATTATAAATGAATTTTTAAATAGCATTTAATTTTCACAATCCATTAATTATGCACTTAGACCATTGAATTTCACATATAATTCCTTTATATTAACATACCATTTTTTAACTAAAAGCATTTGTAATAATTTGTAATAAATTTGTAATTAGGTAATATTCATATCGAACGAAACACCAAAAATAACGTTTAGAAATAAATTTCAAATCCACCAACTTTCTTCTGTTTGTGAGTAGAAGTTTGAAGCCAGAAATTTATTCCCATACTGTAGAATCACTCTAGCATATTTTAACTTGGGCACATGCACAAGATCAACTTCAGTTTAGTTTTGTGTAAAAATATTTGCCATCGCACACAAATACGAAAACCCTTTGCCTTGCCTGGTCATCACTTTCAGCCAGACGAAAGTACTCAATCTTTAGTTGCATTGACGTTTTACACATAAATAGCACGAAACTGAGAAATAGGCATTAATATTAAAATAGACGTTTATATGCACTATTCTGACTTTCTTCATCACAGCTATTACGCGCCTAAAATTCAGCTATTACTGGCAACTTTTCATTTTGAGTTTGCTGCCACTTTCTAAATAATTTTGTGTACAGAGAGGTGGGTAACCGAAGATCTTCAATTTATGAGTAACACCCGGAATTCAAAAGATGTGATGAAATCTTATGAGAAGAGTGATAACAATGAAGTTTATGACAACTGACAAATTACGAGGACTGTTTATTGAAGAAAGCATAATTTTGTTACAGGTATTTCTCACGCTGCTATCACTTCAGGTTCCAGTCTGAGACACACAAGTTGAGCCATGCTCAGTATTGCCTCTAGCAAAGAGATGACACCCGACGAACAAAATGCTGCTCTGAAACTCTGCTTTCGTCTCAACAAATCATCAGCTGAGGGCCTATGGAGAGCATGTTCTTCCCTATAGCACAGTTCGAAGATGATTTAAAATATATAAAGCGGCAAGGCAATTAATTTCAAAGAAATGTGGACCTGGAGCCACAGTTTGTACTCTAATGGAGGAAAACTTTAACACACCGCTGCTGTCATTGTGAGAGAGAATCATCGATATCAAAATTCCACACGTTGTTGTCCACACTCTGGTAACTGAAAGGTTGCACATGAGAGGTGTTTGTGATCGGTAGGTTCCAAAACGGCTGATTCTCGAACTAAAGGACGTTTGCGATCAGGTGTGCATGCAGTAGAAGAGTATGAAAGGTAAACGCTGCTGATGAAACTTTACTGCATTATTTCCAACCTGAGGGTAAACAGCAAAGATCTGTGGGAAGATCTCCATCATCGTCAATATATATAAAAGCAAAGTGTTGCTTCTGCTGGAAAAGTTATTATCACTTCATTTTTCGATACCTCACACACAACTGTAACTGCGCAATGCAACAGAGATGTGCTGAAAACTCTGCAAGACCATACAACACGCAAAACACCATATTTCCGTGCAACAAATTAATGTCGCATAACGATATGCATGGCTGTTAATCGCAAACTAGTTTGCGGAATATCTCACAAAAATGATTGGAAATGTGCACCCTTCTCTTCCCTATAGCCCAGAAGTAGCCACATTTGACTTTTTTCCTTTTCCTAAAATTGAAGAATTCCTTCCTGGGAGGCATCTTCTATCATCAGAGGCATGTGAAGGCTGCCGAGGCGATTCTGAAAGACCAGTTATTTTATTTTCAGCATATCTTTGAAGACTGGCAGAAAAGCATTGCATCCAAAGGGGGCACCTTTGAGAAAGACCATAAAAAATACGCGAATGGATGAAGTTAAGTTGTGCAAAGTTATAAACTCTCGTAAATACACAATCATATTACAGACGATGTAGATCAACTGCTGTGAAATCCGTACGCATAACATTATTTACCACTGGACCTCACGAGCAACTGGGGTCCGTATAAAACACCAGCTTTTGCGAGATAGGTACTAATAAATAAAGCTTTAAGATAGCAAATCCCAGCGACACACGCAATATTTAAAATCCTAAGCCAAGCGCTGAGAAGCTTAAATAACGGTGACATACGCCGAGAGTTTCATTTTTATGGAGTCTACACATACTTTCGAGGAACTGAGGCGGAAAAATATTTGTATATAGCTGAAGTATATAATCATATGAAATATTCCAAATGACTTTCTCCAAGCCGATAGGCAATGCTTTTCAGAGAGCTAAAGAAGCACAAACCTAACCGAAAACGTCAGAAACGTCGATCAAAGATATTTGAATTTCGAAATCACTTTTCATTTGTAGTTCAAGCTGCAGATAACAGCCTCTGCAAATTGCATGTCATTAACACACAAACACCATCTAAAGAAATATTTTTAAATTTAAATAAACAAATTTAATTTGCTCGGTGTACTAAATAAACAAAATGCCAACAGTAATGTTATTGCTTTAGTTACAAAAATACATTAATACTATTTACTACAACAGTTATTACATATTCCTTAACTTTCAGCAACATAGAAAATATCTTTAAGCAAATTTTTATAACGATGAAGTGCTATTTGTTCCTGCGATCAACTGTTTGGTATTAAAGATATATTTATTTTTGGTCAACTTTTAGAAACCATTTATTTTAATTTGGATGCTGAAACATAACGCTGTTTCCTCTGTGTACTACGCGGTCTTTATTCAAGTTTAATTAGTTCACACATTATATGAGACTGCTTTTTAGCACTGAATCTTATAAAAATGGCTGTACCTTTCAAAGCTGTGCGACATAAACATTAAAAGAAGAATCTAGAACACGAATGTGTACTAAGAAGCAACTAAGGGGAAATGGGGGGGAGGGAAATTGCAATGTTTGGTCCAAAATTTTTGTTTTTAGTATTATAAATTAATTTCAGCCCCAGGTAGTCTCCCTGAAAATTTAATGGCTGCACTCCTTAAATCTCCATCTCTTGGCTTTCAACTTTTAGGCATCCAAAACTTCAGACACATTTTCCTCCATTATAACTTTTAGTACGTTTGCCTGCACTTACATCATCTTCCACAATTTTTGTGTGCATGACTGAAGCCTTTTTGAGACATTCTTTAATTCTTGCTCCATAAAGTTGGTATGCATTCTATTAAAACAAAGACAGATTAACAAACCGCTTTTTTCGTACACTCAAGTTACCAATTCTTCCATGATATATGAATGCATATTTTACTCTTTTAAATGTACACTCACAATTAAAAATTGAAGTTAAACAATAATCAGAATTCATTTACAAAGTCTTGCAGAAAAATTTGCACATTTATGGGAGGTGATAGGTTTTTAGCAAAAGTATTAAATCGGGGGAGGGAGGGTTTAAAAATAGTTTAATTGATCAATTAAAATGAAGGTCCTGCGCTGTCAATGCCAACAAAATTTTGGAAACGAATATGAATTAGCTTCTGTACAATATACACAGTGAGGGAAAAAATTATATCTCTAGAATTTACTAGTAGAAAGGGCGACTGACAAAAAGTACGTGAGTGGGAACGAATGGTCCCAAACCCTTCAATATGCAGCTACAGGCATCGATATGGATCAACATCATAGCTAAGTTAGATTTGACGTGTGTCCATAGTCAGTCAAATGTTACCAATGACACTGGCCTGGACGTAGTCTTAAAAGACCTGCACTGTCACTCAAGGCACAGGTTTTCGTGGAAGTGGTAAGGCGTTTGGAGAATTAATTATAATAAACTTTATTGAACCATTATTTTACTCGAATTTCAGTTATGTGATCCATTGAAGAAAAAGCTTTGGCTCTGACAAGAGAGAGAAGAAGAAGAAAAGAAAAAAAAAGTTCACATTAAGCTATTGTCTTTTCAGTCCACTTGTCATTCATAACACAATTGCAACTTTGAAGTCAACACCTTATATTAAAACGAACCGTCCGCCAGTTGTTCCCACTGTTGAGCTATTTCTCTCTATTCCTGATATACGAAGGTAGGTCCATAAGTTTCCGGCCTCGCCGATAAGGTTTATCACCTTTACAAAACCCCTATCTGGTGCCATACCTTATCTGCTTAGTAAATAATTTCAGCTGTAACTTCCGCTCCGCTGCATTCTGCTGTGTGTACAACATTGTGACGTGTTCAAAGTGGAGTATCGACTTGTTATTAAGTTCCTCACAAAAGAAGGATTTACTGCAAATGAAATTAAACAGCGATTGGACGGTGTATATGGGGAAGCACCCCCCCCTCATATTCTGCCGTAAAAGAATAGGTCTTACTTTTTCGAATGGGTCGAGAAAGTATTGAAGACATAGAGCGTGCAGGTCGGCCCTTGAGCCTTGGAGGGCTCAAAACATGAATAAGGTTAGTGCAAGATGGGTGCCTAGACTTCTTCCCTCAGTCCAAAACCAGCAACGAGTCATCTACTGTCAGGCATTTTTGGAATTCTGCCGTGGCAACAAGAGAGAAGTTCTGCAAACCATTGTTACAGGAGATGAAACTATGGTTCTCTATTATGATCCCTTGTCCAAATGAGAATCAATGGAGTGGCGTAAACCTGGCGAAGCACCACCTCTAAAGGCCAAGGTCACTCAGTCATCCAGAAGATCATAGACGCAATCTTTTGGGACTGTGAAGGAATACTCTTCATTGACTTCAAGGAGAGGATCACCACAGTAAATGGGGAGTACTACGCTGTCCTACTGCACACACTACGTGCTTTCATCCAAGAGAAAAGGCGAGGAAAATTAGTGGTGGTGTGCGCCTTCTTCACAACAACGCGCCTGTGCACACAGCTCTTGTTGCAAAGGAAGCTGTGAAGTCCCAGTGACTATTTCCTCTTCTCAAAACTCAAGAAGGACCTTCGAAGAACGAAATATAAGTGTGACGAAGAAATGGATGCTGTTAATTCCCATTTTGCAGATAAGACTTATATTTGGGGGGGGGGGTGAAATGTTAATTCAAAGACGTGAGAAGTGTATTGCAATACAGGGTAACTATATTGAAAAGTGAAATAGTTTTTGCCCTTATTATATCTAGAAAATGGTTAGGTCGGAAACTTATGGACCTACCCTCGTATCTTTCGCACCCTGTAATAAATTAATACTATTTTTTAAAAAAAAAAACTTAAAATCTTTTAAACTAGTAACAAAAACGTTTTTAGGGAAATTTATTTTTACCCTTGCATACCCGATTCCAAGTTTTTAGGCTCAGACGTTAAAGATGTCTCCCAACAGATTCCTATGCTGTATGTTAACCAAGGCAGCACCTTTCATTCATTTCGCACGATCTTTAAACGCCTACAAAAATAAAACAAAAGCATTGTAAAGGCACATTAAGGTACCTCGCTTCAGAACATTTTCAAGACAAGGCACGAATACGTTACGCCTGAAAGAACTCAGCCCGCACACCAAGAACCTCTACTTTGTAAACGCATAACGAAAACCATTACCATCCATGTACGGCTGTTCCCATGATAGCACTGCTTTTATTCTGAGCATAAGAATTGATGCAGTTATTATAGTGCACAGCAGTAACGTCATCAGAAAAAAAAAGAGTGTTAAAGAGGTCATACAATGGCATTTATACATGATAGAGAAAATTAGTACCACCAAGAATAGACGAAGCATCAACTAACGTAATGTTTAGCACTAATACATACTCATATTTTATACGCAGTATAATGCCATCGATGGTATACATTCCTAATTCCCTGTACCGGAAACTATATATCGCACTGAAGGAAATCCACTCTGTTAATGACTTTTTCCAGAACTTTTACATTGCTTGTTGCGACTACCTCCGATGTCTTGGTTCGTTACCCAGTCAAGTCAAGCTGTTCAAGGGTTTCTTCCCTTCTTCCTTAGCTGGGGAAGGTGAATTCCAAAGAATCAAGGACTTCGCTCATTTGCGCCATTATTGCTTAATTTCATTCATTCCTACCGACTACGTTAGGTACCCACAGGTTAAGATGTCCCCTCTCCCTGGTGCACCTAATGTCACTTTCACTATTATCTTCACTGGGACAACATATCAGAGCCCTCAACTCCGCTATGCCGGGTGGCGGGGGCTCCCATAAGTTCATGTGAATAAATGGACTGGAGGAAAAATTTCATTTGGTGTAATTGTTAAAACTCTTTTCTCCCATTTACAGTTCCTTTGCTCAATTTCTCTTTCTGAATTAATACATACAGGTGGAGCGATGATGCTTAGCCGCACACCTTAACGTGCCCTTTTGTATTATCCTGGTCGGTGAACCTAAATGTTTTGAGCATGCGCAGTTCAGTACCGAGCGAGACGTGGAAAGAGTTCATTCTCAGTGACTAGTCACATTTTCGAGTGTTCGTGGACCAGTGAGCGAATGACGTCTGTTTCTCCGCTCTCCAGTCGAAGTGTGATGCCACAGTTTAAACCTAAACTCGCTCTCGCGAACTGACAGTAAAGCTCGGTGAAGGTCACCGGCCAAGAACTGCTCAGCTGTGCCTCTCTATAGGTCATATAATATAAACTGCATACGAAGAAACCCTGAAACTAGCGATGATTTCAATGTAATAATTACCATATTTTATAACCTTGCTGTTTTTATTCGTAGCTTAAAGGATTCTCGCATATTGTAACTGTTGATAAATGTTCAGCAGAGGCCTGTTCTTTCGGGCTTGACGTTCTTTTTCGTGCCGTAAATCTATACATGGGACTCTGTCTTTCTCCCCCGATTATCATATCTTTAGTCTTTCCATAAATACTGATACAAACTTTGGAAAGGAACTGCACTCTAAGTTTTGGCGATCAGATAACAGTTTTCCTGCCATTACCCTCAGACCTTGAGTTCAGATCCAGCAGAAAGATTAAATTATTTCCGGTTTAACAATGGAATGCGGAAATTGTGAAAATGGGCTGGTGTGACAGCCCTTCATGCGACTGTAAAAGTCGCCAAGCAAGATATTCCAGGTTCTTGAAAATCCTTTTGATGACCGTTCGAAATCCAGACGCCCGCTCTTTGAAAATCGTAGTGTTGTAGGCATTGACGGACCGTCCCTAGTGCTTAGACAGTATCTTGGACTGAGGAATTTTCGTTTCAGTACTCACCGCAGAACTCAACGCAACGCTAACAGCCACCAAAAATTATCTTTACTGGTGAGAAAATATTCAGTGGTGAAAAACATCTACAACCATCAAAATAACCGAGTGATGCATTGACCTAACGAGATGCCCGATTTTCCGAAGGTCCAGAGAAGGGTATGATGGCGTCCAAACACGCCATTTCAGTCAAAGGAAATTGAAGACAACTGCCAAACTCTGGCGAAAAAATTGTACACAACTCTGTTCAAGAACAGGTATTGGAGCTTCCAGCAAAAATTCAGCTATTCAGCTCCGGTCCATAAGCAAAGTCCATACAGACACGGCTTGCCTTGAGAGAAATTATTTTATTAGTGCAGGTGATTGGCCCTAATATTGAGAATCTCAAGTGGTCCTTGGAGTCAGCAGTGGCAGATTTTCCAATGAATGCAATGCGTGCTACTAAGGACGAATGGCCAGAGAAACTTCCTCATTTTGACAACTGGATGCCGATAATAGTTTGATATTTTTGAGAGAACTTTCATATTTTCCCCGAAGAAAATCAAGCGCTGGGAAAGGATAGGAGCCATTTTAAATTGCAATTAAAATGACAACTCCAATCACTCATCTACAGTAACATGCACGTATATTTCCTGCTGCTACTAGTCAAATCAGAGAGACACACGATATCTGCCGTGTATATGTGAGTCAAAAATCAAAAACCTTAATTTCCTTCCCGAATATCTATAACCTTTCCTCAGATTTAGGGTCTTGAGATTTATAATACGGTTCGTCTCATATTTTACCAATTCGCACTGGTATACAGCAAGAAGCAAAACTCCCTTCTGCTTTTCACAAGCCTTTGTATTCACTCGCACAAACACTTCATCTTTCTCTCTTCACAGCCCCTTGTTTCACTGTTCTGTCTGCTAATGACGAAAGATGCCTCCAAGCAACCGCTTCTATACACAGCACG
Organism: Metallyticus violacea; assembly: GCA_030762175.1. Lineage (NCBI taxonomy): Eukaryota > Metazoa > Arthropoda > Insecta > Mantodea > Metallyticidae > Metallyticus > Metallyticus violacea. The sequence goes on from CM060844.1 coordinate 58,841,142, forward strand.
CCGTACAGTCTCTCTCAAAGAGCGCTGCGCCATATTCAAACACAGTACATTATATAAACTAGATTCAATAAAGCACATTAGCTCAAGATTTAACGTCATAACTTAACTGAGATCTGGAAGCAGTCACAAAGCAGTTAAGCATCAAACGGTTGGAGATGTCCATATTACCAGCACATTCAAAGAGGAAACGCATATCCTCAGGGAATGTAACTGTGTGCAACAGTGATTTAGACTACCTTCTTGTATCACATGTGTTCCGGTAAAACAGCCACGTTGTACATATGCCAAAACTTATTGTAAGTTATACACATTTTAACACTTTAAATTTTTCGTGAAATACGTTTAAAACACCTATCATTTACCACTTTCATGTTCTATATGATAACCGTGCCTTCTGTACCTGTGCTTTCTCAGGAATCTAAGGTATATCTCATTGGAGTGTACTCCAGCATGGTCACGTTTATTCCTTAACCCACATATTGAATCATGTGTTCTTTGAATTTACAGATGTGGCAACTTCGTCTAGAGTGTACATAGAAGGTTTTATAAAAACTTTCCTGTATAATTCTACAAACGCAATTAGTGTGCCAAAGAAAAAATACACGTTCTCCCCTTGAGTTCAAGAATCACAAGACACAATGAATGAATAAGCTCATTCAAGATCTTAGACAAATTCCAAGAAGACAGATCTGACAATGACATATTATTCACTTATTCTACAAGGACAGGTTACAGGGCGTGATCAAAAGGTCTGCCCTCAATCTCGTTGATTATTTTCAATACGTCGTAGCAGCACCAGTCGAACTCTGGCAAACATTCCAGAGCTGTGTTGCATTTGATCAAAAGCAGTAAATATTCGTGTCTCGTGGAGTCATGTACAAGACAATTTGAACAATCCTCTAGTCTCCCCGAAGCACATCATGTCGGTTAACTCAGAGAACGCAAATACGCCCATTCTCGGTGCTTGCATTTTACTGTACACAGATGTACACGGCGAGAACAAGAAACCTCGCGTGGTTTATAGTTGGAACACGGAAGCATAAACAGGGGTGTACAATTTCTAAACGACGCATCAGAAAACATAGGGTATTGTACAGTAAAAATATAAAATTACTGTTTTGATTTCATGCAAAATTATTCTTACATAATATTCTTTTTCGTGAAGTAAAAGACATTCGAAGTAGCTTCGTTTAGCAAAGTTAAAGTTGATTATAACTCTGGTCCCTACAATTTCTGTTTTAAATGTGGTATCACCACATAATCTAAAAACTTGTTTCTATTATCCAGACATCACCTTAGATAACAAATAAGTCCCTCTCACGTTACATTCAAAATAGTTCAATATTGCGCGTTCAAAATGTATACTCTGCAATTCTTGTGATGATTTTAAGTTTTAAGAGTTTACAACCCTTTAGTGGCATAAACTCTGCCCAAAAGTGCATTTTCATAATATTCAGTCATTCATAACACTTGTTTCGATATAATTCAGCAGGCTTCACAAGGAATCTAAATGGTGCATGCGTCATTTCCTGCACAGCGTTGAATGAACCTGTGCGAAGACTGCATTCGAAATGAGCGCGCACCTATCCACGGATCATGCTTGATGTAGTTTTCCCATCAATTCCTTCCAAAAGAACAAAGCATTTCCCATGCTGGTACGTAGCTTAAATTTGATTATGACTTCTGGGTTTTCGCGTAGAAAGGAAAGAGATTTCAGACCATGGACCATATTAAACAGAACGCGGTAAGGCAACTGCTGGTTACTCCGAAAGAGGATTACAGATGTTTTACAAGTGGGAGAGAAGTTGGGGTAATTGTGACGTAGCAACGGGCAAAATATTCAAGGCCATTACGCTCGTTAATTTCAACACTTACCCATTTACATTAAATCGGCATTTAATTAAATTGAAGTTCTTTAATCTACAAATGATTATGTTAATTACTAAGTACATAGCACATTATAAAATATCATTCTATATTGTATTGCTTTATTAAAGAGCAATATTTTGTGTTTCATTAACCAACTCACATGTCAACATATGTTATTTAGGCATCAATGTTGTTCCCTGTAATACTATCAATCACGCAATTGCTAGACAAATTTGGAGGCACTAAAAATGATTCCAAGGGTAGAAATGCCACTTGAATAACGTGCTGCGATTGTAACATTGCGGAAGGTAGAATTGTCGGTTAGTCAAAGTGCTCAAGAATGTGAATGTCTATTAAGTAAATGCAATACATTCTTTCCCTCCATACAAATGTTGGTAGCACAACAAGAATAGCCAAACAGTGATTATGAAATCATTAAAATTACTAGTACAACAAAAGACTTTCAGGGTATGTGGCAGTAAGAAAACCATGCTATATCATAAAGAGAAACTAATGGGCTAGACAAAGTGGCACTGCTGATTGGTCTTAACTACTTTTCATAGCTGAATCCCAATACGAGAGCTTTAGCACCAGAGAAGAATACAATAATGTAAAGCAAGTAGTGTTTTCCACCAGATGCTCTGCTGTTAAACATGCATAGTTTGATTGCGAATGTTATTTGTTAAGTGAATAAAAGATGCATTAAAATGTCACAAAATGCTTAAGTGTACTGTAATACCATCTGATCTGCTTCTAGCAGGAATTCACCTAGATTTGAATACTGCATGAGGAACATTGCATTTAAAGAAAAGCGAGAATACAGAAAGATATCGCTGGGCTGTTTAAAAAGTGGATTGCAACTCCATAGAATAGTTAAGTGGTTAAACGTAAGTTTAAAAAGCTTCGACCATCTCTAGGAAGAGCAACAAATATATAAGAGTTTACGGTCAGAATAATTACATACAAGGATTTACAAATAAACTTTTTCTTCCATGGAGAATGGAATGGATATACAGTAAGGTTACTTAAGCTACAATCCGGTAGAGCCCCGCTGCATACTGGCAGAACCCAGTCGTTAAGGGCGTACAATGTATATGCTGGTAGCAGCATGTAGCTAGTTTGAGAGAATTTTTATCAGTAAAAACTTTGCATTAGTGCTTTCTGTGTGTGTAAATTCTTGCTAACAGTACATAAATCGTATTTTATGCATCAAACATTTGTGAAAACGAATTCTTGCAGAAAAGTGGCGAGGCCATCCAAGAAAATGTTCTAGCATTCGTGTTCCAGATAAAGAAACTGTTCGAAAACTTGTTAAACGTTACGAGAGACAAACTTTCTAGGTGACAAAAACGTATTCTGAGCAACCGTGTTCTTAAGAAACAAAGGTTTGATGAAATATAGGAATTTCCTACTCAAATGTCGGTAATGTGTTACCGCCGAGGGGCTTCATTTTTACACAAGTTAGTGTTTAATATCGAATCTAAACAGTATATTTTATCGTCAAGTAAAATTGTAAATATTAAAATAAAAATACTTCGTTTACTCGCGGCAACCTTTTAGTGCACTTCTCCAGTAAGCAGCCGCCCTCAGGCAGGCCATAACTGAAATAATTTTGCTGTACTTGGATTACGTCCTTTATATTTTTGTCCTGATATAAATATTTCGGTGATTTATTAAAATTGGTTGTATTTTTCCTAAAAAATAAACATACATTTTTAAAAAACACATGGCTGAATGCTAACATTTCTATTGTAATAGCTTTTCTTCTTTTTATAAAACTACTATACACTTTTAGTATTAAAAAGGTATACATTTGAACTTACATAATAGCCATAGAGAGGTCAGTATAATCCGATGTTACTTTATAAATAAGGTCTCAGCATCATAACTTAGTATTCATTTAGCATACTGCAAGAATATTTATTTTAAATTCGAAGCATTGCTCTACTGATATGTATATATTTACCAGTGAAAAAAATAAAATGTTTGGGGCCGAAAGTACACCACCGTTCTTGTTAATATTTGAACAGTTTTAAAAAAAAAGTCCACTCAACTCTTTGGTTTCTAGAGTATTATCAAGGTAAAAAGTGAAAATCGCTGAAAGCTTTTAGCTTCCAACACTTCAATTCTTAAACACACATAGGTGGCTACCGTATTTTCTGTGGACATTTTCGTAACTTCAGGGCAAAATCATGGAGATGTTACCTCGTTTAGAGAGAGCAGGCCGCAGGGTTCACTGCTTGAAGTTTACATCAATCAATTCCGCTAACCATATACAAAAGCAATAACTGTACACATTTCTCTACATCTGACAGTAAAACTGACAAGTAACATGTTCGAATGAGCCGGCATGTAAAAATTATTATGATATAATATCTGTCGACTACGTGCTTGTAGTTATTTTTACAGCTGCAACTATGGTGATGTTTTCATTCGTTACGTTTCAGATAACCGTAGTTACAAAATGTTATATAAGAAATTGCCTTTTCTCATTTTTTCAATCATAATCGCAAAGAAACAAAGAATATATACAAAAACAGTATATTTAAAAGTTTCCATAAAGATAAAACTAGCATGTTCACTAAAGGTGTGAAATGAAATAACAGTAAACGGTTTATTAATGAAATCAAAGGAGATGAAAATAAGTAGTAGTACGAGTATGAATGAAAGGCATTAAATGCATACGGCAGCTGGAAAGACTGTAGTAACACAGTGGCCACGATGCTCATAAACATGAAGTTGTTCTCAGGTCTAGAGATGGGCATAGACATACTCAGCGTCACTATGCACTGCATAAAGACTAACGAATACGATCCTGCTAAACAGTGGTATAAAACTGAGTCATCCTAAAGCAATTTTTTTCCTAAAAAGGAGCAGGTGCATAATTAATGTCGACGTGGCAGGAACGTAAAGGAAATGTCATCAGATCTCCAAGAAGCTTGTGGAAATGAAGCCTTACCGTGTCGAACGATGGCCATTTTGGTGTCATACTTTCGACAAGGACGTAATAGTGCGGAAGATGCGTCATGTGCAAGATGTCTTATCTTTGAAGTCTTCTATAGAATAAATAGTTTGATACTTATAAATATTGCCAATATTTCCTTTGAAGCCATCGTACACTACTGAAGTTTCATACGCAAATCTCTTTAAAGTAGGAAAAGAGGATGGCGCGTAGAGTGCAGAAAGGGATTACGAGAGAGAGAGAGAGAGAGAGAGAGAGAGAGAGAGAGAGAGAGAGAGAGAGAGAGAGAAGCAAAGAAATGGAATTGCTTTTATAATGACTTCTTCCTGAAGAACTTAGTATAACACTAGGAATTCTAGTGGGAATCATTTTCATTCTAAATATAAATTTGAAAATGATTAGGGATTGGTTTAACAAAACAGGTGCAAATAATGTCCAGTTGATTATTATTTAATTTATATATGCAAGAGGGGCCAGTCAATATCCACTCTGTGGGACAAGACAATGAACTAAAAGTAGAGAGTAGAATGTTATCTGAAAAATAAATTACTCCGTCTTATCTCAGTGCATTACTGCTGAAGCAAATGCTTTCTAAAACTCTAGAGATGTTTTTGACTATGTAACTGCATAAACACTAATGAAGTTATCGCGATAAAGCAAACACTAACAGATACAGGAACTGTGAAACATTTTTAATGCGAATTTTTAGGGTTACGTTGGTAACACTGTTGCATTCACATCGACTGCAGTTGTAGACTGGCGGGTTATTTGCTTTGGCAAAGACAACCAAAATATTCTATGTAAACATTTTGTTGATGGATTTTTCCCATTCTGTTTTCGTAAATGACACTTGTTCATGGACTTAGTCGCATGGGATTCCAGCATACAAAATATCTTCTCCGTGCCGTTACTATTGCCACGGATGGCCGAGGTCGCTAAGGCGCGGATTCGTGAGCGGGAGATCTGGGGTTCGAATCCCGCCAGGACCGTCCTTCCTGAGTAAGGTGTTTTCCAAGTTTTCCTCAGTCCTCATAAACTTAAGCCTGGAACATTTCCTTCCTTAAAAAATCCTTTCCCAATATTCATTTCATTTCATGTATAATCAGTGTCCATCGCCTGTGGCGCCTATATAGCAAAAACGTGCGTTAAAACACCATTCATTCATTTTCATTCGCTGCCGTTAATGCCCTTTCTATATACATCCGGTGCTCAAAGAATTGAAATATGCTTATTGAGGGCAGTATAAACACTTCCCAGAGAGTTTTTGTTTGTGTGTGCATGGCCTACCAAGAACAAATCAATATTCAGAAAATAATGATATTTTAAAACTTAAGACGAGTTTTTGACCAACGGTAAATTTTAATAGGATATCAAATCATGTGCAAGGAATTAATAATTTATGAAATCCAGCCCCAAGTAGTTTTATTTAAGAATTACCATATTTTTACCTTGTTCGATTTGTTTCGTATTGTCATTAGATATTCACATAGTTCTGGATTCACCCGCTCTCACCAATTCACCGTGCTTGTAAGCCAGTTTCAACCATAAAAATAAGAATAATAAACACGGAAACTTGCACGCAAGAGCCGTTAAAATAATACGTGATGATAACTAAAACGGAATGACGTCTGCAACTGTGGATTACCTGTTCTCAAACTGGAGAATGTTCAGCTTTGATTATTCATATATGACCAATAAAGTGAATCTTTCCTTCTCAGCGAACGAAATAAACTTATTTAGCTCCTGATCTAGTAATCTCAACATGTACAGTTTTTGCGGAATGAAAGCAATAACAAACGAAGGAAGTAATGAAGTATAAACCTCAATCTATCATACTTTGGGCACATCTAACTCCGAGAGGAGTTTCAGGATATGCTTCAACGTTAGACGACGACCGTACTCACAACTTTCTGTCACTAACATAATGACGAGAAACGAGTGACTATTAGTTTGCGATCTCTCTCCGCCCATGGGTCTTTTGCACACGAAATGTATAGAGATTTATTCATGCATTTGGACAGCAGTACTGAATAAGCAACAGAAACCGTCCTGGAGCATCCTTGAATCGAGAAGGAAGGTACGTAAGGGCGAGGTTGTGGATAGAAATTCTAGATAGAAGTTTCTCATATACCTTCCTTAACTTTTCGCTGCTTTCCTTCCTTATGGGAAATCTTGCAGCAGTTCGTATATCTGCTTGTAACTATAGGTAAAAAATGCGAAGATTAAGTTTAACAAAACTACTACATAATACGCGGAGAAGTATGACACACTCACTACTAACGTCCAACTCTCACGAAAATAGATCGGCGGATCTGCTGCTACGTGAACAGAATTTAAACGAATCATGATATACGCTGAGAGGTAGAACTTCGATTTTGTACACTATGTGCACAAATCTACCAACACACAGCGTTATTAAAAGAAGTTAGAGGGAAAAAGTTAATAATTGGTTACACAAAAGACGTTCCGAAATGATTTACATGGTAGTTCATTATGCAAAATTGTTGAATGCGCTTGGGATCTCACAATATACTTCCCACCAACGTCAATCTTCCTGGTAACACCTACACAGCGTCACGAAACAATCTCGCATGTTGTCGAACATAATTAGAGCGAGATCCAGTGAATATATATTTGTTTTATTTACGGACGCTCTTTAACATCTCGGATCATCAGCGTCCCATTGTCGGTCCTGGTGGTGTAGTGGTTACCATACTTGACTTCTAAACCCAAGATCGCGGGTTCGAACCCGGCCAGGAGCGATGAATTTTTTCGGGCGTAAAAATCCTAAATATGGCTTCCTTCGGAAGGGAAGTAAAGCCGTGGGTCCCGTGTCGTGCATTTACGGCACGAAAAAAAACCTCAAGCCTGAAAGAGAGGCCTCTGAGCAAAATTTGGTGGCCGTTTCACGCCCTGAGTTGAATGGGACGCTGATGACCTGAGCTGTTAAAGAGCGTCCGTAAATAAATCAATAAAAAAAAAAAAAAAGCGTCCCATTCAAATCAGGGCGTGAAACGGCCGACAAATTTTGCTCAGAGGCCTCTTCTTTCAGGCTTGAGGTTCTTTATCGTGCTGTAAATGTACGACAAGCGACCCACGGCTTTACTTCCCTTCCGAAGGAAGCCATACTTAGGGTTTTTACGCCCGAAAAAAACCAGCGATCCTGGCTGGGTTTGAACCCGCGATCTTGGATTTAGAAGGCACCTATGGTTCCTGCTACACCACCAGGACCGACCCAGTGAATATGACGGTTGCGGCACAACAATGAATCTCAGTGATAACACTTTGCGCTCTAGTATTGCTGGTATGGGGCTGCGCATTGTCGTGTTGGACCACTTCCTTTTTCATCATTGCTGAATTCTGTGTCTAAGCCGTTTAAGGGCCTAGCAGCACACCTAGCTGTTGACAGTCTTTCCTTGAGGAAGCCAGTCTTTAGAGAGAATTACTGAAGTGTTCTAAAAGATGGAGCAGTATCAACTTTCTTGGCTCGGGTATTCCCTAAATGTGACGTTCTTCTCTGCGTGAGGTTGTGTGTGACACCATGACTCTCACCAGTCACCAGTTTCTACAAAAAATCCGAATCTTATAATGCATTTCCAGTTTCCGACGACAGACGTAAACCCTTCTGTGACTATGTAAGTCTCGTGGATCGTTTTGAATAATGGTGTGCAGTTTGCGAGGTCAAGACCTGTTTCACATTCCAGTTCATCAAAGACTTGCGGCTATCAGCCACATAATCAATTCAGACACAACCTCAATGTTCCTGGGATGTTGACAAATGACCAATACTCACTTGTTTGCAGATTCCCTGCCACTGGCGAACTCGTCGATTAGCTTCTTGACCGCACATCGCAGTTAAACATCTCTGAAGTTTTGACATCTTCCTCACATAAAAACCATGTTGTCTATCTGTGACCATTACATTCGCCTTGCATCTTTTCACGTTGTTTTCTATTTAGCAACAAACGAACACAATCTTTTTGCTACACGCTTTACTTACAACCGCCATCTAGCGGCTGCACCGCGCTGTCACTTGGATCCCTATTAAAAATCGTCTCTCATATTACTGGCTCATGCAAAAAGTGCCCTACTACGAGGGTTGAAACTTAAATAGTGGCAACACTGCTGTGGTGCTGTGCAACGGAATCTAATATTGTCGATGATAGCACACGTTGTTTACATACCTATCTTTTCTCAGAGCAAATGGACTTTCTCTTCCCACATCACCTGCGTGCGCACCATCGAGAGAAACAGTCACTTGTGAGCTAGCGGTCTAACGTACTGTTGTCACTATGTTTTCGAAACAGGAACAACGGAGTTGGATCAAGATTGAATGTGTCAGAGGTCGTAGAGCACGACAATGTCATAAAGGTCTTCAAGAGGCTTGCGGGGAATCTGCATTTCCTTACAGAACAGTGGCACGTTGGGTAAAAGCCTTCAAAGATGGTCAGCAAACTGTGGCAGACATTCATCGGGCAGGTCGTCCTACGAGCGTCAGTGAAGAAGAAGTGCATGCTCTTCCCGCGTTACTGGCCAGTGATCGATGCCAGACGATTCGTGAGCTCGTCCAAGAAACTGGATTAGCGCATACGGTTGTGCTTGCTTCACATCCTGAAGGAACGCCTGGACATGCGAAAAATTGCATCACGATGGGTTCCGCATGATTTGATGGAAATGGAGAAATGGTTGCGTTACGACGCTGCTAAGACGCACTTGGAGCGCTATGAGCGCGAAGGAGAGACTTTCTTACGCCGTATCATAACCCTGGATGATACATGGGCCAAATCGTATGAGCCAAAACTGAAAGTATGGGTCACCACGAAAGTCGAAAGTTCGTCAGAGCCCCAATACGGTGAAAGTTATGGTGATTCTCGTGTACGGCTGTGATGGTGTTATCCTAACGCATTACATTCCTCCACGGCAGACCGTCAATGCTGAGTATTACCGTTCGTTTTTGGAGCACCACCTGCGACCAGCTTTGAGAAAGAAGCGGCAACACTTTCTGCAGAGTCCACCCATCATTTTGCACGACAATGCTCGGACGCATACAGCGCAAGCCGTGGCTGATTTGTTCGATCGATGGGGCTGGGAAGTACTGTACCATCCACCATACTCCCGGACTTAAGTCCTTGTGATTTTGATTTGATTCCGAAGATGAAGGAACCACTTCGTGGCACTCGCTTCAGAAATGTTCCAGAGATTCGACAGGCAGTAGACCGCTCCATCTGCACCATCAAGAGAACAGGCTCTGCTAAATGTATACTACGACATCCACATCGCTGGCAACGGGTTATACACAACGCTGGTGACTACATTGAAGGACAGTAAAGGTTGCTAACATGTAACTCTTCTGTATCGGTTGTAAATAAATAGTTGCCACTATTTAAGTTCCCACCCTCGTATATACGATGGTATATAGGGGAACTAAAATAGATACACATCACTACCTACTTAAATCCAAAATTAGAATACCAAAAATGCATATTACACAAAGAAAGGCAAATTAAAATTCAGCTGCTAGAGGTGGGGATGAAAATGCAAACACAGGGAAGGGCATTAGGAGAGCAAAGTACTAGAAAACCAAAGAGACTAAAATTTGCAATGAAAAACTAAAACAGGGAGAAATTTTGCAAACCTTGGCGAAACAGAAAAAACTACGAAGATTACCTACATACAATGCAAAAATTAGAGAGCGCTAGTTAGGACATTCTCAACATATGATCAAAGAGGGACAGTTGTACTCAATTTGTAAGTAGATTAGAACGGGATGTGGCTAGAGCCTAAAACAGTTTTTAAGCGTTTAAAAAAACCAACGCAAATGACAAAGCCAGGATAAATAGGATCCGTAACAGCCAATGGTTATATTATCGTTCCAGAAGTGAAATTCTGAGAATTAAGTAACTCGGCGCCGCTTCATTCGCCACAAATTCGAACCCCGCACACCTCGGGGGGCAGGCAGGTAGATTTCCCTGCGGTACTTGCAAGTAAATCAATATTGTTTTATATTGCACGGAAATTTACTTTCAGATAAAAGACGGTGCAGAAGGACCACCTGGAACATAGGAGTAATTATGCAAGGTTACCTCGTTAAGGCAGCTTTATTTTTATTGCGGGAATGCCCAATAAAATCAGAAATAAATGCAGCTGCGTTTTAAAACGTTTGGTTTTAAGTTTCGCCTTTTCATTCAATTGTCATTTTTCTTCGTATTTGCAGGAATTTTGCTAACATTGCTGATAAACATGTCTATTTTAATAGGGTGAAGCCATGCGTGAAAAATTGCGCAGATAAAATTTAGAAATGTTCCAGTCATTATTATACCTCCATTTTTTAATGGTTTCAGATGGATAAATAAAATACAATTTCTCTATTTCTTTTTAATGACATCATGGGTTTCTAGTTATAAAACATCAAAAACGTTTTGCTGTTGTTTGAAGAAGCTTTTCAGTTCCTATTCCAATAAATTCTGTTTAACAAAACTTTCCGTAGAGAATTAATTTTATTTACAAAATATTCAAATGTATTTAAGATGGAACCACAATGACAAATTCCTTTGGACCTGAATGAGGGTCTCACTATGCAACCTAACAGGACCATCTTTGTTTATATACCAGAAACTTGTTTTTTTATGACTAAATTTAATGACTTTGGGAAGGAATGAACCGCAACAGAAGTACATTGTCATATTTTGTTCAGGAACTGCAACAGGCAGTTAGCGTGCGTGATAATGAGCCGTATGGTTAAACGTCCTTAAGGCATAAAACAGCACTGGGCCACGTAACCATAAAAACAGCAACTTTACCAACATCACTTATTAAAATATACCAGAGAATAACGCTCGTGACTTATGGAAGACAACCAAAGAGCTATAAACTTTCGTGTTAGGCACCGCCGAACATAAAAGCAGGATGAATCATGTCTCCCTTGCGAAATCCATAGCTCTGTTTTATTATGCTCTCCAAAAGTTTTGGTGCCAATTTTTCATCTGGTGCTCACAGCACATCTGATTTATTACACAAACATCACCTGCTGCGGATATCCGTGTTACAGCATCAAATACTGAAAATACTTCTGGGACTCTGTAAGTACACACGGACACGCTATAAGTTTAAGCTAAACAGTACTTAAACATGCAAACTGTGCTTCCCTAATATGCAATAGCCTTCGTGCAACGCGAAACATAAGTGGAGAAAATTATATACCCTATATGCTTCTGAAATAGCAGCCGCGCAAAATATTTCTCTTGAGATATTGTCTGGAGAGAATGAAACCACCTTGTACATTTGCTTATGACAGATCTGCCTTAGCTTTTGTTCACATTCATACCAGGTAGATTTCAGACTTGGAACAAAATTTGGGCGTGAAAAATAGTCCGGTTTTCCGTAAACCAAATTAGAAAAGAAAGATTAATTTAAAAGATATCTAAAATTGTATACACAAACTTAAAAGCTTCCTATATACACGAAAATGAAACATTCAGATATATTCAACTTTTGTGTTCGATATGCACACAGAATGTTAAAAAATTAAACAGCATCCGAGGGTAGGTCCATAAGTTCTCGGCCTAACCATTTTCTAGGTATGATAAAGACAAAAACTATATTTCACTTTTCAATATAGTTACCCTTTATTGCAATACACTTCTCACATCTTTGAATTAACATTTCAATCCTCCCGCTCCCAAAATAACAAGTCTTCTCTGCAAAATTGGCGTTAACAGCATCCATCACTTCTTCGTTACACTTAAATTTCCTTCCTCGAAGGTAATTCGAGAAAAGTGCACTGCGGGGAAGTACTCCATCGATGCCACTATTTAAAAAAAAAAAAAAAATTGAATGGTTGAGTACAACCGTGGGCTGACGAGCACAGATGATGAGCACAACATAAGAAACGATGATAAAAAAATCTATGTATAGTTATAGTGTTAGGCAGAGAGAAGACTCAAGTTGAAACAACCACTATGGCGTATGTATATGTACATATATAAGTTGAGAAACATGACCACTAACACTTATCAAAAAAGCTTCCAATGCAACCCAAGAGGGTCTGGATTTTTTCAATATAACCTGCGCCGTTTCATAGCTGATCAAATCTGGGTTCATTTTGCGCCCGAGATGTCAACCGAAACAGTGGGGAGATTTCGATTTCCCAGCTTGAAATAACCGATGATAGTAAAGTCGGTTGACATAATCACGACTTCACATTTCTGCTATGCATTATGATTGATTACTTTCCAGGAAAACCTTTGAATGAAATAGTTACATTATAATATCTAACAAAAGAGGCTAGGTATAGCGTGGAAGATAATTTTCCATACGATAATGCACGCCAGCAGATTGGAATCACTACAAAGGCTAAGGTCAATAATTTAAATTAGAACTTACTAAAAGGTTCTTAGCTCGCCAGTAACGAGAATAAGACTCAGTCTGCTTTGCGACAATTCAATACTGAGAACCAGAAAAAATTATATCCGATGTTAAAGAACTATGCCACAATCGTTATAGATGTTTTAGACCGGTCTTAGAGATAGGGGATTTGTGGTCCACGAAGAAAAATAACTTGAGTAGATAATCAGCGTTTTCAGAATTTAGTGATAAAAAATTTGAATTTCGGGACTAATCATGACAGTATGGTAATGAACAACCTTTAACTGATTTGTGTTACGTGGTTTAGTGTAGAGAGAGCTATAACTGTGTGGCCTAATGCAGTTTTTCCAAACCGATGGGTTTTGACCTACTGACGAGTCGCGAAATCTCGCAATGGAGCAGGAACCCAAAGAAATGCTTACGTTCTAATAATCGTTTGGTATTCAAGACTTAAAAAATTGTGAACAATTGGCCTAATGAATAAGGCTTTAGTTTCGAAGATTATACGTTCGAGTTGTGCAATGTGGCTTTATTTATCGTGCGTGTTAAGAAATGTAATAAATAAGATCCGAAAACTATAAACATTTGTATATCCCATTTCGAATAGAAGCTTCATTTGTCATTAACGTTTTGGTTTTTAGATACTTAATTACGTAAGTTAAGGATAGAACACCAGTGTATTTCAAATTGCTTGACTAATAATGCAGTGTAATTTATTAACACCCTGTATATCAACTTGTATTTTTCACGACTATTTCTTGTGGTAACAAGCGTTGTTCAACAATACTGATTTATTCAAGGTTCGTCTACGAGATATGTCTTGCCGAAATGAAAAAACTTAAAATAAGAACAGTGCATTGGGACTGCTAAAGGATGATATAAGACATAAATAATTACTAATATTTTAGATTGCTTACCCCAAATGCCATCCATTAACATGCTATTAGTAAATTAGTCCTGCCACAATTCCATATACTACATAATTGTATTGGGACTGAAATAGCTTTGGCCTTTTGCATATACTCATATCATTTTTCTGTATCATTTTACAGAAACAATTTTGGAAATAGCTTAAAATTACATCCAGTGATAGGCCAGTAAAATAGGTTATACACTGGGGATGTCTTTTTCTTCATCAAAACAGTAGCAGATCCAACTAAAATGTTACAGCGTTGAAATGGCTTCTGTCTGTATCGCACAGTTACACATGGAGTTTCCGCCCAACCTTTCTTTTTTATGTACGGCAGTATGTCTATCGATTTTACTATGACAGAAAACGACGGCCGGTCATCAGTTTCGTTCCCGTTTACGACCACAATTCCTCCCATTCAGAGAGGAGCACTTTTATTTCGAGCTGCCCAATAACGTATTTAGCATAGAGGTTCCTCTCCCAGCTGCCTGTTTACTGCCTCTACATTCTAACAGGGCCGCACTTCTCTCGCCACCTGGTACACAGCATAAATCCCCTTACTTACACCTACTCAGTGCCTATAATTCAATGGGAACATCTATTAACTCTCGTACCTAGATGCGCTTCAGGCTTATAGCCTGTACTACCCCGTGGAACAAAAGAAAGCACGTTTATGAGGCACTAAGGTCGATTTAGGGCATAACAGCGCTGTAAGCACTCGACTGTTCATCTAGACGTTGCACTGCCAAGCCATCGTCCCAATAGTTTCCTATAATATAACAAAAGCAATAATACATGACATGGGTTGCTCCGTGTCCTCTCAGGTGGCTGTTTTTCATTGCTTCCTGGATATCCTTCTGTCTGTGGTCCTTCTCTTTTCCGTCCACCTTCGTCAGTCCTGGTGGTGTAGTGGTTACCATACTTGCCTCTTAAACCCAAGATCGCGGGTTCGATTCCGGCCAGAGCCGATGGGTTTTTTCGGGCGTAAGCATCCTAAGTATGGCTTCCTTCGGAAGGGAAGTAAAGTGGGTCCCGTGTCGTACATTTACGGCACGATAAAGAACATCAAGCGTGAAAAAAGAGGCCTCTGAGCAAAATTTATCGGCCGTTTCACGCCCTGATTTGAATGGGATGCTAATGACCTGTGATGTTAAAGAGCATCCGTAAATAAATTTGATCAAAATTTTTCCGTCCCTTGATGAAATCCATTCATATGTCTTCTTTGATTACAGCTCTAAACTTATACCATGTGAATTGTTTTGTTAAAATCTTCTCTCTTGGTGAACGTCCTCAGTAATCCTAGTGTCAATATTTATTTATTTAAAATAAACTTAAAGTTGTCAAATTTCTGAACCGCATGAAGTTCTGCTTGTAGCGTATGATTTATAAATGAGTTTTTTTTTTCTTTTGTAGTTTATTCCACAATATAGGATTATGAACTGAGGTTGCATTCTTTAGTTTCGGGTCTATTTACGGACGCTCTTAGGCCATTAGCATCACTTTCAATTCACAGCGTGTGAAACTGGCGATAAATCTTACTCGAAGGCACTTCTTTCAGGGTTGAAGTTGTTTTACGTGCCGTAAAACTACGATACGAGAGCGATGGCATTACTTCCCTTCCGAAGGAAGCCATACTTAAGAGTTTACTCCCTAAAAATCATGGCAGTGAAATAACGCAAGCTCGCATACTAATCGGCGAATTATTAGTTTTTCTATTCCTTTGCAATAAAGCACTGCTTTATTTTAATTTGTGTTTTAACATTTAGAATGTTTCTATGCATTGCAAGCTATCATTTCCAAAGGTGGAAAGTTTTAACACCATCTCTCGTCGAATTTCCCACCACGTAATGTTCAGTTGCACCTGCCTTGTGGTCAGGCGATTGCGATTTTTCTTCCAGACACCCGCAGGAGTAATCAAACACTGGTACTCAATAATACTGTTTAATGCGGTTCAGTTGGCAATACCTGACGCTCAGAGGTAGACACAAAGATATGCCGTGCTTGATTGCATGCTTCGTGCAAAGCACGTCTGTTCAAATACTAGCTTGACGCTAAACTCTCGCCTAACACCGCTGGCCATTCACTACTGATAAACTGATACTGCTAGTTTCGTGCTGATGGCTGCATCCATGCGCCGCATTGTGCAATTTAATGTTAAGTTACACACCGGGACGCGGGATGATCTGTGTGCGCGTTAAATATCTGTCATCACCTCATGACAAACTTAACTGCTCCACGTCATTAATTTCGATCGCACTACAACTGTAGAGTTCGCGTGTTTCCCAATAGTTATCGAACCTTGGTTTAAAGCCATGATTTACATGCTTTAATAACGGACACATATCAAAATACAAATCTGTACATCTAGCCTCAACAGTTTGGGGGACGAGGGACGCAACGCAGCTGAATCTTCAACGTATTAATTTATAATCAAATTGTTTAACTTAAGCAACTGCTTTAACTTGAAAGGAGAATTTTTTATATACGAGGGTACGTTCGTAAGTTCCCGGTCTCGAAGATAAGGATTATCGCCTTCATAAAACCCTTATCTGGTGTCATGTGTAGAAGATTGTGACATGTTCAAAATGGAGTTTTCAGCTGTTATTAAGTTCTTCACAAAAGCAGGACTTACTCCAAATGAAATTAAACAGCGATTGGATGGTGTATACGAGGAAGCATCCCCCTCCTATTCTACCGTAAAAGAATGGGCCAAACTTTTTCGAATGGGTCGAGAAAGCATTGAAGACGAAGAGCGTGCAGGTCGGCCCTTGGAGGTGCTCACTCCTGAAAACATAGCTCTTGTGGAAGAAAAAAATATGAACCGGCGGCTCAAAGTTACAGAAATACCAGCAAGTTTGCCCTTTCTAAAACAACAGTCCTTCAGAGTTATTCATGAAGATTTAAACATGAATAAGATTAGTGCAAGATGGGTGCCTAGACTTCTTTCCTCAATCCAAAAGCAACAACGAGTCATCTGTTGACAGGCATTTTGGAGCTCTGCCGTGACGAGAGAGAAGTTCCGCAAACCATTGTTACAGGAGATGAAACTATGGTCCTCCACTGTGATCTCTTGTCCAAAAGAGAATCAATGGAGTGGCGTAAAACTGGCGAAGCTCCGCCTCTAATGGCCAAGATCACTCACTCAACCAAGAAGAATATGGCCACAATCTTTTGGGACTGTGAAGAAATACTCTTCATTGACTTCAAGGAGAGGAACACCACAGTAAATGGGAAGTACTATGCTGTCGTACTGCATACACGACATGCTTCTATCAAATAGAAAAGGCAAGTAAAGGTGAGTGTGGTGTGCGCCTTCACGAAATGCCATTGTGCACACAGCTCTTGTTGCAAAAGAAGCTGTGAAGAAATATGGCTTCAAGGAGATCGACCATCCACCTTACAGTCCAGATCTGCTCCCAGTGACTATTCCCTCTTCTCAAAACTCAAGAAGGACCTTCGAGGAAAGAAATTTAAGGTGAGAAGAAGTGATGAATGCTGTGCCCATTTTGCAGACAACACTTCTGGCATTTGGGGGGGGGGGTTGAAATGTTAATTCAAAGATATGAGAAGTGTATTCCAATAAGGGTAACTACTACATTGAAAATTGAAATAGATTTGTCTTTATCATACCTTGAAAATGATTAGACCGCAATCTTATGGATTTACCCTTGTAGATCTCAGAAAATCATCTTTTTGTGTCAGAAAAAATTAAACAGAAAGAATATATAGAAATTATCAGAACTTTTTCAGCAATGTTAAGAACGAAAATCACCTTAAAAAGAAATACAATTGATTGAGACGTGTACACTACTTCCCAAAAGTGTTTGAACACCGTTTGTTTCCTTAGTTAACAAGTAGTAATAGTAGTATAACCAAGGGAGTTTTCGAAAAACAGAAAAACGTGTTGTAATAGATAGCCCACACAAAGTGGGTCATAGCATGCGTGAAATACAAAACGAGAACGTTCCCTTGGAAAGTAAACGCGATCAAACGTCGGGTTATTCTCTCTTGTTTTAGTAAGCGAGAACGTTTGTGCTGCTACGAGAATCCCATATCTCGAGAGTGGCCTCTCGGTAACGAGGTGACTGGAGGATTCTCGCAGTAACGAAAGAGTGGCCCAACTTGGCTGCTTACGAGAATGAGTTATTCTCCAGGCAAATCTTCGCATGCTCAGCGAGAGTGAGCAAGTCAGGCCACCAAGATACCAGCCACACTAAAAGCTTATTTGGCTGGCTTTATTGGAAAGTGTCCATTTTACTTTGAAGGGTCATGTAGTTTATTCAATGTAACAAGAATCGTTTTCGCAAGGGAGAATTGCGGTGACTTCTAGAACTTAAGACAACTATTAGCAGCACACACGATTGCTTCAAAATAACAGCAGACATTAACCATGTGACTCATGGCATAAAGAATCTACTTCATGCGAAGAGCATTGTTTGAAGAAAAAAACAAAAAAACAAAACAAAACAAAAACAAACAAAAAACAATGATGAGAACTGCCAAGAAGAATATTAAGATTACAATAGGCACAAAAAAAAAAATAAACTTAAGAACTTAATCAGTGGAAGAATGCGTTATAAAAGTTTGAGTTATTTAGTACAAAATACAGCAAGTTTCTCTAACTTATAAAAGGAGAAGGCATTTTTTCCTACAGTTTTTCCCGCCCTTATTTACGGGCGCCTTTTAACATCTGTTATCAATTCAGGGTGTGAAACGGCCGGTAAATTTCTTAGGAGCTTGTTCTTTTAGGCTTGATGACTTTAACGTGCCGTATATCTACGACATGGGCCCCATGCCTTTACTTTCCTTCAGAAGGAAGTCATACTTAGGGTTTTTACCTCGCGATCTTGGGTCTACGAGGAAGTATGGTTACCACTAATAGGACCGATTCTTCTACAGGAAGCGTGGAGGTGGTTCAGATAATATGACGTGTTGAACTAGAAAAGTAGAAAGGCTAAAACTATGACACCTTGAAGTTCTGATTGTAATCACTGAACACCGAGAACATTAGGACAGAAAGAAACCCTTGAATAATACAGTCATTTAAAAAAAGAAATGACGGAACATCTCCGAAGACACTCTTACATTCTCGACAGAAAGGATGCCCAGAGTGTGCAAAGCAGTTATAAATGCAAGAAAAATCTAGACCGTATTGTAAATTTCCATTAATTTTCCTTATGAATAACATCAAGAAAGAAAACATATGAAAAAAATTACCGGATATTAGCAGCTCCGAATTTAATACATTAAAGAACGAAAGAAATACTGAAGTCTAGAAAAATTAATTCTAATTGCCAAGAAGGACATATTGAGAAAGTCAAAAAAAAAAAAAAAACACACCCAACGAATAGCTGATCTAGTTATTTAAAATGAATACTGGATTACACACCTAAAGACAAAAGGAATGCTCATTGATAAAACAAAGTAATTTATGTGGAGGGCGGCGTTTTCAGTGCTGAATTTACTATCTCTTCCTTCGCATTTTCCATGTTCAATGTTGTGAGATATGAAGTCTAAATATAAGGGGGAACCGAAACAATTAGACGATTACTAACTTGATAATGAACACTTCAATTGAAAATTACGTATTTAATAGTAATTACATAGCAATTAATTATGCCACATAACTTTAGTGAGATCCGCCGGCCATCCGGCTACCTTCAGATAATTGTCGGACTCTCAACATCTCTTCCGGTGGTGTAATCTTTCATCTCCTGGATATTGCGAGGTACGTAAGCGTATACTTTTCTCTTTAAATACGGTACCCTATAAATTAGGTGATTGAAGAGGCCAAGCAAAGTCTCCGAAACGATACATGGCGTGCTGGGAATATTCCTCTGACGACCTCCATTGAATTTCGTGCAATGTGGGCACACCCAATCGTGTGTCAACAGTTCTTCACCAAAAAACTGTCTCTCAATATCTCATATCGTTTCGATGTTTTCAAAGCGAGAGATCGGAATACAATATATCTACATCATACGGTTTAAACCAGTATGCATTTTCTTGTCTATACATTAATAAATGATATTCTCTGACGTTCAGTACCCTACGTGGTCGATCAGAATGTTTTCTGTACATTCACGGAATATTGACCCAATTGAATGTAATGTGTTGGTACCTAATCATTTCATCCTAATATTATTGCAACAGGCTTCATAGCAACTAAACCTGATTCACCTACATGTGGCAGTAGGGCCAAATTGAAAACGTTGAATTGTTTCGGCGCCTTCCTGTACTTTTACGCATTAATTTGTTTATAACACAGTTTTATACTGCAATTTTTATCTCATTCCTTTGGGAGGTACGGGGTTGTGGGGGAGTTCCAATTGCAGAGGTGCCAACCTCTTCCAGGCGTGTTATCAGCAATACTATTATGCAAATCTTCCAACATTCAGTTCTAAAACCATTTATATAGTTGCATATCACCTGTTAGATCTTCAGCAATTAAAAATCCTTGTATCATGTTCTGCAATGAACAGCTGCTTTTGTGCAATTTTTTACTTAAAGCATACTTCTCCCCATGATGCATTTCTTGATTTGTTTTATTTACGGACGCTCTTTACTATCTCAGGTCATCAGCGTCCAATTCAATTCAGGGCGTGAAACGGCTTCTAAATTTTGCTCAGAGGCCTCTTCTTTCAGGCTTGAGGTTCTTTAACGTGCCGTAAATCTACGGGACCCCACGGTTTTACCAACTTTCCCCCATGATGCAGAACAAGAGTTGTCACTAAAATGTAAAATAAGCAAACATGGCAATTCCGACATGCAACCATCTCGATATTTACTACCGCGATACTATTGCTTTATTGTAGTAATTTTCCGCTCGACCGTAATGTTGTAGTAGTGGGAGGAGGGGGGGGGGGGTCGTGATAATTAAGCTGCAATTTTAATTTCTGCAATACTGATTTATGTGATGGTCTGGTTCATCAAGAGAAAAGTAAATATGCGGAGACTTTTGAAAACTTCAGAAATAGAACGTTAACACCTGACAATACATTTGCAATGATTCTTTGTCACTTATGAAACAAGCGTTTGTTCCGTTATTTAGAATATGTCTCAGGACGATGTGGCCGAGTTCTGTCTACCTGCTGTTGCTTATTCCTCATCCAATAAAGCACTGAAAGTGCTCATCAGGTGACGTAAAGAAGCTTTAGTGTGCAAGACGAAACTAGACAGCGCAAAGCAATCTCGAATCCGCGGAACACGAAAAAGCTTTATTAAAGAAGAAAACATGCCAAGAAAGGGCGAGATGGCGGGTGATAAAGGTGGACGGCAGGCTTTCATTACAAATTTCACGAGAATTTCTTTCCTAATTTAGGTGCGTTTAATGTGAATATTTTCTCGCCAGCTTGTATACCTCTAGTGTCGCTGATGGGAGAATATCTTATTTTATGAAAAATAATCAGTAAAGTACATACCAAAATACATAATTCGTTTTAAAATATTTCAGTTGCATGATGCCTATGTCCGCCATCCTCGTGTTGGATAAGCACGTTTTTCAACTGCATCTGCTACAATATTTCACGCGATGCTCTTTTTTTTTTTTTTCTCACCTTTCGATAATCAAGAGTTTCAAATATGTCATCGTAAAGGGCTTGGTGCACCGTTAAGATCGTACAGATTTCCTTGAGAAAAACAACACTATGGACAAAATCAGGCTCATTTCTACGAACCAGATATGAAAGCTGATAGAATGAATGGAAGCACCCTTTTCGGTCAATGAAACTCTGCGATGTCAACGAACGTCATTTCCAGACACTGCCGTAACTTCCTCTAGGGCAACATTCTTCCATATAGAAAATGACATCTGCTTTAAACGAACTACGCTAATGACAAGAATTAAAGTTTAAGATAACCCTCACGAAAATGCTATAGCCCTATGCTGCTGGATGTTCCATACTCTCCATTCCTTCGCTAAAATGAGATAGGCATTGCATACAAGTTATCCACATAGCAGGGTAGTCATTGTACACAAACTGGTGCTAATTATTGTTATTGTTCTTAGTTATGCCACTAGATAAATATAGTCTTGAACAACGGACTTTTATATACGATATATTGTGAAAACTGTTTCTTGCACAGAAGCGATAAGGCTATTCCAAGTTGAGTAACTGTTCGTCAACTTGTCAAAGTTACGAGAGACAGTATTAATGATAAAACGTATTCCGAATGGCCGGGTCTTGGGAAAGAAAAGTTTTGTGAAATTTCTTACGCAGATGCCGGCAATGTATTGCCGCTAAGGGGCATCGTTTTCAACATCTCTCACTACACAAGTTAGTGCTATAAATACATTATTTTATTTTCAGTAAAAATATAAATACTAAAATAAAAACATTTACTTTGCGCGATTTTACTTCCCTCTTAAACATCAGCGACTTTGCGGTCCATAAATTAAATAACCTCATCGCACATTTAAGCAATAGTTCAAAGCTGGAACAAAGCTTCCAGTTGGATCGACACATATTTTCCGCAATTGGATTAAATGGCCTGATTGAAGAGCATTTCACGCAGCTACTCTACAAAACGTACAAGTTCCAAAATAGGCCCTACAATTAACATGACGTATAGCCCACATCTCCACTCCAGTTCAAATGATCGCGATTTTATGCGTTTCAAACTGTTAAGTAATCAATTCGTGGCACACTTACAAGTGCCGTGTATGATTTTAAAAACCCTCCTTTCGTTCCCTACAGCAGTCAGGGTTGGTAGCTTGCAAATCTTTGCACAGCATATGATACATAACCAGACGAAGCTAAGTGAGGTATGATGGATTAACCTCGCCTGGAAGCATGACATCGAAATCACATGCCGCCAAGGCCTTCCAGATAATCTCTAAAGAAAACTAACACTCTAATCCAACCCCCTCCAGCCTCGCGCGCGCATCCTCTCACCCTCTCTCGTTTCATGTGTTATCTTTTCTCTTTAACCCTCGCTCTCTTTCTCTCGCTTTTATATTTTCACTTTGCAAGATTAACTGTTCAAATCACATGCTCTACCATCACCCGGGGAAAATGCAGGCGCTCACAAACAAAACAAGCCGGGCGCGTTTTATGGAAAGCGCAAAATGCTTTCGGGTAGAAAGTTCACTTCCAAATCAAGTGATTACCTCCTTACAGTCTAGCGATAAATCGACAAATTTGCACCTCAAGTTGTCATGTAAAAGACTTATCTTAGGGAACAGCCTGGTTTCCCTCCCGTGTGTATCTTATGAGACAAACTTTGCATATATTTAAAAGTCCATTTATAAGCAATTTTACTCTTTACTGCTTTTGATAGCAGCACCTGAGAGCAACAATTTTTTTTTAAATTTGGAATTCTATTAATACTGAGTGATAGACCAAGTATGTTCATTCAAAACGCTTGTTTTTACTGAATAGGCATATTTTAAAACTGGTTAATTACCTTTGCGTTTCAGAAGAAGAAGTACATTAATATGAACTTAGTTTAATTTTGCATGTTTATGCTAAATATGCTTTTATTTATTTTGCATGAAACTGATATGACTCTATATTTATATATTTTTTAAAAAAGTATTGCTTTTAAGCAACACTTGCTTCTAGATGAGCTTTGCTTATATTTCCGATTCCAGGGATTTATTTACTCTCTCCATACTTTCGCCGTTCGCACTCTCGGTTTAGAAGCCGTAACATCGCAGCTTCCATCCACCCTACAGCTCATAATTTAATAACATCCATGAACGAAACCGATAATGGAACAAGTTTCAAAGGCAGGATGTGGCTCTCTTTACGAGGCGTTCTAAGGGAAATCATAAACGATTTTAAGGTTACAATTTGAAGCGCATACGGCAAAGAAAAACCGGAGTCTTGCTGTGTTTTACCCCTTTTTAGTTTATCGCCCGTCCGTCAAGACTCTCAAAATAGACCCAATAAACGAGGGAAAGAGCCGATAATTCCTCGGGCGACAACTCTCTGCGTCTTCACCTTTAATCTCCTTCAAACAAGCTCCTCTCCCAAGTGCCAACTCCGGGAAAAGCCTCTGCTCCGCATTTACGAAACCACCCCGCCTCCCATTTGCTGCGGCTTTCTTTGTAAACATCTTCGGTTTTGCTCCCAGTAATAAATGACAGGCTAAATTTTCATAACAACTGACTGTGCAGAAACGTAGCGTCGACTATGTGCGCACGCAGCGCTAATCTACTCGCGAAATTATCTAAGCAGTTTGCCCAATTATAAATGTTAAGTTTTTGTATAGTGAGAAAATAATGCATTAGTATGCAGAAAATATTAAACATTTATTACAATCGATTTTTGTGCTATTTTCCATTGTTATCTACTATGCCGCTTATAAAAGCATCAGGTTAAAGCAAGGAGAAATTTAAGCTTATTTGCAATCTTACCTTTTAAGTTTAATTAACCCACTTTATATGCCCCACGCAAACAAATACTAATTACCCCTGCTTCCTTCACATGAATTAATTTTAATTGTTGCGGCACAAGAGGCTTTGCAGAAGGTCAGGTACTCGGGTAGTAGAAGGTTAAAGGTATTCAGTATGAAGAGCATTAATAATGAAATAGGGCGTATTATAACAATGGATGAAAAATTACATTTTAAGAAACATGCAGAAATTACAAGAACTAGAGCAAAAAAAAAATTATGTTTAAGCTGGCCAATATTGGACAGAGATATTTTTATTAAATAACTAAAAAATAATGGACATTATTGGCGAAAAGTGTGGATATTAAAAAAGAAATGAAAGATTCTTATTACAAATATGGCAATGAGAATGGGATGAAATAAAAGAAGGTGAATTGAGCATGAAATCTTCCCATTCATAAAGGAAAGATTACAATTTAAGCATATTCATCCCAACAAGGGTTTAGTACATTATGTAACAGGACACGGTTCATATTGCTCATATTTGCAAAGATTACAAGCAAACAATACATGTACGAACTGTAACGTGATCGATACACCGGAACATGTCTCATTTCAATGCCCTAAATAACAGTCAATTGTAGCAGAGGAAAGACGACTACTTGCAGGGAAACACATTTGGAACAACATGAGAGTCGAAGATGATTTTAGGATATTCAATGAACTAACAAATAAAATATGCAAAATGGCAGAAGAGTATGTAAACAGCAAAAACCAAAAAAGAGAAAAAATTCAAACGTCGAAATCGTATATTCCCCTAGAAGATCCCAGAGAATCAGGGAAAGGCAAGAAAGATGTTTACAAGTAGAATTAGTTGAAGAAAAATGTGATAAAGAGGATAACACCCGATTTGAATCATAAAAAGAGAACAGAATTGACAGAAGAAGGGAATAATGGTAGTTTTCGGGCGGAAAGGAAGCAGTTGAGAGAAGTAACGGAGATCAAAAGAAGGAGAGAAAGGAAGGAAACTGCACTGTCAACACACCATGGTCCAGTATGGCTGTTGCTTGAGACCGGCAGCAACTCCGTTGATGCCCAGGTCCTGATACCAGGAATTCCGGTGAGGAGCAGCTCGGATACCTAGCGTCAGCAGAAATGGAGATTGTAGACATTAAATTGGATAAAACTTGTAAATTGATTAATTTTACATGTAATTATTGCTACTGGGTACCAGTAGCAATTGTAGATGTAATTATAAGTCATAGTAAAATAGCCGCAGTGCT
This sequence comes from Metallyticus violacea, assembly GCA_030762175.1. Lineage (NCBI taxonomy): Eukaryota > Metazoa > Arthropoda > Insecta > Mantodea > Metallyticidae > Metallyticus > Metallyticus violacea. The sequence goes on from CM060844.1 coordinate 58,866,868, forward strand.
GGATTCCAGTAACCGGTTTAGTTTTTGAAGTTTTAGTTTTGTTTAGTTATAATATTAGTATAGTAGATTTTAAACTTAAATTGTAAGGAAAAATGTAAGAGGAATAAACAAAATAAATCTGGAGTATTATGTCCTGATGGAGAAACATATCAGTTGTAAGTATTGCAGGATAAAAATAAAAAAAATAACAACAATGGATTTAGCCAAAGCTTAAAGTGTTAAAGGTGTAAATCCCCTACCACCCTTAGCTTTGACGAGCACTATATTTTTGTCTACAAGCCATAATCCATATTACTAGTGAAATGAAGAGTTCTGGATAATGACCAAGGAAACGCCGAAAGCTTTTGAATAATAAATATTATAATTAATTATTTAATTTGTAACCCATGCCTTGATAGCAGCTGTTCAGCTGCTGTAAAAACGCAAAGTCATGGAAAAACGCCAAAGTGCCATTTATGCAAGACTAGCCAAGCAAGGCATTTGCGCATTTCTCTCTGTTAAATACTCTCTATATAAAATTCTCGCAAATAGAGGTTTAGACTGCCCAGAAGCTCAAAGTCGTCAGTAATGTGCGATAAGGCATAAGCTATTTTTCACTACCAATGATGTGGGACCGCGAAACATGTAGTACGTCGACCATGCAAATCAAATTTCATGACGTTTGAGGTGTATGCATGTTTCTAGGTTACTATCACCCCACTGTATGCAACCAAACAATAAGTCTGAGACGGTAAGAGGCGCTTGGAGTGGTATGAGTACTATGTAAATCAGAGTTTAGCACGCATGCGCTAGAGCAAAGCTTTTGTTCTTGGGGCTCCACATGTTTACAATGTTTTCTGAATTATATAGTACTAAACATCACATTTCTATCTCTAGTGACGGATATTCTATGATTTGTTATAGGGACTTACATCTTGGTTTTTTTTTTTTTTTTTTTTAAATCATTTAATATCCTTAATTTGGTTCTTGGAGGAAACTTTATTGCAAACATCTGCGAACGAATAGAATTTACTACGCAAATGAGACATTTTATAAGATGCGTTGCAAAATGATACGACCAACTGACATAACTCGTCTTGTAAAGAGAAAAACTGAAGTTATATATATTCTAAAATACGCACTTCAAATTATATTTATTAGTAACATTTCAGAGACTGCTGATTACAAAAAAAAATTGTCTTTTGCAAAATGATAAGACCACTTGACAGTAATATCCTACAAATGAACAAAATCAGTCATAGCCTCTCTAACTTTCTGTAGCTCAAGATAGTTCATTCATGCAGATATAATGGAATCCCTGCACATGGCTTCCCATCGATAAACTGACCTGCATAAGATTCCCCATAGGTTTTAGGCCCGGGAAATTGGCAGGCCATTCCATGACACTATCACTTTTGCGGATCTGGCATTATGGATGGTTGCATTGTTCTGCAGGGAATGCAATGTTTTACCTACATGCCCAAATCCACTCCAGACCATCAGAGACTTTCCTCTGCCTCTTTGAAAACCGTTCCTCTTCTTTCTGAGGTCATGCCAGTAGTATGCTGCTGAATTCCTTTTCGTCGCTTCCCTTTCTTCCTTCCAGGTGATATGTTCTTTGGCCCAGTCAACCCTTTGGACCGTCAGTCGGGGTTGCTTCTTATTTTCCAATACTTTTGCTTGTCTGGAACACGTCGATTTGTGAACTCTGCGAGTGGGATCACGAACTAGTAGTCCCAGCGATAATCCACCAGTACTGAGCTTTCTGACCGTTACTCTTTAGTCGAGGCGTTAGTATTTGACGTTTTCCAGGCAATTTTTTCGTTCTATATAATTTTCTAGCTTCGCGAAGTTATTTATTACACATGATGACCTGCCAAGCCTTCTTGCTCTTTCTTGCGACGAACTTTTTAGGTTTCATCTGGTTTTATTCGAAACTGGACAACTCTGTTTTCCGACTCATGGCTACTTAATCGTACACTCTTCAAAAACACAAGATTGTTGATTTGGTTATTTCAATTCAGAGAGTGAAACGACCGAGAAATTTTTACTCAGAGGCTTCTACTTTCAGGCTTGAGGTTCCTTCTCGTGCCGTAAAAGTACGACACGGGACCCACGGTTTTACTTCCCTTCCGAAGGAAGTCATCCATCGACTCTGACCGGGATTGAACCCGCGATCATGGTTTTAAGAGACATGTATTGTTACCACTAAACCACCAGGGCCGATACAGTGTTTGCGTAAAGTCACGAAGTATTCGGCCATATCTTAACATTTTGCAACAGGACTATTTTCTGTCTTCCAAGCTGTGTGCAATGAATGAATGTGTTTGTAACTAGCCCTACAATCAAGGTAATATAATTTGTGACGCCCTAAATTCACATATACTTCATTTCATTTTCTTTTTATACATAACGAGTTTCGCTGCCTTTCAAGGGCGTTCTCCCTAGGGCATAGACGAAAATGTATAGAGCTCTTGAGTAAGATTGAAGTTTCGATTAATCAGTTGGTCTTATCATTTTGCAACATCTCTTAGCACAGGAAGCAAAACTTAGGAACAAAGCATCACATAAGCAGTTATTTTAATAAACATATATCTGGGATTAATTTTACTTTTTGATATAATTTATTGTATTTTTATTTTATTTAGGATTAACTGCATTGTAATAGGATATGCATACACATGGATAGGTTGATATTAAATGGGATAAATGCATTTTTAATTCTTCAGAATTACTTTCTCCAAAAGGTCAACCTTTGACCTGTAGACACGCTGCAGTGGATGTTAACGCATGACATCTCTGCGTCACAAGGCCGGAAGCGGCATCTCTACTGCGTGCTATAATGACATTCGCTTTCCAAACCACTGCCGGAACATGATGTAAACTAACCTGTTTATTGCATTCTAGTGAACTATTTGGATGCCTATTATCTTAAAAAATAAGTCAATTACTTCTACTAAAGATGGCATACAGTCACTTTTACTTGGCACCCCACGTACTTTTCTCACTCAGGCACTTAACTTAGAAGTTTTCTTAGAAAAGTTAGCTGCTACAGAAGAAGGTGTTGCGTAGGCACCGGATGTTGTGTGTCTGTCATTGATCAGTTTTCTTCTTCTTCCCGGAATAACGGCTCTCAAGCGCAAAATTGAGAGATATATGGTAAAATGCAGAGAAGATGGTTAGTTTTGCATTAGTTATATTCGATTTGAAGTGCCTAATGTTTACTGAACGATGATTATTAAAAAAAATGACCTATCAAAAATAAAAACTTTTTGTATGACACCATAAACAAATCGGAAACATTTACGAAACTGTTGCGTGAAACCATTTTAAGGACACGCAAGGTGCAGAAAGTAAATGTTCATCAGGGTCACAAATTCTCAAAAGACAAGTTTGGAAAACTGTTCGGGAAAAACGATGGCTATAAAAATGTATACATTTTCTCAAATTCTGTAGCGTGTACAAGTAGGTGAAATTGAGTGTGTTAGCACTACTAATATTTGCCTCTTTCATGAATGGCTGACATCCTGTGATGTTGCAATATGTGTATTTCAGAGAAAACCGGAATGTATTCACAATGCATAATTGCAAATTTATTTTTGTTGTTCTTTGCAATTCTGAGGGAAAACTGCGAGTAGCTGTTAATATTCAGCCGTAATTGGTGACTATTTATACCTTTATTTGTTATAAACTTAGAATAAATTATTTGGGATTATTTGTAAAAACATGTTTATTTACATATAGATCAATAAAATATAAATCATGAGTCACACAAAATCGCTCCCTAGCCATCATATTAAACTCAATACACTCAGCAGAAATGCGAATGGCTTAAGTTAAAAAAATAGTCACCACACTTGGGAACCAAGACCCAGGTTTTAAACCAAACTGCACAAAAAGTTTCCTTTTTGTATTGCGAATACACAATCAAGGAACGGTTTCTCCATTGTGTTTAAAGGCGTCTTTCATTTACAAATTGATATTAGTTAGCAACAACACAAGCGATGGTTTTATCCCTACATTAACTAATGAATTCCTGTAGAATCTATTACAATGAGTACCAACAGTACTACGGTAGACAATAAAATATGTACGCTTTTAATTTACTAACTGAAGGAACAAGCCGGAGTAACTGTCCGCGGCTTCAATTACATGTATCAAATGTCACTGCATACTCTAGTGCTGTGGGTCATTTTTTACGTTTTTCATAACTATAACTTCAATAATACGAGCGATTCTACCCACGCACTTCAGCAGTATTATGAATCCAAACCTGATAAGTCCAGGGCATTCACCACTCTCTCCAGGCCCACGGTTCCCGATTCCAACCACATAAATGTAGTGTGGATTGAAAACCGCCACGGGAGAATACCCACAAAACACACCCATCCTACGCCTACCCCATACCCTGGCCAAGCGAGCAATTTTAAGAATAGAAGTGAAAATATGCACGTGCAAGTAGCAGCTTGTAATTAGCTTGAGAGAAGTTTTGCCAGCGAGTAGTTGTGCGTTCATATGTTACTTATTGCTTCCACTGTGTGTTAATTGTTCATCGCTAGTTATTCTTGCAGAGAAGCGACATGTTCTAGATAAACAAATTATTCGCCATTTGTTAAGAAAAAAAAAAGCTACGAGTGAATCAGAGAGTTTAGTTAAAATGATATAAAATCATATATGGAATTATTATTAATATATTTAATATTTATTCAAATGTCGTATAAAGAGTATAAAACTAAAATCGTTATTGAGACTGTTTATTATCTTTGAATGTGAAAAGAAACATATTCCCATGGGAAATGAGTTAAAATTGTTAAAAGTTAAAAAGTTGCTTACATAGTTGCTGCAATGTATTGCCGCTGAGGGGCATCATTTTCAATATCCCTTATAATACAGGTTAGTGTCCATTATCAGTTTTAAATTCAACGCTTTCAACAAAAATATTTTTTCCTTGTATTCCAATGCCAGCTCAAATTTGTGGGCATTTCCCCTTGGATGGCCGTATTGTAGCTAATTTCTGAGAACGGGACGCCCATACAGGGCCGATTCGTCTTCCAAGTGGAGACGATGATGATATTATTATTAAGGGGGTTGGTTACTTAAACCTGTGGTTATATAAAAATGAACTCAGGAGTCCTTGGCACCTTCAAAGCTATCGACATTCACCTTTTTCTTAAAAAAAAAACCACTTAGTCCGGGAATCGATGTCAGGACCTTCGGATTAATAGTGGCAAAGGCTATCAACGATCGCGGAGGCGGTCTATCAATTAAAGTATAAATATTTTGTGTATGTATGTAGAAATATTCGTATAAAGATAAACAAGTAGAAAGATCTGCAGCAATGCTATAATGATTCTGCCGTTAACGAGAACGGAGGATTTGCAGATAGGAAGAGGGAATTTCTGTAAACGAGAAAAAGCAGTAGCCAACAGTTTGAATATAAGCAAGGAGCAGACGTCAGCCATCCAACAACACTCTCCTAAGAGCATTAAGAAGATGCAAGACATTTAATATCCCGAAGCACGACTTTTTACTTTTTTATTTCTTTTTCCGGAGCTTTCGTGTTACTGAAACATAAGAATCTGCTTAAACTTTGCATGAATTTCTGTACTCCAACTATAGTTGCTCATTCTCATCGACATTTGAGTTTTACGCTAGGAAATAGGGTGGTGCATTTTCATTTTCTGCGGAAACCTGCTCAGATTAATTCCATTTCCGAATTTGGAACCGAACGCGAGTATCTAGATGAATTGCGTACAAGCGCGGTGCTTTTGAAAAGCTAAAAATGACAGCAAATACCAAATGCATTTCACAGGTAGCATTCAGTTATAAGCTGTCCGTATTGGATTCGTTTTACATATTCAATGAGGAAATTCTTCTTTTATTAGCAAAGAAAAGGCATCAATATATAACTGGCGCAGAAAAACGATCCCCAAGGTAAAACATTTTTACCAAGGGGAGACAAATTTCCTTTCCCATTAAGGTTTTGTGTATCAATGGCACTGTGCTTACACTTTCAAAGAAAGGAAATCTGCAACACAAAAGCATGGCCTAAAGGAAAATGTGGCAAAGGAAAAGAAGAAAAAAAAAAACTCGCTCATGTTTATAGAAACTCTCAGAAAGGCTCAAAGAAAAACCACGAGGAACATCAAAAATGTGGAAAACATTTCTTAAGAGAAATAATTCTTGATTAGTTTGTTTAGAGCTAAGACACACCAAGAAATGGCAGGTAAGCACAGCAACACAAACTATACCACAGTGGATAAGTTTTTCAAAACCTAAAACAAAACTGCGTTAGGCTCAAGGGTTTATCTGTTTTGTTAAAGTCGGTAGGAAGACAGGTGTATGAAAATGTTCCGATAACACATATCAACATAAGTTACACGACACGTGTTATTATTACCGAGGTCATTGCCCCACGTTTGCCTCTGAAAGAAATTAACACTTACATTTGTAAGTGCTACTGAAAACCTAACTTCGAAGTATATTGCGTAAGGAATCAACGAAGGTCAATAAGGCGTCACCGAAAATGGGGTCTCTCAAGACAAAGCTGTGGGAGTCAAATTTGGTTTCTTGCTGAAGCTCTCATAAAATCTTTTGCTGACAATAAACGAGGTTCATCAAATAAATAGTTGCCACATTTTTATTGAAAAAAAAAAAAACTATTTTTGGATGAAAAATTTCATTATCATGTGTTCAGCCCTAAAACACTTTTATTCAATGCCGCGCATTACTTTGAAGTAGTTAACCAGACATTAATGAGGTGCCACTGCAAAGCTTCAGTTTCACAGCAAAAAACATTAAAATGCTGCAAATATTCATCGTGAGTTCATCTCTGTATGGGCTGCATTCATGTGCTTCCAGGCTAGCCTGTATGGTCCATGGAAAGACGTGCACAAATGCTGACTGCAATGACTGTTTTGAGATTGTCAGGTTTGTTAGGTATATTATTTGCTTCACAAACACAACGCATGTTGAAATATATTGCAAATCCTGACGCAACTTAAGGGAAACGATCAAACTTATTCACCTTCTTCTCCTAATCTTTCTCGAAATGACTTCAATCTTTAGACAAAAGTCGAGAAGTGAAAATGATGAACTAAAAATCTAAATGAGCAAATGGGACAGGCAAGGTGTTGAGACAACATAAAAAAATGTTTGAAAAAATGATTATATGGAGAAATAAGCTTATGAGTTGCATTGCTTTACAGACTTTATTTAAAAATAATAAAGTGAAAAACAAATTCCCCTTACGGTGTTTAAAAATATTCTATACATGCACTAAAACAAGCAGTTCTACATAATGATAGTACCCTATTGCTGCAGAACATTTTCTTTCAACTGGGAATGGAGTCAAACTGGATGCTGTAGTTTCCCAGAGTCCAAAAGTGAGCAAATACCATTTCTATAGGATTTCAACATTACAAGAAGAAGAAATTGCATAGTTGCCGCTACTTTTTAGTGTCTGAATTACTTATCAACAAAACACGTAGGTTAATTTTTTTTTTCTTCTGTAATATGTCCATCCACTTACACTGGACTGGACTGCATTTCACTAAAGAGTGCCTTATTCAATTCGGAGAATTAACGACCACGGCGTTTACAAGGATGGTGTCATATCTCTAAGTTAAAATCCGCTACACCTTCTTTGGAACGTTCGTAGTAGCCACTCATTCATACTCCAGGTATTTTCTGCTCTTCAGGCACTCTAGAAAATAGAGAGAGCAGTACAGCGTCGCCAACACAAATTGCAACATATGATAAAAACTGTTAGGAAAGAAGCATTGTAACGAGAAAAAAACGGGAGAGGATATTGTTCAAAGATCCGAAACGTTCCTCAATTAAGATAATGCATGAGCTGTCAAAGTTAACAAATGTGCCCATTCACCAGTTCTCTCACTTTTGCAGGATGTACCTCTACATTCTGGCAAATGCCCTTGCTACGTGTTCTTTGTTTGAAATTGCTTCTTTTTGTTAACGTAATGATTTACACAATTAAAACCGCTGTGTTTGAAAATTCAACAAGAAAAATAGAAGTTTCTTGGGTCTCTCTGCCACATGTTTAAATCCAACTACTGCTCTCAGTTGTGGGCCTTTTCATTATGGAATGTTAGTCGAATGTCGCTTGTTTGTTGCGTGCAGAGCAGTTCCGCAGAGTTAGCCAATTATGACAGCCGTCCAAGTTGTTTCGAACTTTGTAAGCCTATGATTTAATTCGGATTAACGCAGCCCACTTAATGGGCATTGTCTCGATAATTATTATGAATTTCAAAATACTTCTTATTCGTTTTACTTTTCCGTTTTAAATAAATATATTAACGCACTCTATATTTAACTTGGTCGAAAGTTTAAATGACTCGATTTGTCCCATCAATTAGCTTATGCGGGAAAACGGCGGTGAAAACATTCAGAAGGCTGAAACAATTTCTATTAATCTTCAGTACCTCCGACAATCAACAACATTAGGTAGTATGGAAATTAATACTAATTTGTGATTAACGTTTTAATAAAAATAACCTTCATCCGTTATCGCCTTTTAGTTGATTCATTTTAATAAAAACAATGGAATCTAACAATGAGACAATATAATGAGAATATGTTTAATCTTCTTCATTATTGAGCACTATTTTAAGGAAACCGTCCAAGTGTTTGATAAGAAAAGTCAACTAATTAGGTTTTTAAATGGTGTTTTAACGCCCGTTTTTACTGTTGAGGCACCACAGGCGGTGGACACTGACGACGCATGAGATGAAATGAAAAATTCGGAAAGGATATTTTTATTTTAAGAAAGACACGTTCTAGGCCTAAGTTTAGGGTACCTCCCCGGCATTTGCCATTTATGAAGAGTGAGGAAAACGTGGGGAAAATCTTAGTCAGGAAGGACGGTGGTGGGATTCTAACCCCAAACCTCCTGATCACGAGTCCGCGCCTTAACGACCTCGGCCATCCGTGGCGGTAACTAGTTGGGTGTTGGATGAGATGAGTGTATCACATTCATGAGATTATTATGAAAAAGAATAGTAATTTTCCTATGAATTATTGCTAGCTGTTTTTCTTATAGCTTCTGATTAATTTTTTCTTTTAATTTCTTAATAATATTCTCAGAAGCAATTATTTGTTAAAATGCAGAAGATCGTAGTGTATTAAACCATTCCTCTACCTTTGAGGCGATATCTGTTTTGCTTCATCGAGAATGAGCCATTTTGCCGATAGTTCGCGAATGTCCATAGACGCTGCTCTTCTTGTCACAGGCCGCAATACAATCCAAAAAGGGATGACTTGTAGCGCAAAAGGATTTCAGGGCAAGATATTTTTCATGCTTCTTTTATGGCGCGAATCGGGCATAAAGTGTTTTCATGATCTGAAAGTTGTTCATGTACGTGTTGACATAATCATCTCCAGTTTTAAAAATGATAAGTAGAAAATATCCTCTGGGCTCATTCTGTTGCACGAGTATTAAAAATCATCACAGCTGGCATATTCTATTCATATATTTTATGCTGCGCTTTAACATTCGATATTATGGTTACCCTAATATTAACTTCCCTTCTACAGGCAGAGACAGACAACGAAGGCGTTACAGGCGGTCTGTGTAGAGTTTGTTTTTCCCCATAGCATAGCTCGAAGACGTTTAAAGTTGGTGAAGACAATTAATTTCAAAGGAATCTCTCTAGTGTCACTTTCAGAAATTATGACAATTTCTCGGGCTGCCACCACTGGTAACTGAAAAGTTCCATATGAGACGTGTTTGTGAACGGTGGGTTCCACGACTGCTAATTCCCTTCACGTACAGGTTTGATTGCAGTTGAAGGTGTGGAGTTTCTCAAGAGCAAACAGCAAGGCTCTGTGACAGACACAGACACCAAAAAGAAGAAAAGTGGTTGCTTCTGCTGGAAAAAATTATAACCATCTCATATCTCAATAGTCAAAGAATGGTTTACAGCATATCGTACCTGCATACACAACTAACTTTGTTTTTTTATGGTGTCCAACGTCCGTTTTTACTACTGAGGCACCACAGGCGGTGAACATTGGTGATATATGAGATGAAATTATATATTGGGAAAGCATTTTTTGGGAAAGAAACGTTCCTGGCCTAAGTTTACAGCACTTCCCCAACATTTTCCATATATGATGACTGAGGAAAGCCTGGAAACAACCTTAATCAGGGAGGACGGTCCTGGCGGGATTCAAACCCCAGACCTCCCGCTCACGAGTCCGCGCCTTAACGACCTCGGCCACCCGTGGCGGTACAACTGTAACTGGGCAATACTACAGGGATGTCCTGAAAATTCCGCAAGGCCGTATCATATGTAAAAGGTCACATTTCTCCGTGCAACAAGCCAGATGCTGCACCACGACAAAGCAGATCGCACATCCCAAATGTTATTACCGAATATCTCACAAAAAGCCTTGTGAACTGTCCCTCGGCCCCTCAAAAGTCCAGATTAAGCCCCGTGTGACTCTTTCCTGTTCTCCAAATTGAAGAAACACATCTATCATCAGAAGCTGCATAGACGATTCTGAAAGATGTCAAAAATGTTTCCAGCATATCTTTGAGGACCAGCAGTAACACTGGGACACGTGCGGAGTACTTTTATTATATAAATATAAATTGGAACATATTTGAACTTCTTGTTACAATATTTTTCTGTGCACATATTAACTTTACAAGAGGGTCACATTTTGTATGGAAAGCAAGGGCTGAGAGGAAGCCATCCTTCCGGTCTTTCACATTCAGTAATTTCAGCTGAAACACCGATATAAATTTTTCACACGTTGCTGCCTCATAAACCGATGCTCGGTTTTGGTGGGGAGAAAAAATCAATAAAACAAGAGTAGTAAACACGGACGTAGAGAGGTATTCTAGGTGACAGAGCAACCCAATGGGATGACGGCTAGAGGGTGATGCTGGAAAGCGTGTTTTAATTGCAATGCCGCGGTCAAGTGTAGGCTTTATGAATGGCTACTTACTTCAGAGGTCAAGGCCCGCTGGACTGAGAAGAGCCATCTACATGCAGCTATGCATTCCCAATTAGGAGGAGGGGAAACAGAGAGAGGGACTACGGGACCCCTTTCCCCTTTACTTTAAATTTTAGGCGTCCTCCCCCACTTGTAAAAATTTGAGCTGTGAATATTTTATGCAGAAGGGAGGGGTGCCTTTAGAGTGAACTCACTTATGCAGTGTCAACTACATCGCATTCTATTCCACATAAGAAAAATTGCGGATAAAAAAAAATAATAAAATGCGCTGTAAACTTTTGTCATATGATGAATCAAAGACACGCAAATGTGCGTTTAACATAACTCGATTTTTCTGAATTCCCGAGAACGCAATTACTACATTATTAAGGCCACCGTTTTTGACTATCTGCACTTTTACGTTATATTTCACGATAATAACTTACCCAATTAAGTTTGGTATTGTAATAAATTGGCATCTGCTTTTAATCTTATCCTAAAAGAAAAATATGAATAATGTAGGCATATAGAAGGTTTCTTCACCCACTTCGACTCTGATTCCATGCAACATCCATATGAATTAAAGCATTAGCTCACTAACACAGAAGATTAAATGTCCGGAACTGATTGAAAGGAGTTTCTCTTTGTCGGTGGTGGATTTGCAAAACTATGGCGCGAGAATCATACTGGGCGCTTGAAATATCGTACGACTGGCTACTGGTGTTAAACCGTTTCGTGAATGATATTCCACTTTCCTCGGCAAACAAAAATAGTGTGTACTATGAAAACTAATTATTTGGAAGAACACAATACATTCATCGATTCAAATTTGTAATCGTAGATTTAAGATACTACAAAAATGGTTATTTTTCATATGTGTAACCTAAGAAGGGTGTAGGTGCAGTATTTTCAGTTCTGTTAAATTCAGTATCTTAAGTAGTAAAAGAAAGACAGACCAATTACTTGTGCTAGTATATTACTTCCGTTATGTATGCAGACGTCTTTTGTCCCAATTTCAATTCAGGCTTCAGTGGAAACACCAGTAGGCGTTTTTTTTTTTTTTTCTTCGGGACATCTAAGGTTAAAACAGGATTTTTAAAGCGGGCTAAGGTGATTCCATGGAAAGATTGCCCTCTTTCAGGTAAAAGTAGAGGTTACGATTTACACTTCAGCTAAGAATGTAAAGAAGGAATTTAAAAACGCGGAGAACCACAGACTGTGCTAGAAATTGAAACTAAGAGCAGCACTTAATATATTCCTTAACATGCTGAAAATATTTTAAAACAATCATTTAGTCCTCCCAAGTTTCATCCATCTTGCCTGGTGTAAATGCAACTTATTCTCTTAATTGTAATTGAAACAATTTTTGTACTTTTAACCAAGTCAGTTTATATTTTGCTTTGGGCATTGGCAAATTTTTCATAAAAAGGAAGCAATAAACTTTCACCAAATGCTATTGCATTTTGTTAAGTTGACATTTCTGTACAACAATTATAAGTGTTTCAAAATGAACCATTTTTAAATTATGTAAAAGTATGTAATTATAACGTATGCAATGAAGGCATTGTGAACGCTAAGGTTCTATCTGCATTAGAATTGTTTGTAAGTTTCCAATTGATGTAGCGGTACAAAGTAATTTACACGCCATTAGCATGCAACAGACAGAGGTCACTGTGTTTCTCTATAAATGCCTCTTTCAGTTTCTGGTGTTCTTGGTGATCAACATTGTTAATGAAACAATAGAATGGGTTTTATAAGTAAAAAACAAGAACTTCATAACTATCCTATATGTAAAGCTTTAAATACAGGGTGTTTAAAATATTGTAGTTCCTCAGATGTTCCCGTAAGGGCGCTATTTTTTATAAGTATTAATACATCAAATAAATAAATATGAACTGCTTCAGTCATTACGTGTATTTTTTATTAAGAGAATGAACACTTTACAAATATATGATTAGTCTCTTGAATAAACTACATAAAGTGTTATATAATTAAAATAGGAAATGGCGCAGTTATCGCTCCGAGTAACCAAATTAAAATTGTTCCAAATTTAATTATATTACATTACTAACAGGAAACCACGAAACGCGCCATCTTCTATAACTTCAAATTAACTAAGTACATATAAAATCAAATTTTTATCTAAAGATGCTAAAGTGGGATATTATTAAAATAAGCTACTTTTGATTACATAGTTTAACATATCACTTTACATCATTACATTTCTCTTTTGTTGTTGGTTAGAAATGAGGTTATGTTGCAGGTGGAGCGTGTCATATTCGCGATAATAGAAAAACGTGCTAGAATCAAAGCAACAGCAAGTTGTAAAACATTTGGTTCAAATTGCAATTCAGTGCTTTATTGCCATGGTACATGATTATTACAGAAATCCATAGCTCAGATATCCGGTTGCTAATAGAAACACAAGGGAAGAGGGCGCTTTTATTACGGTACCCCTACCTGACATTTAGAATCTTATGAATGAGACATTTTGATTGCACTTTAAATTCGCTATTTGGAACATATTCATTATTAATAAAGAAGTTCAATATCAATATCCCGTGAGTATCGAAGGTATCGATCTCACATCTGTACTTTCTAAATTTAATTCACGTGGAAAGAACGTTTGTTTGATTTGATTTATTTACGGACGCTCTTTAACATCTGAGATCATCAGCGTCCCATTCAATTGAGGACGTGAAACGGCCGACAAATTTTGCTCAGCTGCCTCTTCTTTAGATTGACGGGCCTCCCCTGATCTCAAGCACACTTTATGCAAAGAACAAGTTGTGAAAATGCTCTATTTAACGTAAGGTAAAGAATGAGGTTCATTTAAAGCCTCAATAAGGCGTGTGCAAATTTTCTTATAAATTATATTCACTATTTCACTAATGTGATGTCACCTTAAAATCGACCAATGAAACGATCCAGGAAAAATAATCCGTTTTATCATGGGACGTGTTCTCTTTGGTCATTATAGCCAACTCTATACCTGCACTATATAATCTGAACACACATCACTGGGCACTTTTCTGTGTTTTCAGCAATTGCAAATTTAACTTAATGTGTATTCATTCAAGCAATTATGTTTATCTGAAATAATTTTATATAAATTATGTAGCAATATCTGCCTAAGCAGATAATCTTAATAATAAAACACATTGTTTAGGGTGGTAAAATGTTTTCTGTTTTGTTTTCTCAGTTGGTAATAAAACTGACTGTAGGGATGTAATGTCAACTTTTGTCTATTTCATTCTAGCGGTTTTTGAATACGAACATTTTAAGCAATTGTTAATAACCCGTGAGCGAATTTCAAATACTTTTATTCTTATTCTCTTCATGAAATAGTCTCAAACTCGTATTTGGCTCGCATTACTGTCTATAGACATTCGTCTGTTGGTAGATGGTTTGTATTCATAATACATACATACAATTATTACAATATTTTAAGTCAATTTTAGAAGAATTATATTTAAATTCTTGTTTTAATCGTGAAATAGTCCTAAATCACTCCAGGCTCTGAGGTTTCCAATTAAATTCACTATTTCGTGAATTAATCAGCATTCTCAAACCCTCTTGTATTATTATTTGTGATACATTTGAGAAAATGAGCGACAAACTTATGGGTTTATGTAATAACTAATTACAGTTGTTTTCAACAGCTCCATTAACTGCCTTTGAATTCACTTTTCCCCCCTCTTCTTTTGCCCATTTTTGGGAATACAACCAAATCACACACACAAAAAAAAAACCTTCACTTTTAAAATCAACAATAAAAGTGCAAACAGCAATGTTGAAAGTGCCTCACTACCAAGATGAATATCATAAAAGTTCCCAAGTATGGAAGAAAGTGTGGCTGGCTGGAGTTGAGTTAAATGTGTATACATCATTTGCCTTTTTTGAATTCCTGAAGGCATGTGTTCTATTAATGTTAACCAAATTGTGCATCGTCAAAAAAATCGGATGTAATTCCATTCCTTTACAACATTTTATGTATTATTTTAAGCGAATTACGTACGATAAGAGAGCTACACGTTTCACGTTCCTTCCAACTGTTACACAGATAACGGAAATAAAACAGAATATGCTAAAAATCATTTTTGGTGTATTAAATTCTGGACAACCCTGGAGTAAGGTTTTAGAAGGAGAAAGACCGGAGGAGTGATATACGTTTTCCGCTCGACCTGCCCGCTACCTTGTGGCGAAGAAGTGAAACTGCTCCCCGCGGTACATGAGAGTCCCACACGGATATATAAAGAGTCAAGAGAAAGAGGACAGAAAAACCAGGCTACGAGTACAAGAATAAAATGTATGGAGAAGAAGCACAGACACATTTCAAGAGTGTAACATAAAATCTTGCATGCCGAAAAGCAAGAGTGTTCTACGTGAGTTACCAACAGGTACAACGAAAATTTCCGATGTAGAAAGACGCCTACGTTCATTTGGAACGGTTTTTAGCACTTAAAGGGGAATTACTGGTCTATTCATCAAAACTTCTTTACCAATGGCAATTTTCATAAATTATTTTTGCTTTTATTTTTAATTCAAACCACTTATAAATGTTTATGCGTTCATCTATTGCTTGCCCTTTCTCTGCTTTACATTCTATTTAAGAGGACTAAAGACACCAACCACTGCTAGCTATCGAACACTGCGAATACATAGACGGGGTATAAAGTAAACAAAGAAAGTGAGCCAACGGTTTAATTGTATGCGGAAGATGAAGCTCACGGTCAACTGATACTGAAATAGCTCAGAACACGGAATGGAAAAAAATATTTCCGAAAAGACATTCTCTCAACGCTTCAAGATCCTGCTGCGAATCTTAAGTCACGGAAATGAAAAGTTTGTTTTTTGATTCGACAGTAAACGCCTAACCTCAATTTTTCTTCACGATTTAACAACCACTTTCCATCACGAACATAGTAATCAAATATAATGTAACGACTGCTTAACGTGCGAATGTGTAGACGAAATATTTCCTTTATCGTCTTTGACATTTAAATATTTTGATTTCAATGTATAACACACCAATGGCTTGATATGGCCACACTTCATCAATGAGATTCTTACCGACGACAATGCACGTGGTTTGCGCACGATGGGGTTCTATCTCATTTTCCGCCTGAATTCTCTTTAATGAGAGCCTATTTTTGAAATGTAAATATTTTTCTTGGTGCACATTTCTTATGTATATAACTTTTCTACATTTCAAAGTGTTACGTTTAAGGAAAGGATACGATCCAACAAAAATATACCTGTTTTCATACAAAGCGACTGAGATATGTATTTTAGGATATGAAAGAAGCAAAATTGACATTCTTGTTGCACCTTTTCCTGAGATTAATTATATTCAATCCTTTTTCACCACCTCTTTGATGCTTCTGCATCTTTTATAACCTTTTGTAGCATGTTTTGTTAAAAATAATTAGGCGAAAAAGTAAATTATTTTCATTCTTCAGCAGTTACATAACCCGGTAATTTTATTTTGTATAGCAAAAGAAATTATATAATGCTATATGTATAAATTTGCTGTCCCAACAGTTTGAAGTTAATGTGGCAAAACATGTAAGAGGAAATACACATTTCTATTAAAAACCGCACATTTTATGTATGTAACGAAGGCTGAAATCCTTAGATGCTCTATTTGATTGTGTTTGCTATGTTGCAGATCGAGTACACTACCATGCCAAAGGCTCAAGTTGTATGCACTTTCACAAGAACTGAAGAAGATTCTTCGATGTGTTGTGTGCGGTGTAAAGGACAGCAGCATCAAAGAGCCAGAATAACCAGTACGACATTATGCGAAGAGCGTTGATCTCCACAGGTCGCAACCTAAGCAAGGTACCGTCATATGTGCCTTCACTTTAGGATCTGAACAGCAGCAGTCATGGAATCAGTTCTCTACAGATCTTACCATGGCATTAGTTCAGTCAGGAATTGCAACCTACAAGGTCAACTCAACAATCCTGCATTCAAATAATTTCCCGAGAAATACATGCAAAGGTGAATATCGGGCGAATGCACCATGAAAAACATTACATACAGATGTTATTCGAGAAAATAAAATAGGTAGTCGGCAAATATTCAGTAGAGTTCATGTTACATGAAACTTCTGATGCGCTGCAAAGACACACACACATTGAATGTGCTGCTATTTCCATTATTTGGTGAAAGGGTGAAACGTGAGTTCTTTGAAACGTACAATAATGCAATTCAATTGTTCAAGGATGAAGCCGAGACCGGACTGATTAAGCTATAAGGTCATGCACTCCAATCTCAACAATGTGACATGTTTTGTGCATGTTCACCGTGTCTGCGAGAGAGTCAGGAAGGAATAGGATAACGAAGATTCTTGTAAAGGCCCCCAAATCGTCAACTTTTGTACCCAGAAGTTACTGGGGTTCCACCTATCACATTTGCCTATCATACCCCCAGATCTTGGATACGATGCGCAGTTTTCTGGGCGAAAACTTCGGACACAACAGCCATCAAGCATGTCCAACAATTTGCTCAACCACAATGACCTAGAGTTGGAACTTTTCGCAGTGCATGGCTGCAAGTATTTGCCTAATATGATTCAGAGTTTATGGTGGAGGAACGGTGGAAGTTCATAACTGCGAGGGACAACCTTGACAGATTTGCCAAAGTCAAACTTGGCATTCATTCCAAGAAAGAATCCAGATAATGCGGATTTAAAAGCCTATGCAACTCCTTTTCTGCGTGTTTACAAAATAGACCCTATTGGTTTCAGTAGATGTTGAGCGGAGTTTCGAGGTATATAAAGTTCTCCTGAGCTCAAAGCGGCAACGACTTATATTCGGAAACAGAAATAATGAGGGCATTCCGGAAAACGAATTAGTTCAATCCAGTAAGTGCCACGATTAATTTATAAATGTTTATACTTCATATTATTTGCTACAGCGTTAAATAAACAATGTTAAAAGATCTGATTTTCATGTTACAAATTTTCAGAAACTTTCTTTAATAATTTCGCATCTTAAAATCCGTACTATGGTTATAATGCAGAACACAATGCACACCAAGAAAATACACACAGTTCGATTTATTTATTCCAATTTGTTCGAGTGTGTTGAAACATCCACTTCTATTAGAAGCGATGACTCAATATTTAATCAGAGGTTACTGGCCTAGGCTGGGAAATTACCTCATCGTATTTCAATTATAAATTTGTTGGATAAGTCATCCACTACATGCATTTTTCTCAAGCTTTTAATGCCTCCTGTCGAAGTGTTTCGATGTGGAGCTTGTGAAGTCGTGGGAAACGCTACATCTTACACAGATCTTAATCTAGTAGCAAAGATTTCCTCTCTCGGTGTTGCAGGAAATTTCCAAGGAGTATTCTAAGGAAGTGGGAAGAGCAAGATACCAGATGTATTATCAGAAAGTAATCAAAACTGCGGGATGTTTACAGTGATCCCAGAGAGATAGCTGTGCAAGGTTACGCGAAAACTTGCCCATTTGCCTCTGGTGGAAGGGACGGAGGGAGGGAAGGAGGGAGTGAGGGAGGAAGGAAGGAAGGGGGGAAAAATTCCCGCTCGGTAGGAAATAGACACACACTCAGTGCTTAACATCACCGGCAAAACGACTGTAATGGAAACGGGCTTGCTCCGGATGCGCTCTGAAAACTTTCTGATTGCGTTCGGATTTGCATCCAAATAAGTCCGCCTCGGTTATGCAGGAGCTGCAAATCACGAATCCGCAAACAGTAATTTTCAACGAATTAGGGTTCAACAGTTTTCGATTTAAAACTCAAACATGCTATTGTAATTACACAACTCAGCCCTCCTGTCTGGAATACATAACGGGGAAAATTACGTTCTTTTAAGTTATTTTAACATACGAAAATGAGTCTACATGTGGAAGAAAAATTGAATACAAAACACGAACTACAGTGCCAATTTTCCAATTCCTGTCACACAATTCTGATACAAAACAAACGCATTTCTAAGAAACTGCTCCCCAGAAGCAATTCGTAAACATTTGGTTACGCGTTAATAACGTCTGCTGCGAAGTATCACGTGGGATTTCAGTCAGTTCTTCCTACGCGCTCGCTCATTGCATTTCTTGTGGGAACATCGCGAACTGCTTTTTGTTGAACTCTAATTACGTCACTCACAAGAGATGGGTGTTCCACACATTGGAAGGATCTAGCATGTGAAAATTCCTTGATTCAAACCTGGAGTTTCACGACTCAGTTATGAACCTTAACAATCTAATGTTTATGTAAGAAACCTCAGTACATGTTAACTCCGAAAACAGTTTCTCTTTGAATGGAGATTCAAAGAACAACATTGAAATGACTTTAGATTCAACTTCTATTGAGTAATGTAGAAATGAACAATTCAGTATCAGATGATCCAACACATGAACTGAAAACAATGCTACGAGAAAATTCAGATCATAATTGTCGACATTTCTAGCCCATCGTAATATGCTCTGATTCCTTTACTCCGATATCTAATACTTTTTTTCAAAGGTAGTTCGTCCCAAAATAAATACACCAAAGAATAAATTGTGTTTGTGTATATGGGACATGGTTGTACTAACGAAACCAATAACAACATCCATTTAAAGTGTAAAATAAAAAATAAAGATAGAGGGCTGACAGAGAGCGAATAAATAGTCGTCGATGGCAAATAAATAGCGAATAAAGCTCGGACACTTAGAAATATTAGCTGCACTTAGAGTACAAAAATAAAATAATATATAGGTATTTTCAGTTGTGTAGTTCTTGCTGACATACTTCTACTATATAAATATAAATAGGTTTTTGTAAAGCTATATATATATATATATATATATATATATATATATATTTGTATAAAGTTCTGAATAGATGTCTTAAGTTTCGGAAATGTTTACATGCTGTAAAAAGTTTTGAAAGTTTGTTAAAAGGAATATTTCACCATGCAATGCAAAAGAGAGTTCGTTGTCCTCGCCTGGACGTTAGACAACATCTATCTGCCAAAAAGATAAAACAATTCCCTTCCTCCAATCTCTCTGAAACATTATAGACCATATCAAACAGATATTCTTTCGATAATTATCTCAGTTGCAAACGCATATTTTTAACACACAAGACTGGAATAAATCTAGTTGCAGCGCGTTACTATTAACATATTTCCGTAAATTTAATATCTGAGGGTAAACCCGCAAAGAATTGAATTTCCAATTTTGAATCTTCAGCTTGGTGTATGATAGCGCCATCAGTTCTTTTATTTCAAATTCTCTCTTTGAATATTATTTCTACTAACAAATTGATCAAAGTTTTCACGTTTAGAGTCCCTTTGTAGTGGAGATAATTTTGCGCTTGATGTTCTGCACTATTGTTCCACGAAAGTATGGTCTAACATATTACTAGTGTGTGAAATTTAACTTGTAGTTATGAGTAGATTTTTTACAAAGGTTTCTTCTACACTTGTACTTTACAAACTCCATACTTACAGTGTACAAGTGACTTTTCATTGTTTTGTTTCAAAGAAATATTAGTTATGATCTTGTAATTCTACAAGTGTAGGAATATTGGTGCCTAACTTCAAATACTAGAGCAGTTTGACTCTAAAACTAATTTTAAAAGTATCTCTTCTCGCGCTATTTGCACAATTTTTGCTCCATTGCTAAATATAATAAATAAATGTATATTAATTAAAAGGAGTATATGGACAAATAAAATAAATTTTCTTGTGCATTAGGTAAACTCGATTTTTGTCCAATCTCTACACTGAAATTGATGCTGCGATATAGTCGTACTTATGCATGAAAATATAAGACCGTCATCTCAAAGTGGAATATCACCCTTAAATATTGACAAATACACAGTAAAGTCATTATATGTGAGAAAAACAATAGTAACAATAAGAAGTGACAATAACGAAGTAGCAAACAGCTTCCATATTGTTCTTAAATGACGTCACACAATTTTTTTACTAATACATTAAAAGTGTTGCACATTCTTTCGTAGAACAGAAAGCTAAAATGGCAAATTTTAAAAGGATTTGTAATGTATTATAACCTACTTAAGTGGAAGAGGAACCTTATGTTCTGTCTTTGATGTTTCACAGCAATGCCATGAAATTCAATGCTACGGGCGAGAGGTACAGTAACATTATAAACAAAACACTACGGAAGTCCCAACTGTTGGACAATTCTGAACTTCGCTAACAAACAAATGGTTATCGAAAGATTAAATTCTCGCTCATGGGTGGTTATCTGCCCGATAAAATGTATAGAACAAATAACTGCAACCAGATGGCTGATGATACACAGTAAGGCCGTACAATGGGTTATTAACTTGTACTGTCTGACATCCAATCGCGGCATATTAACTTCGCAGACAACTTGTTTTGAGTGACTAGTTAAAAATGTATTAATCAAATAGCACAATATGCAGATGCTGAATCAACATAGTTATTAAAGTACTATTTATAAATAACCGCATTTATCTGTATCAAAAGTGTAGTATATTTTTTCTTCGCCTTTCTCCAACAATTAAATTCCCATAACAGCAGCACTCTCGATTGAAATATGAAAAGAGTCAAATAGAGCAGCGGTTCTCAAACTTCTTGCATGCACAACCCCCTGTTCAAGAATGAAATTATTGGCGACCCCTCCATCAAGAGAGACTATATTTATCAGACCCAAAGTAGGTATCGATAATAGTCAAAATAGTGGAAAATGTAGTGCGTGCTGTTAATTACATGGTTTTGTTTATTTGGTTTGTTAGTTACCTATTTTTACGGTGCTTTATAATTGGAAGTAAATCAACAGTAGCGCATTACTTTTTTGTATTTTATTGAGTTAATATTTAGTGAAATCACACCAGCAACAAGTGTTAGTACAACATGGGTTGCTCTTTATGTTTTAATTAGGCAGTGAGCCGCATAATACCATTTACATTTCCTGAATAGCAGTAATCAAAGGAGTTGATAAAAGTATACATAGTGCAATTTTTGCAGTTAATGATGAAATAGTAGTGTGTATTAAACGTTTCGCACCAAAATTTTTGGTTAGGGAGTATATTTTCCTTACGAAACCTTTCTTTATATATCATCATATATTACAGTAAGGGTTAGCAATGAAAGGAAAAAACTGAAAGTACGTACGAAGCGGGTTTTGGAGGGAGATAAAGAATTTTAATGAATGGTGTGAGCAAGATATTATTTTTTCCTTTTTTGCAAGTGAGGTTAAAAGAAGACAGGTACACCCATTTATAACTATTGCAAAGGAGGACTTTGTTCTTTTCATTAAAATAGATGATGATAAATATGAAATTGTCTCATCTATATCGATTAGTTTTAAGATATCTAGTAATTAGGAAGTTAGTATGTTTTATAGTTCTGCCTTTCTATGGAGAAGTTTATAATACAAATTACTTATTTCGTTTACATACGAGAAATATAATTTGTAAAAAATTTCAGATTCTAAAAAAAAAAAAAAAACATCGAAATATTTTCTAATGACAAATAAAGTGTTCTTGTAAACGTATTACTACAGAAAACTTTCGCATTTGCTATTGCCAATAGTAGAGAGACTTCGGCCGGCGTTACTTTATAATAATATAATTTTTTAATTACTTTTATACTCAGGTTTAGTAAATGTAGTCGGTCCTGTTTCTATTCACTTCGCTGGTTAATACCTAATTAATTTTCAAGTTCGCGCGCACGTTTCAATGATGTGACATCTGTTCAATTACAATATAACTGTTGCGCCGTTGTATCACTGGTCAAAATAATCATAATGAAACTGTTAAACTTTCTTAATAGGCACGTAAAAATGAATAAAGTCTTAATTAAAAGTATTTTCCAATATCCACCGCAACCCTCGTTGGGGTCCCGACCTATAGTTTGGGAACCGCCGTACTTCTGATAAAAACTCGCTCAACGTCCTATCCAAAAAGAACACTATATACGGTACATATATGTTTGCTGTTAAGAGAGATTTGACTGCAAGCAAAGGAGTCTTTTAAGTATTACATGGAAACATTTCAGTATATGAAGAGCTTAACTTCTGAAATGCACGCTGGCCTGGGAAGTTAAAAAGCAATGCATTATGCCACTCTTACTATCCTAAAGGCGAGATGTGCTTTCTTACTCGTTTACTCCGCTCCTCAAGAGCAAGGGAAAATCTAACCCCCAAGTTTTCCGCTCTCTTGAATACAGCGCCATTTTCGGAAGAAGAGAACATGCCCCATATATCCGTGCGAAGTGTTATGTCAGAACGGGTATGATGGTTGTAATTTGCTCCAAGGGTTCCTACATGGATTAAGAGCGACTGTCATTAAATGTAACAAACTTGGGCGCCCACGTAAAATGATCGTAATTTTGATACCAAGAAACGGAGCGCAAAATTCGCACAATTAGTGCGTTACCTATGGCCCTTAAGGAGTTTCAGGTGCTGCCTGTGAAGTAGGTATAACTTTACCCAGAATTTCTCTTGCAAATGTTCTGCTTTTAATAGTTTTTATTCTTTTAATCATATGCGCAAAGTTTCCGCGTCTTTTCAGTGTTTTAATGTGATACTATTGCTTTTATCTGATGTAACAAAAGAATGCCTAGGGAATAGTAAACTCCCGGTTTTATATTCATAGTGCTTGACACGCTCCAAGATTCCACTGTCAGTTATCGATTACTATTTCACCTCTCTGTGCCAGAGATGTGCAAGAGTATATTTGTTCATTCTCCGTCCTGTCCTTTTAGATTGAAATGAGTCATTCATCACTGCCTTCCTCAGACTAATACAAAGCAAATTTATGCTTCTCCGAAAAGCGCTTTCTCTTGCGATATTTTCTAGGCGTGATCAGAAGGCCCCCCATACTTTGGAAAATCGTTAAGCTAACTTTTCACATTACCATCTATGGATCTTTCTCTTCTGAAATTACATGCGCGAAGTTTCTCCCTAGTATTTTTATCAGCTAATTTGCCAGTCGTGATCAAGGAAGCTTCACAACCAGGGAGGGGGGAAAATTGAGTAGCGTCAAAACACTAGCGGCGCAAAATATACACCCAGAAGAGAGGTTTATACATGTTCTCTCCTTCAACACCACTATACGGATTTAAAGCGTCGACATCATTTTCTGTTTATTGTCTCAGGTCTCTAACTATTCATGCTTTTGACTTCTTCTAGCCATACCATTTGGGGTATTTTTTCCTTTTCTTTTACTTTTAGCAGAGTGCAAATAATATAATGTTAAATTTGAAGACGTGCTAGAATAGGATCGAGCCGAAGAAATTACAGTTTGCCTAGTACAACAATAAGAGAAGGTTACAATTGCTTTCTCGAATTATAACAAGCATATAAATATATAACAAGTTGGTTAAAAATAATTAATCAAAGAAATACCCATTAAACTGGAAACATAATCAGTTTCATAATTTTGATCAATAAATAAAAATAATATGGGAACAAAAATTATCACAAAATTCTCCGATAAACTGTAGTAGGGATAAAACATTACAAGTGCCTGACCCTCAAATAAATTCCCAAGGTATCTGGATAAACAAACCGAGTAAAATTTCAAAATTGAAACACTTAGTACCCGAGTCACCTGATCGATTAATGCGGAATTTAGAAAGTAACTGGCAAGGAGGAGTCTTTCACATAAATAAGTGCCAAATAATTGTGGGCCCCGCCGATGGCAGCCATGGATGCGAACTCAGGTCGGTCTGGGCGTACACCATGATAAGAATGAAATGAAGGCGACATTACCGCTTAACGGTCAATAAATTTGCCATGTGATTTAACGAATAAAGAAAGGAAGCCTTGCAAAACGTAACGAGGCGTGAGAAAACTAGGAAGAGGTACTGTGAAAAGAAAGATGCGCGATTTAATGACAATTGTCCAAGCTGCAATTCCATACCTAATTATCTCAAGTGTCACCAAAAATAAAACTCAAAATGCTAATCAAATAATTTATGTTTACGCGCTAAGACATACATCTTGTGAACATACACTTTATTTATTTAAAGTATCATTATTTGCCATTTATAAGAATGAGAAAAACTGTCAGGAATCAAACCCCAGATCTCCAGCTTAAAAGTACATGCTTTAAAGACCTAGGTCATCAATTGGGGTGGGGGTCCCTACTCAACGCAATTCTCCAATTTGTGTTTTTATTTATTAGATCACATTTAACTGCTCAACGGGCTTTAGCAAAATTTAAATAAAATGTTCGCAGTTCTTTTCAGCTTCGTTGTCATAAAACGCACACAACCTTGCAGCTTGAAACGTTATTTCTAAATTCAGTGCCATGACAACAGCTGGGACTGTACCCAGTTTCATTTTTAGCGATGAAGGAATGTTTCTGTAGCAGTAAGTAATTGCCAGCAGCGAGGACAATATCATCCTCCTCGCCACATCGGTACACTGGCTGTCAAGGCGGCAGACTGGAAACAATGTCCTGACGCAATCATCCGCTAACTGAACCTTGCTAAGTTTCCAACGCTTACGTCGAGTGTTGAGATAATACACAAAAGGAGCCATCGCGCGCCCGCCAAGTACGCCTTCATTATGGTTAGGAAAGGGCCATGTACTAATGGAGCTAAATGCTTCTAGCACAATAAGAATCCGAGGTAAAATGCCCGCAACGACATTTTAATATTCTAAAACGTTGATAGTACATGCAATAGAAAACAATTTACGTACATCTGATTTTGAAGAGAATTTATCGATACGAACATAAAACGGTATGTTTACATACTAAGTCAAAGAGAGTTTACTGGCTTCCCTTAAAGTTAAACAATTCTCAGAATTCAAATGATACAACCTATCTAAAACGTTCCACTCCATTTTCTAATTAATTAAAAAAACACATTTTCTAATTGTCTGAATAATAGAACAATTACTTCGGAAACAAGATATCAGCATACGCCTAAAGCGAGGTAAGGGTGCAGACTAGAAATCTCAATGGAATGCAACGAAGTGTTCAGGATAAGCTACAATTTATGGCTGATGGTAAGGCAACTTCGCGTTCATGGTAGAAAATGTTCCATCGTTTTACACATTGAATCATATGTCCACTGGTATTAGTACCGTATTGCTAGCCTTCAGAATGTTTATCCTCGGCCAAAAGCTCAAATCTACTGACCTCTGTACGCTCGGCACTGGATTACTTACGTCTGGAGATCGAAGGCGCTTAACGCTTTCATAAGTCAAGGAAAAGCATTAACCTGCACTTAAATTTCATATACCTACATGAACGTTTAAGCCCGGATCTCAAACGGGCCAGATACGTGCCAATTTTCTCACCTAACATTGGATCCATAGAGGAAGGGGGCATTCGCTTCGTATATCACTAACCATTAACCACTAAGTTTGGTTTCGTTACACATGTGCATTGCGTTGTTCTGTTCTGATTATTCAACTGAAATATGGTATCTTTGACAGCAGTAATAAACCCAGACCTCAGCACAGATCGGCTGATCCTGATGGTGAATAATACTGCGTCATTCCGCTATCTTTAGCGGACTCCCATTTCTCCTACCCGGCTACTGCTCAGTTTCTAAGTTTTGACATGGGAACAATGTGTTCATTTATTGAATAATTTGTGTTTAATAATGTATCAGTATAGTGCTATTATGCACTGAGAATCCAGTAATATAATGTACCTCTGGGCTGATTATCGTTCTAAACCGCCCCCCCCCCTCCACACACACAAGCTGCGTTAGGTAGTACCAATGTATTGCAATACACGTACCTATAATAGTTTGTTACTTATATTAAGCATTTCCTTCTACTTCCGCTCATGGGGCTGGGTTTACTTGAGTATCAACATTCTCCTTTATAACCAAACGATTTTTACAAAGCGTTTTAACGCCTGTTGTAGCTACTGAGCCGTAGTGGCGGCATGTGATGTTACATGAAGTGAAATGATAAATTGGGAAAGAATTAAACACATGATGTCTCAAACAAAGTAACTTTAGAGTATATTAGGGGAAGAAATGCAAACTTTATTTTTAGATTTCTATTTAAATAAAATTCTGAGTCAGTTACCTGTTAAGCGCGACAATTCGGTCCCCCCCTCCCAGCCCATCTTCACTAACTAATCACACAACTACTAAATGTCATTATTAAAAGTTTTCGAGAAAATATATATTTGGATATTTATTTGCATTTGAAGTACTCAAAGTTGCAATACCGACATTCCTTCAACGATTTAAGACATTCCAGTGCAACTATGCAGACAAACTCCGTTCACTGGTTTTTAGCCAGGCGTCAGTTGAGTATGGCCTCGGATCAGTTGGCGCGTGCAAACTTGTAATGGAGAAAGTGCAGCACTGTCATATTTACCGGGTTCCACACCGACCGAGATCGATGAATTTTTAGATCTTAAAAATCATTAGTATGGCTTCGTTTGAAAGGGAAGTAAAGCTGTTGATTCTTGTTTAGATTAGTAATACCCCAAATATGAAAGAAGAGGCCTCTGAGCAATATTTACTGGCCAATTCACCCTCTGTATTGCACGAGACGCTAATGACCAAACGTCCTTAAATAAAATTTAAAAAATGTTTTTATATCCAACAATTATTGCTGTATTTATGACGTAAATGTCACTAAATGTCTCACAGCGTAGGTTTTTAAATTAGATACATACAAAATACTACAACTACAACAAGCCAAGACTGACATCCGTGCTCGCTGTCCCGAGCCGACATGCGCGAGTGACTAGACCGGGCAAGCACTATTCCCTCCCACTGGCTAAAACACCAGTTGAACGGAGTGTGCCTCTGCAGCCTTAAACCACTAGTGGAAGAATCAACAACTATCTTCACGAACCATACGGTCTCTAGACTTGCATTCCTTAAATTTTGAAAACTTTATCTCGACGCAAATTTACTTAAGTAAGAGGAATCGAGATCAGATGGTTAATATTTCATACGGCAACCTAATCTCGCTTTCATTTTGTCCCTATCATAAGCACATACACTTTGAATGTGCTCATGTTTTACAGAGCTCGAATAGATTTTCTGAGAAGCTAAATGCTATGGCTATTACATCTAAAAATAAGAAAATGCTGGTATCTGGTTCGCTAATGCCCTCTTACTCTGGATCCGGTGATGTAATATTTTTTATGAAATCTCTTAACCCCTATTAAATAAATACAACGTAACAAGATACTCCACAGTGCAGGATCAGTAAGATTCCTGTTACGTTTTCTTGATAATACTCCTGCAATTCTTGAAACAAATTATTGCAATTTGTAAAATGAGGCACAATTATAAGATACGTAAATTGCTGTTCATACTAATCTGCCTTTCCATGCCGAACAAAAGCCAGAGGCGATTTGTTTAATTGAATCTGTTCTCCAAAAGATTTACAGCGAGACAAAAGCAGAATTAAAAAAAAAAAAGCACCTTAAAGGAGAAACACAAAGTAGAGCCCTCTAGCTATAAGAAAGACTTAAATGACATTTTGCATTTAGAAGTTTTTGTAAGAGTTTAATCTGCACATAGAGAGAAAACACAACTGTAAAGTTTTGCGTCATCCGCAAAACAAGACAGAGTAAATGCATAGTAGAACCAACTTCTTAACTACAAAGCTAGTAAATCATTCTTTCAAAGTATGTATATATATAAAAATTTGAAACTTTTAAAATATTGAGCAATCATTATAAAAAGCGTAAAGTTTACAGAAAGTAAGTAAATTTCACCGTTAGGTATATCTACAAGGAGTAGAAAAAAAAAATGGTACAAAATTCAGAGCAACTGTTATAAATCCTGTCCGCTCAAGCAGTGTTTTAACTATGGGCTACTAAGCGTGCAGCAGCCGGCGAAGCCCCTATTCCAGTTTCGATTTATAAAATGCGCAAGTATGCAATCTTACCTTATAGAAAAAGGTTAAATTTACGTCCTACCTCGGCTAAACAGACACTGTATATTAAAACTTTGTGATCGACATAAGTTTAGCAAATGTAATTTTTCTGATTTTATTGCTAATGTTTAGCTTTACATTTAGAATGACTAGCCAGTAGATCATTCATCTCCTTAACACAAGCCCCTCATACGAACAGCCTATATCATCTCTAAATACACTTCCATTTAAAGTTTATTAATTATACAAGTGACTCAAATCTTAGCAAAATTTCCAAGTTCTTGAAAGAGCAAATAACAGAAGAATGTCCTAACCAAATACT
Organism: Metallyticus violacea; assembly: GCA_030762175.1. Classification (NCBI taxonomy): domain Eukaryota; kingdom Metazoa; phylum Arthropoda; class Insecta; order Mantodea; family Metallyticidae; genus Metallyticus; species Metallyticus violacea. The sequence continues at coordinate 58,895,957 of CM060844.1, forward strand.
TGGAGTATTTTCATTAGAAATCTCGTATACTTTGGAGCCAAGAGCATTCCATGTTGATGAGCGATAGTTTTGTACAGTTCAAAAGTAAATTATTGCGTGGGCAACGAAAAAAGCAAGATACAAAACAAATAAAACTAGAAATTGACGATAAAATATCATCACGTATTAATAACAACCTACAAATGCCTCTGTTTTAGAACTGGAAGAGAAAGAAAATGCACGATAAAATTCCAATTGCAGAACTTTTTAACGCAAAACAGGCATGGGTAGCCGAGGTTTTAAAGCATGGACTTTTAAGCGGGGAGGTCTGGGGTTTGGTTCCCGTAAGGACTGTCCTCCCTGACAGATTTTTTTCCAGGTTTTCCTCACTCATAAATGCCAAGAACAGAGGCATTCTTAACTAGGGCTAGAACGCTTCCTTCCTTTTCCAATTTTTCATGTCATCTCTTCTATCATCAATATTCGCAATTTGTGGTGCCTCAATCCATATACGTCAATTTTACGCCTTTTAAAAACTATTGACGAATGTACTTAAAACAAGCTTGTTTAAAACATTTAGGATGTGCGTTTTGTTATTTATTACGTTACCCATTTACTCTTTGAATGCATACCTTGGTAGTAAAAGAAACATCTAAGAAATGCATATTTGCAAAAGTAAAGATAATGGGATAACTATCAAAGTGCCAACACTTATTACAGCAAATTAATTGTGGGAAACAGAAACTTGTAGTTAATACAAATAAATTTACCCAATGCCGGAAAATAAAATTTTAAAAAAGGCGTGAAAATACTCCAAATTATCAAACATGTGCTAAATCAGCTTAATAGCTGATGCCACTAGATTCAATTTTTAACACTACATCAATACTTACGCGAACAACTAGCGCAAGGGACAATATCTAGTTCACCGATTCTCACTCACTCCCTGTTCATTTTTCTAACGGAGGTACGTAAGGTAAACACAAGGTGTATGAATTTCTTTTACCCAACTGACCTCAACAACTTTTAAGTCGGACATCCTCGCATGTTATCGTCACGAGTGGCTGAGTCGTTAAGGCGCGGACTCGTTAGCGGGAGGCCTGGGTTTCGAATCCCGCCAGAACCCTCCTCCCTGACAGGTTTTCCTCAGTCCTCAGAAAAGGCAAATGCCGGGGAGGTACCCTAAATATAGAACTGGAACGTTTCCGTCCTAAAATAATCCTTTCCCAGTTTATCATTTCATCTCGTGTATCATCGGTGTTCGCCGCCTGTGGTGCCTCAGTAGTAAAAACGGGCATTAAACACCATTAAAAAAATTCTCGCTGTTGAGACAATCTACAGATCCATATTAACTCGCTTGATTAACAAATTGCTCACATTGAACATTTTTGATGTATAAGAAAAACCAGCGGTTGTGTACGTTCAGGACCTGAAGTCTTGTGTATTGCATACGGAGCAGTGTGACTTAAGATCCACATCCAGAGGTCTCCAGATGAAGAAGAAAAAGAGCAGAGCAAATGATCAGAATAGTGTGGTTTCTGTAAGTTTTTGACGAGGACTTCATTTACTGGAGAATTGTGCCATCAAGGGCATGTAGTTTCTTTGAGGATTTCCTCAATTAATGTTCCCCACATCGCCGAGAAGTTTGTACTCAACCATAACAAAGTTCGATCGGTTTGTGTTATGCAAATGGTGGAGGAATCTGTATGGACGGACTTCTCTTTCAACGGGCATGTCATATTCGTTGTAGGGTTTATTCAAGATGCTTATAAAATTCAGCTGATGGACATTCGGAATTTCAAACATGCAGGCGAGATATGAGCTGTTTCGGACCTAAGGAACCATATTGTGCGCTAACCTGTCGTGAGTCATTAGCTCTGCGGACAAAAATGACTGATTCGCAAAATTGCACAGAAACGATATTTCGATGTTTAGTTCCAAAATCCGATTGACCTTGCATGGAAGGAGACCTCCCCACTGAATATCAGATTCTTAGCAAAGTTAATGTCTTCCAAACACTGTTGCATTTTCCTGCAAGCCCTGACTTAGCACGGTCTTGTAAAGGTGTTGAGCTGTGTGCTTCATCTGCGTTGATTTTTTAGGGCTGCGCTTATAGGCTTCCTTAATGCCCCTCTTGAGAACGCTGATGACCTGAGATGTTAAAGAGCGTTCATAAATAAATCAATCCCTCTTGAGACCGTAGTGTGACCCATCGATTTGCCTTTACATATGGATTTCGAATGGTGATCTGGAAGGTGGGTCTTCATGAAATCTTGTAACCACCGTAACTGACCAAGTTGTATGAACCTTCAAGATGCAATTAGCCCTCTCCTCTACAAACCATTTTTCTACAGACGACACAGGAAGTACGAGAACTCATCTAACTGCGTTTTGGGATTATTTACGAACGCTTTTTAACATTTCCGTTATATGCATACCATTCAATTCAAGGCCTGAAAAGAACGATAAATTTTGCTCAGAGGTCTCTTCTTTCAGGCTGCAGGTTTTTTACGTGCTGTAAATCTACGACAGTTTGCTTCCCTTCAGAAGGAAGCCACACTTAAGACTTTTACGTCGAAAAAAATCCATAGACCTTGTCCGAGTTTTAACTGGACACCTTGGGTCTGTATCGACTACAAACAGTGTGCGATTCCAAACATGAAGTGTTTTCACTCATTGATTTGATGTTATTGTATATGCCAAGCAAACATCTGCAAAATCTCAAATCGTCCGAAGCATTTTGACCCCCCTATATAAATGCAAAGAAGAAATCTGGAACCTACCACAATTTTAGAGCATGGCTCGTGTAATTCGGTTTAAATTTCTGTTGCGAGGATTTTCAGGCATGGGTAGGCAATGCTGTAATAGCCAAAAGGTTCACAGAACTTCGTTATTTTTATTTTTTTGCTAACCAAGAGTGAAGTTTCAACCAAAATAACGTCCGAGACTTTCTTAAAGTTATATCTTTCGTATTGTGAAACACTGCGAGCCTGCATCTCCAAAATACAATGGCCTACAATGAGGACAAACATAAAGGCTCGCAGTTACATTTGATGGAAACACTTTGAACCTAAAAGCTGCTAGATGTTTGTAGAAGTTTGCGCGGCTCTTTGAATTGAATGCCAACTAATATTGTTGCAGTGGACAACTTGAAAAGAAGGACATATGCCTCTGATGCTCTTCTAACAGAAATCTAGCTTCTCCCTATTTCGGAGAGTACTAAATCGAATTTCCAGTTTGCTTGGTTGCTGTTACTGCTCTTCTCTCTCTCTCTTCCTCTCACACCATCCCCATCTCCCATTCCGCATCTCCGATAGTCCCCCCTCGCCCCTTCCCCTTCCTCCCTAGCAGTTAGTTTCACCTTAAGTTTCATCCCCCCAAGGGGCATCCAGCCAGGTTTCATTAGTAACTGTAGTACTCCCTCCCCTCACGAAACCCTTTTCTGTTCCCGATAAACGACACAGCTTTGGTACAGGTGTATGGTGGGTTTCATATGAAAAGTAGAACAAGAAAAGAATTACGACTAATTGTGCAGAACGTGACTTGGTAGGAAGGGTTAACTTTTCCCTGGGGAGTCGAACATTTCAGCTTTTCAGAAATCTTTATCTGGTTGTAAAGGAATAATGCGTTTTTTTTAACCTACACCCTTTGTGAATTCTGAACGGAGTCTTTAGTTCATCTAGAAAGCTTCTTAACTTACACAAGGTTCAAATTGAATTTTGCGAATTCCCACAATATATCGTTCCTTTTCATTTGCTTCTTGAGTACAAACTATTTTATTAGGAGTACAATTCAAATGTAAGGCTTAAAATTATTTTCCTTTTTCTTGCTCGCATGCAGTTGTAATATGGGACTCTTAAACAATTCATTAGACAGGATTTGTCCTGTTTAAACTGCGTTTTATTATACTGTTAAGTGAGTATTTTGAATAGCAGCAGATAAATAGTTTGTAATTTTGCTCTGTGTGCCTCAATTAATATTGTGGCTATTACAGCTATTAACCGTTCACTTCAGGTTTGCAAATTATAGTAAGAGCGCTGCGAATTATTTACTTCATGGGTTACACTGGCAATGGGAATAAACAAAAAAAAAAAAAAAAAAAACAAAAAAAACAAAAAAAAAAAACTATTACTAGTTATGAAGCAGGTTAAGCAGACAGAACCCTCCCTTCCTCCTCACTTGTCGCTAGCTTGACGTCAACCTATTTCGGTGAACGCTCACGCTCGCGTGTTGTTGGTAGCACTCGGTTCTAAACAACGACAACTCCTTCCTTGGCCAACGGCAACAAAATAAAACAGATAATACATCCAATTTTGAGTAGCTGTTAAAGGCCACTGGTCAGATTGCTATATTTTGGTTCTTTAAACTACCGAAATGTTATATTAATTTGTCCATTTCTACGATTACATCTGAGGTATTGTCTTCCTTTATTTCTTTGCCTACGTGGATTATGAATTGTAATGAAGACTTTTAGGTGGTAAACGATAGGCTGCGCTGAAGTTTATGAAAGTGATTTGTCAATTATTCTTTATCTCACTTCGGATATGATCTCTTAGTGTGACGCCTGATAGGTATTAATCTCATTTGTTCTATTTTTATTATTTCGGTGAAATGATTAACATTGCCACATGTTTGGAAATTGTTGTGAAATCTTAAATGAATTTCTTTCCTCATTCGCCTACCAAAATTTCGTTTTAAGGTTTCTTTTAATGTATTATATTCCACCCAACTATTTTTACATCCATTTGGTAATTAAACAATGAAAATTGACATATTTGCCATATACCACTATTTATTTAGTTTCTCAGTTTAGGTTTAGTGTCATTTGTTCCTATAAAAATAATGAACCAGACTTTGGCGTTACTGTTTGACCTCCGGGCATCCCATTACTTAATTAGATTACTACAACAGAGATTAAAAAAAAAAAAATGTAACTTTAAGCTCTGCAATAATTCATTCTGCACCCGTTTAACGATAATTTATTCAGATATATCGATAGAAAAGTTCTTCCTCCTCCCACACTTAATAAATCCTTACAATGTATACTTATTCAGTTATGGTAGGACTCGAAAGAAAAGACTGGCGAAATATTAGTGCCAAGGCCTATCCCATTCAATGAAAAACTTTTAAAACTAACACACAGGACCTTTGAATATGGTATAAACTTTAATGCTACGAAATTCTGCATTTCATTAACGATCTTGAAAGTTAGCACCCAATTTATTAGTTTTGTTATTGCGCATTATGGTATGTTCCTGAGAACGTGAAACAGATAAACGAGCTGGTAGGTGTATGCTCAAACACATATGAATCAGAACGCAGAATAATAGGTTGGCCGAGATAACGCAGGTGTTTGTGATCACTGATCAAGATGGAATACTGTACTGCTGGCCATTATTATAAATATGGCCTCAAGGCTCAACATGAGTGGCGTATATAACCGATTAATGCTTAGTGATATGTGAATGACTACGTTACACGCATTAAAACGTAAATCCTCTTTAAAGTTCCTAACCATAAACCTGCTAACAATAGTAAAGAATTCCTGCTACAAGTGCATCGTGGAATTCAAATTATATTATTAGTACTGCTGTCGTGTTATTTATTACCAGAGTTTAGGCATTTATTTTGGTTAAAAAGGCAGGCAAAAAGACATTTAAAATATTGAAAATAGACAATAAAATAATTAAAATAACATTTATTACAAATGAAAACAATTATTATTCATGAAAATAGGAATGTAAGTTACTTAAACCGTTCTACTTCCAACGAAGTGATTGGAGCATATTTAAAACAAGCTATTTCGGAAGGACTCCATACCAGTTATAACAAAACATTCACCTTTCACGGCATAATGCAAATTTTGATAAAAACAAAATAAAGTAGTTTTGAATAGTCCTGGCGAATGAGGAAAAGATGCACATTGCTGTCTGGTTGAGATTTTCTGTTAATGCGTTTGTGAAGGAATCCTGTTAACATCTCTCTTACTTCCGTCAAATTGTTAAGACGTGCACAGCTGTACCGCTCTCATATTTCTCTAATGCAATTGTTTGCACATTTATGCAGCCGAGTAGTTATCCCGACATCAAATTTCGTAAAATTGTTTCACGCAGATTGGTGGTCATTCCCTAGGACTGTTCAAAACTACAGTACTTCCCTCATCCTCTCTACTTCCTGGTATTCATATGCCCGAGTAACCGTGCGTTCCTTTCACTAATGAAGGTTCTGCTATTTAAAGAGCTTAAGCGAATGGATTGAGGAGAAAGTTTTGGACTGCTTGAAAAGAAAGATTTTCAATAGATATTTTTGTTAGGTGAACATACCATTCATTTTAATAAAGTTTAATTCTTTACGTGCTTTTTAAAATCCGTAAATAATCATAGAAAAAATCCATAACGATACAAAACAGGCACGAAAAAGGCAAAATAAAAACTGGCCCTACCGATCTCTAATGTACGGAAACATGTTCATTACTATCCAGCTCCTTAAAATATATGTAGCCATATAGAAAAGTCGGTTTGCTTAACTCTCGGGCTCTGTTTATTATATATGTACAAAATTAAAGTATCCAGTTATACAGATAAGTAAGCTTATAAGAAATATGACGTTTTCATTAATTTATTTTACATAAATTAACTTTATATTTATTGGTCCTATTGCCACATCTTTGGATAGTGAACGTGAACGGGAGATATGAAATTAATCAATTAATGGTGCCGCAAATTAGCTTGGAATTCTTGGCGCATTAAAGCTATTTGACATTCACCTCCTCAGGGGAGAAAAACTTCTGAAGGACCTGTCAAAATTAAAATAAAAAATTGGTGTTTGAAGACCAACAGAAATGGGGAAAGTTGCATAGCATCCAACAGGGTCACTTTTGAGAAAAATCATCAAAAATATGACATTCTTAATTGAACAACCCTCTTATTACGGTCCATGTTTTTCCTTAACTTATTCTTCCTCTGTTATACTCGAAAAATAGCACTGTGTAATCAGCTTGTCTCAATAAGCAATACAAGAAATTTATAACCTTCTACCACCAATACAAAGGCAGGAACCTGCAAGAAAATCATCTTCCCTAACTTAGCTTTTGTACCTTGTCTTATTTCCCCGGATAGTGGGAAGACAACCCACCAAAGCCTGCAGCAAGCCCTTTTAACGTGAATGAGTTTCGGCTTACCTGATTCTTGCCTTTGAGGACGAGCACATTGGTGACACGGCCGAATGGGATGCCCAGGTGGATAATCTCCGCCTCAGTCACCTCATTAGGAATGTTGCGAATGTGAATCACCTTGGACGGCTTCTCATTCTGGTTCTTTTCCAATTTCACCTGTAAAGGAAAGCACCTTATTATAGCACCTTGCATAGTACGTTATAAGTCGACAAGCACTAGAAGGCATTTCGCACATGTTTCAGCGCTAATGTTTATTACGAAACATTTACACCATTACTTTCAATATTATAGCATTTATCTCAGCGTCTTAACAACTTTCAATATTCAAACTACGCAACTTATTTTTCACCCCAGGTAAATATTACGTGATACTCAACATATTGCTGAATGTGGAAGCTCATATATTATAATAATGGTCGGTACAACAATTAGGGAAGCGATGATAATTAAGAAATAAACAGTGATCCTTTTTGCTCTACTTTCGGACAACTAACAACTTACTTCCAATAACAGTTGCCTTAAATAAGCACTTTATGTTGCAAAATAAGCAAGATCAATAATGAGAAAATGTTATTTCTAAACATACAATTAAAGAAATCAAAATTTAGAACTATAGCGTTGCTGTTTTCATTCGTTGGGGGTTCTTGGGAGTCTTTCATAGCAAGTTACTTTTAGTTATTTGGTCATTAGCGTCCCATTAAATTCTGGGCGTGAACTTTTGTTCAGAGGTCTCTTCTTTTAGGCTTGAGGACCAATGACTTTTCTTCCCTTCCCTGCCGAAAGAAACACTGATTTAATTTTTACGCTCTAAAAATAAATCGAATTTGGCAAGGTTTGAAGCCGCGACCTTGGGTCTAAGAAGCAAGTAGGGTTACCACTAGACAACAAGGACCGATATGTTCACAGTGTGTTTTACTCGATTCGTAAACATAAGTTGTAGTGGTTACCATACTTGCCTCCTATGCCCAAGATCGCGGGTTCGAACCCGGCCAGGACCGATGGATTTTTTCGGGCGTAAAAATCCTAAGTATGGTTTCCTTCGGAAGGGAAGTAAAGCCGTGGGTCCCGTGTCGTACATTTACGACACGAAAAAGAACCTCAAGTCTGAAAGAGAGGCCTCTGAGCAAAATTTGTCGGCCGTTTCACGCAATGAGTTGAATGGGAAGCTGATGACCTGAGATGTTAAAGAGCGTCCATAAATAAATCAATCAAAAAAAAAAAAATTGACCCAAACGTACTAAGTATTAGCGAAAGTAATGATAATGATGAGTAGGAACATGCAGAAGGAAAGAATAAATAAATATTTGTAAACAATGATAAAGTCAGGTTAAGTACAATTAAAGTAAGGTTTATGACTGATATTGGCGTTTCTTGTTTCAAATACATATTTCAGACCAGCATCTTAGTTAATGTATTTATAAGGTTCTTGCTACATGCCACGAAAATACACCCCCCCCCCCGCAAGTTCTTCACTCTCTTTTAAAATAATCTCACAGTCTTTCCAGTTTTTTCCTTATATGAGAACGTTACTGTCAAGGAACATAAATAAATATAAAATGATCAAATGGACTAATAAAATAAATGACCGAGAGCATTAATTAACAACGCAGATGAAAGTAAAACGCACTTGGATTATGTGACAACAGCATGCAAACATCAAGAAAGATGCATTATCTCGAATCGGGCAACAAGGGCAGGGATGCAACTAAACTTAGGCGAATTAATTTAATTACGTTGGATTTCGTACCAATAATAGCCCTCTCATGGCATCAAGGGTTCCACCTCTCCCAAATCTAATAACCAGACTACGCTTCTAAGCCAGTCGCAGGAATTAACGGCCCCGAACAAGTGGTTATATCCCTGTGCGCACAGCTACAGAACTGTTTTATCCAGTTAATCCTCTTTAACGTTGCACACACATAAAAACTAATTTGATGCTGCATTGTGTCCGATCGAGGATTAAAAGTATCAATATCTCAAGCCGACAAGCAGATAGGTTTGTGCTACCGTTAATTTGTCCTCTTTGAATGAAAATTATGGAGTTCCGCTGCTGTGAATGTGAAATACATCAAAAGTTTTTTTTTTATAAATACTAAATAACGCGAGAGAATGATATGCATACAATGCATTAAAATTTGAAAGATAAGCAATTACCTCTCATTTAACACAATGTATATTGACGCTAACATAGCAATTACGTTGGTACAAATCATAAAACGGCAAATTCTCATCATTAGGCATAGGAATTTCTAAGCACTAAAACCGAAATAGAGTGGAATGAAGTTATGTTGATATTTGAGTGTAAACAAAAGATCCTCAAAGACAAATAGCCACGAGCTACAAATCACCCTCTCTTTACACGCCTCTAATAAGTTCTTTTGAGTGTACTTAACTTCGTTTTTAGTTCTTAAGAATTCTAATGCCTACTCAATAATCTCGTGAAGGTACAGCGCAATGCTGACATACCCGCACTCTAATAGATCTCAATTAAAACAATCGTGGGGGGGAAGGAGAAAAAATCCGAAAAATACATCGATCCTAGCCGTCATCTTGAGTTTAGAAGGTTAAGTGTGGTTACCACTACACCTTCAGGACCGACTAGACCTAAAGGATAAAATCTCTTTGACATATAACATAAAATTAAATTAAAGTGAAAAGGGAATGTTCCTCTGGAAGATGCGCATTTTTAATTCAGAAAAATAATAAACAGCTTATAAATGCTGTGAGGTCCCTCCCTCCCGAAATTTTGAGCATCAATGATATACTACATGCTCGCTAAGTCAATTCACTGTGGCTAAGTCACTAGAAAAGAATAAACCCCCCCACACACACACACACCCACACCCACACACACACATATTTATCACCGTCACTTGTCTTCTTACCTCAAGTGTGACTTTTTCTTAGTGTTTTATCCTTTTCTACTATTATAATTAATGTTAATTTGTTATATTGTTAATAGTGTTACTTTATTTTTATTTTTCTCACATTATATATATATTTGAATTAAATAATCCCTTTTTAGCCACAGAAAAAAAATCTTCAACCACCTTATCTTCTACACTTTCACAAAATTTACTCCTCACATTTCCTGAACGACATGAAATTTAGTGCTACTACAGCCATCAGAAAACATGGAATCTACTTCTGCCTGCAGCCAAACGCTCTCAACTCTGTTCTGCCCTTGGCCAATGAAAAGTCATCAGCACAGCAAGAAAAAGAAATACATGCAAGTCATTAGCGTTCCATTCAATTCAGGACATTAAACAGCCGATAAATTTTGCTCAAAGGCATCTTCTTTTAGGCTTGAGGTTATTTTCGTGTAAAATTTATTACACGAAAGCTAAACCTCTTTCAAAGGAAACATACTTAGGATTTTTACGCCCTAAAAATGCCGGGTTTGAACGCAACCTTGGGTTAAAGACCCAAGTAATCTTACCAACAGAAAACTTATTTTTGGCATTCCATCGTTACGTTTAGTACCTTCTCGCTTAATGTTATTAAAAAGAACATGCTAAATTCAGTAGCAGGAGGTTGACGAACGAAGCCAAATGCAATGCCACAGGCAACATTAAATGTAAATGGTCAAGCTGTAAAAAAGGGATTAAGGATAAAGGAGTAAGGTACTTCAACGTTCATTACTGCTCAAAGAGATTTCGACTGAGATCCCTTGAAACTCAATACATAACAAAAGAACACCGGGCTATTGCCCTGCCAACAAAAGGTTGAAATGGAGGAAAACCGTAAAGTATTACCCCGTCAAAGCGCAGGCTACACTCAGCTGTAAACTGCAGAAGATAGCAGGGTAACAATTTGCCAGTTTTAGTCAAGCTTTCACATAAAACACTGCAAAACAGCTCCGGCTGAATTTCGTCTTAAAACAGATGAAGACCTAACTTGTTTTACTTCTTTCGCGCACTACCTAGGCGATTTAAATTACACGTGCGTAAAAATTAAGACACATTTAAACTTAATACTTTTTTGATCATAACATACTATAAAGCAACTAAGCGCTTGAAATTTAGTTGGATTGATATATGCTCAAACTTTATTAGAGTGGTAATGACTTCTTAGACGAGAGAGAGAGAATGTGCGAAGGCCAGACATAAACGAAAGCATTCAGTTCTTGTTCATGTTATGCCATAAACAGCAAATGCGTTTGTTCGGACCGTGTGCTCTGACAGAAGCTCGTGGCTAATAGTAAGAAGTAACTAGATACAAATTCTCGTTGTGTTCGAATGTTTTATTTGCTTATTTTTAAGGTAAAATTACATTTAATATACGGCAATGATACACATTTTACTGGACAATATATATTTGAATTTTAAGGCATCAAACAAAACAACGTAAATTAATCATCTTCGTTTTCAAAATAAATTTCACATTAATAAATGTTCTTGATCAAAAACTAAAAACAAAATATAAATTGTCTTTATCCGCTTTGTTTCAGCGTCATATCATTTTATTAGCGCACTGAATGCAGCAATGAACTAAAATAACTACGTACATGCAAACAAAACCTTCTGTTTTTACCTTCGATTTATTGGCAAAAGAGAGGAAACAACTATCGAAGCACTTAATTCAATATCTAAAGATAAACAAGACTTGAGAATCGCTAATTTTCGAAAAAGAAATATTTTTAATTCCTCGCAGATTTTCGTCCTTTCTATTTAATGGTATACCAATTGTTGTCATAAACAAATTAAGATTACCATATTATATCTAAACCTATGAAACATTAAGCATATTGTACATTAAATCATAGTGTATTAGAATAAAACCGATGTTATTAAAAACAATCCAATTTAAGAAGTTATTAAACGAACGCGGATATAGCCTCGTTCCCAAAAACACTCAAGCTGTGTGAAGCGTATACCCCATCAGATGTATAAATGTTATTTCAAAAGGATTATTAATTTCCTATTTAATATGAAAACAAAGATTACTTTAAGTTCTTATTTGTGTGAACATAAATGCCTTAAAATTAAAATAAGGATCTGCAGTTTATTGCTATGTATAATAAAAACTATTTTTACTTGCAAAAAATAACAAATAATAATTCACCGCATGGACAGAATTCTAGCTTTCGCAGTTTTCATTACTAGTCGCCTACTTTCAACCGCTCGACCAAAAGCGTACGTATGTCTTGCAATACTCGATCAAACTGGTGACAATAGAATGAGGCTCAACCCTTCATAAGTCCCCTACCCCCATCCCTGCCCTAAAGAATCGAATATTGCTATCAGCGAGGACTTGAGATTAGCTCAATTGAACAGACAAGATCCTTTATGATTCCGTAAATTCACAATATTGTTTATGCAAGCAAGCTATGCTATGATTTATAACTCCATCTCATTTGCCAATAAAGGCATTGAAATTCCACACTCTGGTAACTGAGGTCAGTGTTTCTATTCATTTTCACACCGCGCAATGGAATTCCCAAGTGCAGGACCTTGGTAAACATTTGTTAAACGTTTTTACTACGGCCTTTCTACGCTTTTCTCCTTTCTTTCGTTTAACAACAGCAACCAGCGGCCACTAGGAAAGAAGTCTGTGATTCGACTGGTACAGAGCATGAACTGAGCTGCTATTGTCAACGCATTACAATTTGACAACTCAGTAAAACAACTTGACGTTAACCGCCGGGTTGAAAACACTTAACTGATGCAGCAGCTGCTGCTGCTGCTAAGTGTACAAGTGCCCGAGCGGCTAGCCAGACCCGAGCGCAACTTATCCACACACACTTTACTTTGTAAATATAAATGGATAGGGACGGATAAATATCTGTAATGAGGGCATTATTAAACAGGAGAAATATTGTAACGACCGAAAACTGTAAAACATAAATGGATAGGGACGGGTAAATCATTGTAATGAGGGCATAATTAGTCGGTTAAATGTTGTAACGGCTAACCTCGGGGCAAATTCTAGAAACCGGTGGACACAGTGGTTTAGCGAGTAAATTGTGGCAAATCTCCTTTACCAAGGGGCAAGAAAAAAAAAATGGAATGGTAGTATTCGAACCCACTTATCTATCTTCAAATGTATAACCTGTTCCTCCTGCGCTATTGCACCGTTGATTCTAAAGCGTTATTAGCTAGCTAATAGCTATATCAGTACACTACATTCGGCTCTCTCGGCCGAGGTACCTTTGGCTCAATCCGCTGTCGCTCTGGTCTGGCTAGCCGCTCGGGCACAAAGAGCACTTACCACCACCAGCAGCCCTCCGAGTAACGTCAAGTAGTAAAACAAACCACAATGCGTTCAGCGGCTTTTCAGATTAGAAAGCGTTTCACGGTGCACCCCCATCTTACATGAAGGACACCCCTTGGTCTCAGAAAACTTCCTTGTTGAAGTGCTTCATATCTTCCTTTGCGGTGAAGTTTAATGACACCACTGCATAGATTACTGTTTTGATTCAACACTAATGTAAGGGACCACAGTCAGGGCATGAGAAAGAAGTTAGTGGTCCTTCTCTCGCGTACAGCTTTAATCCTTTCGTTTTTGTACGCAGAAATCAACTTTTTAGGGACACATCTTTCACACAATTACAATGTTTAAGATTTTTGGTGACAATTCTCACCAATGTAAGTTTCATTGTGAATCGATGATTTTCTCAAATGTTTACGTCCACACGCAATCCACCCATTAGAATGCTACGTCTTCCAATTCTCTCTTTGACCTACGACACCAGTGCCCTCACTCATTACAGTCTTCACAGTTCATGATGAATTTCTTTACCTTTTGCGTTGAGAAATCGAATCACTGAACTTCACAACTGGTGTGATTGCTTATTCTTGTAATCATCGTAAACCAAAGTTTCCGAAGGCGAACGACTTGCCCGATATGAACTTAATGAATCCACCGAAAATCCGCCCAAATGTTGCCAAACATATTTTAAAAGCGAGCGGTACTTTCACCTTACTTAAGAGCTTCTAGTAAGGCTATAAGACGCTGAATAAATAATTCTAAAGTTATTCATGTACAATACTCTTAAGGGCGTTCATGTGAAAATTTCACCGAATTTCGAAATTGCATCGAGATTACAGCTGATGGACTGAAACCGATCATTTGTCAAAAGTTTAAGCACGCTGAAAATGGTCCACGTTGAATAGCATTTCAAACTGTAGCTTTGCTTTTGCTGGGTTTCTTTTTGACAAAAGCCTTGCCAATCTCCTGCATCGTGGTTGGACCACTCCCACAGTTCAGAAACAATAGGCGGACTCTACGGTGCCTCTTTGCACCAGGTTTTGGTCAAAAGCATTTGTGAGGTTTCGAATTTCAAATATAAAAGGACAAAAGAGCATGCCCTGCGCTTTGAGAGGATTGAGATTTCACACAGCACTTGGGGAAAATTGTAGAACTGGATGTTCCTAGGCAAACCTCGCTGTCTGGCATTGCAATTAACACGCTAAGAGAGTTGTTAAGTTCTAGTGCAATGAGTTCAAATACACCGGCAGGGTTCCACATAAAGGCTCTCTTTAATATTCAATAATATACGAGAAACAACATTAAGGAAGCAGTTTATTAGCGGAGTCATATTTCCCCACATTGTCTTGCATTCCAAAACAAACATTTAAGCAACAGTCTTAACTTTTTTCCCTTATTTGTCTTTATTATAGTGCACAAAACAATAAAAACTATTTCTATAAGCTGTCAACATAAAGGGAACGACAAACAACACTATGGACGTCCTCTTCAAAGACTTTCGGCCTAAAATTTCATCTCTGAACCTCCCTCCCCCGCATTTTAGAAGTATATTTCCGAGTTTATAATCATCTCGTGCTAGAAAACCCAACCAATCAAATTGTTCCCAGTGGATATGCTCTTACTTGTCGACATCGTTTCTTTTAACCGAAAAAAAAAAAAAGTTTTCTCCTTTCTAAACAGTTTGGATTCTCCAGTTAGCAGAATACTAAAAAACTGAATGGAATGTTGAAAGTATCACATAAAACTATATTTATCGTCGTTTTCATTTACGTGTTGCACGGCACTATCCATAGCGGGCAGACCATAGGATGTGCAGTTCTAAGTTTCCGGCTTGGCCATGTTATTTATTTATTTACTGGCAACAGTTAAGGCATTGGGGCGTTCTCTTCCACTCAATCAGGCAGAGAGAGAGAGAGAGAGAGAGAGAACATAAATAGTTATATAAAATATAAGGAGAAAAAGTCAAATTAAAAACATATACGGCATGTAAATATTACATATTTTAATAGTGAGAAAGTTGTAACTGTAGTGTTAGAATTCCACTCGTTTTTAAATACTTTTTCTCGAGTACAAGGAGGAGTAAGAATAGACGAGACACTGTTGTGATTCCTAGAGTTGAAATGACAACTTAATCTATGTTTAAACTGTTTTATTATCAGACAATCTCTGACCTGACTTTAGGAAGAAGGGAGTTCCAGATTCTGGGAACTGACACGCTGAATGAGGGTGAGTAGGAATGTGTTCGGTGAAGAGAGAGATAGACAGTAAAGTCACTTATAGAGGTAGCGAGGATAGTTGATTGTGTCACATGATCAAATTTACGAGTGTTGAAAAGAAACGAACACAGGCATTGTAATCAGTCGACCTTGCCAAATTCAGATTAGAGTAGAAAACATCACAATATCAAGGTGAGGCTTAACAAGCACTGGAATGCTATTCTTTTTCAGGTTGAAGGGCAAATCTTTTGCTACATGTTTCAATATGTGAATAAAAAAAAAAGTTATTGCATGCCTGGGTTACCTGGTTATGTCATTCTAGATCGGAGTCTAGGCTTCTTTTGCCATGCTGGCATAATTAATTACAATGCTGTTTAGAATGATGGCCGGAAATCCTTAACTAGATTGGTAGGCAGCACAGTAAAAACACGCGTTTCACTTCTGAATATAATCTCTGTTTACATCGATGTATTTCTTATATATCTACGTTTCATGCTTAAAACCCTTAAAATAAATAAATAAAAAGCTTTGTTTGCAAGATGTTGGAAACCAGTATTCTTCAAATCATTATCGTTGTGGATCTCCGCGCTCGAAGGTAAGATTCCAGTTTTGAAAATAGGTAATAGTCGCTGAGGGCAAGGTCTAGGCTGTTAGGTGGATGATCCAGCTCCTTGAAACCACGTGTTCATACGAGGATTAGCAACAGCAGACGAACTGCTCGATTCCTCGCTTCTTTTCCTTGATGACACTACAGAACTTGTGCAGAAGCTCAGTATAGTTACTTTCCTGTTACTTGTGTTCCTTCCTTTAAAATCTTTCAAAGGTTCAAAACTTCTAAGAACATTTCACACGCACTTGCATTTCCTGCTGAAATAATTCGATACAACGATGTTGGCGAAGGATGTAGCACAATTATTTAAGAAAGCTCCAAACGTATAGCTATTTCTGCGGCCCTCAGTTGCCTGCAACCCGAAACACCCTCCTGAGCAAGGTAGATGCTTCCTGTGTCGAAACATCCACCGAGTAACCTCACATGGGCCACCTTCAAGGGCTTCTCTGCTCAAACGAAATATTTCTGACCACTCCCACTCACTGAAATATGAAGAGGGAAGCTTTCACATATACTACCACTATGTCAAATTTCTTTAATTACAAATCACTGCTCTGTATTTAATTTTGACACATCTGACTTAAATTTGCTTCTCTAAACAAATGAACTGCGTGGATAGAAAGGAATATTAGCATAACAATGCAACAATAGGCTTTCTATACCAATCCCAAACTTATGGATCACATCTCTAATCTGCACAAACATCGCTCTACTATTCGAAAATGCATAGCAAACTCCACAACATTATCGATGAATATACTGCAGATTCTATTTAATCCTTGAATAGAAAAACTAGGCTTTCGGGTAAGAAATCCAGTTCGTAACATCTGGAGCAGTGTATGTCTATAATCGCTCGTTTCCGTTCGTCTAAAACTAGCTTAATCATATTGCATGTATTCCGAAATAATGCTGATTTATTCTTTATACAGCCACCCAGAATTCGAACACTGTTATATGTTCTGTGCAGCTTATTGACTCCAGAATAGGTCGGCATACGCATGCGGCAATTATGTTGTTTAAAACTGCCATTATAACTCTCCAATGAAATCGTTTGATTTTTTTCTCCAATCACCTGCAAGGTTAGTGTTGAATCTAAACAACAAAATATGCAATGGAGCCATACCAATCCACGTGGAGTGGGAAGCTATAAGTTTAACGAAGATATTAATCTATTTTGGGGAGCTGTGCTTTTTCTTAAAAATTCCGCTCAGTTTAACGTTTTTTTCTTATATTCAAAGCTTGTGCTAAAAACTTTAGCTTTGATATTAGAACTAAAATAATTTTGAAATTTTCATTGGTATTTAAAAAAATAATCTTCGGCAAATAAAAATTATATTGCAGCATTAACTTTTTAGTAAATAATAATTTTCAGCAGTTCAGATAACTTAAAAACGTGAAATTATCATTACTACCGTGGCATTGTGTTAAATGATCTGCAAAGTATTGGTAAAAAATTAGCACATAGATAGGGGTTGATTGATAAACTATGATACTGACTCTCTTTTAAGCCCACTGATTTGCAAAGAACCCTATCAAATACTGAATAGCAGGTACGAGGATCTGTGATATCTGAAATTATGTACATTATCTATTTCTTGTAAATGTCGTTGAACATTCCTTATTAGATAACAAATGAACATTCAGACACCAAAGCGGGCTACCAGCGCCAATTACAAAAATAACTCCCATTGCATTCTATCTCGAGGTAACTAAAAAGCTGACAATTAAATTTCGCAAGTGCTTCAAGTCACACCTGCTAATAAACCAGCGCTTGAAGATATCTATGGTGTTGAATAGCCCAGACTGAGCAGCATAAATCAGGACAATCTCGACGCATCTACCTGTGATATATGACCTTATGGTGAACATCTTGCTTCCTCCATTTTTTCCGTGGGGAGGGTGGGTATGGGGGGGGGGTCTTCCCAGGTGCTCTTTATCCAGTTCCGGTACGTTTGCTAGAAAACATTCATCTTTGAAATTCGAACTTGCACAGCACCCTCCTCACACTCCAGACCTGAACTGAATTCTAGCGCTTTTTTTTTTTTTTTTTTTTTCCCCGTTTCTGAACCTTTGAAATCCGAGTAGGGAGGAAAAATCATAGAATTCAATGCTTCAATAGCACGTAAGAAGAACAATCGTGATTTAACTATTGCTTCATACATTTTAAAACATTACGGAAGGTGGGATAATGGATTTGCTGTTCTTGTAACAAGTTGAAAAAAATGCAGTCAAATTTCACGCCGTAGTTTTATGTTCTAGTAAAATACATGGGTTATTTCAGTAATACTTTATATTAACATACTAATATTACGCTACACACTTATTTCATGTTGAAATGTTGAGGATAACTGCACAAACCCATTTTATTCACATATAGTGGCTAGAGAAAGTCTTGAAAACAATCAAACGCCAAAAGATAACAAAATATGATATATTGGCACATAATTAGATTCTTAAGGAATACGCTCGTCATCATGCTCGGCACCTCCACCAATGTGTCACCCACCAATGGTGTATGTGGTAAAAGCGAGTGCTCTTTAGGTAGGCCGTTACAAATATCACTTTACGCATTCACAGCAGTACCTCGTTTGAATGGGTGCAGTCGTTAATATAGTACATGAAAGAAACCACTATAAAAAGCTGGAAAGAAAGTAATGGCAACACATTCATAAGTAGCAAACCATTTAATCTAGAATCTGTACGCTTTTGAAATCCTTAAATGTAATTCCGTGTCACATTTGTCGCCTGCTAACGTACTCCTCGAAGACTCTAGAGACCCATTTTGGGTAATAATTGAGATGGAGCACTCTATTGCAAAACTGGCTTTTTCCTACCTGCGGTTTAAATGGAGGCAAAATTTAATGACATATAAATGCGTCCAATCATATGCAATCTTCACTCTGCTATGTTGGCAATTATCGTACATGTCTTCTGTACTAATTAAGAGAGCAGCATATTCATTTTACGAGCAAGAAATATTTCATATCCAATTGAGGAATATTATATTCGGAAAGGACTCCCGAGTTCCTGGGTTATATGATGGGTGATTTGTGAGATATTCATCGTTTACACTCTAGATTCTCGCTATCAGCCGTAAAAGAAATACAAGCTACGGATGCACATTCAAGATTCATATGACGTAAATAAAACAGTGCAGCTATTCTGCAGTACATAGAGCTTAGCTAGGTGTATGTGGAAAGTGAAAGTGTAGGGTAGTCAAAGGAGGAAAAGCAAGTATAATAAGTACTATAATAAAAGCTCATGGTAACTAAGGCTAGCTTTGACATGTAGAGTTACCTTCAGCATATACCCACTTAGTATTGCAACGCCGTTCACATGGGTTGGCTGATCCTGAAACGCTTTAACCAACGCGCCTCGAAGACAGGACGGAATCTTCCACACTATCGCGTCCATGGGAAAAAACTGACACCCAACGAACAACAGTCCGATATGGCAGATTTCATTGTCACAGAAATATTCCTTAGTTTTTGCCAGGCACCATATCTTTTTTAATCCACATACGCTGGTCAAATTTACATCATTACTTGCCAACTTCTCGTATTCGTCCGTCTATGCCAGTGATTCCCAATCTTTTTATGTTCGCGGCACGCTTGGGTTGAGATTAGAAATTTAGGACACCCCTTTTATTTTTTTTTTAATAAGAACATGCTAAATTATTTTAACTTTTCAACTTTCACTGTGATACATGTGTATATATGTGTAAAATTACGTTCAAGTGAACACTCCCTAAGAAACATAAGAACATAGTTCGTTTTTAATAATAAGCCAACATACAATTTATGGCCTGGCGTTGGACAAAGTATGCCATATAAATGTTTAATTTTCGTGACTATAAATTATTAAATTAAAGACATACAATTCAAAAAGTAGAGGACTATAATGTCATTGTAAATCATTAAAATATATTTTGTTTAATTAATGTGAGAGTTGTGATTGATGCTCTGAACACAAATGTTTGATATCAGGCCTAGCAGTCGACAACAAAACACGCATACCATCCTCAGGGCTAAGCAGCCTATCTATTTCTTGCTTTGGATTTTGTCTTTGTTGTGAGTTCGCGTGGTATGAGTGATTTAGTTGTTGCCGTGTTTTTTCAAAGTACTGAAGCTTAGTTATTATTGTTTTAAACATGATCCATACGCCAGCGTGTTCTGTTTTTGTATGTTCTAATAATTACAGTATTGATCTTCATGTAGAATATTACTATCCCTCCCCCCCAAAAAAATCTGAAATTGTATAAAATAAAACTATTGAATTTATGAGGCCGTCTCCTTTTATTAATCCATGGGATGGACAACTGAGGTGAAACTTTCGTTTTCCTATTCTTCATCATAACCAATACCAGTAATTTAATATGTACGTTTTAAGTAATCCCTACTATATTTCTGTTTATTCCCAAAATATCTCGCGGCACACTGGTTGGGAATCCCTGGTCTATGCAATGCACTAGGGAAGCTGATGAGCAGTTTATGTGTTGTGTGCACAACACCCTCATATGTTCCAGTCCTCGTATTTATTTAAGAAAGCATATACCAAAACACATCAAGGGATGGCCGCGCTTCATTACTGACTTAGAGATAAGCATTAGAAAGTATGGAAGGTGCAGAAAAGTACATAAAATGCAATGGGGATAAAATTTCAGGGACACTGTACGCACTGCCCTTAAGCTCCATTATATGGGGAAACTGTTCATATAGTAATGTTAATGTGAAGCCAAAACTAATGAAGAATGTACATATGACGTGGCATTGTGAGTCATAAAATAAATAATAAAATCTCATCTTCGTAAAAGTGTAGGAGAGGGTCAGTGTAGTGGCTACATTTTTACCAAGCTAATTACTGAAAGTATATAGCCTCAGACCTTATACAACATAAAGTAAAGTAACTTCCGCCGGGTATTTATATAAAATATATTCGCTAATCATTATACTACTACTTAAGATACTTCATTCATATACACAGAGTCTAATTGTCTCATTCTTTTAGAAAACGCCATAAAATATTCGGCCGTAAATTGAAACATTTTTAAACAAGCATTAAGAAGCAGAATAGACAATTTCAAGATATGCTAAAAAATTTTTTTGACAGATCAACTGCCAAAACTCAAGGAAAATCCACCAAATTCTACAGATATAATTTCTTAATATATTGTATAGTATTTAAGACAATTATACAATATAAATGACAAACTTTATTTATGTGTGTTTTAATGCAAAACAATTCAACTGACCCAACCATAAGAACTATGATCAGATAATACTTTCTGCAGTGACTGTAAATTATCTTTTTTCAAACTATAATTTGAAGGCATGTTCGCGATCTGTCCGGTCCGCTTTTCCACTTATTAAACGGCCAGTTTCACGTATAATTCATTTGCTGTTTCTGATCAATAATGTTTTGGATCTGTTTTGGTGATACAGTACGCCATAAATTTTAAAACAGAGGTTTAAACGATACGTTATGTTAGGAGGCATATATAAAAAGAAGAAAAAAGCGCCTTGAATGAAAGATAAAGTAGTTTTCAACGTTGCATTTAACAGTTAAATACCAAGGGACATACTGGAAAGGCTTCTATTCAAGAGTGTACATGCATAAATATATCTCTGATACAGCTACAAATATGTATTCAATTAGTTTTCTTCACACTTGAGGTCACGTTTTACATGCCACGTCGTCTTTTCCACCTGCTGTTTCTCTTTCTGAAAATCCAGATCCCACAGTTGGCGAAGTAAAACGCAGGAAAAAGAGTTCCAGAGGGAGAAGCGGTATCTACTTTTTAATTTCCTTCTTCAGACTTATCTTCTGTTTCAAGCCCGGCCCGTCTTTCTCTGCATAAGTAATGACCGGAGCAAAATCCCAGGAGAAAAGTCGTGACCGCTACGGGTGACCTAGCGCAGTACCCAGCAACAGGTAGTTTGGAATTTCCTTTCTGTATACTTGAGGAATCCAATGGCTCGTCACAACAATTAACGCGCCTGCACTCGTGAGCAAATGAAGTGCTCTTCAAACGCTCTGCTAGTCATTTTGAGCCTTTCCGATCTCGTTATATAGATGCCTTTGCTACAAAAGTGATATCTGCAAACATTTCCACTTCTCACCGAATACTGGAAACCTTATTATCGTTCCCAGGCTTTTAATCGGTTTAGTACTAAAATTTCCCACCATCAAACAAGAACCGTATTATTTTGCAGAAATATACCATGCACTACATACAAAAGTTGGCTATTTTAAAAAGCGCAAATGCGCAATACTCCTTTCCTCTCTTTGGTTCATCATTATATTGCAATTTTAAAATTTCAAGAGGAATAAAAGACAATTTATGAAGGCAAGCGAAATAATAATAACATAATAATATTATTTTCTTTTTGTCGATTTGAAGTGTACCGTGAATGATGGTACCTCAGATTGTAAAATCCATCTATCTGTAGTCTTTCGTATAATGATGACAATTAAATCCATGTACAAGGGCTCTTTAGTAAAGAATTATCGCATTTTTACACACATAATTTCTCGCGTTAAATTTTATTAGCTTAATGCTTAATGTACACACGGTACTGGTATCATTGTAGTCACTTCCGGTTCCCGACTGTTAGATGGGTGGAAGTTAAAGATACGTTCAGTTCCGCCTACAGGTAACAAGCTATGAACAAAATGCTGCTATGAATATCTGCTTTCGTTTCAACAAATCTACATCTCAAATCTATGCAATATTACAGGAGGTCTATGAAAGTTTGTTTTTCCCGATAGATGGTTTAAAAAATTTAAAGAGGCATTTTATTTCAAAGGAAGATGTACCCACCGCTACAGCTGGTGCTCTAACGAAAGAAAACATGAATAGCTTTGGTATGAATGATAGTGTTTAACGACCGTTTTTGCTACAGAGGCACCACAGACGATGGACACTGGTGATACATGAGATGAAATGATCTATTGGGAAAGGATTTATTTTTAAGGAAGGAAACGTTCCAAGCCTAAGTTTAGGATACCACCCCGGCATTTGGCATTTATGAGGACTAAGGAAAACCTGGAAAAAACCTCAGTCAGGGAGCACGGTCCTGGTGGTATTCTAACCCAGACCGTGCCTTAACGACCTCGGCCACCCGTGGCGGTAAATAATCGCTTTGGTGTCACTGTGAGAGACGATAGGCGAACATTAAGAACACTCAGAAACTATGGCAATTCCACTGGATACAACCCTCTCGTTTATAACTGAAATGTTGCACATGGGGCATGTTTGTGCACAGTGGGATCTAAGATTGCCGATTTTTGTATCTTCCAAAGGTAATACCTGCTGATGAAGGCTTCGCTACATCATTTCGATCACGAGAGCAAACAGCGTTCTGCAGTATGTGGAAATGTCCACAAAAAGCAAAACTGGTTGCTTCTACTGGGAAGTATATTTTTCGACATTCAAGGAATGGTTTACCAGCATGTCGCACCTGCATACACTGGGCAATATTGTAGAAAAAATATTTATCCATCCTGAAAACTTTGGCATGGCCACATTTCCATGCAAGAAACTGGACACTGCACTACATTATCATGGGCATATAGCAAATGACGCTAAACATCTCTCAAACATAAATATGAAATTTGCCAACTCACTCTCCCAATAGTTCCGATTTAGCCCCATATGACTTTTTGCTTTTCCCCAAATTGAAGAAATATCTTCTTGGAAAGCATTTATCATTATCAGAATCAATGGTGATGCGGAAGAGATTCTGAAGGATCTGTCAAAAATGGTTTCCAGCGCGAAAACTGGCAGAAACGCTAGGACAGATTAACTGCATCCAATTGAAAGCGCTATGATAAATATCATGAAAATAATCAGAATGAGTAAAAAAAGTAGCATAAAAAGTTTTTGAAAGCCCTCGTACTGTTTCACAGATGCCGTCATGTCTGAATGATTAGATGCACGCCTTTCAACGCAGCGACCCAGGCTTGATCCCAAAGGTCTGCGTGGGATTTGTGGATAGGTATTCCCTTCTGCCACTCATTCCGCCATTGCTCCATCATATCATCATTGCAGAAAGTTACCGCAGTACGTTTGAAATATTACAAAAACTGTATAAAAGTGCGTCATGTACAACATTTTGAACCTAAACAATACTATTGGAAAAAGAAGAATGTTAAAATTATAAAAAGTTTATTACATTCATAGTTAATAGCAGTTTAATATTCTCTTAAGTGAAAACTCGATATTAGGCAAGGCTGAAAAAAATTAAACCGACTAACTTTCAAAGCTACCCAAACAGAAAATATTGGAATTGAAACCGATAGATTGCGTATACTTTCTGTAGGAGGATACCGTACTTGTTAACAAACATGGAGCGATACCCCGGGGTGAGGAAAAAGGTTTTCTACTTACCTACTACAACGGGCGAGCAGTACTGTAATGCATCGCCGTTTTCATTATCATTCCAGTTTTGCTACTGTGTCAATGCATGTGTGACACAGGCTCATTTAAGATAATAGGTACATTTTACTGTTCATGTGTTCGAGTGCTTTAAATGAAGGATTTCCAAAGAAACACGATTGGCAGATATGGTAGGTACTTTGTGACGTACTCTCCGAAGCCTGCTTTGGGACTTTGCGTGATCTCGTTTACCAGTTTCATTTGCAACAGAAGAGCATCTGGCCACGATAGTTGCAGAAGCAGACAATCCTGCAGGCTTTAACCACGTTCCACTATGTAACATTTGTGTAGAGTTCAACGGAAGTAATTATGAAAATTATTTGTAAAATGAAATGCTATTGTATATTTCTAAGTTTGCCAAAGCAATTAATGGTTTATTCGAAAAACAATGTCTCGTAGGAAAACATGGCATTAGAAAAAAGTTCTGATTAAGTTTGTATAAAAGAAAAACAAAAAACAAAACAAAACAAAAAACAAAACAAAACAAAAACAAAAACAAATTGGAACTACAAAATAGTGAAATATATTTTTTAAAGTTAAAATTCCAAATTTCCTGCTTTATTTTGATTTTACGTTGCTCTTTTTGAGCTATCTTTACAACGGGAGCTATCAATAGGTATGTATTAATAATGAGCTTCAACATTTAGTTTAAAATGGAGAGCACGATTCCAGGTGTGTTCCCTCAATTATGCAGTTTTCCAACATATTTTTTTTATATACTATTTTCCTTCACTGCCCAATTCCACTTTCACACATCTCCACCAGCAGCGGGAAGTTCCGTAATACATGCATCACACTTTCCTATGCACATCGTTGTCAAAGGATAATTTTCTAACGCTGTAACTATAATACATAAAGCACAGTCTTTCTAGTTAGGCTTGAATCTCTCCTATCTTACGATTACATTACACACCAGCTGCCTATTCCCCCAGACGCGAACTTTCTTGAGCAGCGCAAACGTCTAAACTTCCCAAAATTTCACCAAGAAAATGCTGATCAGCTGTTGGGTTAACTTGGAAGTTTCTCGCTAACTTTGAGCAGAAAATTGGGAAAATTTAATTCTTAGACAGAACTACACGGGCGGAATAATCCGATTTGTGCGTGCTATAGTGCTCTTAGACACTAATGCAAAATAAGAGCAATTATTTGTTACAGTTGAACAGCCTTCATACATGAAAATAAAATGATCAATTGAATTGTTCAGTGTCAGTTATTTTATGCTGCTCATTGTTCGGTAAGAACTACATTGCAAAGGCTATGCCATTGTATGACGTCATTTAGGAGTGAAACAATGTTCACTGCCGGATGTTGGAAATGTAATCTTTAGTACAGTGCAGCGGTTGCCACTTGAAACCGATAAATGAATTTGGTCGTAGTCACACTTTTCCCCAGTAATCCATTTATGGAAAAACTTTTCAAAACTGATAAGCTACCCTATCTTTGTCACCATTGGCCTCATAAATTCGTTAAATTTCACAAATATTTAAACAACACACGCTTAAAAGACGTATTTTTAGACAGTTGAAGCGACCCATTCCATATATAAATTCTAAGTCACTGCCCCTCAATGTGGTAGGCTGTAGAATTCATTAACTGTAAAAATTTTTGAATTGCAAGTGTGTGTAATTTTGAACATGCAGGTATTTTCGGAATACTTTTACAAACTCTGGTGGCGGGTTCCAAAAGAAGAAAACCAAAAGAAGAAAAAAGTCCTTATAAACATGTCAGGAAATCCTTAGTTTTTGTTATTAATGAAAATTTACGCCAGAGTTAAAAATAACTATTTCAATCACATCTTTAATAGGGTTATTATCAAATCATATAAATGGTTAACCTTTAACACGCTATTGCTGCATTTTGCGAATAATATTTTGTCATATAAGTATGCAATGCTGATGTGCCAAGTGCTGCAGCAGACTTGTATCATTCCATTATTTAACAAAATGAATTTTATTTTCGGTTTCGAACTTAAGTTGTTAGATTGTAGTTTGAAATGCGTTGAAGTAACTTTTCATTAATAACTGAAAAACTAATGATTTCCGGACATATGTTTATATAAACTTTTCTTCTTGTTTTGGTGTGAGGGACCCGCCACCAAAATTTGTAGAAATATTTCCGAAACACCGGTATACTGCATACATTTTATCTTTCAACGCTCTGGGAAGTAGCAGTATACAGCTAGTGCATATACACCAGTCAGTCGCGCGGGGCAAAATACAGATGTGTGCTTACCATTTCCACAAACGTTGTTGACAATGCTCCCCGTATCGTAAGCGGGAGTCATAGCGCTTAACCGCATTTTTATTCACACCTTACAGATCTGCTTTCGGAGCAATACCGCACAAATTTCTTAATAAGGATTACGCGGGTCCCTGAACTAGACAGCACACGCATCTAGATATTGCTGACGCAGATACCGTACGTTGACGTGGAAAGATAAAATGTATGCACTTATAATTGATGTTAAAGAGAATGCGATTTTCAGGTTGTACTGCATCTTGTTGCTGGACTATATATATATATATATATATATATATATTGGTGATGGAGTTAGCCATATAACCCTTTCTTGACACCGGAAAAGAACAATTTTTAATACGAGTTTTCATATGCAAAATAAAATAAACGTTTTGGAGGATCTGTTTATGATTTAAGTAATAACGTAATTCGCATACAACATAACAGTAGAGGCAAGAGTGCTTGATGCACTGAATTTATAAGATTCGTATACGTTTGGCATAGAATCTGAAGGGATGGGGTGTGTTGCCGTATCGATTTTTTTAACAAGAGACTCGAGGGCTAGATAAGCCGAGACATGTGACCAGCGCCAGGCTGAAGGACCGTTCCTGGCAAGCAATTTTTGCTAGCAAGTCAACAAAGCTAATCCCAACTTCACTGGTATAATTCGGCGTGAAAAATGGAAACGAATTAAGTTGTACCTAGCAGCCAATCTGTCAGCGAAATAACTCGCCTAATCAATCATCCTTTTACACGACCCTTTCATCCGCCCATGCGAAACTGAAACGAGAATAAAACATATTACTCTTAACCTATTTGCGCGAGCAGGGTGAAAACAAGAGGCATTACCTCGGGAGGGACGCCGAGATTAATGGGGAAGAGGGTGGTGGTGCACAACAGTGAATAAACGCCAGTGTTCACACTGGTACGGTTTTGCAACAAGAGCTTAAAATATGCACTGCAAAGGAATTTTAGTCCTCTCGCCGATTTAGGATAGTACTATTCTCGAGGATTTGAGTTATGGTATGCGCAAAAACACAAATGAAAAAAACTTCTGGGCTTAATATTGTCTACTTAAATACTAGCCCAAGCAAGGTTACACATTTTATATATGGCAAACTTACGTTGCTATCAGCAATACTCAAGATATTCTACAAGAAAGCGTTTAAAAACAGCAATTTTTTATTGATTTGTTTTATTTACGGACGCTCTTTAACATCTCAGGTCACCAGCGTCCCATTAAATTCAGGGCGTGAAA
The DNA here is from genome assembly GCA_030762175.1 of Metallyticus violacea. Classification (NCBI taxonomy): domain Eukaryota; kingdom Metazoa; phylum Arthropoda; class Insecta; order Mantodea; family Metallyticidae; genus Metallyticus; species Metallyticus violacea. The sequence goes on from CM060844.1 coordinate 58,924,079, forward strand.
TGGCCGATAAATTTTGCTCAGAAGTCTCTCTTTCAGGCTTAAGGTTCTTTTTCGTGCCGTAAATCTACGACACGGGACCCACGGCATTACTTCCCTTATGAAGGAAGCCATACTTAGGATTTTTTACGCCCGAAAAAATCCATCGATCCTGGCCGGGATTGAACCCGCGATCTTGGGTTTAGAAGGTATGGCTACACCACCAGGACCGACAGTGACAACTAAAGAGAGATCGATCTGAATGCCACAATGGTCTGTAGAAGGTTCGAGACCTTCGATATCCGCTTCTGACAAGAAGTATGTAAATTTAAATTACTGAAACTTCGAACTGGAGGAAAAAAAAAAAAAAAAAAAAAAGTAATGATGCTGTCAACGCTTTCCAAGCAAAACAATCGCATGTTAATTTCCTTACCAGTCCAAGTAAACTATGCATATTCTCAGTGCAATGGTAACTTTGATTTTCAAAACACATTTCAAGAATTCAAATAATTAGAAATACAAATTGTTTTATTCAGTTTTGTTATTCGGAGAGCATAGAGCAGTATTAAAATCAAGCATGCTGATCGATCTGACTTAAATATGAAGGAGAGCAAATAGTTCTTTATCTTTCCAAGCGACTGCCATAAAATATATAAATCTGTATCTAGCATACATTTGCTATTATTATTATTATTATTATTATTATTATTATTATTATATTCTTTTATCGAAACTTATTGTTACCCTCAAATTAAGAAACTGCGCCCATTATCTGGCAAGAACAGTGTGAAGATGAAGTTTATAATGACATTTTAAGTTGAGATATTGCACATTTCACCATTTGCGTGTTGTATAATTAATTCTTTTGTTATTAAAACCCTTCCTAAAAGAAACTATAAAGAGCGTGTTTTTTAAGATGTGGCCAATAGCTTTATGTCTAGCTCCCGAAGCAGTACTGCAAATAATTATTTATTTATGAAATGTTGCCAACATTTAATCACTGCCATGACTCTTAGAGGCAATTTGACGAACTTGCCTGAGCGTGGCTACTTACTGGGGGGGAAAAGGAGAGGTATAGCGGCGCTTGCAAAGTTAGAATTTTTATTTTGTATTTAGTTTTTATTGCAAGCATAAAATTGATAATAAGCACAAAAGAAGTTAAAAATCATGTCCTTAAGCTACATTCCCAGGATCTTCAAAGGAAGTTCCTGTATTTCATGTAAGAACGCGGCGGACCAGAACAAGTTTCTTGCCATTGAGAGATCTTGTCTCTCGCAAAGTCTTAAGAAGTTGGACAACAGTTTCTCTAACTGGAACACGATTTCTGGAATATTTGTTTGCTATTCGCTCCACCACTTATCTGAAAGAATCTGTTTTCACATAAAATCCCATTCAAAATTACACGTAGTGGCTAACTAATTGAGCACAATTAGCTCACGATTTACACACAGTGAAAGTATATCGCAATAAGGAGCACTCGCTGACAAGCGTCCCTCTAACGACCCGCTCCTTGCCGGCCCGTAACTCAAATAACCTTAATGTATTAAAAGGGCTATAACCTTAAGTACAGGTGTAATAAATATATATTACACATAAAGTTGTCCAACTTAAACACTACCATTCCAGAAATTAAGCAAACTACAGTTCGTTTCATTGAACTTGCAACAAACAACATTCTGTTATTTACTTTCGTGTTATATGCAAGCACATTTATGTCCAAAACAGTTTGTACCAGTCGATTTTTTTTTTCATAAATATCGCACTTTTCCCGATAATTTAATAAAGTTAACTATATGTTTAATGTTTAAACTATTTCTAACACCACACAAAGGTAAAAATAAATAACAATGCTACGTGCTGTTATATGAAGAACAGAAACAATAGCTTACAATCACTTTACATTTTCTAGGGAAAAAAATCAATCAAGATCCCATACTGAAAAACTTGAACATTTGGCGGAATTATTTTAATTATTAAATTACTGCACACAAAAATATAATAAAATAAAATCATCCTTCAATATTGTCCCAGTTGCATCTGTACTCTCCTTTAGCGTGCACATATTTTTGCTTGGTGTGAAAGTCAGAAATCCTAGCTGGGTGCCAATGCCTCTGAATACAGGAGTATACTAATTCAATCTGCAGGCCTTCGTATGATCCGGTCGAGCTGCAGACATCGAATTGCTGGCCAGTTCCTTATGGGCGACATATTCACAAACCATCGGTTTATTTATAGGTGAAACATACAGCATAACTGCCTTAACTTGTGTTTTGTTGAACATCGCTGGGTGACTCCTGAATAATGACTGAGTAATATTCAAGATTCCAGTGTAATTTTCAGAAAACTATTTTTATTATTTATATTTAAATGGTAAATACCGAGTTTGGTTGGGAAAAAAGCAAAAATTACGGCAACTAGAGCGATTTTTCATTTTCGCTTTAGGTTAACCCTCACCCCAACGGTCCAATTTTGCTGGTTAACAGGATAAATTGTTTTGATAGAGCGTTAAAAAAACACACACATAAATAAAAAATTACTGTAATTTTAGCGCGTGGAAAGTAGGATGGAGAAAATTTCAAATATCCTATTTATCGGTACACCCACAACAGTTATATTCCTTCGGAATTCGCTAAAAGCAAATGAACACAACTTCAGGCTTTCATTGTATCAAAACGAAGGATGTTAGGATGAGAACAATGCAATTAAACGACAATAAATAACAAACACTTACTTTTTTATTACTTGCACTGTTTGCTAAATCACGGGAGTGCAATTAATTATACATATTGCTTTCTGAAACGGTTTGCTATTTACAACTTTTTCTAAAATGTCGCCGTGTGGCTATTCATTACGTTCACAAGTAAACGCTAACTCCTTGGATCCTGTAATTCGCGCTTGTTTTCCGAATCTTATTGGACTTTAAAACATTTTTGAACACGCTTAGTCAAAGTAGGGAGATAAAAAAAAATCCTGATATAACAAACAGTAACACGAATCGGACGTGTTCACAGCGCTTGCGGCATAATAGGATTTTCTACTGCAAGGCTAAAGGATTTACGCCCTTTTCCCTGCCGTTTTATTTGTTACTGAAGTAACCAAATTCCGCATCGGAGCTGAAGATTTATTTGGATCTCTCCCCCCCCCCAAAAACGGCGTCCTCCAGCGAGGTGTGAAATTACAAAGAGTAACTTACAGCCGAGGGCTGATAACCGTAGAGGAACTAATGGTTCGACTATTGACACTTCTCTAACCGCCGCATTTCCATAAGAAAAGAGGGATATTTGTAAGGAACGGGAGAAAAGAAAATACTTTGCTGAGCGGGCTAGCTTCTATAATTGGGGATGAGGGCGTGTCCCATTTATAAATCCGGGGAAAAAATACAATGCATGTAAATGAATGGAGGTCAAAATGAAAGGGGTCGGCATATTGGTTTGCGGATAATAGGATTAAAAATAAAGGTAAATGAATGAATGATGGAGACCGCTGGTTAAAAAAAAAAGGGGCAAAGCTTACCCACGCGTCGTTAATCATGATAATGAAGGATGACGGTATGAACCACCCCGTCCAGAGAAGCCTTGTATTGGATTTAAACCTCACCCAATGAACTTCAAATCCTGTTCTAAATGCTTGACAATGTGAACTTAGAATAGCGAGTTACTCCTTTCAAAAATATTCACATATATCGCGCATTACACAGTTTTCTGGAAATTTAATGTGTAGTATTAAAACTTACTAATACTATTTCTTTAGCGTTTACATTAAAGTGTTTTCTTCTATCCATAAAATAACCATTTCGATATTTCAGTATGAAAGTAATGCCTGCTTCAAAAGGTGTGTTTGGTAAATGTAGATAAAATGTTACAACTCTTACATTCAATTAATACATCGTCTGTAAAAACTTCTTTAATGCACTCGGACAGTGTCCGCCCGTCATTCATGGATCTTCTACCCCATAATATATTTAGGGCACTACACCACCTTGGGTTGCGCACAGCAGGCATATGTTGTTTTATTTCACATGAATTCTTTGTAAATATTTCCGATCTTCATTTAATATTACCCAATTAGAAACGCCATGCTTTGCTTTTAGTGCAAGTAAACGTACATTTATATTACAAAATTATTTCGTTTAAAGCAGTTCATATTAATGTCACGAAAAAGACTTTTTATGCAATATTTATATGATAATAAATAATGAATGATATTTAAATAAATTCCATTTGTAGAAAACTTGAATTATCGCATAATGCAAGGGCCTTTGCTGTTACTTATATATAGTTATGCCATTCAGTGTAATTAATATATTTTTTTTTCAATTAGCACTAAATATTCATTGGCATGGGTGGGCAGGCATTAATCATGACCAGCTAATCGGCTTTTACCAATTACCTCTATGATTGGTGGCATTTATTTAACTATTCCCCAAGAAACCTTATATGAAATGCTGAAAGTTGAGCCTTAGGAAGTCCGCAGTTAAGTGTTTGAACATAACTGTGCTCTTAATATCGCACTTTTCTGGATGTAATCTTGTCAACAGATTGGACGTGCAGGCCTAAAGTTCTGGCCACTCTTTTAGATTGCCCTAGAGATACAGCGGCAAATACGCTGACAGAAACATTCGGTGTAACATGTTTAGGTGATGCAGAACAAGCGAAGTAGGCGCCGACCGTTGTAAATAATTTCAATAATACAAATACTATAAACAAAGACAAAAGTTTTCAAATAAGCAAGACATGGAAAATCCATTACTGGTCAACGAACGCTTGCACCACAACTCTCTCATCCTCCCGTTTCTAACGATTCTGTCCTTCCACCTTTCCAGCCAGTTTCAGTCCACTGTAGATGCTGGGCGCAGAGCCAGCAAAAGCTTTGACTTAAATTTTAATTGAAACCAACGACCACTTCAAGCTACCCGTCAACTATCAATTTTAATAACAACGTCGACCGTGAAAGCCTAAAAAAGTTTGTAACTTTATAACACAAAGCAATAACATTCCCCCAAACTCGTGCATCCCCCAGAATAAATGGGACCATGATGCCAAAAATGTTTCCAGACAACGGTGCATCGACAAAGGATGATCAGATGGGGCTAAGCTGCAACATTTATTTGCCGTCTGCATATATAATTTTTATCTGTATATCAAAATATACTCCAAAAACACCCTTTGGAAACGGACAAGTATTACTGGTCAATGGAGAGAAGGTTCCTAAAAGTTGATTTTTTATCCTTGCATTTACCTTACACTTAAGCTGATATTTTATTTCTCTAACCCACATGACCTTTCTTGCAAGCTGTGAACGCTCCGCCAACTGCCCAGGTCTTTAGAGATGATTAAGAGAATGAATGAAAGAAATTATGATGCTAATGAATCAAAAGTCCCCAACGATGTAAAGTTACTTTCTTCACTTTTTCAGGGTTGGAAAAAGCCTTACCTAGGCAACTTGTCCCGAACGGAGATAGAGCCCAGGTCGCAATATTGCTAGAAAAGAATCGTCACAAATTAATATTAATATCAAATGAGGTATAATGAGAAAAATAAACCCACATATTTCCAATTTTACTATTCGAATTTCTTTGGAAATATATCTTGTGTATTTTTATTTTCTGGGTGTCCAGGATCTCTAAGGGTAGATTCAGCTAATGCTGACAAAGACAGTTGTGAGAAACCCGTTTTGCAACCCTGATGCGCACAACCCTCTCCCCAAGCCCTGCTGCAAGCCGAAGGGTCTTTCACGTCTCAAAGCAGTATTTCAAAATGCGGGCACCAAGTTCTCCGTCAAACTTAACTGAGTTTCATGCACACTGAGAACAGAGAACTTGTAGTAAGGCTAAGGGTTCTACATGCCGAAGGAACGCGGGTTTGCAGGTCTGTCAAGAGCCTCCCCCGTTTTTTCGTCCCTCCCTTCCTCGCCGCACATGGAATTCCATCCTGAAGCAACAGAAGAACGCTGGTACCACTGCTAATTAAGTGAAAGAGACCTCCCCAGTGTTGCCACTACACACGAGGCAATGCTCATTATTTACAACTGCAGCAACATGCATGGTGCCTTCTGGCATAAACCAAGGCAGAGACCCTCCCACCCCACAATGGTCATTTCACCGCAACTGCTTCTAGCCTCGTCTTCTGCGCCAGAAAATTAAAACTGAATAATGAAAGATAACTGCATTCGCAACGGAATATCATGGTATATTACGAGGCTTTAGGCCGTTTCGGTGGGGTTGTGCAGCAAAGTTTTAGCATACCCAATTAACTCTACTACTGAGTATGGTCATAAAAGATCCGTAAACAGCGACATAAAACATCCCTTACTCGAAGAATGATGAATGCATTTACTTAATTTTCCTACAATTTTTCTATCTGCCATTGCAACAAAACGGTTCCACTTTGACGATTAGAAGCATCTTATGAACCCGAACATGAGGGCAAAAATATTACAAAAATGATTGCCTCTATTATGTTGGTAAACCTCTGCAGAAATTCGAAACCTTTCCGTGTTTGTATTTGGTTTAGAAGCAATGCCATAATCAAACAATAGTTTGATTATGGCATTGTGTTTCGAATATACAAAGGGCCTCTAAATACACCGATAAATTCCTTTTGAAACACTATGTTAAGGAGCCCATGGATTACGAACACACATTAGTCCGATAGGCACTAGCAATGGATGGGGCTGGAAAGAGAATGAAATCTACTACAATTGGGTTGAATCTTACGGTAGTGGACTGCAACCTGTCTGCCCAATAGTAAGCGTGTTAAGGCTGGTCTGCCCAGACTGTTATTCCACCATTGGCACATTGTTTGGCTGTAACAGGTTGTATATCTCTGGGATTGTCGACGTTTGCATTAATGCTACTGTTTGTTTACAACATGGCTCAGTGAGTGCATTGGGTATCAGTCAAAGAATGTGGTTTCAAAATGACGCGTCACCAGCTCATTGGACAATGACCTGACAGGTGGAGGTGGGCCCGGTGCGTTGCAGGCACTTTGTCTAGGACCATATGATATCCGTAGTTAATGAAGTCCCTGTTGATTCCGAAGAGTTTATAGTACGTGTAGTCAATGCAGCAGCTGAAATATGTGAAACGACTGCTGCCTTTGAGAGGGCATGGCAGAGTATGGTATGCCGATACATATTGGCAATTTAACATTGAAGCATGTGTTTTAATCTTTTCCATTTGGAATTTTTCTGTATTTCTGAATCAAATAAATACCTGTAAGATTAATGCTCTCTTTATTAAATTTGTTTATTATTTTTCATGTAACTAATTGCTCGAATTCCCTCATGTAAGATTGCCCAATTTAATGACAAAGTCGTTTTGCACTGAAACGTAACGTGGAAAGCAATGTTTTCTTAACCTCCCCACCCCCCCAAACAAAAATATCCGATCGCAAATTTTGTCGGTCTAATTTTGAAATGGCGTGTAGAAACTCTTGCCTGCAGGTGACAAGATTGAAACAACTATCATTCTCCATTCTATCTTTTGAACTGGAGGGCAAATGGTAGGTATGGTAGGCTGCCAAACACTTCTACCAACTTCACTAAACGTAAAGGCTCATTCGGACCTTGGTGACTTTCTCCTCTTCCCCAGTAGGTGTTTTGATATACATTTTTTTTTTTTTTTTAAATTCTTAATGTTATCTATTACAAAGAAAATAATTTCCTTCCCTGTGTTTTCAAACTGTTTTAACAATGCTTTATATACGAGTTTGGTGGGCTATTATTTTATAAATTGGATTTATTTTAGGTACCAATTTATAGATTCATAGGGCAGAAAATGCGATTCGTTAATTTAGAAAATTTAATATGAAAAAAGTTCCGTAAGTTTCCGATTAGTCCAAGTTTCAGTGCAATTTAAGGTAAACTTTTTGTGCGGAAAATAATATTATCATTGCTTTTATTACGTAATAATTGGACAACGCTTAGGTCTGTAGTATTCCGCCAAAATTAGAAAATTCTTATACACACCGTACGATGAGGCTTCCCGTTCATATTCAACGGAAAAGAACGAGCTAAAATGTTTCGATTAGAACGTGAAAATGTGAGGGACATCACAATCCGTTCGTTGCTCTTGTTGAAGAAGTGATATGACAAAAACAACATGGACTGTAGTGCTGTGAAAAACAGGAAGGATGTTCTTGATTAAATATGTCAAAGGATGAAACTATGGTTCTGTACCGTGATCCACTAGTAAATCTAGTGGGATGCTATTAAGGAAGGTTAGGGTTGTCCACGGTTACAAGTTTCTGGGACTGCAGGATGATTCCGTATGTTGATTTCAAAGAGAAACGCGAAATTCAATACAGATACTGAAGCATTTGCATAAACTGCGAACAGAAAAACAGCGTGTCTTCTGCATGACAATCCATCAGTGAACTCTGCCTAGACTGACTGTAACCTGTAAATTGTGTGTCAACAAAAGAGAAAGCTCCTGGTGTTGGTTACGGAAACTTGGAAAGCCAACAAAAGATTCATAAAACCTCCATTCAGAGGAAGTAACCAGTCGCTCGTGAAACCTCCCTTTTCTATTTTAAAAAGACATTTAATGCAGGGTAAATAAACTCAAGAACCTCTGAAATTCCCGGTCATAATCATTCCTGAAAATTGAAGGAAGACCTATGAAGCGAAGAAGCCGGATTTTAAACATTGTGCAGGCAAACGTTCATACTATTTCAAGGGAATAGAAATGGTATCTGTATTTCTGTCATATAAGATCGATATAGTAGAGAAGACTACGTAGAAAATTCAGATTTTCATTATCAAACAGAAACATCAGCAACGACAATGGCCTTGCATTCGCAGACTGCGATCACGATTTCTCTTGCACCCAATGACCCATTAGAGGCGCATCAAGTGAAGGCTTGTAAACCAAACACAAAAGCGGCTACGAGTCCTTGTCACCAATGACGCGTCGCTCGCAAAAGTTGGTTCCCTTCCAACTTGAATAATGAATAGCGAGACGTCACTATGAGCGCTGTGGATGGCTTTCATTACCACAGATGCGCAGCGGGTGACAGACGTGCAGAAAGAATGAACACCTACCCCTTTAATATAGTGGCGAGTCCAAGAATTGCGCGCCATTTTCTTCTGCAGACACAACATTCATACAACCCCTACCCTACCATTTCTACAGCTAATTTTCTGCTGGGTTTCACCAGTCTTTCTTGAAATAAAAACAATCCAGATAAAAATTGCACATCATTTTATCGAGATGGCGGTTTCAATATCTAAAATTGAATGACTGCAGTGTATATAACTAATCCTGGAATAACCAACACGAATATCCCAGACTCACTGCAATGCAACTTTTGATGTTTTACTTTAAAATGTGTAACTCTAAAATAAGTTTTTCTATGACAATTGTACTATTATAGTTTATCACTTTGTGCATATAAGACTTAAAAAACATTTTTTAGTTACATTGACACCCAAGATGAGTGTGATAGACAATTTTAAAAATGTATTTGTGTACTGTTTGTATGCTGCAAGACTACTATTGGGTTCTATTGTTTGAAAAACCTTGCTCAGGTGCTAGTGTATGATAGTTATTGATAGTTCATATATATATATATATATATATATATATATATATATATATGACAGAAAGGTGACTGAAGAAGAAATTGATTTACTAAGGAGAGTGATTCAGGTGAAAGAATTATTTTAGTGAACTCAATTCAAACTACATGCCTGATGATGATGATGGTGAATAGTACCATGTAATTAGTGAAGTAAATCATATATATGAAATTTAACACTCATACAATCTCAGGGAAGACGATACTACAATATTGTCAAATACAAATGTCTTTGAGGGGAAAATGGGTTGTGTATGGAATAAAAGCCATCCAAATTAATTAAAGATACAAAAGCATAGCATTAATATCAAAAACAATTTATTGCCAAAGAGTTCTTACCAAAAAGAGATAGAGAAGAAAAAAAGTTTCATTTGCGAACATATGTTCCGTGTACACAAAAGAGATAAGGTCGTGAGCTACTTTCTACAATGCATCACACATCACTTGTCACGTTGAAAATGCAAGTAAGTGTTAGATTATTATAATAAATCAAAGTAGGTTCCTTGGACCAGACGATTCATTACCTACTCCTGCAAAAGGAAGAAAAGAAGATGGCCACTATAGTTATTATTAATGAATTCAATTGACATATATGCAATACACAATATTTTTGGTGAAATCCCAACATGGAATATAACAAAGAAAATGTATAGGTGTCACACATTCTTTGCTGAATTGGTTGAGAATTTGACACATTCTCCTCGCACAAGATTAAGGCCAAAATTAGCAGTTCAGTGATTGAAGAATGCTATCAGTACAAATAAAGGTTCGCATCCTATAATATCTGAAACATCAGGAGGTACTCTAAAGAAGAAGCGACACTATTTGTGTGATTATAAAAATGATCTGTGGTGAACATTCAGCGACCATGTAAAACGCAAATACTGCTTACAATGAAAATATACAATGATGTGAGTGGTTAGGATTGGAAGCAGGACATCCTTATTGAAACGGCATCATTTTGTTTTACGTAAAGATGACGTTTCTAAGCTTTTATGGTTATGCAGGGAAGGGGGGGGGGGAGTATAAAGTAGGCATACGTTTGAAAAAATATTGTCTTAAGAATTTGTGTGTTATAAATGTGCTTCATGTTTAAATATTTCTTATTGAGACAGATTTTTCAATATACCAGTGCTCCAAATTCCAGAACTCTCATATAAATACGGCGAGTTTGCGAGCACATCTTAAGTGTTTATAGTAACAAAAGAACTTAGGTATTCCAGAGTCAAGAAGTTTAAAATTAGTAATTTCAATGAATAATATGGCAGTGGGGGGAATAAGATTAAGGATGAAATAGCAAACCTGTGATGTGTTGAGCAAAAGGTGGAGATGGCACCTTTTTAGGCGCCTCTCTTGATTGGGGGAAGTGTCCTATATCAAGTACCAATCTGATTGCATTGAAGTCTAAAACAGCCAATATACATTCCTACATTCTGTTTATCATTCTACGTGAATTATAATGACATATTAATAACAGAATAACCATTAATATGATGAAATTATTGTAATCAACCATGAAATTGCGTTCTGAAGTTCGGAAATATCAGTACGAACTGCCCATTAAAAATATTGATATTAAATAATTACATTATACACAGAAAGAATATATATTTAACTTGAACAAACATTATATTTCTCATTTATCTATTCAGGACAATTCCATTATACTCTTCCTAATAAGCCGAAATCGCCTCTTTGTTTGATGATAAACGCAGACTAGTTTGAGCTTTGAGAATAGATGGCAGTCAGAGGCTGCCAAATCTGGGAAGCATGAGGGATGTTCCAACAATTCTTAGGAATTTCCCATCTCTAAAACAGCTGTAAATAGGCGTCATGTATTGATGAAAAACTCATTTGCAAATAAGGTTTTCTACAGGAATGTTTTGTTTTGTTTTATCTAATTATTTAAAAAATTGGAAAAGTACTAGCCGATTATGATTCTACCTTCTGAAGATAATCAATTACACTGTGTTCAGTGTTAGAATGATCCAAACCAAAACACGTTCACGTCACTGCCTGGAGTCTCAAAATGCTGAAGCGCAACACAAATGTAATGCACGCAAAGTAGTACCTAGTTAACAACCTAACTTTAAAGGTGAATTCCTTAAATAATATACTACTTAACGTGTTGGTTCCCGGGCCCTGCTGCATCTTAGTGGTAAAATTTCGTACAGGCTAAGTGTACTTTGTCGAAGCTTGGGTGCCTAGCGAACTCTACTTGCTCACCCTGCAGCGGCATCACAGAAGGCTATTATATTTTCATGTTAGAGTCAATAAGGGCCGGTTTACAAAAAGCTAACCCGAGTTTAGAGCATAAAAGTAGCCATCATTTATGCTTCACTTGGAAAATTTAGTTGTGTTACAATATTAATCCAAGATTATTTCGCCTTAACCTCAAATTAAATTTAACTCGCAAAATTTCACAAGTTAAAGCACTAACAACAGTTTAGTAATTGTTAAAACATATCCTAGAGTACAGAAGCATAACAACTTCATTTATAAATAAAATGCTGTATAACATTTATTTTAATTTCATGTAGATAAAGCTGTCTCAATGTTTCACTTTTCCTTTCCGCGTAATAATAACAAAGTTACGTTCAATTATAGGTTATGTTAGGTAAACCTTACGAGTGGCATATTGTACACATATCTGGTTATTCCTAAATTTCATTCGATGTTAAATTTCTGTGCTCCTCGTGTATTTCATGAGAAAGAGAAATTTATTCCTAGAATTGAATGATAAATAATTCGAAATGCGATTTCGCAAAACATGTCGAAGAACTGGAACGGATGTTACGTCTTCGATTACAATCACAAACTATCCAAATTGTGCTTTGACATTAATAACTTTAAGGTTCCTTGCGAAAGGGAACTTGCAAATAGTTATTGGAGATATATTAAAGTGTAGAAAGAAACGGCCAGCAGAACCATTCATATAGAGCAGTTACAGCTCTTAGGTTCATTAAAATATCAACCTAAGAGGGTGATGTAAGGAAAGTGATACAAGGTTTCTTATAATACTCGCAACTTTCCTGCAGTTTTAGGTGCTATAGACTGCACATACATAGGAACAATAATGCAGAAGTCTTGAATTATACCCTTTGGCAATTTCCCCCGTATATGTTCTTTATCTTTATTTGATACTGAATGTTTTTTTTTTTCAATGTTTCCTTATATTTTAGCACCAGATCAATAATAATAATAATAATAATAATAATAATAATAATAATAATAATACTCTCACGATTACTAAAGTTTGTCGTTTGCATTCGCTTTGACTTTTCCTTATCCATGTTTGAAGACAATACGTAAAAATTACATAATTATTGATTTTTTCAGGTTAAACAGTTGAACATCAACTCGCTCTAAACACGAATTTCTCTATTGTTTCGCGATGTTGCCATAGATTCGACCGTTAGTGCAAACTTCGAGGTTGAGGTTATTTTAGGCCACAGAAATGATGACTAACCTTTAGTTACTTTTTAAATTAATGTTAAAAGAATCTCCAGTTAGCAACTGTGTCTTCTTTAGCGTTTTCTACTCACTGTTTTGACTGTCGTGTGTGATGGTGACTCCAAGTTAATATTTAAAATATAGCGACAGAAAGCAAGGATTAAGATTAACCAACACTTCAGTGCATACAAAAATGACTAGGTTGAAAGAGAGCACAGAGCTTATCAACCTGCCAAACCGACTTGGGGATCAGAAACTTTAAATTTAAATGCTTAGTGTAACGGCTAGTTCTAGCCTGACCACAACGTTGCTGCTTCAACTTTTAGCCATACCAAAATACGCATGCACCAGAGGCACTAACTTAATCATACATTCTCAACCGCCAATCCAATATTCGAACAAACATAAAGTATTCCATTAAAGGATACACATAATTTAATGCTCCGAAACAAATGCACCAGTTTGCAATATCCGAACATTTTCAATATTGTACATGTAACGTCAGGTCGGCCAGTAATTACACACATGAGCAGTGGATATATAATTGATTCTCGTAATGGCCAAACATACACCAGCAGTTATGCAACGCACTCAAAGCTGTCAATCTACAAACAAACAAAAAAAGTTGTACAGAGGTTACAGTTTCCGTTGGTATAGGTCATTTTAGTTACACGAACATTTCGCTATTATTATAAAAAAAGTGAGTAAACATCTCTTATCACACATCTGCATAAGAAATACGGTAGCTTCATTTGCCCTATAAAAGATGTTTATAACGTGCTCACACCATCCAAAGTGTAAGCAAAACAAAGAGAAAGCCCGATTATCCAAAATCACGAGGTGCGATGCTGGGGGGTTACAGAGGATTCATCATCGTGTGCTCATTGGTTCGAGTTTTAATGTAAAAGCACCCAGCCACTTCATGCTCGTAATGTGGTGAAGCGGAGTGGAGGAGAATTGCAGTGGCGCTCGAATTTTGCACGAGCAGATGGGCATCCAACCAATGAAAGGAAAACCAACATACTAGTAATTTCATTTAGTGCGCTGTTATGAACCCCTGGAATCAATTATTGTAGTGTAACGGCTCCCTAATGCAGCCAGCATTTCTTGAAATATCGCAAAGGACCAAATTAAGATGATGCCAACACAACAGATGATTGTGATTGTTAAAACTAGTAATTTTTGTGTTATAGAGATTTAAAATCTAACCGAGTCAGTGGGGACAGAGGAACAAATGATACCACCATCCCCGCATAATTTTCATTTGTTTTAGGTTATATGTTTCAGTTTATTTATTTTAAAGAAATTTTCAAAAGGAATAGTTATCCTTCAAACATTCCTACTAGAGGTAATTATTCCGAAAAGAACGTTTATTCTCATTATTTCTCTTTAACAATATATAAAGCTAGGCACAGATGCTTAAAATAACTTCATAAAATGAAACACATTCTACTTACATAGAATGATCTACAGGCCGGCAGAGTGCAGTTCCTTAACGGAAGAAGCCAGACGCCAGAGTCATATGATGCATATGCAGATAGCTGCTTGTAGTTAGTGAGAGGGAGGCCACTACTTGAAGTGCTTTTATGTACGATACTTATAAAGAAGTAGTAAGGCGATTTGCAAGTAAATATTCCGGTAACCGTTTCAGAAAAAGACACTGTTTACCAACTTGGAAAGTTTTAAGAATAACAGCAATAACATTTTTAAAAATGCAATTTGAACTTGGCATCTTTTTCATGAATTCTCTATTACATTCAATACATCTCATCTGGTCATAAATGCTGAGCGCTGTAATTTTTTCACATAGGATGCAAATACATTCTTCGGCTTCATAGTTGTTGGCCACTAATTTTTAATTTTATTTTGGGAATATAAAAAGTCGTGTGGACAGAGGTGTTCCGGACGCTTTGGTCTCAGTGCACGAAGACATCGGACAGGCATTTTGTGGTGTACCATCTAGCAGTGACGTTTTTTGACCCTGCAACTGTCACAACTGCCACTAGTTGAAAAGAAAGAGCAGATCATCTGGTCACCATTTTTCGCTCACTTAGTTTTTGTTGTGGGATGCGCTCCTGGGAAGCTCCAGACCGACGATGATCATGAACCGTGGGTCCCGTGTCGTACTTTTACGAAAAAGAACCTCAAGTCTGAAAGAAGAGACCTCTGAGCAAAATTTGTCGGTCGTTTCACGCCCTGAATTGAATGGCACGCTGATGACCTGAGATGTTAAAGAGCGTCCATAAATAAACTAAATAAAAAAAAAAAAAAAAAGATCGATGATTTTCGCTGGGTCACATTTAAGAAATCTTGAAAACATTTTCAAGTAATTTCCGTTTAGTTGTTTGTTTTCTCCTGAGCTTTGTATCGTTCATTTCACAAGGTCTTAGTCAGATGAATAAGGCGGTCATGACATATTTTTCAGCTCTTTTTAATTTACAAACTTTATAAATCAAGAAACCATTAACCTAACGGATCAACAAGAAATAACATGCCATTGGCACTTTTATCAACTTAAAACTCTAGAAAAGCAACTCAAAATTATTTTTACGGCTGGTAGTATATTTGGACTCTTCAATGTGGAAACAACTATTGTTTATGACTATAGCTATAATTTCCGAGATCAGTCGTTTTACGTTGTTCTTCTTCTTACTAGTGGATGCGGAAACGGTCAAAATGTCCGAAGAGGCTTGATGAACTGGCGCATTATCATGGTGAGACGACATCTTTTTGGCCACTCTGGGAAGTTTCTCTATGATCGCTGTCTTCAATCTCTCCAAAATAATTTTTCCACGGTTTTCCCTTCTCCATGTAGTCAAACAAGTTCTCTCCTTTTTGCGTTGCAAAATTTGAAGCCAAATTCATTTCATCCAGCGGATGAAACTGTAATACCGCCTGCCGAGATGCCACCAGGATGTTATTAAACGAAGTCCAAATTGTAATGTCTGTCGACTGACTTACAACTTGGTGATGTTCTTCTGTTTAATGCGGTGCTACAATTTCCCTATTCAATCTCGGTGGTCAAGACGAAAAGGAATATTATATTAGGATAATAGGCGTCACATCGGGGAATCGAGCCGGTCGACTCGTCCAGGAAAGACGAGGTGTTTCCAGACGAGCGCTGAATAACTCAATCAACTCTGTTAAAAGTATAAGTATTTATTAAAGGATTTTCTTATACAGATGGACGTGGATCCTCCAAGCACCAAGGCTGTCCTGTCTCTGAATAAATTCAGGAACCTTTTATACAATTGTAATGCCCAAAGGAGGGTTAATAATCCCCTAGTCTAGACATAAGAGTTTTGTTAAACATTTCCCACCACCAGGAGGTTAACAGTCACCAGGTCCTGGCATCATAAGTTCTAAGAGGTTCATGGTTTGGGTTTGTTAAGCTTAAAACTGAACAATACTTCATCAGCACAATGATTCTATCTATAACATGCACACGTAATCATAATATTTTCAGTGAGTGGAAAAGAGGGTAGCTTTTGTTTATGCAAGTGTTTCTCTAAGGACCCTTTCAGGTCACGTCACCTCTGGGTGGCAATGCAAGTCACCCTTATTATTTATTACGTCTACGTTTTACTATGTTTGGGTTTATACAGTATGTTTCACTAACTAGGATATACACACAATATCATGTTCTTATTATATCTTATCAACGTTACGATTCCTTACAAAACCGCGCTTTCGTTACAAAGCCGACTCTTCATTACAAAACGCATTTCACCTTTCTCGGAGCCGGTTAACACCTGTTTATTTCTGGCGTAAGCAATGAATCTACGTTTCGACAGTCACAAAACGCCATAAAGAGTGGTTGGAATCTTCTTAAACATTTCCAAACGGTCGGCCAATGTTAGCACTCCACTTCGCTTTTGTTCCTGAATGAGCACACGCGGCACCTATCTCGCACAAAGATTTTTAAAGTCCGAAATAAAATAAACCCGTTCAGTTGAGATGCCCGTGGCCTTTGCTAACTCTCCCACTTTTGCTCCTCTGTCAGTAAACAATATAATGATGCTTTCCAACCTCGCAGTAAATTTTCGTGGTTCAGGATATCAATGCTTGTGCTGTCACGCTTGAAGTAATTTACTCAAAACTGAACTGTTTCATTTGCTTTGCAGTTTTCCCTTCCATTTGTCACTGTCATTCGCTGGTGTTTAAACAAATGCCAAACAATACAATAACATCAGAATGCCTTGTGACCATAGAAACATAGAAAGCAAAACTTTATGACCACATACACATTCCCATTTCCCCCCTTTAGTAACTTATTAAACCCTCCCATATTCGTGAAGTGTTCACAGGGAGTACTGACATATCTGAAAGCTGGATAAACAGAGGCGTTTTAATTAATTTTCAAGGGTAAAGTGGAAAATGCTAGTTCTCTGCGCTGATAATACTCAATGGTAGCTCGCTCGCCGATAATAAGATTACATAGCTTTGGAATATGAAACATGAATTATTGTACGTATAAAAGCAGTAGCTGAGGAAACAATTCCAGTCCAATTGCAGTCTGAAGTGCACAAAGCAGGCACACACTGGGGAAAGTGATAAAAATAGAGCGAAAGCGAAAAGAACTGCAGCAGTCGGAAATAAAAATAATATCATACCCCAGAGCAACGTACGTGACAACAAAGAGGGTTTCTATGACATTAAAGCTGCAATTTCAGGTGCTAAATGACGACAAAGACAGACAAAGGCAACTTTAGATGGGCAATACTGAGAAAAAGGAGGTACCTTACTCAGAAAGCATTCAAAGAAAACTAAGGCAAAATATGAAGTCAACTACAGCACGGAGATGTCTACATGATGACAGAATACCGCCACAAACAGCAGGATAATAAATATGTACATGAAACAACGCACGGCTGTGCAGGTGAGAGTAAAATTACACTCAAGGCAAAACTATTTAAGGTTAAAGAAGAATGGTTAAGAGAAATAGAAAATAGGGAATATTGACAATATTTCATGATAAAGCTATGCTCTCTCTGCCCAATTTTCAACACAAATGGATTGTTCGAGCTTACATGTGCGCGCATAGTGCACGGCCATTTTACTTCGAAACGAAGCGGGGGGATTCAAATTTTGAAATGCTCTTAGGAAGACAGAAGAAAAAACACCTTAAAATGCCATTCTCAAGGTCATTTCAAGGTCTATTTGGGCAGCTGGGCTCTCAAAATCCTCGTTTCTCATAGGAGAGTTTTAGTACATTTTTTCGGCGCCTCTGAAACTCTTAAAGTTAAGCTTGTTTTATTGGCCGCCAGAAAAAAATCATCTTCTTGCGGTATTTGTAACGGAACACCAGCTCGACAGGTCTCCGCGTAAAGCGCTTTTGTCCTACGGTAGCTATCACTAGTGTGAGCGACAGGGAACAGTTTCACAAATTATATTACGTAACATGTTATTTATAATTAAATATTTATATAAAATCATATATTTATGTAAAATAATATATCTGTGTCCTGGTGGGACAAAAGGGATGCAAGAACTGGTGCAAGTTCCAGCGGTAAATTAAGAGTTACCACCAAAACACTATTAAGAGCTGAAAAGCTCTCCTCTGGGTAGGAAGCTAAATTCAGGTGAACGATGATTGTGCCAACTTGACGAACAAAGTGAACGGCAATACAGTATGACACACTGCAAAAAACTTACTACTACAGAGAGGAGAAATGTGGAAGACAAGATAATCCAATGGTCGCGAATATTCACAAAACTAAATTAAGCCCAGGTGAAATATGGGCTTTTTGCAGTACTATAGCCGCTACCTCTTTATATTTAAGAGTACTGTGGATAATTGAAGAACGTACCGCTTTATCGGCGAAATTCTAGTTCTTTTCTAGTGCTGGTCGCCTGATTAGGTTGTGCGTTATATGTTCATTTATTACAGTATATGTTGTGGACCTGATGTCGTCCATGGTTACGTGTTAGCTGCAAGAGATTTAGGCAGGAAGATTGCCCAATCGGCCAGTAATGGCACCGCTTGAACAGCGTTACAGCAACGCTGGCCGGGATGGTCAGGCCGGTACAGCTACCCACGACGGTTCATAGTATTAAAGGAACGATAGGGAGAGATGGGAAGTGTCGCCAAAAAGTTGAGCAGGTGTCTTGAGTTCACCAGGTAGAACGAGCTATGATGCGAACTAACTCCTGACCGTCTTGGCCGATCTATTTATACGTGCCACTGGGTTCAGATCATTCGCGCATAGTACCTGTGGTACTCTCTAGTTTATGGAGTTTCAAGAATATTACATATTAGCGCCGCTGTGGCGCGCGTCGAAACTATTAGTACTGCTTCTACGTTGTTAGCAGTGGCGAGCTTGTTCAATGGTAGTAGCGGGTTGACGCTACACTATATATATATATATATATATATATATATATATATACACACACACAGAATGTCCCATATATATTGCTAATCCAAAATACATCTTTTCGGATGCGTCAAATGAAAAAGTGTTTCCAACAAACATATTTTAGCGTCATAAGTTATCTTGTGTGGGCAAGATAAATGGGACACCTGTATATTTGTGTGAAAGAAGTAGCTTACTTCTCAGTTGCACATCTTAATACTACTTACCCTTATCATATAACAAATTGAGCGGGTATGAACAGGTTGATTCTTTCAGTTTTTAGCAGTCAAGAGAAATTACAGCATTCACCAGGAAATAAGTATGTACAAGGCAAGGACGAGACTCCTGAGTGAACACAAGACCATTGAAGTATGCAGCAACAGTACCACGACAGTGAGACAGAAGAAGACAGTCGAGAACTTCCATAATGCAAAGCAGAAGGGAAGGGAAGCCGAACAAAGCAACCAATAGCAGCAGAAACAAACTCCTGTGCAGCGGAATGAGAACTAAAGGTCAAAGACACTAAGTAAGCGACGAGCGTATAAGCAATAATCAAAGAAATGTGGGATAAGAGAGTGCAAGCATGGAAAGGCACGCACAAGAGTAAAGTTCATCACAAGAAAATAAAATTTGACAGGAAATAAAGTAACGGAAAACTATGACTTATGCTACCAGTGTTCTCATGCAACTGCAAACATCGCTAGTATCTGCCCTGGAGGTTCACACATGTCTAATATTCTTTATCCACTAGAGCACTGGGTCACCATATAGTTCCTTCAAAATAGCCTGTATATACTGAAACCACCGGCTGTTGAACCACCCAAGATCGATTCAAAACCACCGCTCAAAGGTCAGAGATGACACACCGTATATTATCTTTTTGAGTGTAGTGGACCCAGTAACACTTGACATTCATTAGAAAACCATATATTGGAGAGAAAAGGTTAACCGTCGCACACATTTATCATTTGCCTTTGAACCTTAACCCGCTCTGGTTATGAGTTGCTGACGACGTAAAAACCTTCCAATTCATTCATAAGTGTCTGAACACTGCTGACTTTCCATTGCTCGATCGCAGTCCCCACATGGGCATATTCTTCCACAGCATTGATTTACTTCACCCAATTCCTGTACAAACAATAACATTGACCGATTTGTAGGTGGGAGTTTATGAAACTCTTCTTCGAGGTGTTTAAACATACGTTTTACAGCCGGTTCGATTTTGGGTGAGGGCAAATAATGCTCTGAACGAATGCCTTTTCAAGAATACATACTGTAACATTAAACAATACTCCAGTATCAGCTAACGTTACTGACTCGTCCATTCCAGTAGTTTGGCGTACTGAACTTGCGTTAATTGTTTCAAGAAAATCGTGGAGGAACAGTGGACCAGACCTCCCCGAGTTAGATGCGGATGAAAAAGTTGGCTGAGCATATTGCTAGATTTTTTAACTTAGTGGAAGCATCGTTAATGCAAAATTGTACTCTGTTCTTCAGGAGTTTAGCAGGAGGCTTAGGGATTTTATGGAATGCTTTCGAAGATCAAGGAATGAACAATGTGACAACATAAATGTTCTCGAACAGTTGTCAAAACACATGCTGTAGTACAAAAAAGTAAAACTAAAATTCTTCTTTAAGTAAATTTTTACAGATTTATTTCAATCGGATAACAAAAGAAATCAACATTCAACTTCATTCATTGATGAATCTTGAAAAAGCATTTTGTAAAATGAAATAACACTGTGACCCTGTATATGAGAAAGCGTATACCAGCAATTGATGGCGATTTGCACCCCACTGACTGTACTTGCACTGGTGTAGGATTCGAACAAATAAACGTTTTCTTCTGTAGTCGAGCTATTTCCTGAGCGGGGCTGGGGCGGGGACTAAACGACGAAATACTGAAATGATATCAGTTGCTCCATTCTCCTCTTTTAAAGAAGAAGAAGAAAGATAAGAACAAAAATTAAATGATGTTAGGGCAGGACCGCGCAATGTCATTTGCAGAGAAGTATTAGGGCAGAGAAAGCTTCTAAAACTTATACGTACAGCTGCAGATATATTTAACCTAGCTCGAGATGTTTTTCTTTTTCCTCTCAACCTCTGCCCGAAATAATCCAGATGGAAAATCAGCAGGGCTGCAGATATTTCATTTTAAGAATAATAGTAATAATATCTTTATATATCATTTTTATTGCAATTTTTACAAAATCCGTTCCTTCGCACTGCTGCAGTTGAAAAGGGGGACTTAAAAACAAGAGAAGTATTAAAACACCTCTAATGTATATGTATATATGCGTTTACACACAATTTTAGATCATAGTAAAACGTTTCATAACTAACATTTTCAAAGGAATACAAATATGACCAAAGTATTCTTTCAGAATTATTGTCATTCGGGATGGGAAATAAGAAAACTCGAATCAATGTTTAAACATGGTATTCAAATCATTCGAATGCTTTCTAAAAACGTAAAATTCTGAAAAAATTAAATTCCATTGATTCAAAAGAACTTTTACCTAATGTCAAAAAAACAAATGTTGCATTTTTGCATCACCAATAACTCTTTGTGCCGCTGTTTTCAGTATGCCATTTAGTGGAATCTTACGGAACTCTCTAACTCTCTACAGTTCTAGAGTTTTTAGCTATTCATGCCTATGTATAAAATTCAAGTTGTCTACAGCTTAGTTTTCTGCCAACTATACAGAAGGTGCCACAAAAATGTATACACACATTCACAGTTGATGTCTATTTAATATATTTCAAAGTTGTGCCGAAAAACAACAGTAATGTGTAGTATGATGTTCTGTAAACAGATGTGACTCACATACATTATGATAGCGCTACTACGTGACAGGTAAATCAACAATGAACAAATGAAGCCAAAATCATGTATGATGTTCTGTAAGCAAATGCGACTCACATTACGTTATACTACCATTGCTACAACAAAACGGAGCCAAGATTATTGTTTGAACAGCGGAAAACAATTTTGGAGTGGTATTGGAAAACCGAGAATGTTGTTGAAGTTCAAAGGCAATGGAGACATGTGTACTAAACAGAACCGTCAACGCGAGTAACAATTGCACGCATTCGAGACAAATTTGAGACTCGTGGTATCGTATGCGATATTCACAAGGGCAGATCTGGGAGACCTCGCACAGCAACAAACCCCACACTCAAGGCACTGGATAGGACGAAGAGGTCCGATTTTACCACCGCGTTCTCCCGATCTAATTCCGTTGGACTTATATGTATGGGGAGCTCTTAAGGATGATGCCGTAGAAAACCAGCTACACTGGCAGCACTTCGGGAAGAAATTGAAACGCCATGTGCTGCAATCTCTGATGACACTTTCACAAACGTTGCTCAATCAGTAGTTCAACGTACTCAGAAGTGTATCGGCGCCGATGGTTGGCATTTTGAGCAACTATTGTAACTGTAAAAGTCTAAGATGGTTAGTGATAATCGTTTTCTGTTTGTGTGAATTCAGTTTTGTTACGTTAACACAAGTTTTTTTCTTTGCTTAAAGTTTGTATACATTTTTGGCACACTTTGTATTTTTCTTTCAGCATTTCTCTTGCTAACCACAGCATTTACACATATTTAGGATTCATACAACAGTTGCATTCTATCACGTGCAACCTATACTAACCATAAAATGTCATCTCAATTTTCCACACAATCTTTAAAATTCTGCCATTTATTATACGGCTTTTATGCATCAATATGACGATTTTGCTATGGTCGAATTGCACAATTTCAACGAAGTGAAGAGAGTTTTAAGACATTCTAAACCCATACAGGGTTTATTCTATGATATTAGAATGTGGACGCTGGGCGGTTTTTTCAGCAATTCTTTTGGCGATTGAGAACCCTAAACGGCTTAAGAGTTGTGCATGTAATTTGCGCTCTTTCCAAAGATCACCAGATATTGGTCGTGGGCTTATCTGAAATACAGTGCGTTCTTGAACGAACCTACAACATTGATGAGTTCAACTTCATCGTTAACATTCAAAAACACGAACTAACAGCTGTTGAATACAACATTGAAAAGAAATTTGTTACAGTGCAGGACAAATCTTATGACTCTTTTTCCTGGAACTGAGATTAAAGTCATAGCTTTGCTTACTTATGTTACTTAGACGTGCTATGCGTGAGGATTGCGGGGTATCTGGGAGAAGTAAAATTGAATTATTTATTCATTTTCTAAAAATAAATAAATAAAAAGCTCAATCTTTGATGTACGAAAATAGCTGTAGTAAGGCTGGAGAACTGCCACGTAAATCGTGGTATTGTGTTACTATTTAGGCGAAAACGATAGCACTAGACAGTTTAAATTGGGTGGAGTGGGGCGAAGTTATTAAAGTTTGTCACGCACTTTAGTTGTACAAAAGCAAAATGATTATATCAAAAAAGAGTGTGGAAATGGGCGGTAACGCAAAAACATCTCATTTCTGTGTAAACTAATGCTAGACTCATAAAGATTATGTAGAAAAGAATCAAATAGCAATAAATTTACCTCTTACTCTTTAAAAGACTGTACATTGTCATATTTAACATAATACTTAAAATATTTTAATTACATACTTTTATTCATTACATTTTCTTTGTATTGTCTTAATAAATATGGATATATACATATATGTGAGAAAAGAATCACACCACGCACGTTTTGAATCCTTCACTGTAACAGTTTTTTTGTTCTTATGAACTATTTCTTGATTCAACTTTCTGCAGATTTTCCTATTAAAACACCTTTAACTTTTAGTAGTGTTTGCGTGCATTTTCGCTACTGAAGCTCCACAAGTAGCGGACACTGATGATGCACGAGATGAAAATACACATTAGGAAAGAAATTTATTTGGACAGCAAGCACTCCAGGCTTAAGTTGGGTACCTCCACGGCATTTTCCACTGGAAAATGATGAAATGGTCGCCAAGCATGTTGCTATCTAATGTTGGCAATTAAAGATGTTCCTTACGTGTTTCACAAAATGAAATATCCCAATATTTTGAAGACGTGAGTAAAATAAAAAATGTTTCATATTTTTGATTGATAACCGAGAAAATTTATGATAATCACTAATTCTTTTATTTTGGATTCTGAATGTTTTTACGAGAAATTTAAAATCTAATTTCCTGGGAAAAGCAGTACAAGATGGGGATTTTATCTAAATTTTAACGTCCGTTTTTACTGCGGAGGCGCCTCAGGCGGTGGACACTGCTGATACATGAAATGTTTACCAACATAACATTTTTGGTGTTATGAGTCCAAAGCAGATGCTCTGGTACTTCGAGCTCGACTGGAAAAGTTGGTCATGTCACCAATTAACTTTTTGAATTCACAAGCTTTGTGCCATTTCAGTAGACGCCAAGATCAGAATAACTAAAATCACACCCGTTCCTTTGTGGTTTGCAGAAACCCTTTCCTAACCGAATAAACGAAACTTCATCATGAAATTTTAAAGGATGGCCATGTGAGCAAACAAGAAATTGGGGAAAGATATATATATATATTTTTAAAGGAAGGAAGCGTTTCAGGCGTAAGATGAGGACTGGAGAAAACCTGGGAAAAAACCCAGTCCGGTAGGACGTTCCTTGTGGGAATCGAACTCCAGGCCTCCCACTCACGAGTCCGCGCCTTAACGATCCCGGCAACCTGTGGCAGTAATTTTGGGTTTCAATTCAGAAAGCGCTAATAACACAATTTCACTTATTTTAATTGTACAACTTCAGCCTTCAGCAAGAAGGCAAACAAACATGATATATCTCCACAATATAAAATAACAGAGTTTCCATAATTTTGGCATCTCCCCTTCAATACAACCGAGATTAACAGTGTAACGCAGATAATTTGACATAATGACCGCTGCGGACGAGTGTCTAATGTACGGAAATTGGCAGTACTTAACACCGAGTTAATGCAGCATTAAGGATATCGTCAAATTGCTATTGGGATTAATTACAGCGGCAGGGTAGTTTGCCCAGCATGTTGTTGCCTGTGACAGAGCGAGGTAGTGAAGAAGATTGTGTGTGTGGCTGTTCAGGTGGGAATGCTTCTCTGGGAAGTTGGCATTGATCCTCGTTCTACATCTCACTCTCTCCGCCTCGCCCGCTTTTTCCCTCCAGCATCACCCTCTCCCTCTCTTTACCTTCTACCGGATAAAAAAAAAAAAAAAAAAAAAAAAAAGTGAGTTTATACAATATGTTCAGCGCTCTCACAACCAGACTTATGCTCACCGTTTCCATATCCTACTGTAACGTGCTCCCGTTCTTTTAGTACCTAATTTATACCTTCTTCAGCGCGAAGATAATTACGAGTCACGTTAATCCTGTAATTCCGCTTTGCATGTTCATTTCTGTATAAAAATGACACATTCCTTTCATCTATAATTACTAGAAAATTGACGATCTGGAACGAAAACGGTCCCCCGTTTTTTTTTTTTTTTTTTTTTTTTTTAATTTTGAATTTCAAGGTTTATAGGACATGACAGCCTCGAAATCACACGGTTTTTGCTACACTGTCGACGTAGCGTGCTCTGTGGATTAGTTTACGGCGGAACTAATCAACATACGCCTAAAACTGACGTAAAAATCCACCTCCGAGGTATTAAATTCGTTTAAGGCAACTCTGTTGCACCTACTTCGCCAATGTTACGCCTAGCCTAGCTTTGGTATATTTCCAAGCTCGCAAGACAGTCAAATGAAGTTTCATTTACTGATGCATCAACAGAATTTACTGACAGTTGAATACCTGAAAACGACCAGCAAAAAGACCAAGAGTTAAAAAACAAAATATTAGTAGCTACGTTGGAATGTCAGAAAATATCAGAAAAGAGACGAATTATGATAAATGGGGGGGGAAAAAAAACTGAGTAGAAAAAGCAAATAACAGACAGTAAGTGTTGAAACCAATGTCATTCAAAAATAGAAATAGCCCTCGAGTAGAAAATCTGAATATGTTATTGATAAATGCCTATTTCATTACTATTAGATTATAAAAATAATTAATTAATACTGGGAAAGCTGCCTTAGAAATTGCAATATTAAAGAAAAGACATAAAACCAATTCCAGCATTTGTTGAAAACTAATTCTATTAATAGTTTGTTATTATATATAAATATACACTGCATCAATTAGAATTTCATAAATTTTAATTTTGATTATACTTAAAAATAATTATACCATAAATGCATGCTGCAAGAAATTTTCAAACAAAATGAGCGGCGTTTAGCAATTTTTAAAAACAAATCCCATTTCTTTGAAGTTCTAAATAAAAACTATTGTGACATTAATTTCAATTTGATTTGTAGTCCATTTTCTAGGACTCAAGATCCAAATTTTATGAACTACCTCTGCGGTCCACTGGGTAGCATCAGCATTTTGACTTCCAAACCCAATGACCCCGGGTTTGGTTCTCTAAATAGGTATGGCAATTATTCTTTAATAGCTTTATTCCCCATTCTCCATAATTTCCGAAAAGTATGCATATGAATGTAATATGGATTTGTTTCAAGAGTTTAAAACCAAAGTAACAAAACCCAATTACCTATGAACACCAGCAATTGTTTCTCTAGTCCAAATAACGATATTAACATAGAAGTTAAAGGCGGCTAAAGTAATGGGGGGATGCTAATCGCTTATTCAAATTTCAATAAT
Organism: Metallyticus violacea; assembly: GCA_030762175.1. Taxonomy (NCBI): domain Eukaryota; kingdom Metazoa; phylum Arthropoda; class Insecta; order Mantodea; family Metallyticidae; genus Metallyticus; species Metallyticus violacea. Next base: position 58,951,104 of record CM060844.1, read on the forward strand.
CTCACAAGAGAAAATTTATTCTTCACTTCCAAACAGAGCAGCATAAGCAATCTGTCAATAAAACTAGATAATTCGTACAAATTCTGGCCCAAAAATCTTCACATTTTGCGTCATGTCTCTAAAACAGCACTATTTCCACTTTTCTGTTTAACCCTAAAACTCAGTTATTAGTAATACGGTATTATAATAGTAATAGTAATCCTATAGCATCACACTGCTCACACTGGCATTCACTTATTGACTGGGAAGAGCAGAATGTGATAATGATGATAATAATAATAACAATAACAATAATAATAGGGATATAACGATAATAATGATTATGGCAATGAAAATAATAACGATGAATGATATTATTATTATTATTATTATTATTATTATTATTATTATGTAACGAATGCCTTACACAGTTACAAAATTAGAAACAGAGAGGAAAAAAAAAAAAAATTACACGAAATAAAAGTGTACAAGTTAAAATAAAAATAGGTAATACAAAAAAATCTATGTAATCGTATTACGTTTGGTCTTATTCTTGAACTTTGAAACATTCCCCCTGTCAAAACGGATCGATCTCTATGGTAGTGATGGCGGAGGTAAGAAACCAGTTTCCTTCTGGCATTGCAACCTACTCGCAATACTAACAGGTCCCAATGGATAAGAAATATTTTGCAAACAGTTGCGAACAAATCAGGAATAAGATATACGTTATGGATCCCTTCTCTTTACTATAGTTATATTTCTGTAAGTTCGTTGTATATAATCAACACTGTGAGAATTTGCAGGCAACTATTCATCATCCCATCTTTAGAAGTACACTACAAGAACATACATAACTGTGTGAAAACTGAGATTTAAATCAAGTGTTAAAGGTTCATTATTCCACTGTATCATCCCCTTTATATTTTTCTCTCCGCTATTCGTGTTTCGTTCCTAACAGGTGCAACTCGCAGATATTTTGGCTTCCATTTCGAACTGGATTTTCAATGTACAGTACACAGTAAGCAAAATAATGTGTAGATTTTCTGAAACTTTCGTTTTATAGAGGCACCTTTTGACATATTGGAATGATATCACTTCAACTTCAATACTTTCATGAAGCACTCTCATAAATGAAAACACTGAACGGTTGTCACTCTGTTTGTAGCAAAATAAGAACTACAAAAAGAAGCTCAAGAGTACCCTTGTGTATGTCCTTTACAATATACGAGCATTTGAAAAGGGAAGAGAAATTAAGAGAAATAATTAAGTACATGCCTTCTCTACATATAAAAAAAATTTGCAAAGACATCCAATAAAATATGTTTAATTAAAACAATCCCATTAAAAATTTAGGAAATGTTTCATGCTGCATTGATTTTACATGCCAATTTAATCTCTCTTTAAAGACAATAATGGATAGTAAATGTTTTCAGTTAACTGAAAAAGTACCCAAACAATGAGTGGATGAATTCGCTCTTGTGGCAGCGATTAATTTTTGCCTCACTAATGCTATCGCAGGGTATTCCTAAATGTTGCAAATGTTAGGACTTACTGACTGTAGACAGTACCAGGTAGGAAAGGAAAGTGAAAGGAAAGGCGCGACATTATCCGATTGCCGAAATTAAAAGTAAGGGGTGTTTAAAGATAGTTTACCGATCGGAGTTGGGGATTTTTTTTTAAATAGGTTTAACGCTCGTTTTTACTAGAGAGGCACCACAGGCGATGGACATTGATAATACATGAAATGAAATGATACATTGGAAAAGTATTTTTATTAAGGAAGGAAGTTCTAGACGTAAGTTTAGGGTACCACCCCGGCATTTGCCATTTATGAGCATTGAGGAAAACCTGGAAAAAACCTCAGTCAGGGGGAACGGTCCTGGCGGGATTCGAAACCCTCCCGCTCACGAGTCCACGCCGTAACGACCTCGGCCACCCTTGGCGATGGAGTTGAGGATGAGAAAAAACTTGCAAGTTGTGCCCTGGGGTAAGTCAGAGAAACTAAACAGGAGAAAAAAAAATACTGCTATACCTTATTCCTTCAAACAGGTGATATCCCAATGCCATAATTTTCTTCTAACTAACTCGGATAATATAAGATGTCAAAAAATTGCACATTAAATGCTACTGTTATATCTAAACAAGCCCGTTTCTCGTCTTCTAAAAATGCCTATCATGAATGCCACATAATAAACAAGTTATTTTATAGTGATATTTCATTTTTAAAAAGACAATGCCCTGACTTTACCGGTTACAAGAGATTCTTTGCTAACTATTATCTAACAAATCAAAAACACCTTTCACCACTTCTGCCATGCCATTATTATTTATAATAATGATGGTAAGGTATCAGATCGCAATGGTGCTGTTTACCTTCGTGATAAAATTAGTCATTTAAAGTCCGTACCGACTGACGAAATTTCACCGAAGACAGCAAACACTGCTTTTGCTGGAGAAATGTCGAAACTTTAATGCAACTCCGGAACTCGAAACTTCTGCAAACAGTAACCTACAGTATCTTGCCCGAGTTCAAACAACTCTAAAGTGAATGTATTTCCATATGATTCGGAGGAAAAACATCAGGCAGAAAGCTCCGGTACCAACGCTGCAGTTTCAATCCCTAGCTTTATCATAGGAGCAGAAAGGCCAAGAAAACTATGGACTTCTTTTTCACCTAAATAATTATTTAACTTTTATATTCTGTTACGATTATGTGTGTGTAAAACAAGAACATCTCAACAGAACAATTTAAAACAATTCTACGAATATTTCCGAATATAGCAACACAGTACACAATAGTGTAAAAAATTGTTCTGAATCTTCCCAAGTTGTCCCGTCAAATGCAAGCATTTACTTCTAATGCAGACTTTAATTCATAATTTTAAGGTTCTTCAGAAACGTTTTCGAATGTACTGAAATAACCTTGAGATGTTTTTTTTTCTTCTTGGTCGTGTGTTTGTGTCCATTAACACTAAAGTGAAAAACTCTTGTAACCATAGCTATTCGCTTTCCAAACATAACTCTAAACTTTGTGTATTAACTGCTTATTGGTAACAGCGACGCTAAAGTTAATTTGGTTATTATTGTAACTGCAGAAGTCACAAAAAAGAAGTGAAAATGAACAGGGATGATCTTAAATCTACTGGGTAATTTCTTCCTGCATATGGAAGGAAAGTGTGGTCTAGCTGGAGACACCAGAAGGGCAAGGCGTTAAAAACTTTCCATGGAAGCTGCTGAGCATTTCATTCTGTCCGAGATTAGAAAGAGGCAGATACGGTTGACTTATATTTAAAAGTCCGATCAGGTTGGAAAATTATAAGCGATGGGTATCAAAGAATTCAAATAAGTTCTAGCACAGATGTCAAACAATTCTGCCTCCCTTCTGTAAAACTGTGCACATGCCCAGGTAACATTTCTCATTCCGTATTAATTTACATAACTGCTCCCTTTACCACCTGTGAGAGTGAGTGAGAGAGAGAGAGAGAAGTACTTCAGACATAACGGAACCGAAATGAAGTTGTCCATTTTTAACGGCATTTTTATTGGCATTACAAACTAAACAATAAATAAAACACATTCACTTTCCTATGATACACCAGTTTTCCTACCATGGAGCCCCTTATTAAGAAAACTTCGCTTCAATGAATAATTGACTATTTTTTGTCCTAGAAAAATTGTGTTTTTACGAATATTTATGTTCACACATTTTATAACAGGTGTTTAGCTCCAAATTCTATAATATCCTTTTCGCTTAACTATCTCACGCAGGCAAAAATGCACGTTTTATTTTATTTACCATACGTTTTACAGCAGGGTTTTGGCTTCCATACAAACATAAAACTGGTTTTTCTTTGCGCCTCTGCTAACATGCTTTGTAGTAACTGCTTTTCAAGTGTGAATGTTACAAATATAACAAAATATCCCTTATAACTCATCTAACACCCACATGTTTTTTGATAAAAAGTTCTGTTGCGGAATATTTTGTATAATTACGCCTACAACTCTTCGAATTTCTAATTTAGGAAATTCAGGAAACTTTGTTATCTTTGATTAGTAAACTTTGTACCTTACTAAATCCCCTGAGAAAAAGCCGCGAGGTGCCAGGCATCCAATTCTGGTCGCGGGAAACGAGTTTCGCATAAAATTTCCGTTGCAGCAATTCGGTTGTTCCGTGCACCATAGGACAAGTGACTCCAATCTAGTGAGAGCACATTTTCTGCATATCCACGTCCTTCAAATGAGATGACACATGGCCAGTCTGCATTTTCAGCCTCATCTTCAAGCAAGTAAGATCCGATCACTTCACAGATACTGTTGCCTGGCTTCCTGGCCCCTGAGTTCTCTAGTGCTCAGTCTCCGCAGATATGGTGATGAAAACATTGTGCTAAACCTCTCCTCGCATCTTTACAGTGGGGTCAACGGAACGAAATATTTTAAAACACATCACAATGTTTATTAATCCACCATTGAGGATAACTAAAGAGCTCCTTCTCTTTCGAGCCTGCAAGACGTTTGTCGGAGCTTGAAATTCCTCCATACCGTCATAAGAATGATTCTCAGTGGACCAAAATGTCTTGAAGAAAAGAGAGATAATATACACGTTCAGCCGCACATGCGGAGAACACTCGTGCGGCTCAAGCTTTCCTCTCTGTGTCTCGCAACGGGCCAGTAAGTCAGGCAAGTACAGAACATGCAAAAAACAGTTTCTCATTGGAATACAGCGACCCGAGGATTTTTTCCTAGGACCCTTACGAGACAGTTTTGCTGTTTGACGTATCCATTGACGCATGCCTCATCGCTGCAGGTGATTTTCGTAACAAAATTGTTGTGCAATTGATATTTTTGCAGCATCCAATGGACAGTTACCTGATGCATCAAACGGTTCTTTTGTCGGTCCTGGTGTAGTGGTAATCATACTTGCCTTCTAACCCCAAGGTCGCGGGTTCAAACCCGGCCAGGATCGATGCATTTTTTCGGGCGTAAAAATCCTAAGTATGGCTTCCTTCCGAAGGGAAGTAAAACCGTGGGTCCCGTGTCGTACATTTACGGCACGATAAAGAACCTCAAGCCTGAAAGAAGAGGCCTCTGAGCAAAATTTGTCGGCAGTTTCACGCCCGGAATTGAATGGGACGCTGATGACCCGAGTTGTTAATGAGCGTCCTTAAACAAATAAATAAATAAATAAATAAATAAACGGTCCTTTGGCATAGTTCTTAAGTCGGTTGAATCTTGAATGACAGTAGTTTTGAAGCAGTCTTTGCACAGTAGCTGCATTAACATTTTCCCGTTTCGAACGAAAATGCCATCTAATTTCAGCAGTCCACAGCAAAGCGTTCCTCGTATTTGAAATACGTTTTAACACTTGTTACGCTCCTGCATCAAGCACCACTTCATATCGATTAAATGCAAGATGCGGCTTCGAAGGCATTACGAAATCAAACGACACAAATAATGCCGCACAATTTAAATTCTGCCTTATTTTCGGGGCCTCCTTTAGTTTTAAATGTAAAATTCACACTCAACATAGAGGAAATTTCAAATTTACGTTTTCATCTTTTAATGTATTAAAATATTTAATTGGATAACAGACACATTGCGTTAGTGTGCTCTAGACCCTTGCCCTTTCTTAGAAGAGAACAGAAAATTAGCATTTGAATTTTCAAGGAACTCAAAAATTATTATTTACAGCTGGTTGGCGGTTTTTACCTTCTGACTAAAAATCGAAAAAACGATGCCGGTGATAATTTTGTACGAATGTGACTTTTCATTTTGTCTGATATAAAATTTTAGTTCAGAGCCTTCGCATATATACACTTTTATAGAACAATACTGGGAAATATGCCTTGCATCACCTACTGTAATATATTTTAATGAAAGTTCGAATAACACAAGCCACTTTTGAGCAGTGCGTTCACGAGTTTACTGTGCAAATATATACTTCACAATTTTCGTTTTTAGGCCTAGGTACATTAACAGTGCAGCCGCATGCCCGGATAGCAGAAGTGGTGATGCGAGAGCCGGTTTGTTACGTCAACATGGACGAGACAGTTCGGCCAGCTCCACTCAATTATTTAACAGAAATTCGGGACTGGACGGGAACCAGGCGAGCGAGGTGTTGGAGTGGGGGCAACGGACAGGTCACACCTACCTGCGGCAAGGGGTCATGGCCAAGCAAATGGCGCTCGCTTCTACTGCCAATTTACCTTTCACTTACACTTTCCTCGCGATGTCGGCTTCCCGGAGCGTGAGAACCTCTCTCTCTCTCGCCGCGAAACCGCCAACGCTAAGCCATTTTCCACATTCATTACACTCTTGATGTTGTGATAGGTTACTTGGATATGAGCCGGAATAAAAATAATACTATTACCTCTGCGAATTATGAATCTGTGCACAATTGATATATTATAGGAATAAAACTTCAAAAAGTAATCTGTATGCTTTACATTGTGCTGATTATTTTGCCTTATTTTTTTTAAAAAAAATATTTGCTAATTTAAAACTTTTTTAACCGGAGAGTATGCAGATTTGATGGCACATGATTTAGTTTTAGGTCAGAATTTTGGTACGAAAACACTTCATCGAGTGGGGGGAAGATGACACGAGTTTAGTTATAGGTTGCGGGCGGAAGCAAACAATTTTTGTTTGCTATATATCTAGAGATTATACAATTACTTTAAAATCTAGAACCATCTGAAATATAAAGTAAAAAAGAAGTTGCACAGAAAAATGTGTCTGTGATCATCAACAAAATGCTGCGACCAATCCATTTAAAATAGAGAATAAATTATTGTATTCAATACAAAAGCCTCAAACTCGAGAACATGTTCGTTTCTTTGGGCAAGTCTAGGGTTAACTATGTGCACGTTAAGAAATATTCTTATGGAAGAAACATGCAAGTTTGTTAACAGAAAATATGGCAGAGAACCAAAATTCTCAGAGAGTTATAAATGAAATTATTTCCAAAATTAAAATGCTCCCTCCTTTTGTAAGCGATTAAAGTTTCCCAAGAAAAAATTACGGATACTTACTAAATATTTCCTATATCAGATTTGAAACCTTAACTAAATATCCTTCATCTGATGGTCGTTTGAAAAAGTTCATTTTTCACCAAATGCTAAAACGGACAGCAGTTTTATCATTCAGTTAAACTATGATTGACCGAAGCTACATTTTGCATTCATATATTATACAAAACTACTACTTCCAAAACCATGAAAATGTGAATTACTCAAATAATAGCAAAGATAGAAATATCAAGAAATGGAAAATGTTGTTTGTGCACTGAATAACCTTTGTATAATCTCCGCTTACGACTCTTGACCAATATTTTGTATCATAATTATATTCCTTAAGCAATTCTCAAAAAATAAAACAAATTAACAAATTCTAGATCATAAAATGTGAGAACCCGCAATTTACATAGGAGTACATAAGGGAGGGTGACATCCATCCTGCCCATATCGAATCTTACCTTATTGTGTGACAGTACCTCCATTTTGTACCTTGACGGAGTTTTAGAAATCTTTCACAAGGTCCCAAAGAAATAGTCGCCGTTGTTCTTTCCAGTACTAAGTGATGCAGTCTCATTCACTCTGATCAATAAACTGGCTTTGGGGCCTCTTTCATAATCTCCAAAGTGTAAATCCTTCTTAAAGTTTCCATTATTCTTATCAGCTTACTGTCCAATTTTTCGGATATCAGTACTTCTAATCAAAAATGATATTGGCATCTTCGTGGTGCACTTTACTGTTCAAATACGTTTCTAAGCTATGTGCATTATAAAAAAGATATATTTACACCTATTTTGGCCGAAAATGAGATTTAGGTGAAAAATGCATAAGGGGAGATGACAATAGAAAAATCTTGTCCTTATTCGATATGATCATTAGAAGTAAACCTAGCCCCGGACGCCCGAGCCTTATTTCGGGGAATTTTCTGGAGTGTGGTATGTGGCGCGAAACTCATGCAATAAAGACACCTTGAAAAAAAAACACTGTTATATTACTTACTGAACACTTTTTTTCATCCGCTCTAATCTTCAGCTTAGCTCTAGTTCTGTTATAGTGGAAGAAAAATGTCTTACCAGTTTAATAACTGTTAATATAATATAATAGGCAACCTAAAGCAAGTCAGTATTTTCATTGTTACTTTTGCTGCAGACATGCAACGTCCAGTGACACAATTAGTATATTGATCTGTTGGAAAGGCGTGATGCTATTTATGAAACTCCAGCTATACACGTACGTGGTGTTACTGAAGTGTGAATACTACCATCGAACCTCGCCAACACAAAAATGCACACGAGATTTATGTGAGCGAAACTTCGTCAAAGCAAATACTCTTTAATACACTTGGTATGGATTCTTAATCAGCTGATAACCAGCTTATACCAGTGGAAACAAATTTAAGGCGACATTTGTTCAGGAGGGAGATTCAAAATGTAGACCACGCAGAACACCCATGTGTATCGTCATAGTTTACCTGACAACAGCAACTACGTAGGCTGGGGCTCGCCTGGCTCAATACTCACCTATTCGGATACAATCAACGTATTTAGGATTTCCGTAACAAATTGTGTGAAAAATCAATCTATGCAGATGTAGCATAATGCAATCCTATCACGGCAAGTAAGTGATATGCAGCACCAACCCTCTCATTCAAGAATTGAAATAAACGAGGAATGTTGTGCCATTATCTGTGTTAATTAATAATATTAATGTTGTATGGCGTTTTATATTGTTTTAAATGTAAGTCTATTATAAGTAATACAAAGTCAAATAATGAAAAATGTGCAATTATATATAGTTTGTAAATCAGTGATGAGCAATATTAAAAAACACACACACACACATATATACTATATATATTATATATATATATATATATATATATATATACATACATACGATGCAAGTCTTAGGGACCATAACAGTGTAGGGTCCGCGGTCCAGGAAATTTTAAGAACCATCACGTTAGAATAAATATCACATTTGAATAGCAATATACAAAGCAGTCTCCCTTATGGCAAAGATCATCTTTAAACTTTAGTAACAAAAAATGAAATACCACCGTACAGGCGGTGGACAATGATGATATACAAGATGACATTATACTTGTGAGTAAAACAAAGTGGGGCAAAGAGACTAGAACTATAGATTTCTCGTTCAAATGGCTAGTCGTGTCGATACTTAAAACACTTTTGCCGGTTGTAAAATTGATATTTACTCAATTCAGCTGCACCAAAGTGAAAGAGGCTAGCATTTAGTGCCACAATACGAACAACTGCTATTTAGGAACTACTAAATTAGATTTTATGCATCTGTTCTCCTTGTACGTTAACTGTACTTCAGAGCGAGAATTAGAAAATCCATTCAAAAGGTTGAGCCAAAATAGATACTATTTCCCAGGAGATAGAAAGAGGTACATTTTGAAAATTAATATAAATATCTGAGTATATTATTAAAGGGGAAATGCTTGCCTTAGTAATCTTAAATTGTTTACTTTTACATATAAATTCAAATGTTATATATATATATATATATATATATATATATATATATATATATATGTGTGTGTGTGTGTGTGTGTGTGTGTGTGTGTATAAATTAACACTAATAATAAAAGTAGATAAAGATAAAACACAGAGAAAGAGTCACACTTGAAATTGCTTATGTATATGTAAAATTTCAGAGCTATAGATGCATTTCTATCTATATTTTTTCAAGAAAAAAATTACAGATGCATATCTATATTGTTTAATAAACAAAGCTTCAAAAATCGAAGCACGAGTCGCAACGCCAATTTAACTCTTGTCAAAAGGATTGGGAGCTTAATAATGGAAATTTGCATTAATGTGCTCTGATAAAACAATGTTGAATTTTTTGTTGCAAAATAAGAGTATTCTTTAAGTCAACACTGAGAGCTAATTCCTTGTTCGTCAGCCATGTATGAAACAGAACAAGACAAGGTCTGCGCATGCGTACAGATGCATGTTTGGAGGTTTTGGTAAGGAAAAGCGTGTCCATCGAGAGACATCAGCGGATCAAGATGTACAACTCCTCTCCCTCACCATCGTAACAGCATTCTACAGGTACCATTTGAAATTATAATTGGTATGATATAGAGAATACACAAGTTGCAGTAGCAGCAGTTCAATTTCTACTACCTGTTCATTGTGTTCTGTTCCTCCTTCCTCAAGTATAGTTTAATTTATGATGTTCAAGATTTTTAGGGATTACAGCCAGGAGCGTGCCCCTATGCCCCACCTCGTGCCAAATTAACCACCAGTAATCAAGAGTTACGAGTGATCTTTTAGGTTAGCGCTACACTAGCTAACAAATACAATTCCGCCACACAAAGGATAAATTGCGACCTCGTGAGCCTTGCACCAGCAGATGAATTCCATCATGCACTGCACGTCCGCACGAGCAGACATCTACCACAAACAACTGCACCTTCCAAGACAAAACATAGCTTGTGCGATAGACAAAGCCATCAAGAATCTTGCCCCTTTGCGCCAGAGCGACTGAGTTTCCATAATAATTATTATAAGCTGGATGCGCCATTGCGGCAGCACATATTCGTGCGAACATCGCTAGCATAACCATACTCTATATAATCTCAGATAACGAAATACCGTTCTAAGAATAATGAAAATGTTTCAGGGAGTACTAGTTATGACAATTAAGGTAAATCTCTTCTGCAGAAATTTAAGACAGGATGCCATTACGCATTCTGCATTTATAAAACGTCATTAAACAATAAAATGACTACATTAATTTGCAGAATTGGCGCAAAATAGTTGATGAAAAGAAAATTAATTGCTGAATTAGGGTTGTCAGATTTTGAAACTAACAATATGGGAGATTGCAAGATTTTGATAATTAAAATAAAGTTGCTTGAAAATCAGGGACTTTATCCACTGTTATGAGTTATGAGTTCAACGGCAGCATTAATCCATCATTAGATTAGATAATTTATTTATTTAATGCTAAGATCATAACTGAAAAATCCCCCAAACTTTTTGATGCGTTTTCTACGCAACCCCTGATGTTTGTATTTGCGGTTATTATCTTTAGGGAACTTAAAGGTTTTGGTATGTAGGCTAGCTACAAATCAATATCTCGGTAAGCTTGTGGAGTATTTTGACCGCGAGAGGTGAGAGGAAGCGGCAGGAGGAGCCTATTGCCCACCAGAGCCATTGTGCATGAACCACCTTAAAAGTAACGTTTCGTTACATGCCTTTCCAGGAAAAATTGCTTCTTGTTTTATACATGTTGATTGTTGCTTTGTTACAAATATATTTTAAAATATTACTGTATGATGACAGTATATTAATAAGTTATAACACTATATATATTTGAATGTTAAGACCTTTATGCTCAAACACAAAAACATAATTTAATCATCTCTGTTTTTAAAATGAATGTCACATTAATAAATATTCTAAAGTGATAAAATAAAAAGAAAACATATTGTCTTTATTTCATTAAAAAAATTAGTATTCATTTCCTATATATTGTGACAGTAAATATTTTACTTATTTTGTATGTAAGGTGTCTTAAAATTCATAAAAACCTTTGCAATAAAAAGCATATATATGCAAAACAATATTTTTTCTTGCAAAATACAATAAAGCAATTAACGCACTCCGGTAGTTTTCATTGCTTGAGGCCTCTTTTGACTGCTGGACATATCTGCGTACGCCTGCCATGAAAGCTCGAAAGCAGTATGAGGCTAAAGGCGCCTATTAACAAAGAATCGTAATGCATTGCGAATACAAACGTTTGTGATCAGACAATTAAACGAATGCATCCAAAATTATTTACACAAACATACATATTAGTCCCCAATGCAAAAGTTTAACTCCAAACTTTCATGTTTATGTTAACAGGATTTGAGGAGGAGGAGGAGGAGGAGGAGGAGAAGAAGGAGGAGAAGAAGGAGGAGGAGAAGAAGAAGAAGAAGAAGAAGAAGAAGAAGAAGAAGAAGAAAGAAGAAAAAGAAAAGAAATGCACATGAAGAAGAAAATGACTGCTGAAATGGATTTAGTTAAGGATGAAATACTAATTTTATTTCATAATCAAATATGTCCTTATGAGAAAATACTTATAAATAAAACCATTGCTTATGAATTGAATACCGGTTTTAATTATATTATCAATAACGAACCTTACTACGTTATGAGAAATATAAACGTTATACATACACCGTTTGCTTTTCTTTTGAAAAGGGCTGGTTTATTAGGTTCAAATTGAAAAGGGGGTGTAATATAGTTCTCTATGGATGTTTTAAGGCACTAAAATTAAATTGGATGATTAAATATTGAACAAATTGTTTCGTTTTGACATTAACGTCCTATTATCATTGCGAATAGTAAAGGGAATGTTAAGTTTGTTTTGCATTTATGCCCTTGCGTTAACGTCAGTGTTTCCATTGTAAATGCACCATAAGACTATAAGAACTCGCACGAGACATGCCGTGAATAGAGCGCAGAGTCAAGTTTTTTTTTTTTTTTTTTTTTGTCTAAGGGTGTACAAAAAAAACCGCTTAACTTATGTAGGAATCCTGTGGACCATAATTTATGTTATTGGTAAAAGTAAGGCCAAAATGTTTGATTTAAATGGCAAGATCAACAATATCTTAATAAAATAAAAATAAAAAAAATATCTCTGATTGTGTGTAGGCACTTTAAAAACGTCAGTCATCTAATATGCATTGGGGAAAATGTTAATGAAATAAACAACTGTATTAGTCCAGCAAGGTTGTTTAACAATTTACAATTTAATTAAGCTCTCCATGTAATGTTACCTGAAATGTGCTCCAAACGCAACTCTCCTTTCCTGATATAACTATCTCTCTCACCCCACGAATACCAGAAGCCAAAACTTGACTGATTGCTAACGACCGCAGTAAAAAGTCTGTCGTCCTTCTCAATTATTTTGCTTTTGCATTCTCTCTTTGGATTTCAAAAGAAACGAAAAGCGGCGATCATGTTGAATAGAAATTATTCTATCCCAGCAAAACTTCCGCGGTTTTAAACCCCCCCCCCCCCCCCGCCCTCAGCCCGATAGATTCACTTCTGCCTATTTCAGGAGTAAGGAACAACGAACATGCCCTGCCCAAATGGTTCTCAAAGCGCATTCTTAAAATCTACAAAGATGTTAGTTTTAAGAGTCAATGTAACAGTGAAATACTGTAACATATTGGATTGTTTATCCTAGACCTGCAGGTATTCAACTTCTGTACATGTGTACGATTTCATTAAGACTATTTCTTATAAGCATCATTATTACGTAGATTTTCCCCTTCTATTAACACTCTGGTCTCTTCAACTGGCTTTAATTCCGACGTGCAGCTGAAATATTTGCAGAACTAAAATCTTCAGGACGAATAAATTGATGCTTACCAACAATGACATTTTTCGTGCTATGAGTCAAGGGGTTACTCGACTGGATATGTTGGTCATGTCACCAATTAACTTTTTGACTTCGCAAGCTTTGTGCCATTTCAGCAGAGGCCAAGATCAAGAATAACTAAATCACACACGTTCCTTTGTGCTTTGCAAAAACCCTTTCCTACCCGAATAAATGAAACTTCGTCATGAAGTTTTAACGGATGGCCGTATGAACGAACAAGAAACGCAACGTGATAGCTTACAAAAACCGTCGCCGCCTTTCTGCTGTCAAATTAAAGGTCATAAATAAGTTCTACCAACGTTTTTGTTGGCAATTCGAAAAGCCGATTTGATTTGTTCCACTTCAGAAGAAGGTAGCTCCCCACACTAAGTCCTTCCTTCATTCCGACGACCATTAGATCTCTGAATTCGCCAGTTTAACAAAAACTGAAAATGCAGGAATGTGATGTGGGACTCCTACTATGTATATTATTTTCTAAGAAAGTCCGCTCTGTTGTAAATGATCTATGAGGCAACATCGTTGCCCAATGTCAGCTTTAGTAAAACTATAAATTGTAGAGGTAGAAATTTTCGCGGCCCTTATATTCATGTTAATACCTTCAGTAAACGCTGCATTCTTGGTGATAATTTAGGGTACTTCCAGGTGTATTTCGATCTTATAATGAAGAATGCGGCATTTATGAATCATGAATCCTTCGTCTTTTAACTATTATGTTGCCGTCACATCTATTTTAAACTGTTTTTACTCTCGTAATTTCCACCTTTTTAATAATTTTAGAGCTTGTAAAAAAGAGAATAAAAATGGCGATATATATTATTTTAAGGGGACTATTTCACTTGTGTGATATCATCTTTATTATTTTAAGGGGACTATTTCACTTGTATGATATCATCTTTAAATCGACAAATGAAACGAAACAAAATTTTGAATTTTTACCAACCACAACCGGATATCGCAGTGAAACTATCGGAAAATATCATCAAATCCGTTTTATCACGCGACATGCATTTGTCTAGTGGCCAGTGTAGCCGTAGCCAACTCTATATCTCCACTATCATTCCTGAGCACGCATCACTGATCACTTTTCTGTTTTCAGGAATTGTAAATTTAACTAAAAGTGTATTCACTTAAGCAGTTGTTTTAGCGTATTCAGTCAAACAGTATAAAATAATTTTATAAATGATGTAACAATATCTGCCTAGATAACCAAAAATCTTAATAAACACGTTGTTCAGGATGGTAAAATATGTTGTTTTGTTTTTCTCAGTTGGTATTAGTAAACTAGCGGTAGCGACTGTAATAATCGACATTCGTCTTTTTCTTTCTCACGGTTTCTCATTCAAAAGTATATTTTATGCAATTGTTAATAGCCCGTGCGCGAATTTCAAATATATATAAATATATATATATATATATATATATATATATATATATTACTTTTATTCTCATTCTATTCATGAAATAGCTTCTCTTTTGGATGTACTGACAATCGACATTCGTCCGTTGCTAGATGGCTTGAAAAGGTTAAGTATCCATAATACAAATGCGCAATTATTACAATATTGTGAGTCAAGTTACGGGAATTATATTTAAATTCTTATTTTATTAGTGAAATAGTCTTAATAAATGTCACTCACTACGTTCGTGAGTTCCTCGGCAATCTCAGACCCTCTTGTGATATTACTTGTGATAAAAGAAAAACTTAAGACAATTGTTAGATGTAGGTATATGAACAGACGAACTAATATGTGCATATTTCAGAGTTACATCACCTGCACATTACAAAAGGGCGTGTTACTCTTTTGACGTTTAAAACTTACGCAATTTAAATCTCAAGAAAAGCATTTCAGAGAGAGAGAGAGAGAGAGAGAGAGAGAGAGAGAGAGAAATACAGTAATGATATAATACATGAACGTTTAAAGGGAATGGCTCGAATATCTTTGAAATGTACATAGGGTGAGTTACCTTTGTTGAGATTAGACGGCCTTGAATGAATCGTCCGTCTCAGCTGTTTTTAGTGCACGACATATATTCAATGTCAAATCGGAGTAGCATGCAATAAAATAAAATTAAAAAAAAAGAGCATGCAATTGCGCATCTATGACAAAGGTTTGTTTTTCTTCACGCATGCTATAGACTATCAATTATTTTAAAGCACTGCAAAGAGAAGGCCTTCGCCTTAAACAAGTTGTGTTATTCCAGTCTACAAAATCCGGATGCTAAAAGACTTAACGTCACGCCTCCTTTCACGATCGGCACCGAAGAAAACCGAACACCTCTTTACCCAAACCTCGCCTCCTTAGTGTAACTGCATCAATGCGGAGGGGATGTAACATTCGTATGGTCCTAACGCAAAGAAAGGTAGTCGCCAAAAGTAAATTTGGAAGCATTTAGTAGTTAATCACACGAAAGTAAATGGGAAACTGTAATGTAACACGTAAAGGAAATGATGATTAAACGAGAAAAGACATATAGTTTTGCATGTATTCCGAACTGCACAAGCGAGATATTTCTTAATTCGAAGTCAGGCGAGTGTCCCTTGCTTCATATCATCTAGTACTAGAAGTGTTATGAGTTAGAAACCATAGCTATTAAGTCTATGCATTCCATAAATATACACAACCATTTCCATACTTTGTAACAGTTCGCCCTTTGCGTTGTTAATGGATGGTAGTCAATGACGTGTCTTGTGGTTTATTAAACAATACACAGGGGCTGTCACTCGAGCTCACTTCATGGACACATGCCTGAATACTAGTTTCACGAAACAAGTAGGTGTTAAGTACGCGGTAGAATCATGGAGGAAATATATTTACTTTTTTCCTCCATGGTAGAATAGAGAGATTAAAGTTGTCATATAACATAACCTCAATTGTAATATTATCTTGCATAAAATGCTTAATAAAATGGCGTTGGAAGTGGAGTGCATGATTGAAATTATTGTTGCACAATGATAATGCCTTCTCAGCGTTTTATTGTACTCATATTCACTCCCACATTCCAGGCACACGAATTGTTTTGATACAGTCACACACAAAATAATACACCACTGTTACTGGAGCATTAAATGCATTTAGCATTTAATAGCATTTTGTAATATTTTATTGTGCTTGTTTTAAATCTTAAACGCCACAAATTATATAAAATGCATCTTATTTCCTCTTTATTGTACCGTGGAGTGGAGTTAGAGTCGTCTTTGACAGAAGTAACAATCGCTGTGCATAGAACAGCGCACGAAGCGATAGCATTCACATGTCCAACACTAAGGAGGCGAAGTTTGGGTAGAGATTTTTGGTTTTCTCCGCTGCCGATCGTGAAAGTAGGCGTGACTAGTACCAGTGTGATGCTCCGTGTAACTATAAATTTAAAAAGCTATCATCCGTGACAATTGAGATGTGCCAGACGCTAGACATTGCTGTCTACTGTTCTTATATCAACAATATGTGTAACCCAGCCTGTTTTGACATTTTTTTCACTATGTAACCAGCTTGTAGCATCACTTTAAAGCCGGTTAACATTCGGTTCAATATTCGGTTTTCTTTTGTAACATAGCATCAACTGTGAACGTTTTACTTGAATAAAAAGTATAGTCTCAGATATTTAAAGTGAAAATGTAGCGCTACACCTCACAAAGTTGCAGCGAGTTAAATGGGGGAAAAATTGCGCAGGAGTTTATTCAACAATCGCATTATGCTTATGTTCATTTAATTATTTTTAATTTGTTTCTTTCACTTAAAATAAAGTGTTGTAATCAAAAGTGCAGGGTTATGCTTTGTATAAAACAAAGGTTTGGGAACTTTTACTATTTCTCTAAGCCAGCAGCCTGTACTTCCCTTATGGATCCTAGCACTGACAAAACAAAACACAATCATATTGGTGTCTGGAAAGTGCTGTGTGAAAGGTGTGTGGATGTTCGCAATGTTAAAAACTGAATACTCCACGATAATAATTTTCCTTATATATAAAAAGGAGCTACTCCTGCATAGATTAACAGTCGCTTAACTGGAGTTTATTATGTTTCTTCATAACCAACGCTAAAAGTAATATGACTTTAGATTAAGGACGACAAACATTGAAAATGAATCACATGAGAGCCGATCAATAAAACAACCCATTGTTTTTGTTGTAAAGGAAATGCTGATTAACAGCACACAAACTGAAAGATATTTCTGCAAGGTTGGGCTTTCCTGTGTTTTTACGATTCCGCACGATTATCTCTATATGAAAAATATCGGTGAGAGATCTTAAGACAGTTCAAAAATAATTTCGAGTGAACTGGTGTGAAAGGTTTATGGAACTATCGTTCTCTACCATGACCCACTTTCAAAAAGGAAATGTGATGTGCCGCCAAAGAAGGCCACGACTGTCTATGATCATGACTGCAGAAAGTGTTCTGTTAGCAACGCCAGAGAGAGAAATAGAATTACTCGCAAACATTCTCCACACAGGGCAGAGCTTTTCTCAAAAATTAAGTCCTATGAGGCCGGCCATATACATCTTGGAATTTTGGCTAAGCCTGGTTACCTAGACGACTGCTGATATAGACATACTTTCCAAGACTTTCTCCTCCTTCATTCCCTGAGTTTTAATTTTCTTGTTTTAGCAAGGCATACAGGCGTGGATTTGGCCGTATGTAGTGGTGAAATTTGCTCATTGAAAAAACTGCCCTTGCATCTGGAATCCTTCTGAATGACTACAATGAACTGCAGAGGGGTCGTTACTGATTTAATAATAAATAAATAAATAAAAAAGAGGAGGAGTCCTTCCCATCTCCTACAAACACTCGTCCCGGAGATTCTGTGGGATTCAAAAGACCCTCGTTGAGCTTCCGTGTCTGAAATCCTCCTCTGTCTTGCCTAATCCAACATCTACTTTCTTTACGGCACTGTAGTGAAACATGTGTTCTTAAAAATAGTAAAAGTACTTAAAAAATAATAAAAGTACTGCAATTTTATATTTTATATCTCTTTTGGGTTTCTCTGGATAGTTAACCACTCCTATAAAAGCCTTTACTACGGCAAGGGCGTGAGTAAGTTAATGAAAAAACGGCCACAGTTTCCGATTATTTATATAAAATATTGAGCACACCATGTGCTGCTATTAACTTCCATCGCATATTTTAATTTGGTTGCGCTTATAGTTTACGCAGTTTGAAATATTGCAAATGTACATCAAGGTTTCACACTTTCCACGTTTCCCAGGAATGACAGACAGTGACTGCTCTTGTTGGAAGTTGATGTAACGTTATGCGGGCTTGTGTTTTGTTTGCGCTATCCCCTACAAGACACGTGGACTTTCCCGGCCAAAGTGCTTCTATCATGTTACACGCTGCTGCGCTCCGACACATGAGAACATAACGCATTGCACAAGTAAAACAAAGGGGAGTTCTTTTTCACAACATTTCCTGTATTCATAAACAATGCTTCACATTTGAATATGACATGTGTATCTCTAACGTATTTAGATTACTATGTGGCAGCCGCCTTTATATACTTTTGACAAGACGCATGCAGACGCAGTCATTTTATTTCGCGCACAATTCAAATTGTTACAACTATTAGGCCTAATTGTATAAAAGTTGCTAACTGGAGATTACTTTTAGCTGTAACTTAAAAAGTTACTAGAGGTTAGTCATCATTTCTGTTGCATGAAAATAATCTCAGACTATGTAACCTCGAGTTTGCATTGACCGTCAAATTTTTTTGGGCAACATCGCGAAATAATAGAGAAAATAAATGGTGCTAAAATATAAGGGAAAATACAAATTCGATCTTTTATAAGGATAATGAACGTACTTGGAGATAAATTACCAAAGAGTACAATAATAAAACTTGTATATTATTGCTCCAAGGCAATATAATGGGTATGTGAGTGCAGTCTATAGCACGTAAAACTCCAAGAAGCCGCATCGTTTTCCTTTCATCGCCTTCTATTGGCCGTTGCTTTCCACTTTAATATATCCCCAATAACTATTTGGAAGTTCCTTGTCGTATAAAGCCTTAAAGTTAATAGTTGAGCATGGTGCTCAAAGCATGATTGCCCTTAGTTTGCGATTGTAATCGGGGGACGTAAAATCTGTTCCAGTTCTTCGACATCTTTTGCTAACGAAAGAAAAATCACATTTTGAATTGTTTGTAGTTTAGTTCTAGGAACGGATTGTTTCTCTCAACAAATACACAAAGAGTATGGTGAAATTCATCATGGGATGAGATCCGGGGAATAATCAGATATCTGTACAACACACACTTGTAAGGTTAACCTAACATATCAAATGAACGCAACACTTATTACGCAGATATGAAAAGTGGGGCTTGATTATTCTGTACGCTCGGAAATTTTAACTGTTAAAATTTCGGAGTTAGATTTAATTTCAGGTGAAGACGAAATAATCTTAAGATTAACGTTTATATAGCGAAAATTCTATGTTAGGTATAACTGGTTAGTTTTATGTCCAAAACTCAAGTTAACTCTTTATACAACTGGCCCTTAAGAGTACCAATTTCTCTAGCAATTTTGCTGTATTCACTCCTACATATCGTTTCTTCACTGACACAATAGTTTCATGTTTTATTATTGTGCAATTAATGGGAAAACGTTTGCGACTTTATTAATTTTTAGTTGCAGCCGTCTTATCCTTCAAAATGATTAATGGGATCAAGTTATATTTACTATTGCATCGGCTAAAACACCAAACTGTACTTTTAGGTTATGTGCCGAACGGAAAATACGAGTTCTATACTGATGTCAAATATAGAGCCGAGAAACAATGCGCATATGGAAGAATTACATTCTTCAGCTGTAGAAGCAGAACTTGTTTCGTAGTCTAAAAACAGCAGTACATTTTTCATTTAAAGACCAACACTTGATCGAAGTTTTTAATTCAAAAACAGTATCAAGATACAAAGTAACTCAAAAGAGTGGTTGTTCAGGCATTTTCCAAACGGCATTTAGTGTATAAGGGAGGTTAAATACTGGATATCACAAATCTTCTGCTGTGTCGGTCCTGGTGGTGTAGTGGTTACCATACTTGCCTCCTAAACCCAAGATCGCGGGTTCGAACCCGGCCAGGAACGATGGATTTTTTTCGGGCGTAAAAATCCTAAAGTATGGCTTCCTTTGGAAGGGAAGTAAAGCCGTGGGTCCCGTGTCGTACATTTACGGCACGAAAAAGACCGACCTGGTGAAATAGGCTATACACACAATGCCTGGGACATACGTGGGGTAGTGAAGTTTATTTTCTTGCACCTACAGTTAGTTAATCCATCTTATATTGCTGGCAACGGTAGCCAGTGACGTATTCAATGGCTGAATGCATATTCCCTTCTGGGGGTTAACATAAAGTAGCTCGCAAACTTTTGCATGCTTAATTTATGATTTGTTCTCTATACTGCGGCCAGCACTTACAATTATATTTCCTGAACCTATTCTTCGACTTTGTCGTCATCAGTCACCTGATCTAAAACGGTTCGGCTGAAGAGTTATCTGTGTTTACTCCCAACTCTTACATAAAATTTATGATTAGCTAAAATAATAAATCATTCCTGTCAAAAACCGTCTCGTTTCCTTAGCTTAAAATTAACCACGTTTTAAAAATATTGATATCTTTGAGTGAGGGAACCTGATGTCTACTGCTACATATTTTATAATAAAGGTTTGAGAATTTCATTTACTTCGTTTAAATATAAGCCCAAATGCATGGATACCGTTCCACTCTCTTTAAAACTGCTCACTCATTATAGGAATGCTATTTTCGTTCGAAGTCAGTGGCTATTCTCAGCTTTTTTTATCTGCAATATACACAGACGTAATTACAATGATAAATGCTGCTGGTGAGGCAGCGGAAAGGTGTTGGGGTCGAGATTTTAGGAATATTCTTTATATTTTTACCCCTTCCATTAATAGTTACAGACACTTCATTTTGTTTTATATCAGCTAAGTGAACTTTGCTCGAATGAAGTCATTCTGCATCAGAATTCACCACTTTTGCAGAGCAGACTGTACAAAATACTTGTGGGGCAATTCCAGGAACTAGGAGGGGAGCCGGGTACTCCTCCGTGTATAATGAAAATCGATATGCCTATAATTTCATTCGCAGTTTTCCTTCACCATCAAGTTCTCGCTGAATATTTAACCAAAAATACCGTCCCGAAATTACCGCAAGACACCGCTGCACACTGTCACACGCGTTATTGTGTTTCAACAATAACACAGCAGAAGAATGTAATTCCTATTTACCACTATCTAAATTAATTACCACCTAATGATAAAAAAGTGCATGCCTTGAAAATTCCTTTTCTATAGGCTTTTACTCTACTATTATGCACAGGCTTTATTCGCTTCAAAATCTCACACGAAACTAAGGATATATATATATTTTAAAAGCTATGTTTATAACGATTATTTACCTCTTACATTATGATAAGATATACCAGTTTCAGGGATGGCCAGTCAACAGGAAAATGCAATATTTATTTACTATTTCTTCCTGGTCAATAATAATAATAATAATAAATTAAAACAGCTATGTATAACCGACATATCTTACGCAATAAGTGCATTTCCTCTCAATGTAGTATCGGTAGCATGCGGGTCCTCCGTTAGCGAGGGTGGCTCATGGGCCAATCTGGAAAACTTTACACTTTAAACTTATTACTTCATGGACCAGCAAAGATTTACAATTAACTATTATATTTATTTGTCTTTATCCTGCTTATTTCTGTGTTCTCTTAGGTCAGCAGGAAGACAGACCATCGCCCGCATTCCGTATTTCCTTTTTTTCTTAGGAATCAAATGTTGAGGGGTTATTGACATCAAACATAACTGCCTAGAGTTGTTTTTGCTCTTTGTTAGGGAATGGGTGGCTTCCTCACTGTTCGTCCGTGGAAAGTTGACTTTCACAGTGTTAACAAAGCGTGTGTGTTTTGTGGCAATGAATAAAGTGGACGTTTTATGGAAGACTCCATTTTCGCTTGCAAGGGAAACGATTTGAACCTCATCAAAGCTATGGGAGCTTCTCAGCAAGACGGCACAAAATCCAGTTTTTTTTTTTTTTTTTTTTTTTTTTTTTTTTTAAATGATTTGTTATAGGAATCAGATTAGAAATAGAAATGGAAAATTTTGTTTCCGTGCAGGCCGACGGAACGATTTAATTTGTTGTAGTATTACGATACATCTGGGGACGGGGGGGTAAACTGGTTGAGATTTATACTTTTCACTGATGTTTCTGAACTGAATGCATAATGCTTAAGGCGCACTTTTAAACACCTGAATTAGAAGAGATCCATATAAACCATAAACGTACGACGGTGCTGCAGTTATAGAGAATATGGGAGGAGTGTATGTTTTGATACAAAAAAGACCTTCCCCCATTCCATTTGGGTGTCATGATGTTATGCCCCTGGCGCACTCTTATACAGGGGCCTCGAGGCGCTACGGACTACTTCCAATTCTTTATTTATTAGTGTGAGGAAGGGTATATGGAGAATTCTAGCGTGAATCTAGTCATTTGTAGCATCATTCGCTGATAAATTTCTCATAAAAGCGAAGTGCCGAAGGAAATCCATGAACGCTAAAGCCGAAGGTCAAAATCTGGGGCAAACAGTTTAGTGCAATAAAGAGAACGAAAATGGCCACAATGGACAGACTATGGAACTGTCAGTGTGATAGAGAGGAAAGTTGAGGGTTTGTTTTTGATTAGATAGATGAATTAAGACTTCCTGAATAGCATAAATTCACATTTCAGTAGGTAGTAAAAGACCAGGTCCCAGGATGCTCTTCCTGCACGATGATGCGCCAGTGCACATGTCAGGAAAGAGCAAACTGCCATTTAACTATACGGGTTTCAGCAGCTGAACCATACACCCTCTAGCTCCTCTTCCGAGTACTGAAGCAATTTCTTCAAGTATTCATATTTTCAGGGCTTAAAGTCATAGCAGGAAAAGGAAGTGTTCTGAATTGTCATTAGTTCTGTTGTCAGGTTAGGAGGATTGGTGCTGTGTTGAGGGTGATACACTGGCCTGCTCTTTTGAGAAAGTTTCTGTTCCAGCTTCTGGTATAGTAGTGGCCCATCTCGGGGAGTCGAACTCCTTAGAGGCAGGAGGTCTCGTGGTTGCTGCAATCCGAAACAGTGTTAAGGACCCGTGTCAACGTTATTGCCTCACCGCATTCCTTCCTCCTGAAGGTGCCCTATAGGAGCGTAGTCGAAGTATCGAAACGTTTTTAGTCTTTGGCAATCGATTCCAATATGAACTGAAATCGCTTTTATAAGTCATTGCTTTCATGATCAGGTAAGTGCGCTATTGTTGATTTGTTTCATTTATGGACGCTCTTTAACATCTCAGGTCATCAGCGTCCCATTCAATTCAGGGCGTGAAACGGCAGACAGATTTTGCTCAGATTTTTCTTTTAATCTTGAGGTTCTTTTTCGTGCCGTAAATGCACGACACGGGTCCCATGCTTTACTTCCATTCCGAAGAGAGCCATAGTCAGGGTTTTTACGCCCGAAAACAATCATCGACACTGGCCGGTATTGAACCCGAGGTTTACGAGGCAAGTATGGTTGGTTACCATTAGACCACCAGGACCGACACTAATTTATTGCACACGCCTCATATGCTCACTGGTACTGAGGTAGGATATAAGGATTCATTTTCTTACCTTTTTGGCATCGTTGTTGTTATCCGAATGGTTTGGCTGCGGACTCATCACAGAACCATTGCTCACAGCACCACTTTGGGAGAGGAGCTCGTCGGAACCGCGCTGTAACAAAAGAAAAGGAAAATATTAACTACTGCCACAAGTTTATAGGATGCTAAAGTTCGCTAAGAGACATAAATCCCCACACACTTACACCACGCATTATTTCTCGCATAATGAGAAGCTAAAGAGCTGCATTTTAAGCGTTATTAAAATTTACAAATTGAGAAACAAATGCAAATTCTGAAGCTTTTAAGTATCGTAAAGACTTGACGGGTTTTACGTGACCCCTAGACGTTCTTCAAACCAGACAAGCTGAAAAATATTTTTCTTACTGGTGCAGCGCCGTGTATGCGGTTTGCCGGCAGTATCTTAGAAAATAAGCAATCTTCTTCAATTTTCCGCTGAGCAAACAGTTTTCTCAAAAACTTCCACAACTCTTTGTCACAATCTCCTTCCTCCATCCCTTCCATTTTCCTAAGTAGCAATAAAAGTTTTTCAAGCACGGAGAAGAGAGCAGCCTGCCCCACCTGTTTTCCAGCTATAAGTATGCACACGAAAACTTTTGCACCTTATATGTAAAAGAAATAAACTTGTTCTTGATGCTCTTGGAAACCTGCTAAGTTTTATGGGAGTTGAAATTTGCGTCATTCAATGCCGAAAACTCCGGTCCCTGTATTTTTAATGCTGTTAGTTTTAATTATTTACTTTAGTGCTTATTCAGAGCTCAAAATAATAACCTCCCCTGTTGAGATTTCGATGTAGAAAATTAAGTGCCTCTTCCTCGTTAACAGAATCTGGCTTGCTGGGAATTAAACCCATCGTGTTGCATGATACTCCACGGTTTCTTTAAATGCTCTGCGAAATGCTGGAGTCAGCATTGTGCTGCTAATTTTAATCGAATAAATTATTTTAACCGATGAAGCGCCCTCAATGGCAATGAGTTGAATGCCGGACTGCTGCGCGCTAACAAGTTTTAAAGTAATTACAACCACATGAATCGCAACCCATGCTGAAATCGCGAGGAAGAGCGAAAAGAGTGGGAGAAGAGTTTTCCTATGAAATTCCATTACTTGGAAATTGTGAAGGATAAGAGCGCAATTCTTCAAATGTTATTTATTACGGTATATTATTGCTGCTGTATAAACATTTGAAACGTGTATTAACAGGATCAGGAATCAAATCCTCCACGAACGGCCATCCTCGTTGGGTTTTCCTCGTTTGTTTGATTTGTTTTATTCATGGACGCTCTTTAACATCTCAGGTCATCAGCGTCCCATTCAACTCAGGGCGTGAAACGCCCGACAAATTTTGCTCAGAGGCCTCTTCTTTCAGCCTTGAGGTTCTTTATCGTGCCGTAAATGTACGACACGGGACCCACGGCTTTACTTCCCTTCCGAAGGAAGCCATACTTAGGATTTTTACGCCTGAAAAAAATCCATCGATCCTGGTCGGGTTAGAACCCGCGATCTTGGGTTTAGGAGGCAAGTATGGTTACCACTACACCATCAGGACCGACGAAATACATTATAATCATACACCTTTTTACTGCATAAAACATACGATAAAATTGCTTCGTAAACGGCATTTATATCACGAGATATCCAACAGCAGAGAACGTGCTTTTGTTCTAGTAAACAGCGTTTCAGAGGCTGAAACTTTAAAATATGGATCAAAAAGTTGGAAACTGCATTTTCCTACAATGTAGAAATTATTTATCAAAATGTCGAAAATCGATATTCAAAATTCGACCTTTTATATTGCCCGATAACTGAAATATACTACCAACCCCTTTTCAAAGCATAAAACATACAGAAACGACAAAATTGCATCGAAAACGGGACTTCTATTGTATTCTAATATCAGTCATATTATAACTATATTGCAGTAATCTTCCTTGTAATGTTTTTCTATCTATTAGCAGTTCTTGGGCATTCAAATACCCGTGCTTTGGGGCAATTGGCAACTTCTTGGCTGCACATTGCCCAATTTCCGTTACTCTTGGTTCCAAATATTTCGCAGTTGAGTACCATATGGACCTATCCTGTCAGATAATGGACGTTAATCTAAATATTACGAATTACTGACAGAGAAATCAAATTATCACAGCTGACGAACGTTTCATACCACTAAAATACGCAGCAATCACATTTAACAACACATTAAATAATTTAAACTTAAAAAAATTATCGCAAAAAATCTATATCAATACAAACGTGTTCCCGATTTTCCTTTCTTTTCTTTCTTTTTTCATTCCCCTTGCAACGTTAGACAGTGAACGATACATTTCAAAACTAGAAGTATCATTTCCCACCAAATGGTCATACAGGAAAAACAGGCATAAAGGATGTATATTGAACAAGTACTAATGCACATTAAACACATTACACAGGTAATAAGTTAAGGGAAGTAATTCCGTTAGGTTTTTAAGATTAGCGTGTGTAATTATATCAAGAATTTATCATTGGGTCCCAGAAACTACACACACATTATGTTGGTCATCCGCTAGACTGTATCAGTTGAAGCACAACATTGGAAAACCGAATTATGGTAATGCGAAATTATAAATTTTTCTTTTTCTTTCGAATACTCTTGTAGGATGGCCCGCAGAAGAACTCAGAATTATAATGTCCGTAATAAGACCCTTTTATCCACTGGCACTATAATCAACAGCCATTTCTATTTCGACCTTTTAGGTGGCCATTTCAGCGTTTAGGCTTGGCAGTTTCATTATTCATCCAGATTATTACATACACCTCCAGCTTCACTCTCCTACACACGCTCACAAGAATCCGCGGATGGTTTGATAACGTTCTATTATAAAAATATCTTAATAAATCAGCTTCTCTTTTGATCTTGTGTATTTTGAACTTTTATTTTTTCATCTTATGTAAATAAAAAGTCATAACAATTTTTATATCGTCGAAACATTTGTGATATATTGGCGTATTTTCGATTATTACTTGTAACAAAGTGTTAATTTTTATACCTTTCTACCACAGTAGCGTCCTTAATTCCTTTGTAAAAGGGCGGCCTAAAATCGCTCTTACATAAAGGATGCGAACCGTCAGTTTTACAATATCACAAAGCTGCAGCAATGTATTCAATATATACATGAGCCTGTCAAACTCGACAATGACTGCACAATAGTTTGACAGTTAAAACAATAAGTCCTTTTGTGTGTGTAAAGTTACGTATATTTTTTTGTTATGCCATATCGGCTGGTTATGTTGTTTCACTTGCGTAACTTGATGTGTCTGCAAACATAGCCATCCCAACCAATTTAATTGCCTTCTCCATTGTTTTATCTGTCATAGATGTCTTACTGTTGCTTCATAGCTTTTTCTAAAACCATTACTACGGTGCCAATACAACAGTATATATGGCTTGCATTCTCTTGTCCCTAATAGGTAGACCTTTCATATTACGAATTAAGTTTCTGCGAATTTAACACCATCATATTCCTCATGGTTAGACCTTACACCTGTTTATGCTTCACTGGTCTTTCGTAGGTCGACCTACAGTTCGTGTGTGACGCATCTGCCTGTGCTGTTATGGGATCGTCAAAAGTTATCGTGTCTTCGTGTTAAAGCAATACAGTATGAATCAGTAGCAGTGGAATACTGCGTTTACCGCTGCACCTACTGAGAAAATAGCATTGATAAAGGAATGCCAAAGAAATTGTATTGCTCATAAACCACCGCATAAACCATTAAGAGTACCCACAAGCGCACTCGTGTCAAAATCTTACAAAAAATAAAACCATTTTGCTCTAATGTTTAAAAAGTCCTATTTTAATAACCAACGTCGCTTTTTTCCTTGGGAAAAATGTTGTAAAAATCTGTAGTTGTGTTTTCAAATTATTTGTTTTTACATTAAACTTTTCTTACTTTTCTCCCCCCCCCCAAAGTTTTTATAGCTTCCATGAGTTTTCTGGAGTGTTCAACGCACAATCAATCAGAAAACATAGTTTAAAAAGTGGCATGATTTTTCAAAACATTTATACATATTAATTTTAACAATTAGGAAAATTAACGCTAAAGCCTGAAGATATTTTTCTGAGTCAACTAGAAAAGTGCGAGAAGTCTATTAGGCAATTTATTCTCAAAATGATAAATTCTGCATCATTTGAAAAATTTAACACACCATCAAATAAAATACTTCAAACAATTATTAGTTATCAAACGATAACCTTTTTAAGTAGTTTTCAACAAAACATAAAAATTTAGAAAATCCGTTAATTCACTATCTGGAGAAGAAGTTGGAAACCACGAGAACACTTTTGGATGTCTACGAAAGATGTCCAAAACCGCCGGAAGCAAACGATGGACGAGGTGAAAGACTGTACTGTTGGGAGCTAAAGAGGTAGCTAGTCTGAGGAATGTGCTCATAACGCAAAATTCTTCCAAGGCCCATTAGATTTACAAAGTTATCAATCAGCACAGCAGTGTAGCCATGGTAGCAGTTGTTGTATCAGATGCACTCACGATAACTTGTGAAGTGTGTGTTCCTGCACTCAACTTGTGTGCAACTTGTATAATGAATAATATTTTATTAACTTCAGCCTACAAGTGGTCAATGATTTTTTGTCACCAGGGGTATCACGCTGTTTCTATACTCCTTAATATTTATAAAAATTGGTGATTATAATTTAAATTTATTGTAGTCAATTTCGAAATGCTCCTTGTCACAAAAAAAAAAAAAGGAGAGTATTTCTTACTAGCAGCATAGAAGAAATAACCTAAATTTGTGGATAATATTAATAACACCGCATGACTGACTGGACGGTATTTAAATGAATTTTATAAGTGGAAATTACAAATTAAAATGATTGTATTACTTACTATTACAAACCGCCACAGGTGGCCGAGGTCGTTAAGTCTCGGATTCGTGAGTGGGAGGTCTGGGTTCGAATACCGCCAGGACCGTCCTTCCTTCCTGAGGTTTTTTCCAGGTTTTTCTGTCCTCATAAATGGCAAATGCCGGGGAGGTACCCTAAACTTAGGCCTGGAACGATTCCTTCCATAAAATTCTTTCCCAATATATCATTTCATTTCATTCATCACCAGTGTCCACCGCCTGTGGTACCTCAGTAGTTAAAACGGGCGTTAAACACCATTCATTCATTACTATTACATTTTCCTTTAAATTGCTATAAAAATGTTACTTTTCTCGCACTGAGAGATGCTATAGTACACACTTGAATATGAGCAATGGTGGGGTTTCTTCCAATCTGAAATGGTTCCAATGTTGCCACCGCAAACAATTATTAGAAACCACTTTAAACAAATATATATATATTATAATGGAAAAGGATAAAACACTAAGAAAAAGTCACACTTGATCTCATCTCAAGTGTGACTTTTTCTTAGTGTTTTATCCTTTTCTACTTTATAATTACTGTTAATTTGTTACATTGTTAATAGTGTTACTTTATTTTTATTTTTATTTTATATTATTTATATATATATATATATATATATATATATATATTACTAATTTTACTATGTTCGCAATGAGGAATATATACACAGGGTGCCAAAAAATGTACACACACTTCAAGCAAAGAAAAAACTGTGTTAGCATTACAAAACTGAATTCACACAAATTTAAAAGGATGAGCATTAATCGTTTTAGACTTTTATAGTTACAACAGTTGCTCAAAATGCCCACCATTGGCGTAAATACACTTCTGAGTTCGTTGAACTACTGATTGAAGTGTCCTCGGCGATTGTAGCACACGTAGTTTTAATTTCTTCTCCAAGTGCTGCAAGTGTAGCTGGTTTTCTATGGTATACAACATCCTTAAGAGTTCCCCATAGGTAGAAGTACAACGGAGTTAGATCCAGAGAACGGGGTGGAAACTCAATCGGACCTCTTCGTCCTATCCAGTGCCTTGGATCCAGTGCTCGGAGCTTGTTGCTGTGCGAGGTCTTCCAGATCTGCCCTTGTGAACATCGATACGCTACCACGAGTCTTAAATTTGTCTCGAATGTATGCAATTGTTACTCGCGTTGGCCGTTCTGTTCTGTACACACGTCTCCATTGCCTTTGAACTTCAACAATGTTCTCGCTTTTCTAATACCACTTCAGAATTGCTTTTCACTGTTCAAACGATAATCTTGGCTCCATTTTGTTGCAGCAACGCTATCATAACATAATGTTAGTCACAGCTGTTTACAGAACACCATACGATAATCTCGGCTTCATTTGTTTGTTCTTGATTTACCTGTCACGTAGCACCGCTATCATAATGTATGCGAGTCACATCTGTTTACAGAATATCATACTACACATCACTGTTGTTTTTCGGTCCAATTTTGAAATATATTAAATAGATATCTTCTGTGAAAGTGTGTACATTTTTGGCACCCTCGGTATTTATTTATTTTTTTTTTATTTTTTTTTTTTTTTATGTTTTTAAGCATATTTTCGGCACTCCTAAAGCCCTAGAAACGGCTGTAAGCGTTTAGGATATTTTCCGCAAATGAGGGGATATTAAAGGCTCATATAGAAGCATTTTCAGTTATCTGCTTTTCCCAAATGTTAGCGCGATGTTGGAGCTCATTTTGAAGCACTTTCAGTTCATCACATTACGGGCCCTGATAATCACTGCGGTCGAAATGCGTAAGCGGGGCTGAAGAAGCGGAGACTTTGGAGAGAGTGACAGGGATGTGCGAAATTCCATTATCCCACACTGGGAATATGAAAATCGGGCAGGACAGTGGAAAGGTGCAACAGATACATCCATTACGGCGCCAAGGCCCCGAATGAATGCATTTCAGAAATTGCCAGCACATTGTTTGCGAACACGGATTATACATCAAAACCTCCTGTGGGGGGTGCCCACTTTTCGGTTGAGACTTGATTATTCCAGACTGCTATACAAATTGCTTTCCGTGGGAACACGCGCCCTGAACAATACGTGCGAAGCACAATGGAGTCCGCCATCACCGTTAAGTATACTAGCATCATAAATATCAACTTTCCTACGCCACTTCAAGATGGCACAAGACTCGACTCGCTCGCAATACGTCCGTCACCTTGAGTCACAGTTTCTTTGTAGGGGTTGCTTTCCTCTAAGCGAGAGTACAATTGAGTTTAAAACTGGATATTTTCCAAATGACAATCACATTCTTATGAGGTGTAAGGTTTAGATTGGACTGAAGTTAACTAAACGTAACACGCGAAATGCTAAAATATTTTACAATTCTCGACTGGGAATGAGAAATTAATTCAATTCTGAATTAACAATGTATAATCTTTGGTAAAAATATGGTATTCAAATTAATTTCTCACTCTGTTTTTAGTTTCCACGTTTTCAAATGATTCTCATCGTCTTAGCAAATTCTTCACAACGCCTTGTTGTCTATGTATACTTATGACTAAAATATTCACGAAACTTAAGCTAGTGTAGTATTTGTACAAGCTATATAATTAGGTTTGTTGTCTGAAGCACGAAGGTAGCCCCAAGCCTACCGTTTCAAATTTAAAGGCTAAGGTGTGCTCGCAGATTGGCGGATCTACAAAATCCTACCTAATACCTTAAATGCGACACTATAAAGAAAATTGAAGTTACGGTTATAAATAAGAATTTTATTTTCAATACTGGACTCATCTATTCCACTGAACAACAACAATAACAGTTCTGCCATTGCCTATGATTTGGATTTTTTTTTTTTTTTTTTTTTTTTTTTGGTTAAAGAATAGACTGGTTGTACAATTATTTCACCGAGGCAAATAAAAAAAATATATTCTTCTACATAATTCATGATAACCAGTGGCGGCTCGTGGTCCCGGTAAAGGGTGCGCCAGAGACGTAATCACGTCACACCCAAATAACATGATGGATTGTCTCTCTTAACAAAACAAACTCTTCCCGACATTCTCTCACAACTGCAGCGCCACCGTACGTTTGTGTTATAAACTTCTATATGAACTCTTCTAATTGAGCTGTTAAAGTACGCCTTAAGTCTTCTGCAGTCAATTCAGAAACAGCAATGAATGTTTATCCCCACTCATGTATAGTAATATAAAATACTGTGACATGGTTGTAATAAATATCTGTCGTTTCGTTGGCCTGTACAGAAACGAAATTTGCCCTTTCTGTTTCTAATCTCATTCTAATGTATTTTCGAACCATACAAAATCTTAATTTTGCGCCGTCTGCTGAGTAAGCTCCTATGGGTATCGGTTGATGGAATTCAAATCGTTTCACTTGCAACTTAACAGTTAAACTTGGATGCGAAAATGGAGTATTCAATTAAAGGTCCACTTAATGCAATGCCACAAAAGATACCCCCCCCTTTAAAGTAAGTGAACAGTTAACACTGTGAAAGTCAAATTTTCAACATCTGGTTCCTAAGAAAAAAGAGAATACCGAACGCTGGCCATGGGCCGTCTTCCTGATGCCCCGTTAAAGCGTACCCTTTTTTTCGGGCTGGCCCTCGTGGCTTCCGTTGTTATTACAACGGAGGACCCGCATGCTACCGCCACTACAGTACAGAGGAAATGCTTGTGCGTAAGAGACAAGCACTAATTAGTTAAACACAACTGTTTTCAGGCATTTTTTTCCCCGTTTTAAATGTTGACTAGGATAAAACAAAATGGTAAATAATGTTTGTATTTTCTTTCCGAACCAGTTGGCTCTTATTGAAGCCCAGATGCTAACCATAAACGCCTATTATTGACTAAGATCATTTTTGGAATTAGTTAAGTACATCCCTAAATTGAAAAGGAAAAGTTTACTGTTGCAAACAAAAAACCAGTCACTTTAATTAATGAAAGATTTTTAAATACAAAGAAAATGTTTCTCAAGCACTGATGAAGTTTTCATTGTTCATTTGCTAAGCTTGGATTAACGGACGTGTTTTAGCAGTAACACCACCACATTTTTGTTTATAATTAAACTGTTTTACACTCGTTTTCTTGAGTTATTACTCACTACAGATAATGTGCTGTTAAATATA
The DNA here is from genome assembly GCA_030762175.1 of Metallyticus violacea. Lineage (NCBI taxonomy): Eukaryota > Metazoa > Arthropoda > Insecta > Mantodea > Metallyticidae > Metallyticus > Metallyticus violacea. Next base: position 58,984,165 of record CM060844.1, read on the forward strand.
CTTTTTTGTTTGGTGGGAAGGAAGTATTCCAGACTGCCATTTTGCCACTAAGTTGTGTACCTGAGAATGGATCCTGAGGTCTTCCGTTCACTAACCTCGCTCTCCTATGCCCGCTAGTGTTTTATAACACAGCAAAAATGTTGACTTAGAAAACTAAAGTGTAGAGCATTATTCCACAAGTTAATCTAATCAAAATCTTAACAAAATTAATCTATTATATATTTCCCCCAAAAGTCGCGCATAACATTATGAATGTGTAGCAACTATCCTGCAGGGTTATACAAAGTTATATACAGCCTCACCAAACGGAAAGAATGTCTCTACTTAAAGTGGTAAATTCAAAGATTGTGTCAACCAAGGGACATTGAACATATTCTAGCAAAGGTACACCTAACAGCCACCATCAATAATAGTCAAAACATATACTATCACTTCCATGATAACCCTTGGAGGCACCATCATTGCAAATACGATGTAAAAGTGCAAAAAGAGACCCGAAAATTTTAAAAGTTAACTGCAATACGACGTTAACACAGCTATCCGTTCTTTGGAGAAAAGGAGAAGATAATAACGCAAATACATATTTATAGAATATCCAGTCTTTATTAAACGTCTATCATAACCCTATCTAATACTAAGAGGTTACGTTTATTTGGATCTCATTGGGTGCAGTTTTCATTTGTCTGAAGAAACAATTCAAAGTCTGTAATTCTGAAATAGGAAAAGCACTGATTTGTGTTGTGATTTATTCTGCTCAGTTTAAATACCAATGGGAACAGCAAATAAAAATATGAATCTCAGCTTTATTCCATTCGCCTCGTTTCCTTCGGCACTTGCAATAAAAGTACCAGACACTCGGAATGTCCAAATTCGTTACATCCGCCAGGAATTTGCTGCACGAGCGTTCTTTCTGAAAGCATCACATCGAAAAGAAAGAGGCGTGAAAGGAAGGAGACACTGCAGAATTCCTGGGCAGGGGGAGAGGAGAGGGAAGTGAAGGAACCAACCAGAAATTGACAAAAGAGTAGAAGACTCCTTAACAATAGAATCCAACACGCAACGTTACACAGAATGGCCATTCTCCGCTCCTTTTTCTTCACCTTCTCTCGTGTTTGTATCTATCACAGGCAACGCCCCTTCCATAGAAAGCGCGGTGATGGCCATAGAAAATTAACCGCTTCTCGACGCTCAAAGGAAATGCTCAAGGTTCTAAATGACGGCCAGGAATTGAAAATATGCAATACTCTCCTCAGAACTTAATTCATTTTCGGCAAAATTCATTTGATATACTTAATCCAAAAAATTTCAAACGTTGGCAATAATAGACATTAAGGCAGGAACAAATTGTTGCCGAGAGTTAAGTCTGTTAAGCTGGTAGGTTCAATCTTTTGCAGTGCTAGCCCAGTATTCGAGAAGCGCGGTCAAACATGAACACCCCAAAAAACTTTTATGATCCATGAATTTAAAATGGGGAACATTGGAACTGCAGGGGAATGGAAAATTGCCAGACTTTCCGTGCTAATGCTGCAAAGATGGGTGGTAGAGTTTCAGTACGGCAAAGAAACCTTCGAAGATGAATCGCAACAATGGATAACGAGGCGGCTAATGAAAACTTGCGAGAACGTGCAACAGTAATTCAACGTCAGTGCAGAAATCATACGCGTCATCTCCATATGTTAAAAACAACAACAAACAAAATAAACGCTGTCGTTGGGTTTCACACAAATGACAATAGCTCAAAAGGCAGCGCGATCTGATTGACAACTTATGAACCTATTCGCCAACAACCAATACCACTATTGCATCAAAAGACTTTCATGTTCGCTCTGTGTTTGTGAGAGAGAACTGCTGTTGGCGGCCAAATAATCATCGCTAGTGTGACTCTAATCAGAGGGAACTTGATCATGAAAAGCTGACAACTAAACAGGCTGCATTTGTGAATCTCAAAGATGAAGTTCTGTTGCATAATGCACAGCTTTAACCAACTAGGGTGGCTGGTGAAACTGACTCTAGTCACCCGCTACATTTTCCAGAAGTGGCACCGTAAGATCATCAACTCCAAGGACAGTTCCGAACCTTTGCTGATCTGGACAGAACTTTACGTTCCGCCCTAACGTGTTCTATTATGATGGAATTCATAGTCCTCCATCAGGTTGGTAGAGCGTCCTCGATACGTATGGTAACTCTGTTTAATACTAAATATATTATTTTTCTTTGGACTGTCTGATGTGAAATAGAAAGAACTTTTTTGTCGCCTGATGCATATGGCATGCCAAAATGAGTACTTTATTTTCAGATATTGATACTTTGAGGTAAATTGAAAAATGTAGTATATCCTTCCAAAGTATGTGTACTTGCCTTATATACATTTATACCGCAATCGGGTGTCCAAGGGAGGCACAAACCTTTATTATTACAACACTGACATTCTGAAACACTCTTTCATTTTCGCTCATCCAAATATTCGCTGTGATAATTCTTGTTGTATAAAGGCTAAATTACGTTCCCTGTTGGCTAGTTCTATGAAAAATAATGGGGGGGGGGAGGCGAAATTGCATTTACTATACCAAGCTATTTTATATGGATTTTAACTTCAACAATTTAGTAGCTCTCTGCCCAGAGCCATAAGAAATACGTTTGTTGTGAAAGATGTCTGAAGTGAATTTGTGGGGATGAAGACGTCATTAATGTTTCTTCTGTGAGAAACCTAGGCTGACAGATTTCCTATAGTGATTACTGCCCGTGGCCTGAAATTATATTATGGATTGTTGTTGTAGGCCCTGAAACTTTTAACACCCGAAAACCTTTCTTCCAATAGTCTTTGAACTTTGGTTAACACATATGAATCATAAATAAATACTTGCAGTGCAGTAGAAATCACATATTAAGCATAATTCACTTCGGAATTAAATACAAAGCAAAACACACCACCTGTTATAACTGTATGGAATTCGACCACTATCAGCTAGCGCGACCTTGTTCCAGTCAACGGCGGGAAACAAGCATGCACACACTCAGTGTAAAAACGCCGCAAGTTGGTTCATGGTTCACCGGATCGCTCCGTTCTATTTATTTAAGGACGATCTTTAAACATCTCAGGTCATCAAATTTCCATTCAATTTAAAGGGGCATAAATTTTGCTCAGCGGCCTCTTCTTTCAGGCGTGAGATTCTTTTTCGTGCCGTAAATCTACGACACGGATCCACGTTTTTCTTCCCTTCCGAAATTCTCTTTGTCCAATGTTTTATTAAATAACTTATAACAGTGGCAAGAAAAATATAAATTATTTCTTTAGTAAATTTACTGAAAACATTGGTATATTTTATTTGATATTTTTCTAAAAATACTTGTTTTTCATTAATAATAATTTAATTATACCGGAAAATATGCGTATTAATATTACATTAACATTATGAAAATTAAAATAATTTTTCTTCCCCAAATATAGCCGTTGTTTACACAACAGGGCAGCCATGCACTATTATTTAATCTGTCGTTTTCATACTCCAAAATGTAATAGGATGTAACGCACACGTGCAGATTTTGCGCCTCTGAAATGATCTATAGTTAAAAGCCATCTGCTCCTTTTCACAGTAGCACAAAATGCATTCAGACAAAATTTGAGGGCGATTTATTACACAAGGTATGGATACTTTTCTCTCTGCGCCCCTATTCAGCCCCCCAGTCCTCCAGTGGAAAGCTTCCCGAAATCCCTTTGCGGAGGACGTTTGTAATGGAGTTCATCTTATGACGCTGCCCAGCGCTGTTTAATCTGTACCTCAACAAGCGTCGGGCCAGAAGCTGGGGGCTAGGTACTTGCGGTCCAGTTCCGCAGAGTGCAACAATGCTCTAACCCACATCAAAAGCATCTCCTCAACTTACAAATATCTCCATCAAGACCTCCTTTGATTAAATTAACTTAACCGTGTAGTACTTGTACAGCCTAAAGGCGACAAGCACTGCCAAGGGCTTTGCCGCATTCTACCAGAGGATCGAATGCCATCCTATTAATACTCCCGACAACAGGAGTATTACTGAAACTTGGCTTAGGCCCTGAAACGCATGTTACATCTCTTATCTGCATTATCAGTGAGCGGTTTTACCCCAACAACTGCATAAACATTAACTAATACTTGTTTCTCCTATTTCTCAAAGGATCTCTAACTTCATGTTTGCTAAGACTGCAATTTGGTGTTTCTCGCACGTGCAAAAACGTCAGTGTCGTACTGTTATCTTTAAATACAATGCTTGATCCAAAAAGAATGCATATGCCAATGACAATAATGCACGTATAAATTCAGAAAACAATCACAAAATATGCCAGAAAAATAAATACTGCAGACAGGAAACATTTTTGTTTTCAATATTTATTCAGCTGTACAGATTGTGTTCTAAAGTGCTACAACCGTACTCTTTTTCCTATTCTAGTTGTGTACTATATCTACTGACATTCTATGTCGGTCCTGGTGGTGTAGTGGTGACCATACTTGCCAGCCAGGTTCGATGGATTTTTTCGGGCGTAAAAATCCTAAGTATGGCTTCCCTTGGAAGGGAAGTAAAGCCGCGAGTCCCATGTCGTACATTTATGGCACGAAAAAGAGCCTCAAGCCTGAAAGAAGAGGCCTCTGAGCAAAATTTGTCGGTCGTTTCACGCCCTGAATTGAATAGAACCCTGATAACCTTATATGTTAAACAGCGTCCATAAACAAATAAAAAACAAACAAAAAACGACATACTAGTTCAATTTCGGTCTCCCACGATCTTTTCATTTATTTGAGAATCGCTAACCTAAAATGCTTAAGCTGCTTGAACTGCATCGTATTATAAAAATATCAAATACTCTCAAAGGGCTTTAGTTGAAAGGTTCACAAACATTCTTTGGCGAAATAATAAAGAAATTGAATCTCATCAAACAGCTTCAGATGTCTTACAGAGTTACAATTGCCAGATATGAAATATACTTTTTTACTATTGTATTATCAGTGGTTAAAGAGAATTCAGAGAAAATTGAGAACTCTACTTGGTATTTGGAGCACCAATTGCTCCTTTAATTCCTTAGAAACGAGAGGGAACAGTCAACAATCTTCGCACTGTATTGAAATTGGATTGAGGATTAATTGAGGGTGATCCAAATTCCGTGAAGAAATCAACACCAGAAGTGGCAATTAATAAAGGTGATAATTATGGATCACGGTCATGCGACATATTTCCCAACATTTGATACTTACAAGGTACATTCTTCCTGTGGATAATTCAATTTGCAGTATAAAATGATCACTTTTTTAAAATGCTCGGGTGCAAGTTTATGACTTTTATCGGTTAGCACAAGTTTGAATCTGAGAAGAATATTTCAACAGACGTTATTGGGCAAAACTGAAAGCACTTACTAACTCTTTAGCAGTTTCTTTTCAGGAAACACCACGTTTTCACCTTGAAGATATTTATCCACAGAATACAAACACTTTAATGTCAAGATTGCTCTCTAAAACACTGCACAATTAACTGCTTTATTTTCCTGCATTTTTTAGAGGTTTGCCCTGAATCTCATTGACAACTTATAAAAATTCGTCGGTTGGGTTTAGCGTGTAACGAATTCTTAACATTGAAATTATCTGAGTAGAAGAGAGCAGCTCCAATCCACGTACCCCAAAAGGTAAATATTGTCTCTGGGGGTAATGGGACGTATGGAAAACTTTCTTTGTGAGCACTAACTCTTTAAAAACCTTCTTGGTGCTGGATATACCAGGAAAACTTTACCTTGTGGATTCCGCTACTCTATGAAGTGCGTGCACATAAGTTGGGGATAAATACTTTTAATGCTAAAGCAGCTTTTAACAGAACCCCAAAATTGTGTTCACTGTCACCTTCTGGCCAAAGTAATTTTAAAGCGCCATTCACAAAGAAGTTAGCAGTAGCAGAATGATTTTTGTTATTTATAAAACCCTACAAGCAATCAAGTACGGTTTTCCTGGCTCGTCTTCATATAGCTTCCCTACAAGAAAATTTAAAATACTTGCATTATATGCTCGATGCAAAGAAAAACTATTAAATATGCAATTATGTGCACTATAAAACTTTACTTACAAGCACAAGAGAACATGAATTATGTGCTTACCTCATTGTTCCATTTCTATTAGCTGGACAATGGTCAAGCCAAATGCTCCACTATTCATCAATATGATGAATTTAAACAGATTTCATACGTTACTGTGAATGACTTTTTAACTCGGACACCTGCAACTTTGACACCGATGTCTCGCCTGAGGCAGGGGCATTTCCAACCCTAGCTGTATACCAAAAGGGATTACCATGCATTGTCTGACTTTTTCCAAGTCTTTCTGTGTCCGGAGAAAGTTTTTCCTTACCTTGCTATATTACTACATGTTCTCTCTAAAATATTACCAAAAATTACACTTTATGAAGCACTTAAACACTGCAATTTTAATTCTACACACACGAGTTATGTCATTAAAATTCCTCAACTGAAAGAAAATGCACAACATACTTGCACATAATTACTAAATTTCTGATTCTAAAATTACAAATATAAATTATTTCAATTACTCTGTAATCGACGAGGAGCCAGGGGCAGCTTCAATGCTCTCAAAAGATTGGCTGAAGCACTCCGAGATTGAATTGCTGAAGGGAAAAGGCATTTTATTATAAATACTGATAGATAATTACTAATTTGTTTTAAAAACTCATCCTTACCTGCTAATGCTTATCAGATGTTTGCTCAAAGAGAGAACTATTCACGATTCCTTTTAATCGACAAGATCATTCTCTCAAGACAGCAAAGTAAGGGTTTTAATTACAAGGATCAATAAAAGCCTGTGAAACACATTCCTTGGACGAATTATCAATCTTCTTGTCTGTGAACTCTCTGCCCTGAACTTTTTCAGATCCAATATTCTTCGGGAGAGCTAGCCCAGTCAGCATTGACCCTGGGACTCAAAGTAGATACTCCATAATTACCTTAGCAGGCGGAAAGAATCCTTGCAAGACTTGGGAGATGAAAGCTGTGTGTGTTTCGCGGAAGGGACTGCACAAAATTATAAAATTCCTTTGAGGGATCCACATCAAAGCGGGGGTGGGTGGTCGGCATGAGATCAGACATCCAATTCAATATGTTACTTTATTCTTTTCCGGTTTTCGCTTTATGCTTCTCATTCCATCAGAGATCTTCAACGTTTCCCTGGCGTTATTATGTTTCTTCAGCATTGATATAAAGATGAATGCAGTTAACTGTACGCTTCACAACCCTCAGCGTCTGAGATGTCAGCGTTTTGTTTATTTACCTGAATGAAAGTCCACTTATTTACGAAAGAGTAATTTCCAGTTCAAAATCCCTGGGAAAGAAAGACTGCAAACTAATTCATCTGTAAACCTCTGACCTGCCGAAATAATTCAGCATTTATCCCTCAGCTCGAACCTAATCTAAAATTTGACATGAGAATTTACATTTGTTTTATTTGCAATGAGAGAAGATTTATAGTGTCATTGACTGTAGCTGTGCAGCTGTCACTTGACAGTTGTGTCAATACTTCAATAATTTGATGTAATATGTGGCATTTACATAAAGTATTAATATAAAAATTTAAAAATTGGGCTTTAATTATACATAATATATGCAAACATTAAATCCAAATCTCTTGTTCTTCTTCCTCATCGTACAAGGAGTCGGCCCTTTGATCTATTCCGATTTCAAGATGTTAAAACTGATCCTGACATTTAGATAAGGGCCTTCTTCAGTGCCTGAGACCTTTACGTTGATAGCTGCAAATGCCAGCATTCTCCTCAGATGCTGGTATCAGTTATGTGTCTATCCGCTCTCTCAAGCTATAAATGTTTTATGTCCAGTGTTCATATCCATAACAAAATAAAAATACTGCACTTGTCTTACATTCTGTGTTCAAATTTACAAGGTTAATTTCTGACGAATGGAAGCCAGTAATCTAGCTTTCAACGTGTTTTCCTCCCTTTTGTTTCAAAGAATTTAGAATTGTGCTATTATTGCTGACATGTACTGAAAATAGCGAATTTAAAGCATATAATTCTTTTAAAGACAATAATTTATTCGAAATGAACGTATCTAATAGAGTTTAGTAACTGTTTCAGAAAGGAAACAAATTATTCTAAATCGTTCAAATCGTGGCAAAAAATTCATTCATGCGCTGAAGTATATTGTAATGATACTCCTCGTCAAACAAAAATGTTGTTCGGAAGTAACTTACAAGAACAAATTTATAATGATAGTTAACATTCATGACGATCTTAAGAAATATATATATATTTTAATGAAGTTTTACTACAGTTAAAACTTGCATAATATTTATTTCTTAAGATGAAGATAACAAAAGAACAGTACCATTTGTAATAAAAGAAAAAAAAAAAAGAAAAAAGAAAAAATGGCCAACGTCATTTATCTACTTCTTCATTAAATTTGATACGTTATAATTAAGTAACGGAAGCACCATTTAAAAATGAACACCGGGTAGAGTTTTAGTCGAGTTATTCTTTGTTTCTGCTGATTTTTCGCGCTCTTCCAAATGTCTTTTTCCCTTATCCTCAGCCATCTTTGTAACCTTGTCAAGTCAGGAGCACTCGGCGATTAGTTTCGACCGCTACTGGCAATAAAACTTATCGTATGACCTGGAAGTGGTAGTGACGTAAGGATACTGACTGCATGTTCTAACTTCCTTCCTCAGTATGCTGAGTCAATGTTGCCATGTTATTTTGAAAGATATTTCCTCCATTGTGTGTGGTTTCCTTCTTCACTTTTAATATTTAAGAAGCATAAAAACTTGTCCTTTTTCCGTGAATCTATTTCATAAAGATACATGTTTTCCGTCTGTTTGACAATTTTTCGATTATTCAATGTTTTCGGTTCGAAGTTAAAAATCACTGCGCAGAGAGACGAATTTTTCTTGTGGTTAAAGAAAACAAATTTGTAACATTTATTCAGAATTTTCGGCATAAATTTGCACAGCATTTGTCTCCATGAACTATTTGTGTTATGTCTTTCGCTTTGTAGCTAAGAGAAGTTTATTCTTGCACAATCTGGCTCACGGAATACATGTAAAAAGACTGCTAATTGATAAACAACATGTTATTGAATATAACGTTTTGCAAGTCCAGTGTAACAATTCAGCCTTTTGTTCCTTTCACCCCGAGTGAATTTTATTCTTCCCTGGACAAAAAGCCTGCGCACGACCCATTTCAGTTCTAAGTAAACTCCGAACTATTCTCCTATTTTGAGTTTCGACCCATTTACTTTTGCTGGAATAGGTTTAGCAACACTGTGTTGAGTTGTCACCGGCACGTCTTGGTCTTCAATTCTAAATTGGTTAAGCCCGGAGGCTTCTCCGTAGGGCAGGGCCTGTGTCCCAGGTATAATTAAACTTTTAAGAAATATAATTGAGATATTTGCTATTGCAGTTTGTTATATTGGCCTTAAGTTTCCAGTTGTAATTATTAAAGACAGGAGACTGGATTTTAAAAGCAATTGTGTGGAAACTAATGGTAAATTTTGGGCAGTATTACAAATCTTTTATTTATATTACTCTATCTTGAAGCTGAAAACTATTTTGCATATACATTACATTTACATTACTGTTTATTCAACTAATTTATATTATAGTTCTCCCTGGTAGGTTTTCCTTCCAGTATACTTGCAATGCAACAACTTGTTCAGACATTAAAGTGAGGGTGCCAATTTCTTTTTGATTATAGATTATAGAATAGCCATTTGTAGCTGGAGTTCTGATGAACATTTAATTTTTATTTTATACTAATATCTTTCTTGTGCTAGTATGAAATACTAAAACTGGTATTAGTAACCTATTCTATAGTATTATTAATCTCTATTTTGCATCTTGGAGGACTTTTCTCCGGTAGCTTGTTTTAAATTCACCCGTATCTTGTAGTATAAAAAATCAATTTAATGTCTATAGCCTTCACTAACGTGTATAAACAAGGGTGTGTTCTCGTATGCCTATCAAAGTGATTTGTGGTTAACATATAAATCACTTGTCTTTATTGTTTCTGAGGACGTTATATCATTTGATAAACGTTATTTTTAAAAGAAATAAATAGCACGAGCTCTCCATAAATGTACGAGAGGAATCTTTTTATCATGATGCATTTTCGTTCTACCAAGCAATTTAAACGAAGCCGGGATTCCAATTAAAGATTACCCCCACAGCGGGAGCCTTGTGAAAGAAACTTCGTAAGAAATGCTTCAAAAAGTGTAGGCTATGATTAATGTGAAGGTTAATGTAATAGCCCGCGAACTAGACATGTCAAGAGTTCACAATCATTCATATCCATTTAATGATGTTACAGGTCAGTTCCCGAAAGCTGACATCCGCGAAGAAAGCATGTCATCTGGAATTCAGACAGAATGATAAACACTCCAGAAAAAAAGAGGGGGGAGAATCGATGTAATCGAAACATAAAAGCTTCCCAGCCTCCAAGAAGACAATAAAAGTCATGGCAACCATATTTGGGAGTGGGGGTGGGCAGGCCACAGAGAATGTTCTGTTGTTAGAATGTGTGCAAATTAAATCCACCATCGCTTCTCGATGACGTTATATGAAGCCATCAAGAAGAAACGGCATGGAAATCTGACAGTTCGGCTTGCCTCAAAATATCGCACTATGTCACAAATACCAAAATGTAAATACTATTATCAAGGACTGTAGCAACTTGGTACTTAAATCATCTCCAACCACTATTATTTTCTTTCTCGAAATCTGAAGAAATACCTTATGAACGAAGATCAACGATGATGTCGAGGTGATTATTAGTTATTTGGAGGATCATTCCGAAGGGCTTAAATCACTGCAGGCAAAGTAGCCTAAGTGTGTGGAAGTCAAAGGAATGTACATTGAAAATTAATGAGTCAAACCGCCCTAGGAAACTTGTATCAACCGGAAAGCAAACCGGAACATTTGATGCCGTGTTGCTTATAACTACAAACCCTTCATTATTTCTGGAATGAAAATCGAAAGGATGGGGCTTGTTACTTCTAGTTAATACACAGTAGCGGAGCTAGGCAGCTTTTATAAGCATATACAAGTTTGTAACAGGCATACTATACTGAAGGTAAAGGCTAGGCGTTACGAAACCAGAGTCAACAAATGTGCGGCTGTTGCTTGGAGCACTGTGTGGAAACTATTTGTGGAAATTAGAGTTTCACTATGTAACTTAAATGCCTGTCTATGCTTCTAGAAATAACTTCAAAAGGGAAAGAGTGAGTAAAACTATAGACAAACTTCTGTTAAGTTCTGCCACACGCTCTATTGATTACACAGGACACCATTTTATAGAACTTCGATGAAGCATTTTTGGCCGTAGTATTTTAAGGTGCAGTCACCTGTTTTGCGAGTTAAAAACCTTCACTATGCTATGCATACCCGAATAGCACACAGACCGTGATGTCATAATTCAAGAATGTGGAGGATGAGTCTGCTTTCATGGCTGCCGTTAAATATGTAGTTACGTCAGCTAAATACATCAAGAAAGGGAAAGCAGAATAACCGGTTCTTCCCATCCTCAACCTGACCTATAATAATGGCCGTTCAAGGCTGTAACACCATCCCTTTGTGCTGCTAATCTCATATTCTACGCTCGCACAATCCAGGAAGTTTTGAAACGAGCCATACTGAAGAAGTAAAAACGTTAACATTACCTATCAATATGTGGACATAACATGCGATGTTCACTGCTGTTCACTGTGCAAGACATTTCATTGCTGCTTTTAACATTTTTAATGTTTCTATGAATAAATTACCGAAAGCTGCCCTATTTCCAGCTCTTTACATTCCCGTAGAGGGAGGTCGTGGATAACTTGGCTGATTCAGAAAATGTATTGCTTCTGTATTCCTGAAACGACTAACTTTTCACCCTCTAAAATATAAAAAGCTGATATTTTCAAAACGTTTTACTTTTCACATGAGCATGGCTTTCAAATGCATTAATTTTACTTTTTATTCAGCTTCCACAAAAACAACTTCTAAGAAAACGTGAGGAGACTTTAAATAGATTAAAACCGTTATTTTCAGCCCTGGTGCTGATTTCATTTATCAATCAAGAACCAAACGGAATACGCTCTTGATGAGGATAACTAATGAGCTAATTCGGCCTGAGAAGCCCATGTTTCGGTTATTCAAGAGTCTGCTGCGTTGACTCCACTCCTCCGTGGCAGCCACCAACTCGGCAGGCTTTTCGTTGCTAAAGACGAAGACCCAAATCTAATACCGAAGGAGTTTAACTTTAGGATACCTCCCCGGCATTTGCCTGTTATGAGGACCGAGGAAAACCTGGGAAAAAAAAAAAAAAAAAAAAAAAAAAAAAAAAAAAAAAACCGTCAGGGAGGACAGTCCTGGAAGGATTCGGGTCCCAGACCTTCCCCTCACGAGACCGCGTTCTAACGACCTTGGCCACCCGTGGCGGTCTGGAGGGAATTGGCACTTACCCCGACTGCTGCATTTTTTTTTTTTTTTTTTTTTTTTTTTTTTTTTTTTTTTTTTTTTTACGGGCGCTCTTTAACATCTCAGGTCATCAGCGTCCCATTCAACTCGGGGCGTGAAATGGTCGACAAATTTTCCTCAGAGGCCTGTTCTTTCAGGCTTGAGGTTCTTTTTCGTGCCGTAAATGTACGACACGGAGCCCACGGCTTTACTTCACTTCCGAAGGAAGCCATGCTTAGGATTTTCACGCCCGAAAAAGTCCTGCCGGGTTTCAATCCGCGATCTTGGGTTTAGAAGGCAAGTATGGTTACCACTACACCACCAGCACCGACGCTGCACAGGTTGAAGCCTGAAGGTTACCTCTAGAAGTACCTAGTTGCTCGCGGCTTTACCTGCTCGACGGACATAAAAAATTTGTAATGGAACCAGGAAGAGGGTTTTGTAAGTTGAAAATTTCTTGGCGGTCACCCATCCAAGTAGTGGCCACGCCCGATACTGCTTAACCTCGATGATCAACCGTGATTCTCAGCATGTTTGTCGCTTGTGAGGTTCAGTGGGTTATTGCTTAGGCTCAGGTTTGGAAGCTAGTTATTCTTGGACCATGGTGTATTTTGTGTTGACACTTGAGTTAGGTGGTTGCCATTCCTTAAGTAGCCTAACCTGACAAGTTGGAATCTTTTACCCAAGGGGTCCCACGATGTCCTTGGGCAGACTATATGATTTACATCTTCTACCGGCTCTGTGGTCGTAAGGCCCCTAGAGCATTTGGGTGGTCCAGGATGGTACTCAGGTTGAAGGCTTGCTTGTTGTAGTTATATGAAGATCGGCAATTTGGATGTGTTATGACCCAAGTTGTTGCATTTACCGGCATTCTTAGCCTGCACAAATGTTTTACTTACAAATACAAATATTTTTTCTTACATCCACCCGCAATTTTGCTTGTACGTAATTTACATTAGCGCTATGTTCTTTATACTACCAATAGCGAAGCCACGTGTGGGCGAGGTCGCTATGGCATGGACTCGGGTGGTTTGGAGTACAATTCTCGCCGGCACCGTTCTCCACGACTGAGATTTTTTTCAGGATTGTACTCAGTCCTCATAATGAAAAATGCCAGGAGGCACCCTAAATTTAGTAGATCTGAAACGTTTACTTACTTAATAAATATACATACGATATTTAAGAGAGCTTATACGATCACAGCATCCACAATTATTGAAGTAAAAACAAAATGCTCCCCTATTTTCATTTTTTACCCAAGTGCACTGTCAAATAACTTTTCGGGGAAAAGCACGTTCTTCTAAATAGCCTCTAGAAAATTTCAAATCACCTAAATAAATAAATGTAATATGGAATTAAGTAACCAAACTTTGTGCTCTTTATATTTACAAATTACCTGCAAAGGGAATATAAATGTATTTAAACTTGCACTTATAATTAATCCAATGCTTTAAAGTTGCAGTGAATATATTTCATCTCCAAAATGTTTGGAAAACTTAACAAAAAGTATAACTAGCACTGAACGTATTGGATTAAAACATGATTCATAGTGGATCTGCAAACATTTGTTTATATAACATTAAAAAGTTTCCATTAGTAAAGATGCAGTGACTACTTTATTAAACGCAATGTTTTCCTAACATTCACACATATTACAGAAAACACGATGTTTGCACTTGTTCTTAACTAGGAATATAGAGCGGTCGCTCTCCTATTCCTTCATTACAAGCACGGAGGTCTGTTCCGAAGCTGTTAACAACCTTATATCTCTTATACCATATATGAAGTAGCGGGCGGTCTCTCTGATAGTGTAAACACAGTTCTCAATAAATCATGGAAGACGAATCCTCATGAATTATCCATGCAAAAGCAGTGGTAACGACAAGAGATATGAATAAATTAAACACTTTATGTTTGTGTAGCAGACCCTCCGTTTTCATTACTGCGCGGAGAGCAAAGTCGAGTATGTTCTCTGCAAAACGCCGAAACCCTCCGCTCCACGGCGAATATTTTATTCGTTTATCATTGAATATGTTTAATCAAACTTCCGTGTATTCCTCTGATGATAAGAGTAGCAGCCGCTACCAGAGTAAGCTTTAAATAGATACCCTAATAGATCTGCAAAATATTTCACATTCAGAACCACCAGTAGGGTTCTGAGGCGCTTGTAAATGTTATGATTAATGTCGTTTTAAACTACGGGGTGTTCTTAACTTTAGATGTTAATTCAGAATAAAACATTACATGTGGCTGTCTTAAAAGTACAAAGACCCCAAGCAGAGTTAGCAATTGAGTGTATCGAAGCAACCAGCTGCTCCTGCTTGAATCGGGGTCTCGTATACGAAGCTCACCAAGTGTCACCACGCAAAAGAACTAAGTGGGATGAGGTCGGAGAGCGTGCAGGCCAGGCAACGGCGTTCACCAACACCAGTCCACTGCTTACCGGATGCGCAGTTCCAATGCTGTCGAAATGTAATGGATAAGTAGGAGCACCATCGTGTTGATACCACATGTCCTCCAGCAATGTGGGCATAGGAATGCACATGCAGTCGAGGCATCATGAAAACTGCATTTTTTTTCTTTCCTAAATCAAATTCCAATTTCTAATTTTTATTCTTCGAAGTATGACACGCAATTAATATTAGTTTCAAACCTATAGTTACTTTAACAAAACGCGAGACCAGGTTGTGTGTGCAAAATATATATGCCGAGAGTGGCAAAAAATGTATACACACTTCCACAGTAAATATCTATTTCATGTATTTCAAAGTTGGAACGAAAAACAACAGTAAAGTTCTGTAAACAGATGTCAGTCACATACATTATGATAGCGTCGCTACCTGGAAGGTAAATCAACAATGAACAAATGAAGCCAAGATTTTCGTATATTCTGTAAACAGATGTGACTCACATTACGTTCTGCTAGCGTTGCTACAACAAAATGGAGCTAAGATTATCGTTTGAACTGCGGAAAGCAATTTTGAAGTGGTATTGGAAAACCGAGAATGTTGTTGAAGTTAAAGGCAATGGAGACGTGTGTACAGAACAGAACCGCCAACGCGAGTAACAATTCCACGCACTCGAGACAAATTTGAGATTCATGGGTACCATATGCGATGTTCACAATGGCAGATCTGGGACACAGCAACAAGCAAGCCCCGCGTCCTCGCCTATGACTGTGGAACGTTTTGAGTACTCACCGCAGAGCACTCACGAGCAGGTCCGATTGAGTTTGCATCGCGTTTCTCCGGAACTCCATGGGATTTCTACCTATGGGGAACTATTAAGGATGTTGTATACCGTAGAAAACCAGTTACACTGACAGAACTTCGGGAAGAAATTGAAACGACACGTGCTGCAATCGCTGAGAACACTTTCGCAAATGTTGCTCAATCAGTACAGAGGTGTATCGACGCCATGGGCAATTTGATCAACTGTTGTAACCATATATATATATAATAAAAGTAGATAAAGATAAAACACAGAGAAAGAGTCACACTTGAAAGTGCTATATTTCGAACTACTGCGAGTTCTTCAATGGCAAGAAGCTAGAAGAACTCGCAGTAGTTCGAAATATAGCAGTTTCAAGTGTTACTCTTTCTCTGTGTTTTATCTTTATCTACTTTTATTATTAGTGTTAATTTGTTACATTGTTAATAGTGTTTCTTTATTTTTATGTTTCATTAATATTATATATATATATATATATATATATTCCTTTTTATAAGATGAAAATAATCTATGTCAGCGTTTGCCAAGAGGTGTTCTCTTATCACATGCCTTTCAGTGAGAATATATATGGCGATGAGTGATGCGCAATATACAGAAATAGTTTAATCCGTCACAAAGCTGTATTGTTTAGTTTACTCTTTAATTATACAAAAAAAAAAAAAAATCCAAGAAGCTAAGCAGCCAATGTGATTATACGCAGCTCAATTCTGTATTGTGGAATGACAGTTGTTCCACACCCAGCTTCTGCTAGCGAAGTATTTCTGTTGGCAAAAACCCCTTATCCGGGTGCTTGGAATGTCGTTCATTGGGTGAAGGGTAGGCAATTTCGGGGTGGATAATTCTGGTACCACATGACTGCTGTTGTCAGCGCTCCACTGCGGAGCGAATTCCCTTCTGCACTGTAGTTAGCTACTTTTCCACGTGCCTCAAAATTTTGCATAACGGCAAAGGTCATCTTTAAGTCATTTAAATGCTCTTCGACAAGCCATTAGCATTAACCCGTGTGCACTTTGGCTTTTCAATTAAGGTGTTCATTGCGAGATTCCTACAGCTTTAAGCAAAATTGTCAAAACATTTTTATACACTTATATCTATAAAACACTTAGAATTTCCCAGAGCGTCCCGTGGTTATGCAGCATTCTGCAACGAAAAACCACATTTTGTGACAAGTATTATTTATATAAAATGCAAACAGTGATACCACAGCGCTAACGTGTTTGTGTCATTGGCATTCAGCCATTATCTTCTTCAAATCGTCCGCAATCGGCTTCTGAAACGATTCCTGTTCCTTCATCTATCTTTTAAATGAGATTTAATTTCAGCAATAATTGGTATTAACGATTTTTTAGTTTAGCCCTTTAAATAATAAAGAGCAGAGAGTATTAGAAAAACAAGACATACCAATATAAATATTCCGATATTTTTTTAACTAGCTTATTCCCTTTGACTGCATCGGTCTTCTCGCGACGTCTGTAGATTGGGCATGAATACTGTAGATGTAAGTCTGTAGTCAACAATACAATTAAACGAATTAATGATTGCGCAAATGAACTCGGAGCATTGGCGTCTTAAAGCTATAGCAATCACCTTCTCAGAGTAAGGAAAAACTCCGAACCGGGATTCGAAACCAGGACATCCGTACTTGTAGTCTCAAATGCTACCACTAGACCGCGAAGGCGGTCTCAGAACTTTCTCACAAATGTAAAAAGGTCTTAGTGATATTATTTAGATTCAAAACCTAGCAGGATTTTAGAATTGTTTATGTGAGCTCAAATGTATCTGTTTAGGTAATTTGTATGCGTTTGGAAACATTGATTAAAATACTACTGTAGTCAAAACTTTAAAAGCAACATTCATGTTCATTGTCCCTTTAAAATTGAATATATTTAAATATCCTGAAGCAAACTATTTTTAAATGCAAAATTCCACAATGCAGAATGTTAGAAACGAGCTCTGGATGAATTACCGAAAGCAACTGAAGCAAACAAATATCTTTTATTTGTATATTTTTAAGCTCTAACTCAGCGGGGAAACGCTGCAAATTGGAAGGTTAAACAGGTAACGTCAATGGGAGGCACTTCATGAAAACTTAATATTCTCTATTTAATCCCCCCCCCCCAAATATCAGAGGTATGAGTGTTGTATAACGGGCGTTCAATAAATTACATGCCACTACCACTGTAGCACAGGGTGACCTATGGTCGTTAAAATCACTGTTGGCCACAAATGAGCTCATAAGCGCAATAGACGCTGCACGATCAACGATTATCGTGGGATTCAGATGATCCTTACATGATGGAACTAGCGCTCATGCTCCGATCAAAGCAATATAATCAACAGCTCAGCGCTCGAAGAGCTGCACTCATTTGACAATGCTAAGATCCGAAATTTAAATGCCTGTAACAGCTAAATTAATGAGGAAGGGGTCGAACAACGAAGTTTACAATTAAACTTACGGCGTTCCTAATTAACCCACAGCCTCGGATTATTATAACTTCTTGTGCGAGTTCCAAATCAGCTAGAGAATATACGTTGAAGAGTAGAGCGCGCAAACCGGCTATGTTCTGACTGTGCAAGAGCAGAGCAATCAATATCGGTGTGTCAAGACCGCCTCCAGGCGAGAGTATCATTGTCCGATATACATTCGCTGGGCACTGTGCTCACAATCAGCCCCTATGGCGCACGATGACAACCTCCACTCGACTAGCATTTTCCCCCTCCGTTTTTAAACCGATACTTTGCCATTCAACTTTACAGCAAACATGGAAACATGGTGTAATGAACATTTTACAACCACCAGAACGATTCCCTTGCTTCTGATGCGCGCACTAACGTAATGTTAACATTACGGTCAAAGCCGGAGCGCGCTCAAAATCCCGTACCACTGTACTCCTCTCTCTCTCTACCTTTAGCCAGTTCAGCTGCTTGGTCATAAAAAAGTTTTTATGATTATTTTGAGATTGGTTACTGATGACAGCCCTTTACTTCGTTTCGCGTTTGTTCAAAAAGTTTCTCTTTCCCACAGTAAATGTGAAACTACCTAACTCAGATTCTCTCAGACAATGTGTGGAAAGTGCAATAACATATAATGACACGATACTAACAGTCAATGTACTGTGAGCTATTACAGAGAAATATACCAACGAGAATGATACGGAGAGAACGTTGCGTTCAAATGATAGAATGAAAATTAATCGATAATAGAAATATTAAAAACGTATGCGTGCACATGAAAAGATACTATATGGAGGTTGCTAGCTTCCAAGATAATACAAAAAGTTGGGGCATTTTTCATGGACATCTTAATGATATCGAGCGGAGTGGTTGTCGGTAATTTTTGGTAGGTCCTCCTGTTTGGGTGCTTATACGAATGCTGGAATGGCTCCCCATTTCATTCCGTAAATTCTGAGTCGAAGTTGGTAGGCTGATGCTGTGTGCTCTATGAAGTCCTACGTTTTGGAAAGGCAGTCCTGGTATGATTGCAGCCCCAGAAGTTCGAACTCCTTGATTTGGGGGGGGGGGCGCCTCCGCCGACTGTGGGTTTTCTATCTGGGAGCATCATTAGGGATTTTGCCTATGTCTATCTCGCGAATCCTAGCCATAGGTGTTTACCTCACCTCATCCTTTCATCCTGGAGATATACCCTTAGAAGGCGTAGGCACAAACGAATGAAAGTATCGAAATACCCAGCCCCTATGAATTCAATCCAATCTTAATTAACAGCGCTATACATTAACTATTAACTGGATCATATTAATATGAGTGTTGTTAAACCAAACAAAAAGGTACCACTTGGCTAACTAAGGTGTGCGTTGTGTAAATATGGTTATCTATACACAGCCAACATTAGACATATAAACTTCCCCAACAAGCACACATGCATGACAACAAAGGCAGGTAACAGAACAGAAAACCACATGATTGGTGTATTACGACAATTTCATTCATAGTGATATTTTTAATTATATTATTATTGTTATCATTACTGTCTGTGAAGAAAAATTATTGCTAAACATTGAGGAAATGCCCCAGAGTAAGTTGCCAACAAATTAACAACTAGGCACTTAAAAGTTATAGTCATCTATTAGATTTATAAAGGGACAATTTGTAAAATTATGTTTTGTGTTATGAACATCGTTGTTCATTTTTTTAATCATTACTTCAAATATATATGAATATTTAAACAATAATAATTCAATATCTTCCTATCTGTGGTCCCTTTTTATATGCACGAGCAAAAATATTTATATGGTATAAAGGAATTACAAAAAAGTATATAACAAAATGACAAAACGTAAAATAATATCATTAAATAACCTAATTTTCACAAATTAAAGCAGTGTTAAGACACAATTAATACATAATGAACCGAAAACTCAAACTAAGAATTATCTGTCAATTTTTATTCCATAGGTGCATGAGTGTATTCCTTCACCCGTGGTATCCCTTAGTTCCGCGCATATTTTATAACAAAAGTTCCAATTATCTGATGGCTGATGCCGACTGTATCCGTCGATAAGCCAAAGCAAAAGGCCAGTCAGCTACACGAATCGCGAACGGGCGGACTGGGCTTACCGAAGTGCTACGTTGGTCAGTAGCACGCCTGTAAGTAATTGTTTCAACGGTAAAAGAAACACACTAATTTTTGAGTAAAATCTGTTTAGGGTACTAAATGACAAGTACTATAGGAGACTCAATTATTCTATTCTACAAGTGTCAACGATTCGTACGTTCGTGTCGAGACCATTACTTCGGTCAGAGTTTAAGAAAAATTACCATATAGTCAAGTTTCTAGTCGCAATGTGAATCATAAATTAACACGCTTTAGACCAACTAAAGACAACACTCGTCAAAGGATTAATTTAATTTCTTAAGAAAAGTAAAAGGACTTTTATCTCAGTGTGCAAAATGAAAGCTGGCAATTCTAGCATCTTCTTGCGTGACATGGAACAGATTAAGTTTTTACGTGTATCTGAATACATTACACTGTCACACTAGTGTTTTTACCACCGACACTTATCGGTGAATAGTTACAGATCGTTCAATCTTATCTTCTTCCCAAATAAATAGATCCGTTGAATGAAATCACACATTTTCTCACTTTACTACAATTATATGAATATTATGAGGCACCTTTTACTATTGCTGATTCTCCCGGCCGCCACGATTTAAGTATAACCCGAATGGACGTGAGGGATTGCTTATGGCCGATGCAGGGTCATCAGATATTTGGATGACCCGTAGAATGGTCGACTTATCCCGGTTATGTATTTCAAATAATGCAATTTTTATAATTTTTCCCAATTACTTTGGCTGGAAAAGTCCCGGTTACAGCAATCTGGTGTTCACAGATTAGCTGACGATGGCAAAGTGAGTGTGCTATGTTTTCCGCACGCAAATCCATTAAAATCATAAAACATAAGGTGCAAATTACCTCAAGGAAATAGAGAGGATTATAACGGAGGTAAATTACACACCACGAAACCGCTTTGATATGCCAAAAAAGTCAACACTTCCAGAAGACTATATAGTTAACGTGCTTATCCCATCGTAATTCTGGACTATTTCAGTTACTGACAAGAGTTTACAAGCACTTCGCCTTTTGTGGAAGCCAAGCCTTTTTCCGTGCGCCTTTAGAGTAAGTTTTCAAAAGTGGCTTGAGTTGCCATACGCGTTGGACATTAAAATAAACTTTTCTGATGTAAAAAGTCAAGGAATTGTTAATGAGCTTACTGAAAGCCTAGTTCCAACCTAGCACCCCACTTTACCTTACGTGAGTTATGTCAACATACAATAAGTAAAAAGGTGCGTCTTAAAGAGCTTGAAATATCTGCAATATAAGAATAATTTCGAGATCTGTTCGATGCAGAGTAGTGAGAGAGGGGGGTGGGGGGATTTCCCTTCAAGTGCTGTAGAAAGAGCTGTTGAAAAAAGGTGAAAACTTATGAATAATGAATGCTGGAAAAGTTGACGGTATTTTTGTAGACAGATGAAAGAGTGAAGATAGACACACGCAGGAATGGATGGGGAGGTAACGTAGGCGACTACTGGAAAAAAGGAATGACGGGGGAGGAAAATATGCAGGGAATACGAAAGAAGTGTGGGGATAACAAAAGTATGTGTGCGCGTGGAACTGCCGCCATTTTCATTACAAACCACTCACGACATAGTTCCTTCTCCTTACAGCGAGAAAAAACCAAATGTTTTTAAGCACGAAATTTGCTGTACATATGCCCTGGGGTGCGTACTCTGAGCACACTTCATTTCTATGATCGATAACGCACTGCAGTGCTTCGCTGCTGTGCTTTGCGCGCATAGTACAGCTCGAATTATACTCTTCGCAGTCACCGCTGCTATCAGCTAAAAAAACATGAATTTCTTCTCACAGTAACACGATTGCTGTAATTTCCTTGCCATATTTGATGCTCCTTATGCAATACACCGCAAATGTCCTTTAGGTCTCAAGAGAGGAAGAATGCTTCTAAAGAGTTATCTTAGAGATATCTTGAGGTGTGATAATGGCTTGCATTCTGTGTCCTGTTCCATTTGAAAACAGCCCCCACTATGTGCGCAAACTTAGTGATATGAAATCTTTATAGGATGGAAAATAGCTAATGAAATATTATGTTACTTCCGAATAAAATTATAAACTGTAATTTTGGCTATGAAAAAATCAGCATTAAGAATTCTGTAGCTCTGCAACTATAACAGATATTTTCGTCTTTTAATAAATAAGGATCTTGAAAAACTAAATTTTTCAAAATCAGAGTGTAATATCTACGAAAAATGGCAAGAACAAAGTTTAATATTGTGATTTCTTTAAATGCTGCTTCATTCTTATATGTAATGTGATCCCCCCACACATGCTGTGTGTTTGATTAAGGTTTGGAATCAAAAATTAAATAAAATAAAATAAAAAATAAAATAAAATAAAAAATGCACGATACCGTGCTGATGCTCTTACCATATGAGTTAATGTTCGAACACAAACGGGAATATTTCCCGTCTGACTTCTAACGTTATCTCGTAGAGATTTTATCCCTAAGAGATAATTCGAAACTCTCCAGTACTTATTTCCCCAGGCTTCATAGTTAACCACACAATTAGGGTTAATTTAAACAAAATGTAAATTCTTCATACAAGTCGCATATTGCGATAAGATTGAAATCACGTTTCATTTTTTTGCTTCAATGGCAGCAATTCAGTACTTTAACAAACCAAAAGTATTTCTTTGGGAGGCACATATGAAACATTTTAATCATCATATCTTTTCATTATAGAATCTTATTTAGTGGTTATTACTATTTAAATATTCTTTGTAAAAGAAAAAAGCTAATATATAAGCCACTGTAGTGCATTTTACAGAGACTAAGGCTAACAGCTATATCACATATAGCCCTTATGCACCGCAAAACGTGAAAAAATAGTTTCTAAAAAACTGACGCGTAAACGTGGTGTCCAAATATTTATACAATAGTTAAATTCGAAAGCTAATGCCTAAGAAAAACACACTCAATTACTGTGTAAATGTTTACACCATTTTATATATAAAAAAAAAACTCAAAATAAAAGGAAACCCTATTAGTTAATTTCTTTACCGGCCTTTCATTCACAATATTCACAAAAATGCGTAATTATACATTCAACCCTTAAGTGCTGTAAAATGAACCACCAATTTAAAAAAAAAAGTTCATATCATTTATATTGCTTTAGAAACAGATTACCTTTGCGTCTCCCAAGATGAAGATAGTAAAATCTAATAAAATATGCCAGACTTAGATTTCATCCTTTTTCTATTTACCTAACCAAAGTCATAAAACATATTAGATAGATTACTAAACGTTGACACTTTTCCATCCCACACTGCAATATGATCTATTTGCAATATTAATATAGTAAATAATTATAACAGCAGCCTGCCGCAGCGACTTCTGCTTCCTCTACCTTCGTCTTACGACTTCACTGATACAGGTAGGCACTGCCGGCAAAGCATAAAATCCGTCGGTAGCCTGTCACACGGCTCCCTAACTCTCCGGGAATCGAGCCATTGCTTTTTCAGCTTGCATTCAGCTTCGCTAACCACCAGACCAAGGAGTTGGTCACAGAATTTAAATTACGCTTTTACGTAGTAACTACTCAAAGCAAGATAATTAACTGATAACGTGTACCTTATATCAGCATATCATTTTTATATTACATTCATTAAAAGAACGATGGAGATTATAAAAATGACTTCCTGGTAGATATATTTGCGATCATGAATGAATACTATTGTTGCACTTCTACAATTGACGGACTGAAACTAAGTAACAAAACCTGCACAGTTAACAGATTTTTCTTTCCAGTGTTACAAAAAACTTATTAAAAATTCTATTACCGAGTGAAAAATGGTCTTATTTTAATATTACAAAAGTAGCTCTAATTCATCTTCTGGGTCTTTTTTATTTTTTTATTTATTTAAACATTTATTCCAGAAGTATAGTTGATTCTAAATAATTTATTGCGATAAAATGAATACCTATCTTCTATAACCAACAGATATATAGCAATACTCAATTTACATAATGATAGGGAAGTTTAAAACCAAAGTTGGTTACACTAAAAGTTTCACCCTCAGCCACCCCCCAACTTTGAAATTTCAAATGTTTACACCTGTGTATTTTAAAAAAATGTACCTCATCTTTTATCTCTGTTTGGTAAAATCTGGACTCTTGCTTGCATTTGGACAGAATAGAACTAAACTGGGGAAAAAACTGCTGATTTAATGTAACAATTAGTTTCAAAATTGTATACAATACACACACACAAAAAAAAAAAAAAAAAAAAAACAATGTTACGCGAACATTAATAACACAGTAATGTTACCTAAAACAATTTCTTTTTTGTCCTATAACCGACTTACTTTTTAATATGTTTAAAGTCAAACAACAATCAAAACAATTCAGGTTTCCATCCAACGATAGAAAACGAGGCATAATAACTGAATTCTCTTCAAATTTTAAGTATCATAATCTGTAATAAACAATTATTATAAACTTTCCTTCAATATATTACCGGATTTTATATTTTAAATTAAATTCATTTAAAATCCACATGTTTTGAAATGAAAGCCCTGTTTTATGTACATATATTTTTACATATGTTACCACTGTCTTTCCTACCAGTAATTTACAGGGTGAATTCCAACTCTACCGACAAACGTTCATAAGTTGATCAGAGATGTTTTCCGAGTGTTTTCATACAAGGAACCCATGGTCTCCGGTGGCTCATTACGGGGTAATTTCATTGTTTTCGTTATGTAATAACTCCACCTTTGTAACCGCTTACTCGGAATATGATTGTTTCCAAACACAACTCTTGTAGAGCGTGTTGACATTACGGTCCTCCACCAATTAATCAACTACTTCATCACCTGACAATTGCAATCATTAATTTTTTAAGGATAGATGACCAAACATTACAAAAAATAACATGAAAAAACTCAAGAGTACACTGTTTAAAGTAAATGTTCAAAACCGTGACCGCCATGATCAAACTCCACAGGACGCCTCAAGGACTGTCGCGCAAGATCCCAGGAGATTGGTGCACATTCTCAGATGCTGCTACAACCCTAGCAACCAGGTTCTATTAGTTTCGACAGGAGTCACATACACTAGGCTCTTCACGTGACCCCAGAAAAAAAAAGTCCATGCGTGATCGAGCTGCCCATGAAACAGGACCACCATGGCCAATCCATCTGTGCCCGAACTGATCAAGGAATTTCCTAACATTCACTCAAAATGTGCTGGCGCATATGGCAAGTAAACAGATACAAAGGTAATGGAGTTGAAGAAATCGAAAGCAATGAAATTGCTTGGCAATAAGCCACAGGATACCAATATACTCAGAAAAGATCCCTGAATTACTTGGGAAGGTTTGTGGGTGGAGCAGGATTCACCC
The DNA here is from genome assembly GCA_030762175.1 of Metallyticus violacea. NCBI lineage: Eukaryota > Metazoa > Arthropoda > Insecta > Mantodea > Metallyticidae > Metallyticus > Metallyticus violacea. The sequence goes on from CM060844.1 coordinate 59,009,808, forward strand.
TGTATACTGTTTTACATAATCTTACACTATTTTTTTTATGTAAAGGTAAAAGAACAAGAATGCAAAGACATAACACGATTTCGTTGTATAGTACAAAATGATGCATGCATCTGTGGTCATTTAATTTGAATATTTCGATACTATGTACGCCTAGAAGAGGTGAAGTATGAAATATAAAACATTTCTAGTAAGTACAATAGAAACACGGCAACAAGTTTTACTCCCTCTTTCTTGTGTCGAAACCTCTAAAAAAAATGATGCTATTTTTGTCTGACAATATCAAAACTTATTGCACTAGAAACTTGAAAGATATGCCTCTGAGACTTGGGAGCTTCATCCAAAATGAATCAAGAGCGTTTATCTCTAGGTATACGAAGACATAATCATCCCCAACACTTGGAGCACACCAACAACTTTTCCAGTTTAAGTTACCTGCTTGCCCAACTTCATACTTGAAGGGAAGTTTAAAGCTACAGCTCAATCCCATGTGTGTATCGATCCATTTTCATGACAAACTCAAGATGTATTGCACTACAACCTGGGTAGAGCAACACGCTCTCGCAAAGTAGAAAACTTTGCTTTCACGCGTCGAGGTATTAACCTTACAAATTAGTTGCAGTGTACATTAACTTCGTTTTCAGTATTGCTATATATTTCACACGGTGATAAAAGTATTGTACAGTAAGGTGAGACAAAACAATATCGAAACTGTCAACAACTCACGATTTTCAAATGTTTATCTTTTACGGTTGGGAGACACTTAGCTTTGGCATTGTTCTGAAGCGAATATTTTATATATTTAGAAATTCACGAACAAACAATTTATGAACGTTAAAGAGCGCAGGTTTGCAAACTCATATCGAAGGATCGAATGGACATTGAGGCACTGCGATCTTAAGATCTATTGCGATAGATATGGCCAACCGAGCTAAGGGTAATAAATGTAGACACACTGATGAAACTATTTGACCTTGACATATATTATATATTCGCATTCCTATAGCCAAGCTGTAATCAGTCGTAGAGAAACACATTTAAAAGCAAAACTCACTTCTAAATTTTTAATTTCACTTCTTAGGCAACGGAGGACGCCTTTTTGAGCACGCGCCTCAAAATCGTATAATTTTAGCCTCAAAGTTTTCATTCTAGGTACACTCATTTAAACGTTTCGCTGCAGTAGATTTACTGCGAATCACTAGTCTTATATATTTTGTGTTCACACTTGCTGCATCAAGGTCACCACCCCCTGTTTATATATATAGTAACGTGGTCGTCATTCATCAGCCAGTGAATACAGCGACTCTACGTCTAATATTTCAGTACAATTATGAAACCAATCGGGTACACCGCGGTAATAATAACATTAAATTTACAACAAATAATTCAAAACGGCTCCGCTACTGTATCGTCTTCTGTGTTTGCCAATATTTCCATTGCAGTCAGGTAAATTCTTTTACCGCCAGCACAAAAGTTCTGTACGAGCAAAAAACAGTACGCTATTTTGTAAACTACTGCAAGATTCGAACATATTAGATCTAAAAAATCTTGGAGCGACTATTTCCATGCAGTTTCATACACGGGAACGTTTTAGAAAATAAACTTCTTTTAACCAACGTGGTGTATAGAGCAGCTTAACTTAAAAACATAGCTAGACGGGTTTGATTAAAGATTTGTGTGTGTGTATTTGGTGCTCCCGGTCTCATAAACATAATATTCTTCACCATCCATTTATGCTTCTTCATATAAACGTTCTATTTCAACCATTTCTGGTGCACCTTTCGAATACCATGTCTGCACAATCTTGACATGTCTTATCTGAGCGTTCCATGTAAAATATAGTTTCAAATGTTTCAAGAATGTACAGCCTTTTCAAAATGAAAAATACCTCGACTTCATGTGCAAACCGGAGGCAGTAAACACGAAGAGCAATAAGGAGGACTGTGAAATAAGAGAAAAGAGCTTGGGATGCATTTATTCTTATTGCTGTACATTGAAATAGGGTTGTTGGCTTATTTTACTTATACAAGAACATTTTATCGTGTTTTCTGGATTGGATGTTGTTAGAAATTGGGAGAACGAGTCTTCGAATAATCTCACAAGAGGTGAGGTTTAAAATGTATTAATTTGGACAAGAGTTTTAACTAGAAAGTAAAAAGCGGTCATACGCATCCTACCAGTTTACATTTTAAGGCCCACGGACGTGGAATTGAAACGAAAAGAGACAGAGGAAAACTAGGAACAAGTAAAAGGACGATGGAGAAGTGTTCTAGGAATAACTCGGGAGGCCGCATACGGACGACGAAATGAAAAGCAGAAGCATCCGATGCAAGAAGTCTTAAATGGACGTGAGCAGGACAAGTGGGACGACGAGATCTCAGCAGATGAACTTCATAGACCCAGGAACCGGACATGACGTCAACGCAATAGACGGACAGACGAAAGGGAGGACAAAGAGCGGAGAAACTTATTAAAAAAGTAAACAAAAATTAAATTAGGCTCATCTCGTACAGAGCCCCCTTTCTTTACGCGAGGCCTTTACCTTTTTTCTAAGCTATTTTAATCTTAAGAGATGGAGTATGCAAAAAGCTCTACTCGTTCGCTCCCCTTAATAAATTTCAAAGAAGCTGAGAGTAAGGTATATCAATTTTACAGCCAAAATTACTTGACAGTGAACCCAGAAAACAGCTGTGGTAATAGGAACTAACTTTTTACAACGCACATATGAGGTATGCTCAAAAAATAACCGTAGTGTTTAATTTCTTATCATTTGAACTTGCTTGCTTCTTATTGAGCTTTGATTTCCTTCAAGTAATCTCCTCCTCTGCTGAGTTTTTCGAGATAGTGCGAAGTTCCTACGAGTTTTGTTTTATCTAAGTAGAATCGTGATTTCATCGTTAAATTTAAAAATTTTAAAACAAATAGTACGAAGGTGCTACCTTAGGAGCGTATAGAGGGTGGGGAAGAACAGTCATACGGTTTTTTGGGCAAAAACGATGAAAGTACTGGTGCATTTACGTATATCCCATCCGCACAGTCTCTGCCTCTTACTTCTTGTGTTTTCAGTCCTTGATAATACCAGCGACTCACAGTTTGAAAGCCTGGAAGAAATTGGTGACAAATAACACCAATGGTGATGATCGGTCTCGACATGGTAACCATATACCATGTTTCATTATCAGTGACTATTCTATTCGTAAAACTTACATCCTCATTAACTAAGAGCTCCTGATAGATGTCGACGCGGTAACCGTTCTGTTCCCGCGTTTGCTGCAACAACTTTCGGTCAGAACTTCATGACACGGACCCACAGAATGTTAAAAATCTTCCGCAATTTCTTGAACGTAATGGACATTAACTATGGACACCCGACCACTTTTAAACCACATATACCACGCATTGGCTACCACCATTGTCTCATGAGTTTGATAATGGATTTAGGAAATTTCATGCAAAATGTAATGTAAATACCATAATCGCAGAACATTCACAACACAGAAAGTAGCGCGGAACTCGAGTGAAATAAAATAACACTGCGCGGCAAACGGGAGTTGGCCTCGCCTAGGTCAGAGTTTATCAGTGCAACCAAAGGCAGTTTGCCATGACACTTCTTTGGCGCAAACATTTACAGATATTATGGTTGATGACCAATGGGAGACTTTACATAGCTTTAACTATATACGTATATAATGTAGCAGCATTGCTACTAGAATGCATAGTTAAAAATGTATTCAAAGAACAAAAATGAATTTAAGTATGCAAAGAAACAACGTATTACCTTTATGGGGTTTCCCAGCTTATTTAAAATTAGACAGGCCTTAAGAGATAAAAATATCGAGACAAAATTTACCAATTACCACTTCAAACTTCAGTAACATAACAATACTGTACAGGGCTTGTCAAGTATCAACGAAAAAACGTAAATATTCACATAGGTTTCAATCAGCGACAAGGGTTCAGTAAATAGAGATGGTTAGCTGAACTACCACACTGAATTCGGCAAGATTAAACCCTTCCTGAGAAAAATATAAGTGATATACGAAACGTATACCAAATGCAAATGTGTATCAAGAAGTAGGACTTAAAGACCGACAATGAAAAGTCTGTACAGGCAATTGAGTAAAATAAGTATTAATAATGTACATTTAATATAATAGTATTTAAACACCCCTACTACTTTTATTTAGAAAATGTATTTTATGCAGGAATATAGGTAATTAAAAGCGTTCCATATAATGAGGACAGGTTTACGTTAATAATCTTCAATATTAATTTCGATCTTACATTTTTCGACATTATCATAAATATAATATAAATCTTCATACTAGTTCAGCTGTATTTTCGACAGTGATTTCTGATGAGGGATCACTAGGCATTAAGCTCTACAGTTTAAATTACGATATACCTACCAGGGTAGAGAAATTTTCGATTAGTTTTCACGATATAATGATTTGCAGTAAATGAAAGTTATATGGTATGCGTTTATGTAATTCAACATGACCGCTACTGTGTCCAACGTTGCAATGTCGGCTGAAATCGCTGAACGTGCTTCTCATATATGACTCTTCAGGTCCTAGAACGCTCTTATTTTGGTTTTATACACTCTTGACTTGATCTCAAGCATAAAAAAAAAAAAAAAAAAAAAATCTAGGGACGTTAAAACCAGTGAAAGTCATGGCCATTCATATTCAAGGTGACCGACCCTCTCTGCGTATCCATCTGTTGAAAAATCATCGGTTAAGGTATTCTTTAATATCCGAAAATGCTTTGTCATTTTGGGAAAAAAAAAATTCTGAAATTTTTGAATGAGGTCCTGTTGCATCTCTGCATGACTAATTGAGCACCGAAAATTGCCATTAATTCCTCAATGAATAGAACTTTTTACTAATAAGTCTGAATATAATAATAATAATAATAATAATAATAATAATAATAATAATAATAATAATAATAATAATAATAATAATAATAATAAACAAGGAAGTGCTAAGGAGGAATTGGAAAATGGAATAGGTGATATGCTTTGCAAGGACATGTCCGATCCAGATTTGTGGGTATGGACAGGCATGTTTTAGGTTCGTTAATATATCAGAAAAGATCTTTAGTCTTCAAGGTAGTTTTTATGAAGGAGATGTATATTGAAAGGTGCAACAAGACAGGAAAGAGAAGGAATAGTCTGCTTTAGAATGGGTTTGAGGAACAATGTCCCATGGGGTACATGCACAATAAGCTGAGAAGAGGAAGATTCCGTACACTGTATTTTGAAATGTAAAAGTACTGAGGAATGAAGGAATGGTTTAATTAGAGAGAAATGGTTGATGATTAATAAGGATAATTTGATAAGATTCTACTAAGTGGGTTGGGTGCGTTTTTCTGGACTTAAGGTTGAAATGGAAATAGTCAGTAAAGATGATGGAATATAAATTGAGTTTAGTCGCAATCCTTGTTATTAATAGATACTTTTATTGTTTAAAATTTTGTTAAATTTGGTCTCAATGTCATGAATAGGCTGCATGATTAAGTTATAGCAAGATAAATAATTTTCTGTGTAGTAATAAAATAAGGATGGAATACATGTCTGCTGTATATTCCAGAAGCAGATGTTTTTTAATTGTGTTTAACATCTGTTTTTACTACTGAGGCACCACAGGTGGTGAACACTGATGATACGTGAAATGAAATAATGTATTGGGAAAGGATTTTTTTTTAAGAAAAGAAACGTTCCAGTTCTAAGTTTAGGGTACCTCCCCGGTATTTACCATTAGGGAAAAATTGGAAAAAAAAAAATAAATAAATAAAATAACCTCAGTCAGGAAGGACGGTCCTGACGGGACTCGAACCTCAGATCTGCTGCTCACGAGTTCGCGCCTTAACGTCCGTGGCGGTTCCAGTAGCATACTACTGACAGGAAACAGGTATATCAATTATTTGTTTAAAATGAACATTAGATGTAATTACAATATTAAAAATTTATAATGGGTAGCACCTAGAAATTAGCCAGAATCAGAATTAAGTGGTTAAAATGTTTCTTAGCACATCAAAAAATAAAAATAAAAATATATACCATATACATTTTATTTACGAAAAACTATTTCATGGAAAGGATCCAAACTTTACGTCCAAGCTGTCTGTATACATGGCGAAGGACATGAGGGAAATATTCGTGCGTTATGCCAAGCGCATCATAAGTATGCAGAATTATTAAAATAAGGGAATTATGCTAAAGGAATAAAACGCGATTCCCATTCAGGGATAAAAGTTGCTCCTTTCTTGCCTAAGAAGTTGGAAGAACAGAATTTTAAACACGCGAAAAGAAAATAACTATGAAATTCCAAATTCAGAGAGCTTTCTCCACCCTTGTTTGAACAGTAGAGAGAAAAGCGAATGAAACGAAGTTCCCTTCCAGGCTGCGCGTGTGGTGAGAGATTCATAAATGTGTAAGCACAAGAAATCTTTGCTGGTTAAATCCTCCAAGACACAGCTGTCCCTTGTTCTTGTGTTCCGCGCTTTTAACACGATATTATCTTATAGGCGCATTACACACTTTGCTAACCTCTCTAGTTTCATCCTCTAAGCACACGAGGGGAAATTAAAGAACGCTATTTCAAACTTTTTCATTACAATAACAGCGTTATACTCCCGAAAATAATGAAATAAAAAAAAATGATAACGTCTTACGTTCGCTCAAAGAATTCCCTTCGAAGCATAATCAAATCACTGTTGCAAGCTACAAGCCTTTCTAGTTCAGCTCCCTTTTCTCCATGGGGACAGGTAAACTGGAAATGTGAAAACAGCAGCGAAGAAATGTGTTAAGACATAGTAAGCAGAAACAATCTTCCTTGTCGAGAGAGTATAGCCATTCTCTGTTCCTTGCCGGTTTTTACCTTCAAAAAGCACACTTGTACAAACCATTACGGTTCAAAGATAAAACGAACAAAAACCTAAAGTTTTCAATTCCGGCGAACACTGCATATTTGCGCCCTTTTGCATAAATTCGGGAAACTTCGACCTTTAATTAGTGGTTGTTAAGCACTGATTTATATAGATGTTGAACAGACCTTTTCACTAACTTGTTTATCATAATTTTATGATAGAAAATTTAACATTTGTCGCTGAGTGTCTGACTAGACTGGACGGTCTTGGTGGCAAGTTTCTCGGTTCTTTAATGCCAGACCCGCTCAAGTTTACAGCCTGCTATCAAAATGAATATCTGAAAAGGTTAGAAGCGTCCGGAGCCTAGAACGCCAGCCAGCACTCCCAAGTCTATTCATAAGACCTAAAACCTGCATTCCTTTACTTAGGACGACAGGATCGTGTAAAACAGAATTATTTGAAGGGTAAAAGCATGAAATCACTTGAGAAACTCTGAAATAGAAGCAAGAAAAAATCTATATACGTAATAGTGACCCTGGTATTCTGAAGGCGTCCTCCAAAACGGCGTTACATTTAAAGAGCCCGGTCGATTACTATTAATCAGAAAGGCTACAACTATTCATGCTAACATTAAAATTATTAGATTAGGGATTTACTGCTAAAATGACATATATAAGACATACTGACCTGACATTTTTATACTATGAATATTTAGACACCATATACTAATCCGTTTTGTCTATAGAGTCATTTATGATAGTGATTTTTCTAAGACATTTGACTCTTATAGCTCCCTACATTCTCCTTGAGAAGATGAAATTTCATGGTTTCAATGAATTTAATTCGTATTTAAAAGGAAGACGACAGACAGTTTATTGCAATAGTAAATATTCCCACTTTAGACCTACTTTAGACCTGTTTTATGTGCTGCCCCACTTGGATAACATTTGTTTATTATTTTTATTAATTATCTCTCAGCCACCATTGACGGGAAATCTTTGATAGACTTATTTGATGAAAAATTAGAAGTATATAAGGAATTCCTCAGAAAACATATAGCAAAGCATTTTTTGTTGCTCTGGGCATATTTATCAATATACGTTTGGCCTCGACTCTTGTATGTAAGGACTAATTTAAAAGGAAACATGAAGCGTTGTTCATATCATAATTATCTCATTAGAAATGGAGATTTTTAATGGTGTTCAATGCCCGCTTTTACTACTGAGGCACCACAGGCGATGAACACTGATGATACACGAGATCAAACGATATATTGGGAAAGGATTTTTTTTAAGGAAAGAAACGTTCCAGGCTTAAGTTTAGGGTACCTCCCCGGCATTTGCCATTAATGAAGACTGAGGAAAACCTGGAAAATACTCCAGTCACGACGGTCCTTGCGGGATTCGAACCCCAGACCTCTCGCTCACGAGTCCGCGACTTAACGACCTCGGCCACCCGTGGCGGTTTGAGAAATAGAAAAAATATTTATATAAATATAAAAATAGTAAATTATCTAAATTTTTTACAACTTGCCATGTAGAAAGATGTTTGATCCTGTACTCTTATAAGATATCGATACATTATACACAGATTATAAATCCTATATATAAGATTCATACATTTTATAACATAGTATTTACGTGTAAACTCCTTTTACTCTTCCATTTAAATTGGCGTTGCTACCAGTATAGTCATGGCAATAAACTTAATATTATTATTATTATTATTATTATTATTATTATTATTATTATTATTACAAAAACTGGCCTATCCACATGTTCAATAACTTCAGAAAAATTAAAAACATATTAAAACTAGAACATTTACATAGCAATCTTTTTTTAGCTTCAGCAAATAACTATTTAGTACATATTATACATCATGGGCGTACATTAGATCTGGAATGTCAATATCGTTTATTTCTGGAGCGTTCATCTCCTCCGAGGTCAACGTATGTCATCAATAAATTGATTAAACAACAGAGGCGACAAAATATACCTGCTTAACTCCCCTTGATGCTTCTCAACTCCCACACACACAATTTTGGTCCAGCTCGATGCGAAAATAACATTTGCGTCTACTGTCATTATACCCGAAATATTCTTATGCCATAGTTTCTCCTCTAGTGCTAACTGCAATTTTAAAAACAAAAGCATAAAACAACTTTCCCCTTTACCTATCAAACATATATGATTAGGGTATCCATTACCAAAATGTATCTATTGCTTATTAGCCTTCCGTAAAACCAGAAATAAAATAGTGACATTTTATTAACTAGCTCATGTCATGCGCATTTATTCCACAAATTGTAAAAATAGAAATGCAAATACTCGTGGAATGTTGTTAGGTGTTACCTTTGCCGTGAGTTGGAATCCATCGTCAGTGGAGACGAAAAGAATATCCTCTACTACGTTCCTGTTTCAAAACCAGAATTAATGGAGTGGGTGTTACACTTCCTAGCAAGGCCAAGGTCGCATAGCCCACGAAGAAACTTGTCGGAACTCCTTTGGGACTGCAGAGGAATTCTGATGATGGACTTCAAAGAAAGGACACGACGGTGACTGTAAAGTACTATGCTTATCTACTGCGCATAGCCACCAAACACACCAGTCCATGCGGCTGCTGTTAACACAAGTGGCTTTCAGAAACTGGATCATCCACCATAAAGCCCAGGCCCTGGCCCCAACTCCATTGTTTTGAAAACTTCTACGGCGGAGAAACGAACGATAACGTCTCGCATTTAGAGATGTGAGAAATACAATCAAAAAGCACATATGTGGAAAATCTATACCCGTTCTTTTATATAGTTATATATAATAAATAGTATCGAAAGCTGATTATCTAAGAAAGATATTGTCTGCCTCTCCCTCTTTTGATATTCTTTACTGCTTTCATTACACTACCCTAATCTAAAAAGTTAAGCTTCAGCATCAAATTTCACTTCTTCCATACCATAAGGCACAATATTAAATTATGGAAGCATTCATTTTCACACTTTATATTGAAGAATCATACATTACAAAATAAATTTCTCTTATAAAACTTCTAATACAAAGCAGCCAATACACACGAGTCGAAATCGACAATTAATTTACTATCTCACCAGCATTGGTACAAACACAGGTAGAACGAAATTTACGTATGAGGCAAAATTTCTGCAACATTTACGTTAAAGGTATCCGTGGCAGCTCCGCTAGCGGAATTTAAACTTTCTGTATCTGCGGAGCTAAAGCCCATCCTACGCTAATGAAGCCCTTTCCCCGCTGGTTTCTAATTTATGACATGTGAAATGCAGGTTTCCTTTTCGGAAGAGGAGCTAGATAACCCCCTTCCCCATTTAGCTATCGAGGCTTTCCCTCTCTACCTTAATTGATGAATTAACCCCTACGGTACAGTTATCAATGTACCTTGTAGGTACTGCATCACCAGTCCTCTACCGTTGATAAATCATACTGACAGCCTTAATCCTCTCGACGTACCAAAGCACTAACAGCATCCTAATTCCTTTACCTCGTGCATCAACTTTTTCCAAGTCTTGCCACAAACCCGATATGCTGTCATTTTTCTGAGTGTCACACTAGAGCTTGCCCCCCCAGGCTTACGATGGGCTAATTTACTCGTAAAGTATTCTGCACAGCTATACGAAAGTATCTTATTGTTTGTTCTGCATGCCCCTTTCTCAAATCTTACGAATTTGAAAAATGTGGTAAAGCATGAACAACTTCCGTGTATGAAGCACAAAATTTCCTCTCATTACGGTTCATGAGGAATTAAAAGTTCATTTTGTACAGTCTTGCGCGAATTAATATGAACAATAACATCAAAATTAGTGTTACCTATAAGTTATTCAGTGCTAATAACGGTTTCCCTCCAATTCTATGCCGTATTATTGATACGTCATTGCTGAGATAGTCAATTGTTGTTATTTTATTGGCTGTATTAGAAGTTAATTTGGCTGCATTTCTAGCAAGCACGTTTGTATTCATAATGCATATCACACCTAAGAAAAGGAATAAGGTCATAAACCCTCAATGAATTTAGTAATATGCCTCAGAGACAGATAGCAGCTGAATGTACTTTAAGTTTGGGTGCTGTTAAGAATACACTTAGAAGGAAAAATAATATTAAGTAAATGTCATCTCGAAGGAAAGGACGAAATGGCCGAAAACGTCCAGAGATTTTTTAATGGTGTTTAACGCCAATTTTTACTGCTGAGACACCACAGGAGGTGGATGATACATGAGATGAAATGATATATTGGGAAAGGATACGTCCGGAGATGATGCCTATCTAATCAGAACCAGCAAAATTAATTCATTGAAAAGCAATTTTGATTTACAAAAAATTTGGAGGCTGCAGGGGTAAAAATCGTGCTTCAACAGTGTTTAAGCGGCTTCTAGAAGTTGGAAGGAAAGCTCAAAGATCAGTTAGATATAAGTATTAACGTGTCCTATGAAGAAAAAGAGACTGGCATGGGCAAGATAATATCATTACTGGACACAAGAAGAGTGGGGAAGGATCCCGTTTTCCGATGAATCATTTAGAAGTGCAGGGGTTGAACGTCTCTCATGCAAGGAGCAGCAAGAGAGGAAATCCCGCAGAAGCACAGCAAACAGGCAGCAAAATTTCCACAAAGGAAGATGTTTAGGGGCTGTTTTGCATTCACAGGCACTGTTTGATTCCTACTGACGAATGTTCTGCGACAAGTATATCCCAATTTTAGAGAGAGAAAAAAAACCGCCCCAGTACTGAAGAGATTGGCAGAAGAACTGAACACTGAAAACAGTAAGACCCATGAATCGCCACGGGTGGCCGAGGTCGTTAAGGCACGGACTCGTGAGCGGGAGGTCTGGGTTCGAATGCCGCCAGACCCGTCCTCCCGACTGAGGTTTTTTTCCAGGTTTTCATCAGTTCTCATAAATGGCAAATGCCGGGTAGGTACCCTAGACTTAGGCCTGGAATGGCCTTCCTTAAAAAAAAATCCTTTTCCAATATATCATTTCATCTCACATATATCACCAGTGTTCATCGCCTGTGATGCTTCAGTAGTAAAAACGAGCGTTAAACAACATTCATTCCTTGCCCCATGTCATGCATCGAAGAATGCTGAAGACTTCTCAGTCTTTGGCATTGCATGGAAATTCTCCGATCTCAATCCTATAAAGAAAATGGACTCGCCACCAAAGAAAAGATGATTTGTGGTGTGATAGAAGTGTGGTTTCATGAACAAGAAATAATTCAAATATGGAAGAAACTCATAAACGAGTGAAAACGATAATAAAGCAAAGGGTGGGCATATGAAATATCAAAAACACTATTTAGTAAAAAGTAATATCGAAATTTTGTGAAATAATATCTTTGTTCACATTAATTTGTACAAGGATGTTGTTTCCTTGAAAGAAGCGATTACTTTCACACGTAATGGAGAACCCCCGTTCCAAGTTTCATTGTTACTTATCTTACATTACAACAAAACTAAAGTGTGCGAAAAGTTAATGGTCTAACAGCGAAGAAACGAGTGCTTAACTTGAAGTTAATTTGTATTTTCCAATATAATAGTCTATTAGATCAATACATTTATTCCAGCGAAATTATAAGCTAGGGTGAATGCCCCAACACCTTTTTAAAAATATTTCAAATTTCCCACTGTTTTGATGAATTTTTATTCTCTAAGATCTACCTTTTCTCACGATTTTTTACATCTACTTGGTTTAAATGATTGGAATAATACTCTATAGTTATGGTTTTAAGCTTTTGAAGATAATAAAATGCCTTTAGCTTCCTAAAGACTGAAGCAATACGCCTTCCTGTATATGAACAACAGACTTCTTTCCAATGTTTGCAGTGATGTTTCAAATCTACCGTGAGATAGTGCATTCGAGTCTTTTTCACAGTCTGTTGCTGTTAAAATACTACAAATGATCTTGCGATATTTTTATACCAATGCTTTATTGCTCTGCTGTTAGTAAGATCGACAAAGCTTTCTCATATTCAGTTCCACATATAAAATATAAACTACACAATGTTTTCAAATGCCTACAGCCTCAGTATGTTTTATTAAACCTTCTGATGTTACTGCTGCTGCACTTTTTAAACGCCCTGTCCGCGAATTCATTAGCCTATTTTTATTTGTTGAAAATAAAAGAGAAGTGTACCGGAAAACATTTATACATTTACTACAAATTTCATTGGGTATTAAGTCATCTATTAGAAAAGAATTTTATAGGTGAATTATGCTTAAATGTATTCATTTTATGGAATATCCACACACGTGCTTTACAAAGTTGTATTAAATAAATGATGAAGACAGATGTGTCAACGCGGGGAGGGGATAAAACAACAACAAATATTTTGCAATTGCACGATCATTTATTGGCTGGTCCCGCAATTTTTCAAACCATCCTCTCAATAAAGTATAATATTCTCAAGGTTTTCTCAAAAGGTTTTTAATATATGGATGTTTATAATTTGATTGTCTCCAGAAATACAGTGTTAAAATTATGAACAGGCTGCCATGTCTTTGAAATAATGTGGAGCAGACGGGGGGAGGCCAAGGTGTGTGGCATACTTTACGTGTATTTAGGAGGGAAAGAAAACAGGGGGGGGACAATTTTTAACTCAGTTGAGCTATAAGCATTAGCAGAACAAACTGTCAGCTTGTTTGGTCAACTGTTCACTATTTTTTCCTTATAATGTTTTGGGTGTATTCAAAACTATAATTAAAAACATCTCATAATAATAGACCATTTTCTACAAAAGTTTGTAAAGTATTCTAAATGCTGTCTTACACAAAAAATAAACTCAACTCGTTAATTATGATTTGGGTAATTTTTAAACGATGTCTCAAAATTCTAGTACAAGAAAGTTTTCCAGTGCAGGCAAACGTATTAAAAATTGAGTGGAGAAAAATCAATTGGAAATTTTAGATGCCTAAAGTTCAAAGACCGAGGATTTCAAGAGCGCAAATGTAGGATTCAAAGTATGGAAAAAATTCCTCACCTTCCCCCGCAGGCAGTCTACTTGAAAAGTTTTTCATGTGTATCCAATCGCCTTAGCTATCTTTCTATTAAAGCGTTTCCTTAAAGCCACGATTAAATAACGTTTAAATATCCGCACATTTTCTGCACCACGAGGAAATCAAAAGCAATGCCTCACATTTTGCCAAAAATGGCGTCTTCTCTTTGCCGGGGGTCAAGTGCTAAAATTATCAGAAAATCAAATTAAAATATAAAGATTTAGAGAGACACGCACACATATCTCATTATAGCTCCAAAATCATCAACTGCTCCCAGACGTGCAAAGCTGTAGAAGATTGAAGCAAGAGTTGAAGGTAGCAGAATTACGGACGGATGGGTGGATGAACGGACTGAGGACGGCCATCTGACTTGCAAATTTTGGCGAGGGAGCGAAGTGAAGTATACGGTAGAAAAGGAGGAGGGAGGGGGAGGGCAATGCTACTTCAGCTACAGCGTCAACACGGACATGATTGAGTGCTAGATGCCATGATGTATGTATATGTGTGTGTTTCTGTGCGTGGATGGTATGCCAGCGCTCGCGTTCGCGATGTTCTGTATTATGTAAAACCTTGGAGGAACGGAAGAGGGTAGGATTTTGCTTGATGGCCGTGTTTTCCTCTACAGATAATGCCCGTGGGAACGCGCCTGCTTAGATTAAATAATATTTGAACACGAAACACTAATAACGCCGAGAATGTGCCGAGCCAACCTCTTCCACTCCACATCTGACACCAATCTCCGCACTTCTCGAGGAGCAAAGTTGCAGCAGCTTCCAAATTAATGCTGGCATTAATGCATGTGTTTATCTTTGTCATTTAAATTCGAAATGAGTTTGGGAGCATGCAATTTTGATGAAAGCCCCTTTCTAATATGCATGATGTTTCTGAATATGCAATGATATTCACTTCCAACAGCTTCTCGTAGACAAGTTCTCTCGGAAAACGCCAATAATCGGGTTAACATCCCGGCTGAAAATGATAGGTCTCGATGGTAAACCTAGGACTGGTCTTAAATATTAACCTATGCTATTATGCGTGCACCTTTCTGTTTAAAGAACTTAGTGGGGGCAAAAGTGTAAATAAAAAAACGTTGAAAACTGACCAAAATGGTTTTTTTTGGCCTCTTCAATGCTTACAGCAAAGCCGTTTCTTCCGCTTTACCAATATAATAATAATAATAATAATAATAATAATAATAATACTAATTAAATATCAGTGACAATTATACCTACATAAAATAGATACATAAATACTTCTTAAATGTAAACACGAATAATGAAAATATTGAAATAAATTAACTTGGGGAGAAAAATAAAATAATAATAAAAAAAACAAGCACTAACAATAATAACTCATACAGATATAAAGCTATGTAAATAAAGTGGAAATAAATGTACTACTAAAACATCAAAATGAAACACATCTCTAAAGGAGATGGAAAATTTATGATAGTAATAAGGAATCTAAAACTGGAAAGAGCAAGACTTATCTGAACATGCACTGCATATTTCTGAGCATATTTGATAGAGCAGCATAAATCATTTAACATCATAGTATATGTGCAGCTTTAACTGTTTGAGTTTCATGTTTACATCTAATGTATTTCAGTTTGTCTGAAAAAAATATATATTAAGCTTCTAAAAATGTTGGAATAACATTTGCAAAAATTAATGCTTTCATTTTTCATTTCATTAAAAAATGTTTGAAGCAAATGGTTGGCATTTTTCCCGCCAATTAACACAATGCATTTCATGCAACTGAACTACAGGAATTTAGCTGCTAACACTACTTTATTACTTAAAATCTGATTTTCTCAATGAAGAAAGTATACACTCTAATTTTTAAACAAAAATCTGTTACACTTACAAATATAATTAGTTCAGTGAATTTAACAAAATGTCTTGCAAATTTTCATGCAAAATTAAAACTTTATAGCTATAATACATTCTGTGAAAAAGAAGAAACTGTCGTTTGAAGATAATCTCAATTGAAATTTAATAATTCCCATTATAATGCATTTCAGAAGAGCAATCAAAGTAATCTTTGTTGCCTTTTTGAAGTTATCCCTGGGCCTTTCGACTCAGGATGACAAAATTTACCTCGAAAGTTTCTACAAAAACACTTGAATATTAAGAATTTCAGTAAAAGAGTAATGTTACGTTAATATTTAAATGTGTGCATAGTCCCTTAAAAGAATCACAGCATTTATTTTCACGAAGAACAAACTTGGTCATTTTACACTTTCCAATTCCCTTAACTTGATTTTTATTTGCTAGCAATGTGTTAATTAAAAAAAATAAATAAATAAATAAAAAAAAATAAAGAGGAATATGTCCAGCGTTTAAAAGCCGGACTTTCGGTAGATTGGGGCAAAACTCCGGAAGAATTAGTCAGGGAGATGATCAGATTTAATTAACTTAACTGGTTAACAAATTTATCAAGCGTATGCCTTCCATCGAACCAAAAATGAATATGATGCTGGAAAAGCACAAGGCAAGAAAAATTGACACAAATGTCATATATTAAAACTAACTTGCATTTGTTAAATAGCCATCCACTATGCTAACAGAAACTCTTAACGCCATTTAGATTACGAGATCATATTAGATGTAAGATAATTACAGATATATAGTATTAGAAAAGGCTATTCCAAACAATATATGATAGTATAAATAAAAAAATAAACCCAGAAAAACATGAAGTTAAGATTTTACATTATGGCCTTATCTTTATGGTAGTGAAACATGAAAAGAAAACACATCTCAGAGTTGGCATTCTTGAAAGCTGCAGCAGAAGAGATGGGCCTAGAAATCCATATATTAGACAAAAGTTTAAACCCTATCGAATCAGTCCTATAACACTCGAAAAGTAATACGATCTTGACAAAAGAATAATAGGGTTTGTAATGAAAGATTTCGTCGCCATTTAGCACGCCCAATCCAGTGCCGTTGAAGAACACGCATATGCCTGTGAGAATGGAGAAAATCTCTGTTCATCTGGAGAAGTAATCGGTAATCAGTGTCCAACTGTGGAATCAACTTTTCAGGCATGTAGGTGACGCCAGTCAAAGTTGATATTTCGGAGAATGTACACTTCCCATTACCCATACAGAAAGAAAGATCTGAGTCTGATAGAGCGATTTAAACTGCAGTCCCGAGCAACAGCGGAGAAACCCGAAGGGAGTGCACTTTCACAAATATAGCTATATAATACGACTTTCAAGCGTAACGGCATTATAGCTCAGACTGTTGGAGCGTCATATTAGTTGTGAAGGTAGTGGTTTCAATCTTCATTTCCTAATACTTTTTTTTTCCTGCCGCAGTTAAAAGGAGATTTGCTACCATTACAATGATTTACTCGCTAACATAGTACCACGTACACGTAGCGCTAAAAATGTATATTTACAATTTTTTTTTTCTCCTGCTGGAATCGAAGGAGATTTGCCACCATTCGAGTAATTTAATCGCTCCTATCAATGTATATATACCAAAAAAGGCGAACGTATTAAGTCAGGCTGTAGCGAGCCGCAGCAAACCACTGGGTCTACCGGTTTCTAGGATTTACCCGAGGTTAGGTTAAGGTTAGTGTATTTGCGTATATATAAATTAATTGGGAATTTCAACAAGAGATTTGAAACTATTACAATATTTTACCCGTAATAGAACGCGATCCATTATCAATTAATATTTAAAGTTACGGAGAACAACCCATATGTTGCTTTATTGTTTAACAATAAAATAATGCATGCAACATTTACACTGTTACAAGCGACCACGCAAGCCGTGAGTGCAGGAGTTCTCTCCGCTGTTGCTCGGAACTGCAGCTCTAACCGCTTTACAGGACTCAGATCTTTCTTGCTGTTTGGGTAAGTCACTTTCTCCGCACATTAGCATCTGTGTCAACCGACTGTCTGTACCACTTGCAAATGTTATTCTCAGGCAGTGTGACCTTTTGGAACTTCCGTTGCAGGGATTGGGACAGCTCAAAACGGAGCGCACAGAATACCTTCCTATTGCCATTTTAGACATGTAGCCCTATAATGAACATCAATCAGTGAACAGCTGCTTTTCCTAATGCCGCACCCGTATAAGGAAGAAATAATGTTATTCTCTTAGGAAGCCCCACCATTCTTTTGTAAAACCCTGGTAAAGGCACAACTCGATGTCCCACATGAATATGACGCCAGATGATCGTCTCCCTTAACTAGTATTCAAATATAGACCATCTGGATTTCGACGCGTCCGAAGACCAAGAAAACGTTTGATAGACGAAATTGGAATAGGCGTTAAAGGAAGATGATCAACCGATTCATCAAATGTGCTATTTTACAAGTGTAACTCCATTATTTACTTAAATATCTCATCACGTAAAACCCAAGAACAAATGCTGGAGTTGGTGTATTGTTCTTTTTCTAGAACACAACAAAGATGCTATTGCATTTGCTCGCAATCGGCTACTTGTTTTTTTCTCAGATGTTCAAACATTAATATTTGGGTACACCTGAAATTTCTTGCAAGGCGATCATGTCACAACAACCTACACGTTGTGAAATTTGAATGCAATAAACTTAACTTCTGTATTCTTCTAGTTTCATGTTTATAACCTGAATAAAGACAATTTTATACTCTTTCCCTCTGCTCTTTTAACTTCAGCACTACTCTCGGCGATCATTGGTCGAAATTGCGTTATAATTTGTCTTTTCTTATCAATATTTCACACATCTTTTGCTAGAGTTACCAAGAGCCTGAGAAAAGGAAACTGGAGTGAAAATATTTCAGCGTTTGCTACCAATTTCTCTTTTCCACCCCACCCCCCTTCGTTTTTGTCGCTGCAAGGCGTGCTTGAGGGATAGATGGCTGGATGGAAGGGCGGACGAACGCTTTCAGCCTCATTTAGGCCCCATGAAGACGCTTTCCCTCCCTCCCTCGCAGCAGGACGCAACGTACACTCGCCCAATTACCCAATCAGGCGCTTGATCACGACGTCTCATCCAATCAAATACCCGCCAAGTTGACTCAGGAGCCATCACCAAGCGCACTAAAGCCAACATTCACTGGGTACTTAACCAGTGTTATTAACTCCACCTGTTTTTGTTCATCCGTTTACTGTTCATATTAAACGTCATATTAAAAGCTTATGCAGGCCATATTGCGTACAATGTGCAGCCCAGATAAGTATCGAAGAGACATGAGAAGTGCATGCAACAATTAAAATCTGCAGCCGTTTTACCCACCATCTGCACCTATCACTCTGTTCACCTGTAAGATACCGAAATAAGAATAATCAGTTGCTTTTACAAATATAACTTTGGTACTATTTATCCGGTTTACAGTGCAGTACTTACTCTAATGCGCCCCAGAACCTTATTAGTGAATTCCTTTGTTTCGTGTTACTTTTGTCAGTGCTGGACTGATTTAGGCTTGCCTAGGCTGCCGCTTTGTTGGTCTCCATACTAAAATTAAATTAAAACTAAGAAGAAAGGAAAGGTCTTAAAGAAGCGAAGCGAAGGATGGAATAGAAAAGATTAACGAAAATGTCACACATATAGGTTTAACAGAAAATCTCTTACTAGAACTTAAATCTACGCCAGGTAAAAGTGCAAGTATCATAGTAAATAAATAGACACACTATAGAAAATATCCGCGCTATCGCAAATTAACTACATTTTGGTAATATCTTGTAAGTAAAACGAATAGCAAATTGCTGGACGTTTAAGTAATACTGTCACTAGGAGACAAAGAAAACTCTAAGAGTAACATCTGTTGATGCTGGACGATGTTCTTAGTACAAATTAATTTTAAGAAGCAGTAGGAATAATTTGTTTTTCCAAATCTTAAATTAATGACAGTTTTATTTGACAATGAGAAGAATTAAGTTGACTTCGTTCTACAAGAATAGCAGTTCCAATATTTCGGATGAGATTTACAGTCGTACTTTTTAATTGTTCTTTTATGTAATAATTTATCCTTTCAATGACAAAAATATATGACAATACAACCGTGGCATTTGTTCTATCAAATACTATGTTTGACTTATGTATCCCTATTTTAAATACATAATTACTTACATACTTTGAACTTATTAATGCATAGCTCTCGCTGATTAAGGCGTGCACGCTCTATCCTGTGGACTCGGGATTCAAACCAGGTCGAAGGTTATGACTTTTACAATACGTGAAAATCTCGAGCGCAAGTATTCCGGGACCGACTTTAAACCATGGATTCCATGTCGTAGATTTACGGCACGTAAAAGAACTCCATACCGGAAAAAAGAGGCATCTGGACAAAATTATAGATCATATCACTACAAGTAACACCCGCGCGATGAAGGCGATGTACTTACCAACTGTCACTCTGTTCTCTGTAGGAAAATAAGCGTAACTAAGTGCTCCTTGGCAACGAAACCACCCATTTACGAGGCGCCCATGT
Source organism: Metallyticus violacea (assembly GCA_030762175.1). Lineage (NCBI taxonomy): Eukaryota > Metazoa > Arthropoda > Insecta > Mantodea > Metallyticidae > Metallyticus > Metallyticus violacea. The sequence goes on from CM060844.1 coordinate 59,030,121, forward strand.
TCCAGGAGGAACGACAGGTACTATAGATAGATAATGTATAATTATTTTGGGGTAGAGTGATGATACAGCTTTCTTAAAGAGAGCATAAGATCTACATTAAGGAATATCAAATAGGACAAGTGCAAGAACTGAGACACCGCCTTGTTTTTTAGCGTTATAAAATGCAGAATTTTATTTGTTTCATTGAACGCATTTGCTCTTTTTGCTACTCTTCGGTTGTTAATATTCATAAGTTTTATATTCCACGTTTTATAAATTCTTCATTTTTGCATCATCCGAAAGTATAAAAAGTTACTGCAGAATACTGCAAATGTTTTTAAACGAAGTTGGTGGCGTTACTCGTTTATAATATTCATAAATTAAATTGTTTCTGAGAAATAGCTTTGATATGATTATTTTATTACAAAGAAAGGATATATGTTATGGGGCTGTATACACGCTCGCACGATCGTTCGAAATGAATAAGCAATAAGTGAACCTTTATCAGGCAGAGTTACATGGTGACTAGTTTTATTTCAGATACCGTAAGAAGTGGACGAACACCGACTATGTACCACCATATTAATATCGAGATGGTGTTTCAGATGATTTCAGGCCCGCATAAGGAAACCAGTAATTTAGTGAAAAGGAACTTGGTATGAATAGAACGTCTGTTCGGAAAATGGTACATAAATTCATCGAATAAAAGTGCAACAAGGTAAGTGGGCAAAAATTGTGTTTTGTGCTCCTTCGTTAGCATATATTAACAAATTGTTATTTATTTGGTTGCCCTTTCACATCTCGGGTTATTAGCGTCCCATTCAATTCAAGGAGAGAACGGCCGATAAATTTTGCTCGAGGCCTCCTCTTTCAGGCTTGGGGTTCTTTTACGCACCATAAATCGACGACATGGAACCCACTGCTCTAGTTCCTTTCTGAAGAAAGCCATATTTGGAATTTTTACACCGGAAAAAAAAAAAACATCGACCCTGGCCGGGGTTGAACCCGCCTGTCATCTAAACCGACATTATTTTATTAAATAGAAGGGCAGTCGTGAAAACAGCCATTCAAAACCCAAGACCACATGTATATAACTTTAATACACTTTTATTCTTTATTTTAGCGTCTGCAACAAAAGCATTAGAATTTTAATACAATTTTTTAAAAATAATATGCTATAAATCTGTTTAACAATAAATTGCCTACAACACCATTTAAAATTAGTTTCTAAATGTTTCAAATAATGCTAATAATGATAAATTCATATTTAATCCCTTCCTTATTTTCCCTTGCATAACTCCCTTAAAAAAGACACACGACCATTTCAGTTACACATATGAATAACGCATAAGCATTTTCTAATTCAAATGTATCAATTGTAAAACGCTAGGCTTCTCCAGGGAAAACCGAAGCCTATAGATGTGGCATTCACAATTCCAAATAATTAATTACCTTACGTTGTTTCTGAGGCAAACAAAAGTTTTCATTATGTATTAATGAAAGCACGAAAATGTTCAAATGACTTCCACCGACTGGCTGGACAACAAACGCAGTCCAGTAAAAAAATTTGTACCCTGCCTCAAGCCTACATACAACGCAAAACAAGAGCAAAAGGACTGCACAGAGAAAGGAAATCCCCTAAAATTGAGCTAATTCAAACACATGCTTTTTCCTAGCCTCTAGTGAAGCAAAATGCAGCTTCCACAGCCAAACTAAAATAAATCTGCTCGCAGGTGGCGAGATATTTTACACGGCCAAACTAAAATGAGCAACTGAACAAACGATGCGGACCTAAAATTGTTCCCAAAACGTTTTTCGCTCCGCTTTGGCTAATCCCACGGACTACAAATGGCCTCGAAATTATAACACATTTATTTGCACATCTGGAGCACCACAATGACAAGCTAATTGTTCCACTGGACTCGTACAAATAATTCCAAAGTGTCACCGCTCCCGGAGGTACCAAAACATACAGTTCAAACATTTCCACCAACCTCTTCACATTATTCACTTGCATTCCACCGATCTTGTGCTCAAATCTGGTGCTGCCGAAACTTGCCTCAGTGAAAGAGACTTGGTTGACACGCGGTGACGACTTTTAGCATTTCAAAATCGGAAATTTAACATTTTGATTTATACATTTAGCATTTTACACCATTTTGAAAAAAAAAAATTAAATTAATTCTGATAAACAAGCATGTCTTGAAATAACAACATGAAATAAAAATTGTCAATAATTCATCATTTTAATGTTAGGCACTTAATATGGTTTTGTATTATTTTTACACCCTCAATTTAATTAATTTTTAGTTCTCGTTTTATTTCTGTTAACTGATTGTCTTTGCCAGAGTGTAAACGCGGAAATGGGTATTAAATTTATGGCTCTCTCTATCTTCTCTTTTCAGAACCACATAAAATTAAATACGCGGTATACAACCTTAAAATAAGATACTTGTTTTGACCGTAAAATAGCTGTATAGTCCATTTTGTGAAAAGGGTGTTAGTCTTAAGAAACATCTTCGTTGTGTCTTAAACAAAAGCACTTTTTCACGATTTTGCAAATCTTCCTTTATCGTTTATCATTTGGATGGTGACTTGCTGCTTTGCTCTACGCTGTTCCTCTCCTGATTTATTGTTGAAACTATCATTTGCACTGACTTGTCCCCGACTTTTGACATCCTGGTCTAAAACTTTCTTTTGCTAATCCAGGCCCAGGCGCTGGGTAAACTATTTAGCCCCAAATTTTTTTCACAATCACCGATATAAAATTTTTCCTGCTTATAATTTTCTGCCCGCTGTTTAATCAATATTTTCGATCTCGCCGCATTTGACTTATGCGAAAGGAATGATACAAAACTCGATAAGATGTGAGAGGGTCAAATGTAAGGTTTTGAAGGTTTACACTTCGCAACAGGGGTTATTTTCCGCATTCCATTACGGTGGTGGTCAAATGCGACATAAACATTCCAAGGATGTACAAACTGCAAGTTTCCAGCAGAAAATTATTAAAACTAAACTTTTTATTTGAAAAAAAAAGTCGACTTCGCAATTATATCGCATTTGCAAAAAATCACCGCCCCTACATATTACGCAACTGAGATAGCAAATAAAACCTTCGTTTCAATTTTTGTATGACAGTATTAATTTGTTTTCATTAATTTTTTTCCCAGTAAGTCTGTTTAAACATTTTAAATCTTGGATCTGTTGTTTCTACTGACCTCTGATTTATACATACAGTTTTCTTTTATTTGATTTTCCTCAGGTTATATAAACTATTTTTAACGAAGGCAGTATATTTCATTTCGCCTGGATACATTATTAAACTGTTTATGCTCAAAAAGTACTGGCCTTTAATGAACACCTGACTGTGCAGCTAAAATAGATCCTGTGTTTAACTTGTGAACCCGCTAGCATTCACTTCTTTTAATAAGACAACTAGTAGGGGGAAATTGGAACTGTAATTGCATAGAAATGAGAAGCATAATTTTTATGTTTTAGCGTATATAGAATACAATAAGCGAAATTTCATTTTTCAAATTATTTCTTAAATTATGAACCTTAATCCAAATTTACATTTATATTGATGTAAAGCTTTATAAATAAAATTTCAACGTGAGGTTTTAATCTTCTCTAGTTTTTACAGTGAGAATGTTTGCGAAATATTTATATCATGAAAATGACACTCTCTTCTCCGAACGAGACATTGAGCACAATGTCATTAGAAATAATTGTGGTGGGTACCGGTATCACTTCTAGAGCAGTTTTCCTCAGGGATTAAAACACCCATGATAGAACACTTTATAAGCTCTTGTTTCAGCTCTGCAGATCTGAAAATAATCATGAAATATCTGAACTTATTAACAAAAATTTCATAATTCAGGTTTTTCCCGAATGGGTTCGAATGGTGAAGTGGTTTCCAAACCACTTCACAGTAATGAACTCGGAACTAATGTATTCGCTCTTCTTGCAAATTAATGGAAGAAGGGCCAGATGACACTCAGTCCTTTGGTTCTTCCATTCACTATATAGGTGTAGCAAAAAATATTATGCAGTTAAGGCCATGCATGGATTAAAAGCAAGAATAATGCAATTTAAAATATCCAATTGTCCTTGACAATAAATCCAGAAATTAATTAATCTATCCCCTACACATTAAGTCTTGACCTGAAAGAACTATTGGGATTTCAAAAATTTATTCAATTTTGCAAAAGGCCAACTTACTGGAGCGATCTAGTTCATGGCCGTACCGCAAATTTACAAGTTCGACATAAAATGTCTGCCCGCTGCTATAGAGTTACTGAAGCACAATATAAATAAAACACACAAACTCGTAAACCTAAACACCACACTTCGGGGAATGGAAAAAGCCGAGGGAAGGGAGGGACAGAAAAAAAAAATTACACACACACACACAAAAAGAAATTTTGTCGATTCAGTTCCATTTGCTGTGCACCAGCATATGGAACGTAAGCGTTTAACATCGTGTTTTACATCGTCCGAGATCCAAACGCTTTCATTTCGCTTACCATGGGCTCTCATACAATACAGGCACAGGTGCCCATTTCCGTTCAGGCCAACACCGACCATCGCCAGGAGAAAATGGAAAGGGAGGGCGTGGGATGAAAGAATAAAGATTAATAGGGATTATCGTAAGGGTGGTGTTTTTATCGCAATGTAAGTCCTCAATGAGGAGTTGGTGGTCACTGATAAAGACAATGGTCATCGTTAGGCGGCGTAATGCCCTTCTTGCCAGGAGCAAGTACTGCGTGGCAATTGTGTGTCATGTAGCGGGGGTGCCAAGAGTATTATAACCATTTATCCTCACCACGGAGGACATCATAACCCGCATGTGTGTGTGTGCGTCAGTTGTAAGCGCGAGGGCTTCATATTTTATATGGACACTGTAGGCTCATATGTCATCGGGAGCCAAGCGCGAGGGCTGGTGGGGGGAGGGACGGTTCAGCAACGCATAACCGACGGGCGAAGCGGGGAGAGGGGCAAAAAAGGGAGCCCTGGACAAGTGAATATTATTTGCAATTTTCGGTATAAAAGGACCAACGCAACGATAGCGTGATGTAACGCCGCTCTGTTTTTTATTTTGTGATGTCATCGTATCTTTATTTTATATCGCGCTAACATGCCCCTATGAAGACGGGTGGATGAGCTTTGTTACTATTCCAGAATGTGTGCAAATACATTCTATACTTTTTTACTAGTTATGTTCAAAACAGCAACACAAGCTTTTGGAATTAAGGACGAAGAGGAAAAACCGATGAATACCGTCTGATGAGTGAACATCTTTAAGAATAACTGGCGAAATATTACATGATAGCAATGCCCCTGTATCAGCAACTCTATAAGTGCCGTATTAAATAGATTACTATGCGTAGAACTAACCTATTACTTTTATGACACACACAAAACAAAACATGAGGTTTCGAAAGCGCAATTTACGTATTGGTGGTCGGCAGAAATTGCGACAGTGAAAATATCTGTACGGACGAACAATCTGCACTTGTATCCAAGTCATTTGGCCGGTATAGCTTACAACCAGTGAATGATTTCACGAAATCTTTGCAAACTAAGATTTTGATATGTTCATAATTCAAATCATTGTGGCAATACGCATAAGGAATACAGTCTCATGATTACATCATATTCAAGTTACTAAAGACAATTGGTTTCCGCTTTGAATTCAGCGCTTGTTACGAGGGAAGATTACAAACATTTGGTGCAAAGGAGTTTTCTGTCTGCATCTTTTTCTTGACGACGATCCTAATTATTTCATTATTTAATGATTATGTCGCTTTAACTTCAATTTATTTAATACAAGGCTGGAAAGAAAGTAGTGGTAATTTACTTTCTACAACTTACTAGATAGTTAACCGTTTATTCTAGAACCTGGTGATTTTTACATTTCTTCATTGTAGTGTCCTGCCACATTTCTGAAAAACATTGGAACCTCCAGTAATGATTGCTTCAAATTAACGTAATGCGCTTCAAGGACAAGACGACCTGAACGTGGTGCATCTTCCGTTTTATTGCGTCATTGTCGAAAGTATGACACCCCACGGGCAACCGTTGTATGTGGAATAGTTTCTTTGTCACAGGCTTCTGGCAGACCTGCATGACATTCCCTCGTCGCTTTATTACTTGATAGCTTCGTATTCCTCCGTCTACAGGTGGTGCACCATTGACACTATTGAACAACTATGCCGTTCCTCCAGATACGCTGAAAACAACAACGCCCTCACGTGTTTATTAACAGCATGTCGACAGTGTTACATTATTTTCTTTTCAACCCTCGAAAAAGGGAACATGCTCTAATTCTGTCACTTTTGCAAACCTAGGAAGTAGTCCATTAAGTCTTTATGAACATACTTTTTTTTTTTTTTTTAAATAAGTGTATTTCATCAACTAAGTCTTATGCAATTAATAGCCCCTATTTTCGGTGTTGGACAATAATGGGCGGAGAGGGGTGATAAAACAGTGGAAAAACCTCGGTTTAGTAATTTAATAACATAAACAACATAAAAAACCTAATTTTACATACCTATGCTCCATTCCTTTAGTTCAATAAAACGGTTGAGGGAACCTTTTTACAGATTGGGGTTGTGTTATAAAACGAAATACCCGATCAATGCCAGTTTTAAACTGACTTCTATTGTTGAAAATGGGAGCCATTTTTAGTAAAATGTTTCGGTTTTGGGTCAGAGAAGATATTTTGTGTGTGTGTATGTGTGTGTGTTTGTTTTAAGAGACTGCCACGAATTTCTATTGCTGTCCATGCTATACCATATAAAATTAGGTTGAAAAAAAAAATGCGCAAGAAAATATCTTCTTTAGTTATTAAAAAAATTGTTATTGTGGCTTTGACTGCATTGATCTTCCCATGATGTCTGTAGATGGTGGACTGAATACTATAGGTCTAAGTCTGTAGGGATGAGTTAATGATAGCACAAATGGGGATGAGTCCTTGGCGCCTTAAAGCTATCTGGCATTCACCTCGTGTCTTGTGATTCTACATGTAAATTTAAAGCAGCCAAGAAGTGTAAATCTAGCAAATAATGCAGCATATACATTATGAGCTGTATCTCAGAAACTTATAAAGCGATCACTACGAAAATTTTATGAGAAATTAACAATACTTAACTAAAGGTACACTGCAAGGTTTAATTCTGTAATGAAAATAAGTTTTTTTAAACAAAAAAAAATATTTCCCGATAATTTAAAATTTTGACATGTGCACTTTTCTCAGAACTGGCTGGACTAATTTTGTTTAAATTTTGCACACTTAATGTATGCAAATGTAAAGTTGGTAACTACAAGTATTTCACTATTGGCTGATGAAAATCAATATCAATAAAAATTAAAAATATTTCCATTTTTAGTTCAAATTTTGAAAATTAATGTCTTTTCGTTCAATTAGCATAGATATATCTCTAGCTCCCAGAAAAGCATGTCTGCCATTTAAGTTTGAAAAAAAATCAAATTCCACCAATAGTTTATAGGAAAAATGCATTTTTGTGTCACAGTATTTTTAGTTTTTAAATAAGATTTTATTTTGGTCTAAAATTTAAAAAAAATATAAGCATTAGATAATTAAAATTTCCAGAGCATCTTTGTTAATTTTTCTTAATATTGTTCAAAATTTGCCTATTGATAACTTTAAAACTTTGAGATACAGTGCAAAATGTATACTGCTGCATTATTTACTAGAATTACACTTCCTGGTGACCTTAAGTTTTTCAAAATCTGTTCTCTTGTCAACGTACTGTGAGCTAGCTTTCCCTTCAGCTCTCTTTTTTGATCAGACAGCTTTTGCTCCGTGGTTGTGGAACAAATCGCTCCATTCAAGTTGTAACTAACGCATAAAAATGAACGGTGACAGGTGTGGACAAATTTTGGAACCGCGATGAGTACGGTGATTTCACACTCTTCCTTTTGAAACAAAAATGACGCCATAACTCTTGAGCTGCGGTTAGGGTTTTATGCCTTTTTTTATAAGCCAGTTTGTGGAGTACCCCTCTAACTGAGCACTTGATGTTGAACCAGCAGACACGAAAGGCATGCAGCCTGCTGGATACACTATTAGCATATTACCGATGGAATGAGGCCGAGTGGGTTACTAACACGAGAAAGCACTACCCAATATTATTTAACATAGCGATGAACATGTCGTGCCTAATATTCACCGAGATGATGAGGGAGGAGAAAGCAGGGCACAGGCATCGAGGAGTAGAAGGAAGATGGCAGTGTGGAAGCCACTACTAAAATCTCCCCTCCGCGTTTTCCTCGGAATCATAATTTATGTGATAGGTTGCATAATAAAGTTTGCGGTAGCTTGTACCATAACATAAACTTAGTTTCGAGTAACGGCTGCTGCCCAAGTTTTAAGTGGGAGCTATACATATTAAGCGCCCGAAGAGTACAAGGGATGCACAAAGCCATGTAAAGACAAATTAATGGGCAATGCCTTCCTCTTGAATAAAGCATGCTCTTCACGGAAAGTTTGTTTCGCAATGCCACCTGGAGAGCTTGCCTGAGGGAGACGTGTTCGCTAACATACTCCTATCTACCAGCGCTCTACATGATCATCATAGTCTGGCCCTAAAAGGCTCCTTCCACTCTAGAAACAGCCCTGAAGCAAAGGTTTCGCTGATGCGCTTCCATCCTCTAGGAACGCCGTACGTATTCCACAATGTCATACGCGTGTGGTTCATGAGCAATTGAACATCACTATCTATAGTCATCCTGTCTCTCAACACTTCTTCCATCCTCCAATTGACTGCAAGCTCTTATCGCGTCTATATTAACAGTTTGACCTCGGGATAGCAATACATCAAGGTGAAAGCTGCCAATTGAAATAATATAATAACAATAATAAGGGAAGGTTTTTACCTATTGGCATTATATACCTTAGTTCCAAACCACGGGCTATCACTGCACAATACACATCACGCTATTTGTAAATAAAGAACAAGATTTTATGGTGCATATAAGGTATATCGTAAAAATACAAGGTGTACACAAATTATTATAGTGGTTTTTTTCTCTGCGGTATACAATATAATTTTGAATCATGACTTAAATTGAAGAAAAACTATGCAAGTTTTAGTTGTACATGCCCAGGTTTTGTTTTGTAACCATGGTAACGAAATAAACAACTTGGAAATCACGAAACATAATCCAGTACAGAGGGCGTATAGGCAAATATTTTGTCTTAACCTCCCTTCAGGTAACAACTTTCGTATGTGATACAATCAGATCCAAACGACGGGGTGTCTCTGTAAAGGAAAGAGCCCCGGTGTCAGATGAGAATGTGTAGAGTCAGAACAGTTTTCGCGAGCAATTCTAAAAAATCTGAAGGACGGGAGACTCGAGAACTAACAATTGCAACAATGACAAGTGTTGAAGACGTTAAGAAAACATCTCCAACAGAGACCCATCTGCAATTAGCAAAGGCCCCTACATACTCAAAATTGTCCCCATCGTTGGACTGGTTGTCATGGTCCGGACGTCTTGGCTTTTCTCCGGCGGTCTCCGGGGTTCCCAGATCTGACCCTCCTGTGAATTTTTGTTGTGGGGACACATAAAGATCGTGTATACCTGTCACCCCTACCTGCAGACCTACCTGAGTTGAGACGAAGGATTTTTGCAGCAGTTGGATCAGTTACACCAGCCATGCCTAACATCAGTATGGACTACCGGCTGGATGTATGCCGTGTCACAAATGGATCCCACATTGAATATTGTAAGTTGTGTTATGGTAACTTCCAGTTTTTCTTCAATTTAAGTAATGATTAAAAATTATATTGTACTGCGCAGAGAAAAAAAAAACTCTTAAGTTTAAAACCGTTGCAATAATTTGTTTACACCCTGTATATCCATATACAGAATGTAACAAAAGAGGTATAATGTTCCTCATATATACAGGACAAAAACATATAAATATGGGTCCGGAATTGCGTTATTTCCTTGTTGCAACTGTTTTTCTACACCTGTACCACTTAGTACAATTGTCAAAACAGAACTGTGGGACACGAAATGTTCAAACGTCCTTCATTAGCACGGATACATCCATCAAACTGCTGTCGCACTGACTACCTGATGCGCTGATATATCCCTGCAGTATCGCGTATTGTTGGCAATCTTGTACAATATGAGCACGAAGACTCTCTACACCAGCGGCTAATCCATAGATCATATGAACATCTGGCAATCCACATTTGAATACCTCACTTTATTGTGTTTGAATGAGGTCCGTAAACATACATTACTGACACTACGTGCTCGGTGTTACGCAAAATAATGAAGTGAGTATCATGACAAGTGGACTAAGTTGTTCACCACTTTTGTGGTCGTTTGTATCTTAATTTCAACAATACATATTTTATTTTAGTGCACATTTCCCTGTTCTTAAGTACGAGCACTCTTTATTTTGTCATTTTAGTGCCGATATCTAGTCTGAAGTCTCTTGTATTTCTGAAAGCCCTTAAATGCCATCATATGTTTGAGATAGACTATGCAATATTTTAGCTTCAGTCAATAAATGAAGGCATAGACACAGTAGACAATTCTATGTGGAATAGTGTTGAACACCAGTTTCCCCACAGCTGCGGGGAACATTACCACCAGTTTTATCGTTGGGAGTTTCTTTGATCTGCCGATGGTACCAACAGGTCATTACGGTTTTAAATATCCAACCCCAACAACTAAGGCAAAGGCATAACAATTGCTATTCATTCCCCCCTTTTCCCTCTGTGGATATTTCATAATAGTTCCGAGTTTAGCAGTCGATGTTACTTAAACCCAACATATAACCACACGTCGACTGAAAGGGAGATCCTCAGTGCAACTAATTAACCCAAACTCTGAAATGTTATACCGGACTGCTTAATCCAAATTAATAAGCAATGGTGCTTTCTCAAATTCGGTTTTTCTTCATCGTTTGCGTATTAAGTCCGAAATACTCATAGGCTATTTGCGCAGCAACTGTTGCACATAACTGGACATTAAAGACCCCTTTGCATTATACGAAATTATTTATGACCCACCCCGCCAATTTAATGGCACATAATGCTACTAGAGAACTCTAGAGGATATTAGTTATAGGCGTGTACGTGACATGAGTGTTAGATAGCTAATGGGTACTTTGTCAAGGAAAATATTTTTAATACTGTTTAACACCGATTTTTACTATTGTGGCATAACTGGCAAAGAACCCAGTAAGTGATAAAATAAACTAAATACTTTTTTGGTGGTGAAGAAATGTACTAGACCTAAGTTTAGGTTACCTGACAGGCATTTTCCAATGATGACAAAAAATCTGGTCATGGGGATTCAAACTGCAGACATCCAGTTACATATTTCTGCGTAGAAGATAAAATCCTCGTGAAGAGAAAGTAGATGTCCGAATTGGGGGGGGGGGGTTAGTATTTTACACTACTTAACATAGTGTAATTGCCACTACCCTGTGAGACAGTATTATAGATTATTTACTCTGGTTGTGATGTTTTGATGAGCCTTTCATGAGAAATTCTTTTATTTCTAAAATCGGTGACTTTTAAGTCCGTTAATGTGAATGATTAAAAATCTTTTAAATTGAAAATTATCGACCCTTTAGTTAATTAAAGTATCCAGATACGAAAATCATTTTAATCACTAATTTTCATGTAAACCGGATAGAGGGAGCACTAAAATATATCCTGAAAATGATAAAAACCATCAGTGACGGAATTATGTAACTAAAGATAACTGCGCAACATACTTTCGATAAACAGTCAACGAATTCTTCGTATCTTGTCCATCCAATATTTATATTTGCTCGAATGGAAACAAACTGTATTCACCAATGACAAATGTGAAGAACTACGCAGATATCGACATGCTCCTAACTAATGTCTGTTTATAAGCAAAACTTTACTTGAAAATTATTCTGACAAAAACATTAAACTAATGTTCAAAGTGAAGCCCATCAGCTCCTGTTGTCTTGAGCCACCGTCAGCGAGGTTTGAGGTCGCGCGACGGTACCAGCTTTTGAATCGATGCGAAGAATTCGGTGGTACCCACTTCCATTTAGCTTCAGCCATTTCGAAACTTTTTCCATGCAGGAATTGGATCATGATGAAACAGATTTGCATCGACTGCATGCCCTATTAAAACAAAAATCCCAGTGAATACACCTTCAAAATTCCACCAAATATGTAACATTACTTTCGAGCGTAACCGATTTTGTTCAGCGATGACTGACAAGCTCGAGTCACAGTTTCGAGATGTCAATGTTCTGTTAATATACCCATTTTTCATCACACGTAACAATTCTCCTGATAAGTCTGTCATCCATTGGATTTGTTATGAGCCTGTTCATCTGTCAATTCAAGAGGTCCAAATCTACAGCTTCTGTATGATGTTGTAAGTGTCTTAATGTGACATCTTTTGATACACTGACAAAATACAAGTATGTTTTTGCTGATTTTCTTCCAAAACTCTATGTGTACTCTCAACATTCCATACTTCCAGAATGTGGTTAACCTTGTGTTTTTTCCTCCTCCATTATTGTGCCATGCGCTCACTTACACCTTCTCCTTTCATTTCACACATTCTTAAGAGCCGGGGCTAGCCTAGCTTCATAACTTTCTTTTTATAATTGTGTATTAAATGACGATCGTCATATGTTCACATATACAAGGCATCATATATGACATTGCTAACAAAATAAAACGTTATAACAATCTCGCCATGGCACAAGATGATAATGCAACGTGAATGTAATAAATATTCATCAGTGTGTCTACTTTACGTTCATTACAGTTCAACAGCGTTATCTTCCGCAAGCTTACACATGGCGGCTAGCAGCTGTGTCGCTTCGCGGCATTTCTCAGCTATTGCATACCCGGAGGAGTTGGGCCTCTAGTGTAGCAGAAATGCCAGAATGTAGCTACTTAGCAAAAATCCAAAATCAGCCACTGAAACATAACTTTTTACCTCATAATATTGTACAGACCATAAATATGACACAGGATTGACAAATACTACAGGCAAAGAACATTTTAAACCACAAGAAACTGGTTTTCAGACACTGGCATTTTAACCTTAAGTTCAAACCACGCTCACACACACACATATCGTTAGTGTCAAAGCGTGGAGAACGTAATTTCAAATGGAAAAATAACACGACAGTAAGAATGCTTTAATGTTCTTTCTTTGTTGTGTACAGTAATAATTCCAAGTTACACACAGCCGTGATGTTCAACATTTTTGACAGGATATGACTCATTTTTTTCTTTCTTCACATTATAAAACAAACTCATTCTAAGTAACTAAAGATATAGAAACAATTTCTGAGGATATATTAACATTTCTTTGAGTTACGTTGTGAGCAAGTTGTTTATTCTTTTAGATCCTATTTTTTCTTAATTAAAACAATATTTATATGATAGATTTGCACAGAACATATGTGCACAAAGTTCTTGAGATCTTCATTGTGTGTCATAGACCTAAAAATTATTTTACCCAGTTTTAAGTCACTCAGCAGCACTAAATACTTCACTCGTTTATTTTGACAAAAAGAGATAAATATAAAATGTTGTTTCACAGCACTGTTTTGTCTCTGTAATGACGAAGATACATCTCCTTGGTACTCTCTTCCTCTACTTAGTTTCTCATAAATTCAGTTACAAGATTTTATTTAATTGGCAACGTATTTTGATATTTTTTCATCTGTTTCGATAATTTGTTCTCTGATTACCTGCTAGAGCTTAGCAGCAACCAGTTCTCAACAGGACAGGCCGATCGAAGTCTCTCTGGCCATTCATCTTAGTTACTGACTGCACGAATCTAATTAGATGCCTTTTACTGCTCACGGTTTGGAACTCAGATTGGGGCTGCTAGAAGGCCTATCTTGAGTGCTCCATTTCTCTTGAGCCAAACCCGGATGCACTATGCCTTGTGAGCTGGAAACCTCAACGCCTCATCTTGAACAAAGCCGTGCTCAAGTTCTTCAAGACAGGTTATAGAAGATAGTTAGTTACCTTCGCCCCCTTGTGATAGAAAGGAAGCTCGTTTCCCACATTACTGAGGTACGAGGGTTTCGCTGGACCTTCGGGACTCTCTCACAAGCTTCTTGTAGAGTCGAGACATACAGTCGATGTATGGACATCTTCTTCCATATTAAATACTTTTTCTCTAGTACACAGAATTTTCCCGTGGCAGTTGTTAGCAGTCTTTGTTTCTCAGCATTCTTCAGTTTTGCAGTTAAAAATGTCAAGTGACGTGACGAAAATTCCTCAGATAAAAGTCTTGTCTAAGCACTGTGGATATATTCAGCTCGCAAATCATTTTCTGAGTTCTGCAGATTTTTTAGTCTTGGCGAATCATTGGATGGTGCAGTACACAAACTTCCTACTGATTTCCAGCTTTCTAAGGACCTGGAAAATCTCGCTTGATTTTCCAACCCTGTGAAGGTCTATCAGAGTACCACGGTTTCATACTTGGTTAAACCTACAGAAATAAAAATCGGGTGATAAGATCTCTGTTATGTGATTGCCAAAACATGTAATACAATTCCTTTCAAAAGCTTGTAGCAGTATTTATGGCAACGACCGAAAATGTAAATACTTTATGTTTGATATTTGTTACTGGGAGGGGGAAAAACTATTAGTTTAGTGGTGTTTTTTATTAAATAGTAGAGTGAGGAACATGCTGAGAGGAAGAGTATTACTTATCAAAAAAATATTGGGATTTCCACAAGCTACAGTAATGGAATTCCAATTCGTGGTGTTTTAAGGGACTGCAGAAATCGTTAATGCTAAAACACAGTTATTTCCACGCGAGCTAGCGGGCGAGGGTTGGCTAAAAGAAGAGCTTAAAACTACAAGGTCCACAGAAAGGAGGCATTGCCTCCAGATATTGAGTTTTACTTAAGGATCAACGGAATGAATACTACGACACCCGCACTCCGGCGTCAATCCTTAAACAAATAACGCCCTATTCCAGGGAACACAAATACACCAGACCCAAAAAGAACACCTACCCCAGCGAGCTGTCAGCGGAATAAAGCACTGTGCCGTCTCTTTCTCGTTTGCAAGTCCGATAGAAACTTGCCTACACTTTCATAAGTTTTACGCGATGCAGGACGCTCTCTCCTTCAGCCAGCACGCAGATGTGGCCGCATAAATGTAGCGAAATGCATTATCACGTCTGACAGCAAAGTTGATCTTTTAAAACTTATCTCTTAAAGCTCTGAAATCGTTGTACTAGTTCAAGCTGCTGGCTGAAAGCATTTAATTTAAGCAGCTTAAAATACGGTGCGCTTAACTTGCACTCTTGTCTTTCTACGGCATGGTGAAAAATCAATGTACGGCAAAATTCACAGAAAGTTCTTTGCATTTTGCCTCTTCCTTTCGACCGCTTTCTACAGTCGCGTTCTGGCAGCACAAAGTAACAACTATGCTAGTGGTGTGGCGTGGCGCCTCAGATAAATATGGTTCTTAATGTTCATCCAGTTCCTCCTGTGGGCAAAGGATTAGGGGAAACTGCCGCACCGAAATACTAAGAAGTTTTAAGAGAGTAAATTTAGATTCGCTTCTTCTGTCACCTATATCCAATGAAAACTTATTCGAGACGAGTATTCTTGTCAGAACTTCAAGCTCACTATTATTAGCTTGTCTCCATAATTTAGACATTTTAACCCGTTCCAACTTATAGTTTCAAATGCTTCTTTCCACAGATTCTCAACCGCCGCGGGTGGCCGAGGTCGTTAAGGCACGGACTCGTGAGCCGGAGGTCTGGTTTCGAATATCGCCAGGACCGTCCTCCCTGACTGAGGTTTTTTCCAGGTTTTCCTCAGTCCTCATAAATGGCAAATGCCGGGGAAGTACCCTAAACTTAGGCCTGGAACGTTTCCTTCCTTAAAAATAAACCCTTTCCCAATTTATCATTTCATCTCATGTATCATCAGTGTCCATCTGGTGCCTCTGTAGCAAAAACGGGCGTTAAACACTATTCATTGATTCATTGCACAGATTCTTGGTCATGCCAAATGGGTAATTCTTTTAGTTTGTATTTCCAAGTTTGCAGTACGATATTCTGATGCGTTTGTATGTTTAAACTGTATCTTCTTTCAGGTATAATTTCGTTTAATGGCATAACATTAGGTTTTCTTATACCTTTCTTTCCTTAATCTGTCATTTCTAGTAACGTCTTCCAATGGTTTCAAAAAAAACTTATTTCTGCTGCCAGAATTGGGTTTAAATATTTGTTTACGATTTTAACACATCCTTTTTCTAGTTTTATATATCAAATTTCCATCGCTGCAGTCATTATTGGCAGTCTAAATAACAATGTAGTTTAATGTTTTTTTTTTTCCATAGCACCTTTGCTATCACCATTTTTGCTCAATTATAAATTGAGCTATTTTATTTGAATAGAGCGCTGTTCTTTATAACGTGGCTTCATGTTTAGCTAATATTAAAGCCCAATTCTGTAAATTTTTCCATTATAATTTTCAATTGCCTTACTAAGTGGCCAAGAGATTTAAACGCTGATTGTTCAACTGAACAGCATATCATCCTATTTTCCTCTGTTAACAGGTGACGTATGCATCTTATCTTCTTATACAATTCAATGTAAGCCTACTCTGCAAACTATAGCTTTCTCAGATGGATGAATTTACTGCTTTGCAATAAGGATTTATTTCAAAGTAATATAGGAAATCGAAGGAAATGCATGCTTTCATAAGTTATTGTTAATGGTTACAAATTTGATTAGTGATATAAAACCTTTAATGTGTAACATATCAAAACAGTGACACGGCCCCTAACATATAAGGTGACCATGAAACAGACAAACGGGGTCGGCGCTAACTAGTTCTTACAAATGATGTAGTTCAGTAGTGAAATTATCCATGCGTACTATAATTTACTATTATTACCATGAAAATACAATTATCAAAAAGCCCGCAATCGAGGAGAATAGCAATTAAACCTCCCATACAAACATACAAGCTCAGTGTTTATACTCGTGATGGATTAATAAACTGAAGTCCCAATTACTTAATGCTCCCGCACTGCGGTAGGAAATATTACTAAAGGGGTTCATATAAGTTAACTCACCCACTAAATCTTAAAGTTGAAAGAATACCTCCCGCAGGCTAAGAGAAAGCGACTGCCTTACTCGGAGTCCAAATGCCTTCTCTTTACCAGCAAAGACAGCCATGTCATGTGACCGGCAGGAGGATCCAAATGCGCTGTCAGGATTATTCTGCAGCGTGCAAGAACGGCGCACGTTCTTTCAATTCTGCATGACACTGACTAGCTGAATCATTTCTTTAAAAATTACAGAAATGAAAATGCGTTCTTTTGTAATAAACACAATGGAAATCCTCACTCTCTGGAACCTAAGACGCACTAACCGCCCGTATCGGTGACAATATGCTTCCTTGACTGTCGGTGTGCCGTTGTGAGCGGAGAAAAAACAAAACAAAAAAAACCCGTTATATACCTTCTTTCTTACTCTGCAATTTTCATACTCTACGGCAGGAATTTCCAATCTCTGTGCCGCAAGATATTTTGGGAATAAACAAAACTATAGTAGGAACTACTTAAAACATATATATTAAATTACAGTATAGCAATTAGTGATATTGGTTATGATGAAGAAGAGGAAGACGAATCACGCTGACATACTTGGATTAAGTTTCATCTCAGGTGTTCAACCCAAGGATTAATAAGAAGAGACGGCCTCATAAATACAACAGTTTTATTTTATGTAGTTTCGGGAAAAGTTTCCTTGTTGGTAAAATACTTATATCCTACATACGGATCAAGACCGGAGTTATTACTACATCCAAAAACAGAACACGCTCGCTTATTGATCACATTTACAGCTGTATCGTACAAAGAAAAACTAAGTTTCAATACGCGGCAACAATAAAATCACTCATACACGTGAACTCAAATTCAAAGTAAGAAATAGACTGCTTAGCCTTGAGGACGATATGTGTGTTACGTTGTCAACAGCTAGGCCTGATATATATATAAAAAAAATGTGTTTTTAGCATCCATTACAAATCTCACATTAATAAGACAAAATTTGTTATAATGATTTACAATTATATTGCAGTCCTGTGCTTTAGAAATTACATTTGCTTAATTCAATAATGCATAATCGGTGTATATTAAACATTTATATAGCATACTTTGTCCAATGGCAGACCATGAAATGTATGTTAAATTAGTATTAAAAAGAACTATATTGATATGTTTATTATGGAGCGTTTATTTGAACGTAAGTTAACATATGTCACAGTGAAAGTTAAATTCGTGAGGACGCTGACATACTGAACAAGTGTGCAGACAAGCAATTCTTTAAATAAAGGAACTAAGCACACATTTGAGGGCTAGATCTAGACCGTACTGCCATTTTATGCAACAGGTTACTATTCGCTCGGCCTTATAAAATCCTACCGGCGCTCGGCACGCTCGCAATATTTTCATGCGCGATGACCGACACACCACACACTTGCTCAGCTATGCAATATTGAGCATTGTTGGGGAAGTGCACTGAATAATGTTAATTACCCAGACAATGTCTCCCCTGAGACTTGCCGACTCAGCAGCTGGGAACTGCTCTCTCTGGGGCTACGCTGTTATTTGCAGTTATACAGAGTCCCTAGACACTACGTGCATTAGCGGCCCTAGTCCACCAACATCAAACGTTACCCCAAATATCGCTGTCAGCATGCTAACTAGTGTAGAAACTTTTCACAGCAACACATTCTCACTAATATGCTGTTTCTTAGCAGGGAATCTCCCTCAACATGAATACTTATCTCCTAATTTTGGCAATTTCCTGTCCCTGCACTTCAGCTAAACAAAAGTGAAGGTCTTTGGTGTAGCACACATCCATGTTCATATGCAGCGAAATTTAATGTTCATTCATTACACCTCCCGCAATAATTGCCGGTTGCCTCTGGATACGCAACAGCTGTATGTTTACGAACCAATGCAGAAACAATACTTTTTGCACAAATTGCTACGGCGTTTTATGTAGAAAGAGGTAAGTGCAAGTTTATACATCCAGACACATGAAAATCAGAAATTCATTAACAGGCTTGCTGTTATTGCATAAACTGGTTCGATGCACGTGCATAATTTAATTACTTTCCCCACAGGATGTTATTTTCACGTGCTTTAAAAGCAGAATTAACTTTAGTGAACTGAGCAAGTGGTTATCAATAAACTTATATACCAAAATTTAGTATCTGCTTCCTGCAAAAACATACGCCGCTATTTGGTACATTACCGAGCGGGATGGCTCAGGAATGATGTTTGCTACTCGCATTCACGAGGTCCCGGGTTCAAATCCAGCCATTCTGACCTTCCTCCCCCCTTTCCCGTTGTTTACCCCGGTCGCTTAGCCGAGTCCTGGAAAAAACCTTTGCTTTCCATGAATTTTTCAACCTTTAGTTGGTACTGTTGCAATGTCAGACAGGGTGAGCTAGTGACTTGTGCTTTAAGTTGTTTGTTCTGTCGCCCAGAGTGGAAGCGGCCCTTCTAAGAACCTCGGAATCCTAGCGTCTACTACTTGCCAGTATCCTGGCCATCCGTATTTCCATCACTACATCCGTCCTTCCTAAGTGCTCCATTGGAAGCGTAGGCACAAACGACCAGCCGTTGAGCACTCCTGATAATTCCTTCCCTGTCCCTACCGATCTAATTCAGTACTGGTACAAACCATTAGAACAGGATATATCTTTGCAACTGCACTAAATTATACACAATATAAGTTAAAAAGCACTCTTTTTAACTGTTATTTCCAAATCACATGCGAATTCTTATGATGCAAAAATGCACATTTTACGTTTGCTTTTCCAGATATTTTCTCCGCAAATTTTTCTTCCATTCATACGGCCAAAGTTTGTGAATTTCCATGCACAAAATAAAGGAGGGGGGAGCAACAAGGTATGAAATAAACGCAAAGTACTTTTGTGTTCCCCAATTACTTTAGCAATATTCTCAATATTCAATGCTTTGTGAACTAATTATTTTTAAAGAGCGCCATTAACCTGCAAAGTAAACATCCAGTCTATTGCCTACTCATGAAGTCAGAGAGCAACTGTTCTCGTGACGGACTTTCGGAAGTAATTTGAATGTTGCTTATAAATTTTAGATCACAGCTCAAAGCACCTAAGGTGTTTGCGCTGTTTAAAACTGTATCTACTTTGATCAGAATTGCACAGCATTCGAAAGGAATGTCTTAATACGAAAAAGACAAGCTATTCCTTTGAAAGAAAGTATTTCCAAAAGCAGTAGTGTTAAATACATGATACTAATACAGAAAAAAAAAGTGGGGGGGCAGTCTTGTTACACAACCTACGAAGATTTCATGTTAAGTGGGCATTAACTAACAGTGCTTTACTTAATATTGCTGCGTCTCTCTCTCTCTCTCTCTCTCTCTCTCTCTCTCTCTCTCTCTCTCTCTCTCTCTCTCTCTCTCTGTCACACACACATACACACACCCTTTTAAGCTTTCTTTTAGTTTCTTAAAGTTTAGGGCACATAATATTGAAATGACTGCATTAAAAAGCGCCATCTATTTCTACAAAAATTGAACTTCCCTTGTGGATCCCATTCGAGTATCTAGTTTACCTCATATGTTCTATATATTGCCTAACCTGGAGATTTGCCTGCCTTGAACCGCCACGGGTGGCCGAGGTCGTTATTGCGCGGACTCGCGAACGGAAGGACTGGGGTTCAAATCCACTAGGACCGTCCTCCTTGACAGAGATTATTTCAAGGTTTTCCTTAGTTCTCATAAATAGCAAATGCCGGGGAGACACCCTAAACTTAGGCCTGGAACGTTTTCTTCCTTCCTTAAAAGTTATCATTTCATCTCATGTATCATCAGTGTCCACTGCCTGTGGTCCCTCCGTAGTAAAAATGGGCGTTAAACACAATTAAAAAAAAGCCTGCCTTGAAAACAAATGTCCATTTTATAATCTCTGCCACCCAGGACTTCTAAAAAATGTGTGCGTTAGAAAGGTCTAAAGAATTCAACAGGCAAACCTGAGAATGAAACTATTAATAATATCAGAAAGCATTTGTTTGTTGTTTGTTTTGTTTTATTTATGGACGCTCTTTAACGTCTCACGTCATCAGCGTTCCATTCAATTCAGGGCGTGAAACGGCCGACAAATTTTGCTCAGAGGCCTCTTCTTTCAGCCTTGAGGTTCCTTCTCGTGCCGCAAAAGTACGACACGGGACCCACGGCTTTATTTCCCTACCGAAGGAAGTTATAGCTTGAATTGAACCCGCGATCTTGGGTTTAGAAGGCAGGTATGTTTACCTCTACATCACCAGGACCGACATTAGAACTTGTGCCAGAAAGCAAAATTATATTACAAAATGCAACATTTTTGTGTTTAGCCATTTTCTTGAAACTTTCGATTTACTCAAATAATGTAAATTTTCTCAGAAACATCGATAACTTAATTTTTACGCTTATTTTTCACGTAGATGAAAACAATCTGATTAATTTAGAAATGCAATATTGAGTAAGACATTCTTAAAAAAAAAAAAAAATAATAATAATAATAAAAAACAAAATTTAAAAAAACCTCAAAATCCACTGATGTGTTTTACAAGCCAATTTTTAAAATATTTTGTTCGAGTTGATTAAACAAAATGTAGGATTTACTTAAGTATTTTAGTTACTGCGCCTCTAAAATAAGGTAATACAATCGAAGTGAGATCATTAAAAACTAATATAATACAAAACGCATATGTATTCAACACCCAGGTTAAAAAAACAAATAGTCGGTCCTGGTGGTGCAGTGGTAACCATACTTGTCTTCTAAACCTAAGGTCGCGGGTTCAAACAAGGCCACGGTCGATGGATTTTTTCGGGCGTAAAAATCCTAAGTATGGCTTCCTTCGGAAGGGAAGTAAAGCCGTGGGTTCCCTGTCGTACATTTACGGCACGAAAAAGAAGTTCAGGCCTGAGCAGAATTTTTCGGCCGTTTCACGCCCGGAATTGAATGGGATGCTGATGACCTGAGCTGTTAAAGAGTGTCCTTAAATAAAACGAACCAAAAAAAAAATCCCTGCTATTTGCAATGTTTGGGAACATTAACGACGTTTATGTTGGAAAAGGTTAGTGGAACGAACTACTATTAACAACTATTTGCGATCATAAATGATTAACATATGTTGTTGAAACAACCCTAATCACTGAATTTCATTATATCTGAAAAATAAAGATAAAATTTCCTGCTTTATTTTAAATGGCAGCAAAACCTCTTAGATAACCTGAAGTTCGCATTAATAAAAGTTTAGTCAATAACTTTCTGCTTTACTTCCTAGAACATAGCGTGTTGTTTTAGTGCATAATGCTCAGCTTTTTCATTCTTATTCCTATGAATATGGAAATATTGTAATGTTAGTTTCGTTAAACGAAACGCTGCTTGCGGTTCTATGTAACAATTTGAGAGCACTTAATGTGCCTTATATTCTCATTAATCTAACAAGAAAACCGTAAGCCAGCCCATGTCGAAACCTTACCTTAACCTTTACACATAGGTAGATATTGATGGAAGACGGGTAAATGCAAAATATTAGCTGCTCATACCAATAAAGAGGTATGAAAACTTAGCTATAAATTTCTCGACGATCTATTTCACATTCGAATTCGTACAATGGTTTTCATTTTGTTTCTGCCAGTACCAAAGGGTGGTACCGACCCTCCTCTAACGAGTTTTCTGACTGTGGGCTACTCAGTTGTAAAATTTGGCCTTTTCGCTTATGTTTGTTCTTCGCAACAAAGTCGTACAATTTATAGACATTTTTTGGCATTCCTTGTTTGAGCTGCTGTTATGTTTTCAGACTTGTTTATCGGTCCGGGCACAAATTCTGCAGTTTCGGAATAATGCTCGGCTTCAATATCATGCATTTCGTTCACTTGCAGCTAATATATTGCACTTTCTTATTAATCATTTACGGCACACTTAACCAAGAACGGCACATACATAACTTAATAAGACACTGCCCCGATAAACCTTATTCCTGAGCAGTAAAGAAATGCTGCATACGTGGGAAAAAAATGTAAATCTATATTTGGCTACGTGTTCCTCTTTTTCACTCCACGTGGACTTCATTGAGAGCTGTCGGTAGCGAAAACTAGCACGTAATTGGCTACTGCAGAGCAAGAAAGGTGACTGTATGTTTAAACAACAAGAGATAAGCGATAGCAGCCCACCTTTGACAGCAAGTGGAAATGCATTCAGGTAACGGGCTTTACTTTCATTGAGCATACAACAGTCCTCCCCTCCCAGACTGTCACGCTGTAAAGGAGTGCCAACTGCTTCTTTCTTTCAATAAAGTTTAATTTTCGTATAGAACTATAACTGACACATTTCCGCTTGCCAATAAATAGTAAATATGCAATTCTATGTATCTTTACCCAAGTAAAGATACATAGAATTGCATATTTAGCTGCAAATCTTCCGAATTTATAACATTTATACATTTCTTATTTACATCTATACTTCCGTTTGCTCTTATTAGTCAAAGAAATTTAATAACCTTATGTCAATCCAGGGACTTGAAGCTCAACTATTAGCGAAATGTATTATTATTATTATTATTATTATTATTATTATTATTATTATTATTATTATTATTATTATTAGGATATTCGAACATTGCTGGAGAGAGTAACAAATCCCAAAGGAAAAAGGTATAATAGACAACATGTAAAGATGCCTGAAGAAGGAAATACGAAAATGTTAAGTGTACAGAAAATAATTTGTTATGACAGTAATTTCACAGTTGGCGTTTACCTCACCATGCCTAGCGCCGAGCAGGTAATGTGATGCCTTTTGTAATGCAAAACTTACCACACAATAAAAAGGCATTGAGAGTGTATCATTTTGAATAAAGGACCCATTTGCCTATCTCTGCAGCCCACAGTTTACACATTCATCCTAAATATTATATTTTGGAGTTTCGTTTATTATTTCTGAAAAACTTGTTATTGTTTTGCCCCTAAATACGACTTTAGTGGTTTAGTTACTCTCTTGCTAGATCATGTGAAAGCAGTAAGTAGCATTCAGTTCCCTTTTAGTTCTCTCTTTCTTGTAGATCACAAACCAATACTTATCTAAGCTGCTACCTGAGATTACTCTGGTTCCTCCTCTAAACTAGGTGATGTTGAAAGTAGCAATGTATTATAATGAATTTTCCTTAAATAAGAATTGAGACTATTGCATTTCACAACAAGTTACTGTCTAGAAATATATTGAATGGATTTTACCTATATTCAGTTTGAATCAATGAAGTAATTGCCAATCAGTGCATCTTGCCTTGAAGGATAAAAGCCTCGATGGCAGATAACGTAGCAATAGCCTTTCTCGTTCTCTCTCCGAGGCGCATTTTCAACACTTAAAGTATTTCAACTTTGTATACTGACAGAAACTAACTGCACAATAGTGACGCCAAACTTTTCAAATGACTGGCATAAATCTGATAAATCACTGTTGGTTCTTCTAAAAGTTGGCCTCTTTTATTCAGCTTTATATTTGGAAAACACAATCCGAAGTCTATCAATTTACGAGGTTGTTCTAAAAGTTTGCCCCCGAACTCAGAGATATCGTGAAGATGGATATACTACTGAGATAGTTTATTAGGTATCCTGTAGATGGCGGCTTTAAGGTTGGAGACATGTAAGTATAGCCACGATCGTGAAAACAACTGAACAATTTGTATAAAATGGATTAAAAACTGAAATAAGAGCTGTGTTAAAGTACTTAGTGTTGAAGGGTTTAACGCCAACAGAAAGGAGTTAGATTCCACATTAAAGGACTCTTCCCCTTCGTTGTTGAGTTAAAAAAATAGCCTGCTGAATTTAATCAAGATCATTCGTCTATCCAAGATGATGGGTGCTCAGGGCGTCCCAAAACTGCTACGACTGAGATGTTAGAAAAATTCACAATGCCGTACTCAGCCACGCGAATTGGCTGATTTTGCAAAGATCTCATACCTTTCCATTACATTTTACATGAACTATTCGATATGTGAAAGCTTTCCTCTCGATGGGTGCCATGTTTGTTAACAATGGACCAAAACGCATTGGGATGAGCATTTCGCAAGTGTGTGTAGACTTGTTTAAACGCAATTCTCAGATGTTTCATATCAGTAAATGAAACATGGCTTCATCACCAAGCAGCAGTCCAAATAGATGTCAACAGGTGAAAGTGGCAGGGAAAAAAATCGTGACCCCCATCTTCTCATGGTATGGTGCTCGTAGACTATCTCCAGGCGGGTAGAACCAACAGCAAGAAGTATTATGCTTCACTACTGGATCAACTGAAGGATGTTATTCAGGCTAAAAGCCCATACCTTGCGCAGAAGAAAGCTCTCTTTCGTTACGACAATGCGCATTCACACACATTTGGGATTGTTGCTGCAAAACTACATTACCGTTGCCTTCACTCCACCATGTTCGTCTAATTTGGCTCCAGCGATTACTTTGTTAATGATCAGGCTGAAGCTGAGGCATACGCATATTTTTCACAGTTGGACAAACTGTATTGATTTACAAAGTGACTATGCTAAAAATAAAAATAATTAGAGAAAAATATTCTCTTAAATCTTCCGTTTTCTTCGTCAGGCCGAGAACTTTTAGAACGCCTCTCGTATTTGCATTTCGCGCGAAAATAATTAAAGAAATAAAACATTAAAAGCAATTAATGCACGAAGGCTAAGACATTTCACGATGTTATATTCAAATGTACCTCGGATGGCTTGATTCTTTAAATTCTTTGACAATCACAAATCCACATTTTCAAACTTTTAGCATGGTAAACATCTACAGCTGTGGTTTCTTAATCTTCTTAAAATTAAAATTAAATTATTAGCAATTAATTTGCAAGTTCGAGCGCATGCTTTAACAAAGTGACATCTATTCAATCACTAGAGTCATTGTGGCGATGCTGCTGCACAACTGGTCAAAATAATCATAACGCAACAGTTAAAACATTACTAATAAAAACGGAGGTGAAAATGAGTAAGTTCTTAAATAAAAGTACTATCGCGTTATCCACTGTGACGCTCCTCCTAGGGATCCCGACCCACAGTTTGGGAACCCTTGCTCTATTTTCTGTGTGAATGGTTAAACTATGTCAATTTTCCTGCTGATTATTAGAGTTGAGAAAATTACCTTTAGTACATAAGAGTTCACAGCGACAAAACGCTGCTTTTCATTAAATTGAAATAAAATGTATTACACATAAGCAATAATATGTAAATAATGACTAAACCTGTCCAGTTTTATGCAGCACGCATAAGTAATTTTTCAAGAATATATTCATACCCAAAAAGTTGTAATAAGGTGAACAAGTCTTATGCTTGTATCCTACTTACGAATTGGGAACCTTTTGTAAACAATGTACATGCATCACGTTTAAATCGCCTTTAGAAAAGAAACAAAACCTTTCTAAGAAGTACATTCGCTAGCAGGGGCATGCAAATCCTCTGTTAGGGACTACGATATCCACATGGCCATTATTTTCCCATTTACCTGCGACTGGGCGTGGCAGAGACATGCGACGGTTTTGCTCTAACACGTCGGATGGGCATTAGCGCTGTTAGCCGGCAAGACCACGACCTCGAGCGGCGGAGAAACACGACCGCACCAACTCAAACATTCCCCTTCAGCATGTACCATTATCATTAACATTTTAAATCCTTATTCTCAAGCTCTGGCCTCTACAAGTTCATAAACTTACAAACTTCAACCAGGAAGACCCCAGCGTGCATTTCCCTTTAAATGCATCACTGGTGAAATTCACGCAACTTGGATTCTTTCCGATTTCCTTCACGTACATAAAACTAGAACTTTCATTTCAATATTAAAGCAACTGTAATACTAAAAACTGTCTAAAAATAAAGTTTGTGAGAAAAAAAAAAAAGAATAAATAAAAACCCAAAAACCTCGCTGCAAAAACTGGTTTTTCAAAACATAATTGCATTTACATACTGTAAATTCCTGAAAATGCATTTATATTAAGATAAATAAACGACTTGGCTCATGCAACATTTCTATGCGCTTAAATAATTTCCGGTGAACGAGCATTTGATACCCAGTTTCCAGCATTACACTCAGGAGATCTCCATTTAGGTACCTATGAAGCAATATAGTTTTCTCACTTGCAAAAACTCATTTCGGATTGGTTTAAGTCCGAACGAGAGGTTTTTCAATTGAACGTCAAAAAGAAGGATATAGTGCAACTTCAGCTATCTAAACGGAACAAGGCAAATTAAAAAATATTTTATTTAATTATTTTATTCATTGTTATTTTTTTACCTACCAGATAAAGCCTGTAGTGTAGGATTTATTAGTAAGCTGTTTTCCATTTAAAAGCCAGATTTTTTCCCCCAAGAGTATACATCCAGGGCCACACGATTAAAAAGCTTAAATTATTATTATTATTATTATTATTATTATTATTATTATTATTCCTATGGTCTTCAAAATACAGCCACTAAGATATAATATATTTATATTATAGATTTATTCCAAGAACTGGAAACCTTGAGTAATGCAGAAAGCCAACTATAATGTTCTGCTAACTTGCGCTGACAGGTGTAAAAGAACCAAAAGCTAAATGGGAAAATGTTGGAAATAGTTGTTAATTCCTATTCCCACTATGTCATGCTTTCCTCTTCTTTGTGCTGAAGCGACCTTGCTCTGGAGTTGCTCTGTTCATAGTTTAACTGCAGTTGGGAACAAAATGAGAAGGGACAAAGGAATGATTTGACCTGATATAGGTTTTTTTTATTTGTTTATTTATGGACGCTCTTTATCATCTCGGGTCATCAGCGCCCCATTCAATTCAGGGCGTGAAACGGCCTACAAATTTTGTTCAGAGGCCTCTTCTTTCAGGCTTGAGGTTCCTTTTCGTGCTGTAAATGTACCACACGGGACCCGCGGCCTTATTTCCCTTCCGAAGGAAGCAATACATAGGATTTTACGCCCGAAAAAATCCATCGGTACTGACCGAATTCGAACCCGAGATTTTGGGTTACCACTACACCGCCAGGACCGATACATGGTGAAGGATAGACACCTTCCTGAACAATGTATTTCGCTTTTATTGCATTTTAAACGTTTTTTTAAGATGTTTGCATTTACTTATACTACTATGTAAAACATCTAAAAATAAAATTTTAAGGCGATTTTTCACTATAAGAATATTTCGAACCGTAACCTTTTGGAAACATTAGATTTAAATATTTTGAGGTTACATAGAAACGATCTCTCTCCCTCTAATAGCGGCCCTGTGTGCCCCACTTTTTTAAAAACTTGCTAGTACCTGATGCCGAAGCATACAAACGCTCTGTTGCGCACATGATTCAAGCTATTAGAGGTACTCTATCTACAGCTTAACGTTTCTCATTCTACTAAACTTACCGCAAGGTCACTTGCACACTCTTGACAGCTCATTCTCGTCTTCATCCGGACTGTATTTCATTTTTACTTTTTTTTTTTTTTTATTTTCTTCTTACATGATTTCGTCTATTCGAGACTTTTAGGATTGCATTTCAGAAAATTAAGGATTTTTTCCACTTATAAGATTTTGATGTAATTACTCAAATACCGATGCCTAACCTGGTGATGGGTAAATTGCCTCGAATTAAAGGACTGAACAAAAATATTTCGTAAGTGACTATACAAACGCAAAGTTAACCAGGAGCTTTCAGTTGCTTTACACAGGAGATAACATTTTAACTGGCCATATGCATGAAGCGCAAGTACTCATCTAATATTCTGTTTATATTCTAAGAAGCCATTTATAAAAGTATATTGTCATTGGGTCGAAAGTTATGGTTCTAGAAACAATGCTCGACTAAAAGGCACAGTCACTTTTCCAGTATACTGTGATGTAATGAATTACGAATACTATAAAAACATATTTTAAAAAATGTGTAACGGTTAAATTACTCATTAACGAGGGGTCCATAAGTTTCTAGCCTCGTCTATAAGGATTATCGCCTTCACAAAAGTCTT
Organism: Metallyticus violacea; assembly: GCA_030762175.1. Lineage (NCBI taxonomy): Eukaryota > Metazoa > Arthropoda > Insecta > Mantodea > Metallyticidae > Metallyticus > Metallyticus violacea. The sequence continues at coordinate 59,059,167 of CM060844.1, forward strand.
AGCTAGTGTCATACCATATCTGTAATTGCAGCTATAGCTTCTGCTCTGCTGTGTTCAGTTGTTTAGATATAGCAGCATAAAGAAGGCAATGTGCAGAAGATTGTGATATGTTCAAAATGGAGTTTCGAGCTGTTGATAAGCTCTTCACAAAACAAGGACTTGCTCCAAATGAAATTAAACAGCGATTGGACGGTGTATATGGGGAAACATCCCCTTCATATTCTACAGTAAAAGAATGAGCCAAACTTTTTCGAATCTGTCGAGAAAGTATTGAAAATAAAGATCGTGCAGACCGGCCATTGGAGCTGCTCACTCCTGAAAACATAGCTCTTGTGGAAGAAGAAATTATGGAAGACCTGCGGTTCAAAGTTACACAAACAGCAGCAAGGTTGAACCTTTCTAGAACAACATCCCTTCAAATTATTCATGAATATCTGAATTTGAATAAGGTTAGTGTAAGATGGATGCCTAGACTTCTTTCCTCAGTCCAAAAGCAGTAACGTGTCATCTGTTGTCAGGAGTTTTTGGAGCTCTGCCGTGGCAACGAGAGAGAAGTTCTGCAAACCATTGTTACAGGAGATGAAACTATGGTCCTCTGCTGTGATTCCTTGTCCAAAAGAGAATCAATGGAGTGGCGTAAACCTGCCGAAGCACCGCCTCTAAAGGCCAAGGTCAGTCAGTCAACCAAGAAGATCATGGCCACAATCTTTTGGCACTGTAAAGGAATACTCTTCATTGACTTCAAGGAGAGGAACACCACAGAAAATGGGGAGTACTATGCTGGCCTACTGCACAGACTACGTGGTTCATCAAAGAGAAAAGACGAGGAAAACTGAGTGGTGGTCTGCGCCTTCTTCATGACCACGGCAACGCGCCTCTGCACACAGTTCTTGTTGCAAAGGAAGCTGTGAAGAATTGTGACTTCAAGGAGATCTACCATCCAACCTACAGCCCCGATTTAGCTCCCAGCGACTATTTCCTCTTCGCAAAACTCAAGAAGGACCTTTGAGGAAGGAAATATAAGTGTGACGAAGAAGTGCTGGATGCTCATTTTGTAGACAAGACTTCTGACTATTTTGGAGCGGGGGATTGAAATGTTAAATTCAAAGGTGTGAGAAGTATATTGCAAGTGTTTTCAGTAAATGAAACACGGTTTTTCTTTATCATACCTAGAAAATGGTTAGGCCGGAACTTATTCTTGTAAATGCGTCTAGTTCTAAAAAATTTGAAACATGGGCTGTTAAATGCAATGTATCCTAAATATTCAAAGATGCAAATATCGTAATGTTAAATTTCGTTGTCATCATGTTAAGACATTACTGAAAATGAATATTGTCCGGCTATACTCTTGCCGAGGGCTACGATTGGATCGTCATTGGACTGTAAACTTATTTGATAATCTGTCTCTGCTCACATTATCGGTATGCTGCCCGATTTCTATGTGCATATTCTTATACTGTTTCGCCTCTCAGACTACAGGGTTAAATCTTTAGAGCAACAGTACATTTCAAGCACATGGCGCAGCAGAATAAAACGGCACACTTGTACAAAGTTAATGACCAAGTAGAGATAACTGAAATCTTTCTTCAAGCATTCGACTCAACCTTGTTAATACATTTATGGCGTCTTCCTTCTCATGCATAATTAGAGTCCTGTTTTAGACATCCTTTGCAAGTCTTATACAGCTGCCTTGGTCCATCATTTCTAGTGGATCTTATGAACGCTGACTGGATTTTGCGGCAGCCTTCCAAATAGTTTGCCCTGGACCTTAGTCTGATCTTGGCGATTTGAGTCTTCAGGTTAATAGAACTGAGCTAACAATTCAATTGCTAACCAGGTGTGGTTTTTACAATATTTTTCGCCTAGATGTGTCTTTAATGCCTTGAGAGTTGTGCCTACTGGTGGTGAGTAAATTATAGTTATTCTTATAACTAGTAAGGTGTACATGCTTTTACTCCTTAATTAATTTGCTTCTAGATATTGAAAAGCACGACCAAATACATTATGTGCTTGATTAAAAAACACTTCCAAACCAGCTAAGTCAGATGTATAAATTGTTTTAAAGTTAACTTACAAAAACGCTCCGACTACAGAAAGATTCGAACCTTTGCCCTTTCAAAGGCCCGGGAATGACGTTATCTTGTGGAGGATAGCAAATAACCTGTTGAATTCTGAATTTCAACCACACCTTTTACAAATACGCCACAAGAGCAGAAATGGGTATTGCGGAATCGAAGAGCAGTTCGTATGTTGCACACACCGTACAGAAAACCATAATTCAATTTCTCAGAGGGGGATAAAAGGGTTAAAGAAAGGTTTCACGTAACCCAAGGCGCGTAAGCGGGACCGAAGGCAGTCATGTCCCTTTGGGCTTCGAGATCTCGCACAGAAACCTGAAAGCGAAATGAAAGAAATATGCGGCACAAGAAAAGTAGGAAATATGAGATCAATGGATTTCTGTTAGTTCTTCTAACAGCAAAAGAATTACACGTGCGCTCTTTGCCCCGTTCGCTAAGATGCTCAACCCTCACCAAAGAAACAACTGGGCGGACTTACGGAACTGGCCGGCTTGAAACGAAAATCGAAAGATGCTATTAACTCTTGCGTCCCTAGCTCAAAAGGCTTCGTCAAAAGCCGCGCAGGAGATCTTTTTCCTTCCAGAAATAAAAGCGAACGAATAAAAAATGTAGGGTTGTCAACAGGTTGCCAAGAAAACTGGCTCATACGCAAACACGTAGCTTCGAAACTTTGAGCTAGTCCATTCTTGTATAGAATCCCTCCAAACTCTTATTATAGAAACACGAAAGCAATACAGAGTTAAATTATTTCTTCCTACAAATGCAACCCATATTTTAGGCACTGATTATTCATAAAAACCCCTTTGCAAAAGAAAACTGCAATTGGCGACAACAAACCAGAGATTAAAAGGCGAGAGGGAGGGGGAACTAAATAGTTTTATTATTAAAATCACTACCATTACTCACTCTCGCCTTTCTTAAAAGCTTGCTCACACATCAACCCATAACAGTCTAAAGCTACGAAGATACATAAAAGAAAATTCTAAAATTATATTTAAAAAACAATCGTTACAATTCCAAAATTGCCGGGTGCCTAAAACTTAGTGAAAATTTAGTCCAAGTTTTCCTCAAATCAAGCGCAAACACGTCGACACTTCTTCCAACGAATCGCCACGGGTAGCCGAGGTCGTTAAGGTGCCGAGCGGGAGCGGGAGGGAGCCGGACGAACCCACCAGGAATGGAGTTTTTTCCAGGCTTTCCTCAGTTCTCATAACTGGTAAATGCCGGGGAGGTACCCTAAACTTAGGTCTGGACATTTCCTTCCTTCACCGCCTATGGTGCCTCAGCAGTAAAAACGAGCATTAAACACTTCCGGCGCAAGCTAGGACCGCTATATTGTCTATATTAAACTGAATATTCTTCTTGTTCAAGCCTGGTTTCCTATAGCCCCATGTGGGCCTTCGGCTTACCGCGACGACCGCTGCGTCTTCTACCCCCATCTCGCGATATCATTGGTAGAGTGCAGTATTGGGTATGTGATCAGCACACCGCCGGTCGCTATATCGCGGTTAACTACAACGAAGATTGCCACCTCTCCATCAGGTAGCTTCATAATTGTCCCCACGAGATTGGGACGACTCCGTTCCAGACCTTACTTAGTAAATTTCCTAAGCAGGTACGGGGAATCGAACCCGAACCTCCCGGTCAGCAGTCAGCAACGCTAACCACTAAACCAAGAAGGTGGTCAAACTCAATATTCATTTTCCGCAAACAGAGCGGCACCACAGTTTCAATCTTCAAACTTAAATCGTAAAAAATGGCGTTTTTTAAACTTAATTTACAGCTGCAAGCAGCACAAATGCTAATGTGATATTACAAACAAAAAGTACATACAGAGTGATTGGAATAAGATCCACACATTTGCTTATTTCTCCATTCAGACGGGCATATCTAATATCCGTTTTATTCCAAATTGAATGAGAGCTCTGGAAGTTTTATTCCGTGTCAGATGTTCAGGTTCCGGAGTTGGCAACTGTTTCCATAATTTTGAGTAATTCGCTATAGCAACTGCTGTATTCATTGCGAAGAATTACTGAACCACAAATTAGACTAAGGTTACGCACAGTGCATAACAGAGGGAATCTGGTGTCCACCGTCCCACTGCAAGGAATGCAATACTGGCGCCGCGCTGTTACTAAAGTTTAGAACAACTCGTATGAATGAGAATAGTATCGTTCATGTCCACGTTAGCCGAGGACGTTACAGCTCAATTGGAGCGGTCATTCATAAGTCATTAAGCCGTGTCGATTGCTGGAGATTTGGTACTAGTACTTAACACTAGAACACCGAATTGACCGCTTCCTTACCCACGTTTCTTACGTGGTTTATTCCGTAGTTGTAAGCGACAATAATCATCACTGCACAATTCATTGTAGCGTAGACGTGGATCTAAAATTTAGCTTTGCTTTTCATTTTCGCGTAGCTTTAATAGACTACTGTCACCACCATCACTTATAGCTGATTATAGAGGACGAAGGAATATCTAAGAGCGCTAAACGCAAAACAAGGTTGTATAAGGAAAACAAAACTAAAGGCAGTTGTTCCACATGTAAAAAATTTATATGCGGTTCTTGTATAATCAAAACCTCTGCAAAAAGTGCTATCTCTGAGAATGTTTCAATGTAACAACTTTCTGTATAGATATAACCTATGTTTGTAAACTGTCATTAAATAAAAAGTGTTACTACATAGCATAGAGCAAGCCCAATTCTAATACAAAGTACATTTTATTTTCGAGATAACATGCGCCTATACTTGAAATAAAAACTAAATACTTTTTTTTATTACTAAAACCCATTTAGCCGGAGATGGCCTATAAAAGATGAATAAAAGAATGCACGAACATGTGAGAATGAATAACTGAGTTAGCAAATAATTAAATGAATAGATAAAGGAATCTGGGGACATTAAGTGCTAAACATACGTGATATTTGAGCAAAAACGACGAATATAAAAACATCTGAAACCAGAAGTTCGGTTCAAATTGCATTGGAAACTGGTTCACAATTCAGATGCCACATTGTTCCCTCTACATCACTAGAGTCGTCTGGTAAGTAAGAAAGTCCATCGGCCCGAGTCAGAAGAGCACTTAAATATGTGATACTGCGCAGACACCAAGTGTATGCAAATTCATTCCGGAAGCTAAATACAAACACGAACCTGGTTTGCAATTTAGAAGCAAAATCATTTCCTCTATGCTGCAACAGTAGGCTAGAAGGCGAAAAGGTAAAGGGGTCAATAGTTTTCAGTGAGAAAAATGATTAAAAATGCATAAGAAAGTAGCAGCGTGTTAGGAAGTACTTGAAGCATCCAGAGAACTGCGGCCTACAGGGTTACAGCTGTGTAACAGTTGCAGGAACAAGATAAGCTAAATGAATGAACTAATGTCCTAGATATCAGGCGTTCACTTGCAAAATGCTGTCGCATGGTTCCTCTGTGAGGTTATGTCAACTCAAGGAGCATATGCATTTGATCTGTCCAAAATCTAAATGCCATTTCTGAAGCATCTGTCCCAAAGAGAGAAGTGGGTTCGCCTTTTCCGATTCGAATATGAATACTCTAATGTATATAAGAATTTTTATGGAGTTTGTTGTACAGCTGCATGATGTGGCACTGCCTCAAGATGGCGCCACGTGCCATTATCAACTTTAGTCCACTTCGACGACGGAATAATTTCCAAATAACGTTTCCCACTGACAATTTTTCTTATGGGATTACTTGAAAGTCAAAGCATACATAACACCCCACCCCCACGGATATTGGACAATATGAAACAGACCATTATATAAGAGAACCCCCTTGAAAATGGAAGGATGTACAGCTATGCTTTTATGAGAAATGAGAGTAGTTTTCAATATGTACTAGATAAGTAACCGATCTCTCGGATGTACTCTATTTTTGATTTGCACAAATTTGGTGGTAGCTTTTTCATTCTTGTTAAATTCAAAGAGCCTTAAACTTTACCTATCAAATTTTGTTTTCTTACAGTTACTCCCTTAAAACACATAAGGTTAAATAACAAATATTACTATAAGCCTTTGCGAAGGCTCAAAATATACCGTGCGTGTATTGTTTGTAGCGTAATTGCGATGGGCAGCTGTTTGATTGAAATATTTCTGGTTTTTTATATGCTCGTGTTTAGTATTAGTGTAGAAACGATGAAAAGGGTATCTACAGTGTTACGTTGTATATTAAATAAAAATTAGTTGTCATAAACAAGAATGAAACAAACTTTATAATTCTGTTTTGGGTCTTTGAGTGTAGTAGAAACAGCATGTGACTCTCATGAGTTCCTCATCCTCCCCTACTTCAAGATTCAGCTACTTTGCGCATCATTTTCCAAAAGGAAAACGTCATGTTTGTTATCTTTCAATTGGTGGCAGCAAACTTAGAGAAAGTCAAGAGCGTTTTTCTTATGATGCACAAGTAACCATTAACGGGCGATAAAAGCACCTTACGCTTCTTTACGAAGAATGCTACTTGTTTTATTGTTTTTGAATTGATGTATAGTTACGAGGGTAGGTCCACAAGTTTCCGGCCTCGCGATAAGGATTATCGCTTTCACAAAATCCTTATCTGTTAAGTAAATAATTGTAGCTGTAACTTCCGCTCCTGTGTTCAATTGTTCGGATATAGCTGCATAAAGAAGGCTATGAGTAGAAGATTGTGACGGTTCAAATTGGAGTATCAACTTCTTCACAAAAGGACTTACTGCAAATGAGATTATATGGGGAAGCATCCCTCTGATATTCTAATGTAAAAGAATGGGCCAAACTTTTTCAAATGGGTCGAGACGGTAATGAAGATAAGGAGCGTGCAGATCAGTCATTGGAAATGTTCACTCCTGAAAACATTGCTCTTGTGGAAGGAGAAATTATGGAAGTCAGGCGGCTCAAAGTTGCAGAAATAGGAGCAAGGTTGGGTCTTTCTAAAACAACAGTCCTTCCAATTACTCGTGGACATTTAAACACAAATAAGGTTAGTGCAAAGTGGGTGCCTAGACTTCTTCAGTCCAAAAGCAGCAGCCAGTCATCTGTTGTCAGGCATTTTTTGGAGCTCTGCCGTGGCAACGAGAGAGAAGTTCTGCAAACCATTGTTACAGGAGATGAAACCATGGTCCTCTACTACGATCTCTTGTCCAAAAGAGAATCAATGGAATGGCGTAAACCAGGCGAAGCACCTCCTCTAAAGGCAAAGATCACTCAGTCAACCCAGAAGATCATGGCCACAATCTTTTGGCTCTGTGAAAGAATACTCTTCATTGACTTCAAGGAGAGAAACACCACAGTAAATGGGGAGTACTATGCTGACCTACTGCACAGACTACGGGCTTCCATCGTCAAAGAAAAAGACGAGGAAAGCTAAGTGGTGGTGTGCGTCTTTTCCACGACCACGACAACGCGCCTGTGCACACCGCTCTTGTTGCAAAGGAAGCTGTGAAGAAATTTAGCTTCAAGGAGATCGACCATCCACCATACAGACCAAATCTAGATCCCAGGGACTAATTCCTCTTATAAAACTCAAGAAAGGCCTTCAAGGAAGGAAATTTACGAAAAAGTGGTGGATGCTGTTTATGTCCATTTTGCAGACAAGTTTTCTGACTATTTGGAGGGAGAGGGATTGAAATGTTAATTCAAAGGTGTGAGAAGTGTGCTGCAATAAAGAGCAACTATATTGAAAAGCGAAATATAGTTTTTGTCTTTATCATACCTAGAAAATGGTTGGGCTGGAAACTTATGGACCTACCCTCTAATTTTCGCCTTAAACTTCCAAGAATTGTTAAAGAATGCTAAACATGCACACCGCGGGGAATTTACAGATTAGTGTGAATATCGCACCTTTCAAGTTTACTTACGTTTGAAAGGAAGGCAAAGCATTTTATCCAGCCAAATATTTCAATAGCTCTGATCACAAAAGAGTATTGTTCTTGTCTGCTAGGTTAATATGCAACCTTCTCGGTTACGATAGGCAGCTTGTTTGAAGAGCGTCAAAAAAGCGAGAAGGCACTCGAACTTATTCAAAGCACGTCAAGCGTAGATCAAAGCCTTAACCGTCTCTCCTCTTCTGTGATCAATCTCAAAAGAACTGCTGCAATATCTAAGCTGAATTATGGTAAGCTACCGGGAAAAGATGACAGGAATAGCATTTTAAATGCTTTTAAAGTAGCTAGAAACACCTTTCATTGCCCAATCCAAGTTCCAAAAGCCAAGTAGGGTATGCCACAGTAATATTCACCACCATTATTTCGGCGTTTTGTGACAATACAGTTTTTCCACAAGCTGCTAAATGGCGAAAACTTTCCAGCCTCCATCTTTATACAGCATGCATAAATACACTATTTCACTTAGATATTTTAATTTTAAAAATAACACTTACATGCTTGTTTATATCTTCAATATTTTTCTACCTTCCAAAAAGTTAGCCAATACTATAAAAGCAACAATTTCACTCCATTTTTTTTTTTAAAAAATGCAGGTTATAAGAATTAAAAAATACTTTTGTATAAAAGATTAATTATCGGAAAATGTTTCGTATAAATACTCCAATAAATGAATGACGTCAAGGAGTGTACCATCTTTTGTCTAACGAAAGCACAAACGCGATGTAAACAAAAGTACGTCGTTAGTTCCCCTCCTTTGAAAATAGTTCACAAGATATCAGCTTAGGCCTGTTTAGGTTATTAATCAATAAAATGATCCATAAATAGCTATACAAGAAGGTTTCCAAGCAACAACCATTTTAATTGTGCACGAAATTGTTATACTTGTGACAATATAATCTAAGCGAGGTGTTTGGTTCAATATACGCAATTTGCTCTCCCCACTTCAGTCCTTGTGAAGTCACAGCATTTTTTCTCTTCATATTTCCGCCATTCCACGCGCGGAAGGATATAACGTTTGTAGACTGCACATTTCGTGCGTTACATCTTGTTCCTTGTAATGTTGGTACACTGTTTCTGGAACCATTTATCAACGAGACGGCGTTTCTCACTTTTCATGCGAGATAGTTTTGGAAGACAGCGGATTAGCGGATCTGAGACCATCTCTTGATAACCAAGGTCTGACACCCTTAAATGTTTCTAGTGTGGATTCAGAAAGTATATGGAACACCAATGGTTGATCTCATATTATGCAAACAGCTGGATAACTAGATAGAGTTGGTGACTATTTAAATATCTTGAAATGTTGGATCATCTCTGTAACAGTTTAAAGCATTATACAAACCGCTCTCTTTAGAGCTGCAAACTATTGGTTTTTAAAATTCTCCCATGTTGCCTACTAACTAAAACTTTGTACCCAAGCAAGTATTTTATTTCTTTTATTTGTATTTTAAACCAATACCTTATATTCAACAATGCCTAGACAAACAAAACGTGCGATGGAGATGAATATTGATGAATATTCATCACATGAATCTGATCTGATGAATTTAAGGCAGTTACGTGTTTTGTTACAAGAGAGCAAAATATATACTACTCTTAAATTATACCTTATTGTTCAATTTTCTCTATACCTCTTTATTAGTTTTATGTTCATTTTGCATAGATTTGCAAGTTTAAAGCGTTCTTATTACCCAATGCACCATTTTTTGACTAGAATTAATACTACATTGCGTTTATGACAAAGAGATAGTAAAGAACGTTCAATACTCTGCCATTTGCTAAAGAAAAAACATTAGCTGTTAATATGAATATGTATTTTACTACACATTACAATTACAGTTTTACAATATTTCTTTTGAGTGTTTGTTAATTCAGAATCCTACACAACACCCTGGTTGTTGTACATGGATTCTTAATCACTCTACATGTAATATCACGTGAACTTTACAAATACTTCCCTAAAGGTGATCATCTTCCCTCATTGTTACTTTATTACCTTCTTCCTTTGCTTTATCACTTTCCTCCACCACTTTTATCTTACTTTCCTTACATAATTTCCAAGTTTATTCAAGCATTCTTTTCTGCTAATCCCAAAAATCTTTAATGACAGAATTTCTGCCTGCAAATTATCTCACTTCTTGTCCATATTTACTCTCTGCATCCTTTGGTTTCTGTACATTCTAATATACAGTGCAAGTCCTTGTCTACATTAGCGCACAGTGGACACAATTCTTTGTCAACGTTTACCCCACCTAACATCGTTGTTCCTGTTTTTAACCCCCTTCCCATTTTGTCACAAGCCTTGATATATTTTTCCCTATTCCACTCTTTCTTCAAACTCCTATAATATATTCAAGTACTATTATCTCTTAGGTTACCAAATATTTCCTATATCTCTGTATTATCAAACCTTGCTTTCACTGTATTTCACGTGCCTTGCCCATTTTGTAACTTTAAACTATCTAGCTCTCCCAAACGAATTTCTCTAATAATTTCCTTTAATCTGCCTACCCAGCTTCCTTCCCACTTACCTTTTCCTTACACCCTCAAGCAGTCTTTGAGAACATTTCCTTCCTCCAATGATTGTATCCTCTGCCAGTATATCACAATGCGTTTTATTACTAGACCTTTTCTGCCCACCTTTCCTAGTTCCATCTCGACTAATACCAATATCATTTTACAGACTGCTCTATGAATCTGAACTATACATTCCCATCCTTTTTCTGTCCCCCATATTTCTATCCCATTCATTATCGATTCAACTGTAGCCAAATATACTTTCTGTAACCAGCTTACACTCATATTTGGTATATTCTTCGAGCTAGTTCTTATGCTACTGGTGGCTAGTTATCCCTTCCCTAGTGCAACCTTCCAGTTTTCTGTCCATTTTTCCATTACTCTTGAGCCTGACCCTCAAATAATCAAATGTTCTTTACAACTTCAATTAGCTGTTTATATACTAAACCATTTACTGCCATGATGAGTTAAACCTTTAGATGCATTCTTTACCAGTGACGAATAGTCTAAAACTATGAACCATAAAGTTATTTATTATACCTACTCATTAGAGCTACGGAATTTCAGAATATACAACATTAACAGAATGCTCTTAGAATGAATATGCTCCATCGCTAAAACAATATTTCTTAGCACAATTTTTTTGTAAAATCCCTGTACATTTATAATACTGCAACAATCCGTTTAGCATTCACTATTCAGACGTCTTCCTGTTATTTCAATCAAATGCTGCTTTCCACAAAGAATGCAAAACTACAACATAACCGTATTTCTTTACGGTTTGGCATCCATTAGTACAAACTCTCTACACCAACATACATCATACTGTACAGAGTACCCTGTCACTTTCATAATCCCCGCCCGTTTCCACCCCTGCTCTCAAATAATTCGCGTAATCGCCCCCAATTACCTACTTACACAACGGGAGCGCCCACAGAGCATTCTTTTGTAAACGGTTTCATTACATTAATTGCGCTTTTACCGCGAATTATGTTGTAGCATACGTGACAAACGGGTCGACTGCCGCAAGCTTAGCAACTATCTCCTCCCCTCTAAAGCGGCATCATCAATTAAAAATTCTGCGACACTAGTGCACATTCGCTGCGAACCACAAGAAATGCGTAAATGAGCGGCAAAATTCCCAAACCTCGTTTTCTGCATTATCTTATTTAATAGATTGTGACACAATGAACGAAATAAACAACTGTGGTTTGTAAGTTTTGGAGTTTCGGAATACAACTAAGCAATCCCATGCTATCTTAGTTGCAAATTATTTTTTTTCGAGAGGAACGTATAGTGAACACGGCTTAAGTAAACTATTCATTCTTTCATACTTTGTACACCAATACATCTCTTAACGCTAATCATATCCGGAATATTTATTTTATAACAATAATATTGCTCCAGGCAGTTACTGAAATTCTGAAAATTTAACAATACATATACTCCTTTCTGACTTGCCTTCTAAACCCAAGATCCCAGGTTCAAACCCGGCCAGGGTCGATGGATTTTTTCGAGCGTACAAATCAAAGTATGGATTCCTTGGGAAGGGAAGTAAAGTCGTGGGGTCCGGTGTCGTAGATTTACGGCACGTAAAAGAGCCTCAAACCTGAAAGAAGAGACCTCTGAGCAAAGTTTGTTTTGCGCCCTGAATTGAATAGGACGCTGATGACCTGAGACGTTAATCAGCGTCCGTAAATTAAATCAATAAATAAGCAATAATAATAATAATCTTTCTGACTTGTTCTTCAAAGCATTCGAGATAACATTTTACCACCTCTATACGTAGTCTGCATACACATTCATATGTTTTAATTTATCTCCTGAATTTCTGAACATTTTGGACTTACAATTAGAACGAGAAATCATGATTTCAATACTTGCCAATACTATAAATGCAAATGAAATTCCTATGTTCATTTTATAATCTCTGAAACATACCATGCATATTATATATATATATATATATATATATATATATATTAATTTAGCAAGGAATAATTATTAGGTCCTTCTGAAATTATACCTGACGTCATAGTAATGTTATTGATTAACTTCGGAAAACTTTTGAAGCACGTGAAGAGAACTCAGGCTGCACCATCAACTATTTGTGCTTGTTTGAAGAAAACATGAAAAGTGAAAAACGCTCAACATTGTAGAATTCTTCTATAATGCTTTTGCGCATCAAAAACCTTCCCCTTTTTGGATTGTGATACGTGGGTTCTATACGACAAAGGCAAACGATCGGCATAAAGGCTGAGCCTCGATGAATCACCGAACAACTTCGCAAACCAAAATGACACCAGAGAAAGGTTACGGCGACTGATTTGGCTGGTTAAATGCACTGCAATCTTCTGCATGTGGTGAAGAAATTACGTCAAAAAAGAATTGTCAAGAAATAAGTTAAAATGCATCAGAAACACCCAGAAACAGAAATAGTTAACAGAAAAAGAACTTTTCTTCGTGATAACGCCCGGCCACAAATCTCGCAAAGAACTCCAGAAATTTAATGAATCAAGGCTACGAAATTAAACAAATTAAATGGGTTAATAACCTATGTACCTATGCTATAAGATAAGGACCCCTCCATATATGAAAGTTCAGTGAACTGATACCAGCGGCGCATAGCGAGTTTTTAGCCAGTTGACTACATAACAGGGCTTGGAGAATGTACGTGTGCTCATGGGAGTACATAAAGTTTTGGTTAGCAAAAAATTTATATTAAGTAATAAATTAATTATTTTAAAATAATCATTATATGGTTGCCATATGAATATATTTTAATTCCTCTGTATTGGTTAAACTCAAATATATATTTTATGATCGCTAGATGGTAAAATATTCCAACGAGATGAAAAAAGGCTCAAGTATGGAATCAACTTGTAAGTGGAAACTCAAAGAATTAATTTAACTTTAATTAATTTCTAAAAATTCGTAATCATATTAAAAGACATGTTATATGTTACATGATTATTTTTAAGTTAAAAATTAATCCGCAACACGTATTAAAATTATATTATACTTAACTACTTAACTGATTTTCTGCAAGCGTATACAGTTGAGAATTCACAATACACAAACTCGTGTTTGACTTCCTGAGACAGTGCTAACTTCCGTCTTGTTTTATATACAGGGTGTCCCGTTAAACTTTCCCACCCCAAAATGCCAAATCTGATGCGTGAAATGAAACAATGTTTCAAATAAAGGTTTTTTTTTACACCATAAGGTATTTGGGGTGAACAAGATAATTGGGACGCCCTATATATAAAATCGTTATTTCCTTAACGGAACATGTATTATTCCTTCTGAACTATATTCACTGTGACATTTAGTTATCAATCATGCGCAAGAAAACGCGTTCATCAGAGATGGCTGCTGCAGATGCAATAGCGCAGAATAATGATACAGATGAGATAAGAGTGCATGACAGAAGAAATCAAAGTAGCCGGAGGAAGTATGTCCGCCACGCCACAATGCCTATGCATGACCTTGGAAAACTGCAAAAGATAGAGTTGGGAAAAATTATGTGTCAAAGATTATTATTATTATTATTATATTTTATTATTATTAATATATTTTATTATTATTCTTTTTTATACATTTTACTAACCGGCCGTGCAGTTTGTTACCACCTCCGCTCCACCTCGAAACCGTCGGGACTATTCGATCTGTGACAGTGCTAGAGCGGCCATGACCCCCGCCCCTACAATGTAACGCGGGGCACTGCGGGTGGCCTGGTAATAACATAATTGAAACTATCCCGAGCAAATGGTGGGAAAGCGATCCAATAGTTGTCTTGGCGCTAAGGGAAACCGCCGCTTGACACACTGCTGCCGATGTTTCCGCGTGTTTCTGGCAATATGGATTGCGCCCTTTGTTAATCAAAGGTTCCCCAGGATGCGTTTCTATGGAGTCAACAGCGTTATTAAATCAAATTCCACAAATTTCACACATAGCTGCGGTAACTAAATCCGTTTCATGAGGGATGATTTATGCCCTAAGCATGAATTTTGTTATCAACGAAGCGACATTCTACACGACAATAGTACAATGCGCTGTTGCAGTGCAGTCAAAGGGTTTTGACTAGGCTATAACATCGCATACATTTAATATGTAACTTTTGTAACAATTTACCAGTGCCCAGAATTAAAAAAATACACAAAAAGAACGTAAAAATTACTACGCAATACAAGCTTAAGTTTGCAGATGTAAACAAAGCTTATGTTACACAAACGTCGAAGTATGAATGAACAGTGTTTTAACGCCCGTTTTTGCTACAGAGGCACCACAGGCGATGGACGCTGATAACACATGAAATGAAATATGTTGGGAAAGGGTTTATTTTTAAGGAAGGAAACGTTCCAGGCCTAAGTTTAGGTTAGCTCCCCGCATTTGCCATTTATGAGGACTGAGGAAAACGTGGAAAAAACCTCAGTCAGGGAGGACGGTCCTGGCGGGATTCGAAGCCCAGACCTCCCGCTCACGAGTCCGCGATTTTAACGAACTTGGTCACCCGTGGCAGTAAACCGTCGAAGTGAGTAACCCACATTTTCAGGTTTTTCACATTACTACTTACTATGCTAGTTGCAAAAGTTAATGGCATCAATCCATGCGCATAAGGGAGTTGCCAAACTAAGTGGGTGTGTGCAGACGCAAACACTAGATGTCAGAGCAAGCCCCAATGACTCTTTTTATTTATTTATTTGAGTTTTTGAGAATTAGACACTTGCTCTATACTCTGGACAAATAATTCTTAATATACGTTGTACTCATTACACAAATGTTCCTTATTTGTCTACGCCACATTTTGCATTTTTCTACTATAACACATTAAAACTGCAAAGCCCATAAGAAACGCGTTAAACTGACCCCACGTCCCCCCCCCCCCCAGAGAGAAGGCTATGACTCGTGGAAAATATGACAGCAATACCAGCAGGTGTCTGTGTTGCAATTTCAATCGCGATCGGTGGATAAAGAAAACTGTTTGTTTACTGCAGAGTAGCCAGAATTCAGCTGGAATCAATGATGAATATGTCACTAAATACACCAGAAATTTACACGGGCATATTCAGAGTTTCAAGCCCTTACTAATTGTTATATTCCCTTAATTGTATTTTAATGTTTTTTGCACCGTAAAATACCTGTATTGTGCTCTAATCTAATGCAGGCAGCAACCATGTACAACCCTACAATACGGTAGGGCGGAGATCATATATGATTACATGCTATGCCTTCATATGTCATTAAAGTTTCATCTTAGATGTCAGCCCATGGATTAATAAGAACAGCCGACCTCTTAAATTAAACAGTTTTATTTTACTGTTAGGGCTAATATCAAACATAAATCTCGCATTAAGACAAAAATGTTTTAATGATTTACAATTACACTGCAGTCCTCTACTTTTGAAATTGTATTTGCTTAATTTAAGAATTCATAATTACTGTGTGTTAAACATTTGTGTAGTATACTTTGCCCAGTGGAAGGCCATAAATTGTATGTTAGGTTATTATCGATAGGAACTATATCCTTGTGTTTGTTATAGAGTATTATTTGAATATAATTTAACACATATTTCACAATAAAAATTTAAATTAAGTTAACATGTTCTCATTTTAAAAAAAAAGTATAAGGGGTGCCCCGAGTTTCTAGTCTCATTCACAAGGATGCCGCGAACATAATATGGTTGGGAATCACTGGACTGATTATAAGAGTATATGTAAACAAGCCTTATTACTCTCCATGCTGCTGAAAGGATAGGTTTTCGGGTGCTTGTATGATTTACGTTTCAAAATTCAAACACAACTCTAATTGGATGAAACATAAACTGATATGTGATCTATAGCAAAGGAGCATACTATTCCCTATCATAATGCCACCCCCCCCAAAGCAGGATTTAAATATAATTGTACGATAATATATCATATGACCCACAAATTAAAAAGCCAAACTTCGTCTCTTTCACCCAAACCTTGGCACCAATTGAGAAAGTGATGAAAATTTAAGAGTTGCACATATCCAGTGTACAAGAGTATAGTTTTCAGTTAATAATGACAGGGATAATACAAATTCTATTCAAAACCACTTTATTATTATTAAAGCGACTCATTGCTTTCGAATTAAAAAAAATGAATATTTTTTCTGTTAATCTTAATATAAAAGTAAAGGAATTTTAATGAATGCTGTTTTAAATTATAGGTTAACAAAACATTAAAAATCACATGATACAGTGCTTTCGGACAGGACAAGAGTACCGTGCTCCGCAGAACCTTAACTAGACATAAGAATTCTGAAGCACTTTATACCAAGTTTGGAACACTGAAACACAAGAATGAACTACAACAATTGATTAGCGACAGGCGTAAGAGGAGATAGTTGTTTATAGCTCGTAACCCACTGTGAACTTTCACTTGTCTATAATCAAATACTAACATAACTTCATACCTCTTCATTCTGATTTTAGTACTTAGAAATGCCCGTGACTACTTATAACTTACCCTAGAGGATACAACGAGATTGCAAAAGATCCCAGACCTTGACACTGTGAAAGAGCAAACCTTAGATGTGAGCTTTTGAGCCCAGCTGCGGTTTATAGTTAACTGCGCAGAGAAAAAACATTGAACTCACACGATATATAGGCAGATTATGATTCCTCCTGATGGGCTGTCTTTGAACCCAACAGAAGGCATATTGTATTCTAGAACAAAATATCCTGAATAACGCCCTAATCTTGTCTTGAAGGTGTAGGATGCCCATTCTTATGTAAAAATGAAGGCATCTATAAGCAGTTCCAAACAGAACAAACATTTTATTTTGTTAATATATAGCAAAGATAAGTGCGAAAATGCATTATATGTAATGCTGAATACACAAGTTGCGGAAAGTAGTTTGAAACATTACTTTCAATGTTGATTTATCATAAATGCATTCTGGATAAGAAGTTAGTAATGTAAAAGTAATTCAGCTTAAAAGATAAGAAAAATAATATAACACGAGATTCAAGTAACAGGGTTTAATTCAATTATTAGTATTAAACCTCTATTTATATAATCTAAGAGGCAGTAGTTATGAGCTGCCACCCTCATATATAATTAGATTGATTGTAGCAAATAATTTTATGTAACTTCGTTATCACCATGAGTGTAATGTCATTTCCTTGTACAAGTGTTGAGATGTGTGTAAAATGTTATTTTCTCGCAAGTGTGCAGAAAGCTACTCCAGCCATAAAATCTGACCTGGGAATTTCTGTAGCCTGTTGTACCAATATTTGTAAAGAATCCTTGAGCAAAATGTTTATTAGTATTCTGTTAGAGAATTTCTTAAGCAGGGTAGACACCATAAAACCTTTGGCGACTGCAGGGATGAAAAGACAGGCCGATAACCTCTTAAAGGGAAGAAGCCAAACGCTTGAGTTCATTCTACATGGAAAAAGTCACGTAGACCATGTTTATTTTTAGTTCGCAATTTTGTGGCCCGCAGTTAGTTTTGCAAGACTATTCAGCGAGGCAATATCAGTGGAAGGACTTTCTGAGTTCTCTTCAGTAGTGGAAAGCGATAGTTAGTTTTGGAAAAATATTAAGTTTTATTAGTTAAGTCCAATAGTGCAATAGTTTATGTACAATAGTGTGTGAACCTTCCATAACGAAAAAATATTATTAATCTCCAAGGCTCCTTACCTGATGGTCACAGGATAACCAGCAGCAGCTTCAACAGCCGTGGCCAAATATAAGTCAGCGGACATATCATTGGAGAGGAAGAATTATTATTACCCCTGAGAATTCACCAAAAAATTTTCCCTACATCCATTACATATTTAATTAACCATCCTCCTCTTTATTTAAAACCGCTGCATCTATCCATCTATAAAGCAACTCCAATGTATACATTTTGTGAGAAAGTTAAAAGCATTTCTGATTTGTGTTTTATGACATAAAAATTGTTCATTTGAAGCTTTCGTGGTCTAGTTTGCAACTACTAATCCGGAGATCCTGGACTTAATTCCCTGCCAGATCAAGCTGACCGGATAAGATTTCTTCGAAGTTTTTCTTTACCCTGAGAAAATGAATGTCATGTAGCTTTAAGGCGCCAAGGACCGCGAGCTCATTTACACCATCATTAATTCATTTCATTCCATTCTTTCCTACAGATTACAGATCTACACAATTTACAGAGGTGGAAAGGAGGGAAATAATCTCTTCTACATTATCATTATCAGTGGGGCACTGAGAAATGGCCCTACAAAAATAGAATATGTTATTAATTTAAAATCGAATGGAAAATATTAATCTAGATTATGATCTAATCTGGAATAATATCCTGTAATGTACTAATACACCTATAAATACGATTATGACTTGTGACAACGCTATATCAATATATCAATAAAACAACACAGGCTACTTTTATAGCACTCACAATTAAAACCATCAAATTAGACTGGATTCGCTATGGTATTATGGAGGAGGGGGAGAATGAAATGGCATTGTTGGCCAGGGTCAGTGAGGTACGTAAGTAGACGGGAGTGTCTAACATTATTTCCACATAGATCCCGACTCTGCGGAGCTCCTTACCAAGAGCCGGGGCTAACACCTTTCCAAAAACGCAAGTCACCGTTATATCGCACACGGCACCTGCCCACCGCGAATGGCGCTTTGACCCTGTAACGGAACTAATAGAATTAATAATTAATTAATTAATGGGAGAATGAAAATATCGCACAGACAAACTCAAAAAGTCAGGATGTCTGGGTTCCAAGGGATTTGAATGTGGTACTTTTATAAATGCCAGTCCCAACTACGCAATTAGCTATTTTTAAGCAACACTTGAGACACTCAACAGGCAGAGAAATGGTCTATGTATAAACTTAGACTAAAGGTCGTATTCTACCCTGGAACGCAAAACGCAAGGTACACAGACAGCTCTCAACCTCGCACAGTAGCTGCAAGTAAGGCAAATGGAAACAACGTGTACTGCAATGCACTACATCTTTCCGCGCTTGTTCCATTTCTCTCTCCCCTCTTCCTACATCGCCCGTGGGTTCCCGCACCAGTGGTTATGAATTTGACTCCTTCCCTTAGCAGGTTGCACTGACAGCTTCACGTCTAAAACCTGCTTAAATTAACCACGGTTTGCCGGAGGTTTCTGAACAAATTCATATATTTCTTTCTTTCCTTCCGTTTCCTTCTCTTATATGTTTCACATTCTGTCTACATTGCACAAGATTATGCGAACTAGAGAATCCTCTTCAAGTTGCAGAAGAATATTTCTTTGACAATTTCTGCGTCACATGCAATACGAGAACGTTCACATCCTTTCCTCAAGCGATTAAAGAAAAATTCTTGGCTCATCCGAAGAGTAATCACATTTTCAGTCCGTGGGTATTATATATATAAAAAAAAAAAAAAATGAATATATATCTCGTGCCCTCAATTCGCTACGCAATCGTAGTTTGTATACACTAGCAGAAGCTGGATGGCTTTTAGTGGATGCGTGATTTTCGTAAGACTGGAATTAAGTTCCGCTGACACAGGCAATTCACCCTGCTCACTCATGTTTATCATTTGCATTTCTGTAGAAAGAAAAGGTTACACGTTCTACTGTGTATTTATGTACTGTGAGACATTCCGACAATGAGATGTATGTTAGAGACGAGCAAATCATTTCAAAAGAATTCCGGTATATCTCATTTGGAGCATCAACTGCGATAGTCAGTGTAATATCAATTACTTTTACCACCAGTAAATAGGGAAGTCAATAACTTTAACAGGTAGAAATATGTATAGAATACGTTTCATATTACAATTATAAATATCATAGTTTCCCACAACACAAATTCACACATATTATAACCTATATCCTTTAACTTGTAAATACTATAATAACACACCAATTTAACATTTGTTTCGTTTTTTAAATCAACAATGCTGTTAGAGATGCGGTATAAAATTGTGAATAATGCATATGATCCAAAGCATGAAGCAATACTTTTTGTAGAGGAGCATGTTGTACAATGATTTAAAAATAAAAACGCTTTTTAAGTTATTTGAGGCGTTTTTATTATTTGATTTATAAAGCTTGTTCTAGGTAAATGAACCTGTTCCAAATCGCTAATATTATTCCTTTATGCTAAAGAGAAACCCACGATAATATTGAACAAACACTTGACTGACCCGTATAACATTCAAACGGAATTGGACAGCAATTTATATAAAGACACGTGAATTAATTCAGTCAGGTTTCCTTCGCCTAATGCTTTCGTTCTTTTAACGCAGCACACACATCAAAACTAGTAGTCTGAACTATAAACATATAAACAACGCTAGTTTTATGTTACTCTGTCGTCAACTTTCAATTGTTCTCCTTAATGCAATAACTTCTGTCGCATACGATAACTTTCTGCAAAGAACACAAACGTTGCACCCTGACCCATTTTAATCAGTTGTAAAATAAATTGGAAGATATTGCTGGTCATTCTTCCTCAGTATAATGGAAGCATTTGTTCGTTCACTTCACAGAGCGCACAAACCTCATGTACTCACAATAAGCTTTATCCGTTAGTTTGTGCGGCGAGGCTGTACTTTCATATAAAGCGGCCATTACTTCCGTTTCCTTATGAATTATGGAAGAAAAGTTAGCAGTTTCTCCTTTGCGCAGCTTTCCTAATGACTCCATGCGTCAACTCCTGACCGCAAGATACACAATACACTGCCGGGCAGTATAACTGTCACACGCAAGGGGCCGCTACTATTTTTACTTCCCTTTCATTCTCCTTATAAAGCGTGCCGTTCTATGAATGCCAGGTGCATAACTGCTTTTGTATTTCTGTACCTTGGATGAGCAACTATTTACCATTCCATGAGATAAGCTATACGAATTGAATTCAAAATGTAGAAACCCAATGTTGCAAAACCAAGCCAAATTAGAATAATAGTTTAGGGCGTCATAGGGTTTTCACCTCTCGCTGAATGGAAGAAAACAGTACCGGGTGTTTAATAATTATGGGACAATAGATTGCAAAACTCTCCAGCAAGCTAAAACAAATATGTACATTGCAACATAAATTATCTAAAGCAAAGGTAATCTATTATTTCAGTTGTAAATTTGTTTTATTTACGGACGCTCTGTAACATCTCAGGTCATCAGCGTCCCCATTCAATTCAGAGCGTGAAATGGCCGACAAATTTTACTCAGAGGCCTCTCTTTCAGGCTTGAGGTTCTTTGTTGTGTCGTAAATATACGACCCCGGACCCACGGCTTTATTTCCCTTCAGAAGGAAGCCCCATAATTAGGATGTTTACGCCCGAAAAAAATCCATCGATCCTAGCCGGGTTTGAACCCGCGATCTTGGGTTTAGAAGGTTACCACTACACCACCAGGACCGACTCTCTATTACTTCTAAGAGCATTAGACTTTTGAAATTCTCTTAAAGTTTTGCAGTCTGACGACTTGTGGCAATGAATTCCAGGGACGGGTTGTGGTTACAGTGAAAGAGATTAGTAAAATAATGGTATAGAGGTTTTGAAAACCAGAAAATGTGTAAGAATATTTGAACAGAAGTATGAGATATCTCTTCGGTCTTTCAGAGGGAAGCTGATAATATGGTCGAACCGCACATATAATGAGCACGCTGTATTTTTACATTAGGTTAAGAGTGAAAGTCTGTTAACAGAAAATCGCAGTAGACAAAGTGAGGGATTGCACAAGGTACGGTAGTATAAAACCTACAACCAGAACGTCTGTGAATTTCATTGTACACATTACAAATGCCAGCAAATACCAGCGTTATCATTTCTCTGCTGCCTCAGTCACGCGACCAAGAATTGTTCGCTCAAATCGATACACCTAAAGCCATCAAGCAAGCGACGAACCGGGTGAAGTGAGACGCAATGTTTCCGGAAAGTGACGCAGGCAGCATTCATCTGCTGCATCTGCGTCTTCGCGAACGTTGTTTTGCATCTGAAAAAGCACTCCTTATATATGCCCAAGCAAATAATTAAAGATGTAATACAATTATTGTGAACACCATGCCACGCCGTTACTTAAAAATTGTTTTCAATACGAAATACTCAATTTATCAGCATTCTATAATGTATTCTCTAAATTATTGTCATATATTGCACTAGAAGCTAAAAGTAAAGGCACTTTTGATGTGCTTAACAGCACTTAATGGCGAATTTGGAATAATTCTATTTTGTTCTACCTTAACCTTTGTACGTCAGTATTTAATGGCAATAATATGTAAGTAGAGAGGATTTAAGTGATCTGAATCATCTGGCCCAGCGTTTTAAACTAGGAAGAATCCAGATTGACCACGTGCTTAGTAAATGAAAATAAACTGAGGTCACTATGTACAGTTCAGAACCAAACACCCGCCCACTGAAACACAAGTTCTAATCGACCCCGAAATCACAGCAATTTACACTGGACATTGGAAAACCTGTGTTCTAAATTATAGGCAGCTCGACGTGCCTCTGCCAAAAAACATCATAAACACAGCAAATCTTATTACTTATTGCTGAATACTTTAATACTAACGGAAAGCATCAGGAGCGACCCATCAATAGGGGCCAGTTCGCCCAAAGAAAATATCATCATTATTTATCTCTTCTACTATCAACTTTTAAAACAAAACGTAAACGAAAACAGCGATTAGTTCTTAATTATATCTTGCACAATAAAGGCATTTCCTCTCTACTGTAGTAGCGGTAACACGCGGGTCTTCGGTTAGAGAGGGAAGCTTACATTTGTCTTTCTCCTGCTTATTTCTGCGTTCTCTTGGGCCAGCAGGAAGATAGCCCATATTCTCTCTTTTCTCAGGAACCAGATGTTGAGGGGTTACTGACACCACGCATAACTGACTAGGGGTTGTTTTCACACTTTGTGTGGGTGGCTTCCTCATTGTTTGTCTGTTGTAAGCTGACTTTCACAGTATTAACAGTTAAGTTACAGAAAATTGTATCTGGTTTATGGCAATGAATAAAGTGAACGTTTTGGACTTTATCAACCAAAAGCTATGAAAGCTTAAGCAGCAAGATGGCACAAAATTAAGAACGTTGTTATTGTTTGAAAAATCATCTTAGCTGGCAGGAGTGAAGTGAGAAACGTATCTCGCCTACATGAATGAGATTAGAAAAGAAATACATGTCACAATTTGTTGTGATATTACGATAGGTTAGTGCGGGTATACCGGTTGAAAGATTTATAAAATCCACTGATGAAGGCTTAAGGCGTACTTTAACAGCTGAATTCCTTGTAGTGCACCTCAATTTTCACATGGCATCCTTTCACTAGTTTATCGACACTACCACGAGAAATCTACCTCAGAAGCATTCTAGGCAAAAAGCTGGCACCAGAACTGAGTTACCACCCGAGTTCTGTTAATCTGAATATTTGAGGAGTGCACGTGTGCAAAAGACCTTGTTAAGCCATACTTGGATCTCAGGTTTCTCACAATCAATAAGTCCTATTTGTCTTTTTGTTCTACTGCGTTGCTTCATAGACGACCAAATGAATGCATCATCTCAACTTACCACTTTTACCCGCCAATCTCAAAACTTTCGTCATGTTCTTGAACACTCACCTGCAAAGAGAGAAAATAATAATTAGGGTAAAATAATTAAAATTTAATATCACATTGATGATAATGTGAAAGTGAAGTGCGGATAAGTTTGTAAACAAAGACTGAATAAATGTCACTGAATAAATGTTATTACCAAATTGATTCATAATGTTATTAGTGAATATAAGATTAAATTACCTTACAGTTAACAGCATAATTCTTTTTGAGAGTTCTTATCGAGAGAAACGATTTGTGATTTTCACGACTTACAATAAATTCTAATTCACATAAAAGTAAATACTCGTATGTCAAACAGAGGCCAAAATGTAGCCTTGCCTCGCGATGAAATTGTCACACAACTCCCTTGGTGTCCCTCCATTTCTCATCACTACCGTAGTTACAGCGGAACGGGAGATGTTCTTCTTTATATGTTTTGCGTTGCCATTTGATATGCTGAAGCCATTCTCACAAAGATTAATGACAATAAGTGCTTTAGGTACATTTTACTGCTTACGGCTGTGTAGAGTTTACAGCTCTGGCGACATGAGACAAACAGGCGACATTCCTAATCAATGCTCAAACCCAAGCATGCTTATCAAACACTATATCACAACTCTAGGATATGACACAGCTGTTAGGCTTGTTCTATTGCACACACTTTCCTTATTCCCTCAGCTATCACGTGGAAATGTTGGCAATCAAAGAAAAATTTACGTAAAGCAAAATCTAAAGAACACAGTGTCAGCTGTTGAGATCTCCCACCAATTTCTTTCTCCTTCAGGCAAGCTACATTTAAAAAGCTTCGCGTACTTGCAAACTTTCCTGAAGTTTTCCTACAGGTTTCCACATATTTGTTTGTACCTTCTGTGTTATTTACTGAAAGTTAAATTCTTCCAAAGAGTTTTAATCAGCCAATTTGTCAAAGGATGCGGCGACAGAACTGCATCCGCGATTAAGTAATCGCAGAAGGGCTGTATGAGTCGGGAAGAACGGCGAGGTTTACCGAAATGCAACCGTTTCTTGACAATGAAGTACATTCGTTTGGACAATTACAATACCGACAAACCTTGATGGGCATTTCCCCTGGAACTGTGATTACAGTCATTCCCCTATTTGATACGCATGAGGTGTGTCAGTATTCGCTCAGGAAAACAACGTTGTTACATCTCTGCAATCTCTTTCGCTACTGTTTAGTGGCAACTGAGATCGGATGAGGAAGTGAGAGTAAAAAAGTTATTTATTTATCAGTTATTAAAGCACCCACAGATCTTTTTAATAATATAATAAATAAGAATTACTCATAGTTTCTGCTCAATATTTGATGTACGAAAGTAACATTAAAATGCTGGAGAACTAGCCGATATCTCCTGGCAACGTGATACTGTTTAGACAGCGATAATAATAGACGCTCGGAATTCCGTAGGATGAAGTGAGGTTATTCAATGTAAAGAGAAAAAAAACAGGTATAATCCTAAAATAAAATCTGCTAAGACTAGCAAATATTTGGGCTAATTATTCTATTCCAAAAGTTACATTTAATTCAAAATAGTCTGGAAAATTTCACTAAAATCCCTTAGTCCCATTTCTTATGGTTCTGCACAAAGAGCTACGAAAGTGTTTAGGCTACAACTAAAGTCATATAATTTCATGAGCAGATGTCAGAAACAAGTGGAAAATTAAAGCAGAGAGTTCCAGCATCTCCTTGCGTGACAAGTTTGATTAGATAATGTATTGTGCATAAGAATTTATTAGACAGTCACTCCAGTGCTGAGTTGCTACGCCCGCCCTCTCGCCCCGGCTGGTCATTAATGATGACCTACCAGCCGATGCAGTTCCCCTGCAGCGCCGGTTATGAGATATCTGGATGACCCTATAACTCACACTGATGAATTACAAAGATTCAGTTTCACTTAAGGCTGGTATAAATAAACACAATGCGAGGATTATCCTCATTTAGCCTTAGAATTTTATTGCACAAACCCCGTCAATGCCCGTTGTAGTATTACACAGAAAGATGAGCTTCAGAAACAACTTTCGATTGCCATTATAACATTTTGTATCATTCTAAAACGGAGTATTAGCGATATCTTCGGTTCTATCATTTGTCTAAGCACTTTTTGGTAGCCAAAAACAACTCATATTAAAAGCATTTGACTCACTATATTGACACGTTTTAGTCCATAAGCAAAATCTCCTCATAAGCACTTCTTAACCTCACGAAACAAGCAGACAATGCTCACCAATGCAGTAAAAGCTTTCAAGAGCATTAAGTAATACCTGCTCTTTAGTGATCAAAGCTCTATGGTTACAAAATTGTTCAAACTGAGACGGGATCTCCGAAAAAGTCAATTGCTGCTATTGCCGTTAACGCCTTCAGCCATCTTTTCTGGTGTTCCACCGTGACCAGGCATGCTTTCCCTCTAAATTTTATGTAGACAGACCCAACAAGTACAACTAGAGTACAGAAAATGCGTTTACAACAGTCGCAGGTAGCAGCTTTGGTGCTTAATGTGTTCAATGCCGATGAAATATTCTTTCCAAAGCGACACGACTCATGATTTCGTCAATGTTAGTACACGTTTTATACACGGTCACACCATTATAAATGTACAAGCCTAAGGAGAAAAATTTTCCTTCAAGCATGACAAAACTGTACATTTTTATGCTTTATATTCAACGCAGGATTTTTTCCCTACCCTTCACGGTTATTTCAACGTTCGCACTCGCACTGCGGAAAAAGGAAACACGCATGAGAGCGTACAAAGGTTACTTTCCTCAAGTGCATATCAGTTCAAGGGCATTACAGTACTGCAATCCAGAGAATTTTTTTTTTTTTTTTTTTTTTTTTCCTCCCAGCAGTTGATTCTTGCAGGTCTTCTATGGGATACGGCTCCCCTGAACAATCTTTACACAATTAGCTTTTATTCTCTGGAACTTTTTTTAAAATACTGTTGCATATACGTCACTTTATTACAATTATTTATGATGCAAATGTTAAAAACAGAAATGTGCTTTTAAAATGTATGTAATACTCTAATTGCATGTTGACCTGATTTCGAAAACGACGTGAACAATATAAGAATTATAAAATACTTAATTTGTATCAGTTTAAACAAATTAACAACCGTCGCACTCTGCTCCCAGATAAGGGATATTCCGTTTCGGTCTCACATTTTCGCTCCTTTTTCATATCGGTCGACAGGTTTGTGTTTTAGTATTCCATTATTGTCACTCTTTAATCATGGGATATCCATTTTTCTGTATATTTTATTCTTCACTGCCTTCATCTGCAATTCATTCCTGATGTCATCATTTCTGTTGAAACTTGCCTGTTTATTTGTTACTGTAATACTGGAATTGTGATTACAGTGTAAAATGAAAGCTGGTCTCTTTCCTGGCTTGTCTTTTTCACTGTTATAGCTTGGAATTCTTTAATGTTTTCCACATCACATCCTAAATATTTAAAAAAAAGTGTTATCCTTACTAATATTATGTTATCTATTACACTTTCCCTCCTGATGAGGTATTTTCCGTGGAATGTCATTACTTTCGTCTTTGATTATTGATTATTTTATGCCATAATCTGTAGCTTTTCTTCCGTCTTAAATATTAGAACGTATTCAGCAAAAATCAATAAATGAAAACACCTACCCATAATTTTTCTATACGAGCTATTGCCCTCCTTTCCTTAAAATTTCGTGTACATATTAATTAATACCGGAGAAAGGCTAGTTTCACAGGTTTGTTCGTTTCAAAGTTCTCTAATAAACAATTTGTTATTTACACCAATTACATATTTTGTTTTGATATAAAGATTTGTATTACTTTGCCTAGATGTGATGGGAAGCCATTCTTACATTTTATATTCCACAATTTGTCTCCATCTATACTATCAAAAACCTCCACATCTATAAAGACTATGATATTCCTATTCCGTAAACTTTTCGTTCCTCTGTTATTAGTTTTACTATATTATTTATAATTCTTAAATACATTTTGTAAACGGCATTTAATAGATGTGTGTCTCTGTAATTCTTACATTCATTTCGATCTCTATTTTTAAACAATGTAATCACTTTTCGTTACGTTTTATTCTTCTGGTATATTTCTAACAAATGTTTAATACATGCAGTATTCACTTTTTTAAACAATATACCTCCACAACCATTTCACATTGTTACTAATTGTCTTTACCACATGCTTTTCCGTTCTTTTCCAGTTCTTCTAATGCTATAAATAGCCTTTTCTTTCTCTACTTCTGATTTTATTTTCGCGTATTTGTCATACAAAGGATCTTTCTAGTGGTCAATTGTTTCTGTTGACAATTAATAATATCATATTAAACTAAAGTTGGTAAGACTGGAATTTTATATTTAGGTTCGAAGCATCTTCTGCAGTGATCTGTTTATACACATCTAGGTATACCCTTCTCCTTCCAAACTTCTCCTATTCATAAATTTTGTAAAATAAAATAAACATGGGTTTCTTATCTCTAGAAGCGGATTTTATTGGGCATAAAACGTTGAATTTTTGCGACCGATAGATTTTTGATAATTTGGTTTAAAAAAAAAAAAAAGTAAATAAAAAGCATACAACTGAAAATTGCCAATTACACAGATTTCAGTGTTTCCAACTGTATATTTCTAGAGGTGCCCGCTGCTTTTCACTCCCGAACAACTTTACAGTTCAGAAAAATATTTAGGCACAACATATCATTGAAACTTTTCATTTATCAAATACTTCTCAATTCACATTTGTATATGTTTCACGCTCTTTTCCCGTTACCAAAATGGCTGGGAAATACGACGTTACGTTTAATCTCAAATATTACTTTGCTGTCTGCAAAACATGAAGTCTCCACTCGCAGACAATCCGTCTCTGCCACGTTTCTTACATTTCTGGGGAAGCTAAAATGATATCCACAAAAGAACGAGAGCGAAACGAAATGTATATCCGCCCGATACACAACACTAAGTGAACCTTAACATTGGAGCAGCAACGACACATATCTCTCCGGAATATCGTCCAAAAATGTTTCAAAAATATAACAAGGCATTCTCCATGTTCCGGAAAGTAAAAGCAAGCACATGAAAGGTGAACATATATCGATAACTCGAATTTAGGAACTCCATCTTTTAAAGTCTAGCAAAACAATGCTTACTAAAGGATTTTATTGCAAAGTACTGTTGCAAGCATACTGAGAAATGCTGAATTTGATAATATTACACAAGATTTATCGATTTGTATTAAAACATTTAAACGTTTAACGGCTTTACAGTTACATATAAACGTTGTTAATTATAACTATTATATAATACACTTTGTAAACCTATTTTTGTATTCAAAATCCAAACATTTAAAAGTAATGGTACAGCATTTGTATGCTGTTTCGTTTTGCTATGTTAGAACTCTTGAAGAGCGTATTTTAGGTTGCGGCTTATCATAACAAATATTCACATTCAATGTTTTAACGTCGAAAATGCCAGAAAAGCATGCCAGATAGCTTTTCTTTTTGCAATTACGTGTATGAATGGTGTTTTACTAAGGAAGAAAATCATGCAGCAGTGTATAAGTTGAAATTTACACCTGAGCAAAAATGCATTATGCTGATGCATTTGGATGTCGTATTTACGAATTCGTTTTGCTGTATCACCTAAACTTCTGGAGATAATAGCTAATGTGTGTTTCATTTAGGATACGGTGAGTGCTCGTATACTATACACATTCTACAATCTTCACGGAAACCAGCGAGCATCTAAATTTCCTTTTGAAACTTGTGAACAATGAAAAATACGAGTGGAAATTTCTCCTTCCACAAAATTCTGTTGCTATCAGGAGGACAAACAATGGCACGCCGGAATCCGAATAAAATTAGTGTTATTAATAAACAATTTTGTTGGCACAGTTTCTTATAAAGTAATGAAAAGTTGTGCAAGCGTACAGAGAGACACAGAGGTTTCCAGCATTTGAAAGAAAACTTCCCAAGATTGAGACTAAACTGAAAGAAGGTATTTGTTTATACGAGGTCTCTTCAAAAAGTATCGCGACTTTTGAATTTCCGCGGGGTACGTATATTCGATTTTCCATTGTTTTGTGGCGTTATGTTTGTACTCATGTCCCTCACTTATGTTGACAAGCTCGGCCATTTTCAATGTTCAGTTAATTGTTGACAGCTATTTTGCTTGGACGTGTTTTGGCTCGTCTTCGATTTTTGCCTATTCCAAAAAATGGAACAAAGAATCTTTATCAAATTTTGTGTGAAAAACAAAATTAAGTGCGCGGATGCATTCCGAATGTTGACTGTGGCATATGGTGAAGCTACCTTGGACCAAAGCAACAATTATCGGTGGTACAAAATGTTTTCAGAGGGTCGAGAAGACGTGAACGACGCCCGAGCTCGTCAACAACAGACGAAAACATTGAAGAAGTGAAGAAAATAGTATTGGCCAATCGTCGAATCACCGTTAGAGAAGTTGCTGAGGACCTAAACATATCGATTGGCTCGTGCTATTCGATTTTTACCAATGCTTTGGGCATGAGACGGGTCGCCGCAAAATTCGTACCTAAGTTGCTGAATTTCGACCAAAAACACCATCGCATGAACGTTGCTAAGGAGCTGTTGAACTCTGTCCGTGACGACCCAAATTTGCTCCAGAGGATCATAAATGGTGAAGAATCATGGGTTTATGGTTATGACGTGGAAACTAAAGTTCAATCATCCCAATGGATGCTGCCACACGAGCCAAGACCGAAAAAAGCGCGCCAAATGTGAAGCTTTGGCTTACAGTTTTCTTCGATTGCAGGGGCGTGGTGCATCATGAGTTCTTGCCACAGGGTAGAACGGTCAATAAGGAATATTACCTGCAAGTTATGCGCAATATGCGCGAAGCAATACGCCAGAAACGCCCGGATTTGTGGAAAAACAAAAATTGGCTTTTGCACTATGATAACGCCCCTGCTCACACATCGTTGCTTGTGCGCGAATTTTTGGGCAAAAACAACACACTTATGATTCTGCAGTCACTGTACTCCCCAGACCTAGCCCCCGGTGACCTTTTTTTTTTTTTTGTTCCCAAAACTGTCACAAAAAACGATTTTTTAAAATGTTTCGAGGATTGGAAAAAACGTTGGCACAGGTGTATAATATCTGGTGGGGATTACTTTGAAGGGGACAAAATAGATGTTCATGAATAAATATTAATTTTTGAAAAAACACAAAATTCGCGATACTTTTTGAACAGACCTCGTATTAGCAGACAAATTTGCGAACCGTTTCTGAAATTCTGTTTATGCCTCTATAAAACAACCATGGGCAGTAGGGTTCAAGATTGTAGACGTAATTTTCTGGAGAATATAAGGATTGAAAACTACAAAGAGATAACTGAAGACATATAAATGGCATACAAAACATTAGGGTGTCGATGAAATTATATTCCCACTTGCGACTTCTTTCCTCCTAACCTGGGTATCTCGAGTGATTAACACAGAGATCATTTTCATCAGGATATTTCTGAAATGATATGCAGGAAAATGTCGGTGTGTTTTACAGAGGATATTCTTCAAGAAATTATTGAAAATATGAATGTAATAGAGTAATGTTTCATACTTTTGCAAAATAACAGAAAAGGTAAGACTATAGGCGAATCGAATTATCATTTTTTGGATTCTTCGCACATAATGAATGTTAACGCATTTTGTGAGATTGAATTTTACAGACGAAATATTTCAATTATGAACCTTTTGAATATTTAATGAGACATCTGAATCCCGCTTCCGTGGCATTTAAGATCTGAATTCAAAACATGTCAACCATATAAAATCATCTGTTTTCATGCAAGTGTTAAACGGACTTTTTTCAGAAATCCCCCTTTTATATATAAGTATGCATCATCGACTACAAATATCGCTATTAGCTAAGGATCAACTGATATGTCGGTAACTAAAGCGATATATTTGCTAATTTATGGCGTATCTGACTCAGAATCACAAGCCTGAAGGAGAAGTTAATAAACGGTGCGATGAATGTAAACGTTTTGCCATTAAATGAGCAGACGTGGGCCGGATGATGCAAGGAACAACGGTATTAATTATCGTAAACAATCCAGAGCAACACGTGTAGACAAAACAGAAAATGTGAAAATCACTCATTACGTGTTTAGTAACATACAAAACACGCCTAAGAAGGGGGGAGGGGAACAAAAATAAAAAAATAGCATATAATCTGTAATTTAAGGAAAATTCTAAGATGATCTGCACAATATACGAATCAAGACGTGTATAAATGTAAATGAGAAAAAATGGAATGAAGACGGATAGTGAAAATGTCACAACTCATTAAGTAAGAGGCAAATAATTAAATTTTTGGGGGCTGGAAGATTAGACGTGTGTAGGAATGCACAAAGAGCAGAAAATCTGAGAACAAGAAAATGTTAGAAAGCAAAGCAAAGGAAAGTAAATAAGAGGCTGGGAGGATAAAATTCAATAGAATTGTTAATCAGTTTATAATTATTTATGCGTATCTTTTGACGAGTTTATTTTATTTAACGTTATGAAAAAAATGACGTTTCATTCATGTGGTTCATTAGCATAACAGAACTTTCTCTTAATTTGGAGACATTTTATGGCAATAATACACTCAACTTGGCATGTTATCAGAGGAGATTATTTTGGTCAGTAATTTTTATCACTTCCTATTCAAAACACCCATTATATTGTTGCGTGTTCTTATATATATATAAAGAGGAGGTTCCATTCTACTGTTATAATTTGAGTTCTACATACGAGAAGGTATCGTTCCCGTTTTAAGCATACTGCATGCCCCCCCCCCCTTTGCGGGACCGCTTCAAGTGCAGTTGGCCGCATTTGCCAAGCTTTATAGTTCTCGTCTCGTTTCCTTTCTTGAAAGTCAGCAGGGGAGGGCTGTACAAGTTAAGGAACGTACAGTGTATTAATTACTTTAATGGGGCTCAATTCAGGTATCTATTAATTTACGGGTCGTACAGAATCGGCAGATAGTTTCAAGAGAGATTCCCCGATACTCAATTTCCAAGCCGACATTCGATTCACAGATTGGTAAATAAGATTCGTGAAACGGGGGATACAAGGCCACTTACAGCAGTCCCAGTAGATTCGACGTGATTTGGAACTTTCCTTAAACAATCACTTCGACGTATTTCTGAGCAAACGGGAACCTCCTATTCCTTTGTTGCCGAGGTTAAAACCCTATAAAATTGCTGTAGTGCAAGAACTTAAATCGGGCGACCCTGCATCCAGGAGTAGGTTTTATGAATGGATTTTGAACAGCTTGCATGACGGAGAAATTAACCCTAATCTAATTTTCCTTACGGACGAATCTTGCTTCCATTTAATTAACGAAAAAAAACAGGTACTGGAGTTCAGGAAAACCTCCCGCACAATCAAAAGATAGGACTGTGGTGTGGCATTAGGCGAGAATAATAGGATTTACTTTTAAGAAACAATTAACAGTGATAGATATGCGGGAAATATTTTATCTCCCTAAATTATTAACCTTGAGGGCACGTATTTTTCAGTAGGAATCTGCATGGCACAAACAGCCCATGTATCCTTGCATGCAATTCATGATTTATTCGCCGATTGGGTCATCACTAACACTATGGCCCACTCAGTCCCCCGATTTAACGCCCTGCTATTTTTATCTTTGACGCATTAAAGGAAAAAGCTTACAAGATGAACCGAGAAATGGCATTCCCAAAGAAATTTCTTCCATTTCTCAGAGGGAACTGTAGAGGATAATGGCTATTTTCATACCAGCCTCTTCATGTCGACAATAGTGAGTAAATGTACCTTTAAAATAACTTTCCCGACAACCATACGGCGGACGGACTTTTAGACTCCCGTTCACCACGGTACCTTTGAACCGACTGACCGTTACGCATGCAGCGGTGCTGGGGGAAATAAAAAAATTAAAAAAAAAATCATTCTCTTACTAACATTAATATTTTATACAAAATTCTAAATAAATGTGGAATCAGATTTGACGTTTTTACACTCGTAATCCTAAACATAAGTTTTTACGCACACCATATATCATAACAATATTGATTTTCCCCCCTCCAAAAACGTGTTAGGGTTAAGGTTTGGAACCAGATTCACATCCCAGGTCAGTAGACTGCGAACTTTGAAAAGGCGGTCGTATAATGCATGTGGAGGAAGTAGCTTGTAAGTGTGAGGGAGGCTTTGTGCGTTCGTGTGTAACTCGGTACTTTCATTGTGTGTAAATCGCGCGTGTGCTAATTGTTCTTCGCTAAATAAATACAATATTGAAGAACAAGTTTTCAAGTGCAATAAACATGTAAACGAATTCTAGCAAAAACATGGTAAGGTGATTCACAAGAAAATGTCCCAGGTGAGAAATGTTCGCCAACTTGTTAAAAATTGCAAACGACAGGAACTCCTAATGACAAAAAACACCGGTGTATTCTTGCGAAAGAAAAGGTGCAGATGAAGTATTGTCGCTGAGGGGCATGGTTTTCAGCATACAGTATAATCAAATGCTTTCAATGACGGTGTAAATACTAAAATACTGCTAACTTTAAGCGCGGCTCTCTTACCTTCTTTTTTCCGTTTGTGGCGCCTGGACTTCTCGAGTAAGCAGCCGCGCTCAGGTGGCCCGTAACCGAAATAATCTTGTTGTATAACTAATATTACATCAAAGATTTCTTGCTTCTGGGTTCATATGACTCCTTTTTATATGAATTATTGAATGAACTGTGATTTCGGGCCCAGTGCTATTCACTTCTTTAACAGTTTTTACCGGATGTGTTTTCTCACCCAGTTTAAAATGTTTTCAAGACCTTTGATTGTGGTGGAGTGTTTAGTATAAAACTCCCCGAATCTTCGCCCACTTTTCGTTATTCAAATGCTTCAAATCCTAACCTAGCACAGTGTTAAGCGTTAGCAAGAATAGTTTACACACCATATATCCAATAGGGCCGTTCATTAAATAGCACCTATGGCAAGTTGGTAGCATGCGGTTTGTGGCACTGCTTTGAGCAAGCCGATTGACGGCCACTGTGCTGGTGGAATTAAGTCTCTAATTTTTCTATAAAAGACCTACCTCTATTTGTATTCATTTAGATAAATCACTATTCCTATTATTTTCATCAAACATTACATTTTTAAGCGATCACATTAAGAGGGAAAACATTTTTAAAAAAATTGTCCTAACAAACTTGAGCAAATTAATCATTTAACAATAGGTAGGTAGTTGACAAAAGGTATTTTTGTTGCTATTTTGGTTTGGGTACGCTTTACTCCGCGCAGTTGTCCATAGCCCACTCTTGCTCGAGAGCCAGGTGAATGTACTGAAAGCCTCGCCATGTTGTGTAGCTTCGCAACATTTGTCACCCTGGCGATACACCACAAGAATATTCCAGCAGGAAGTTATATCGCTCTGATATTGTTGCGACTGATCTTGGCCTCGTCGCCCGCTGCAAGTTAAGATTGATGATCACGGACCAGGCGTCGCAATTCCCACCGTGTCTAGGAAACCCAGAGAGTAGTGCCTAACACCAAAGCATACACGGATAAAAAATTAATCTTCGGTCCAACCCATATTGTTAACTTTTTTTTTTTTTTTTTTTTTTTTTATTAAATTTAAGTACTGTAAGCAAAGGCTTATACTTTATACCTCTACTTTTGCATCAATTTTCAGAAGCACAAATGATTGCACAGAGGAATGAAATTGAAAAGTGTGCTCTATATATTTAAGTACACGCCGTACTGGCAGTATACTGATAGAGATTATTGGTTTATTTATCCTAGATAGAAACTAGTTATGCCTTCACTTGATTTGTTAAAATTTTATATAATTTGGTATAATGTACTGTGTGGAGCCTTTAAAAAAGTACAACTATTCGCTACTATCTATACAGTGTGTTCCGCTTAGAGGTATCCAGAAATAAGTGATAATTTGAAATGTAAATAATGTTTTATTAGCATAAATGTTTACATGACTCGTATAGAAAGTCTCCAAGTTTAGGAGAATGGTCAACGCAACTCGATTAGTGAGCTTCAGTTGTCCTGTAGATATTTAGACCAAGGCGTTGCGACATAATCTTCACAACGCACTGAACGTTTTGTTGTGGCATCAAACGGTTATCGCAGCGTGTCTTTTGTTCTACTAAATACATTACGCACATAGCCTTCAGATCATTGTTGTATAATCCTTGAAAGTTTATCTAGTAATATGCACATCATGACAATTGCTTCCTTCACTTTCTAACGGTGAGCATTTATTCCTTGATATGTCTAAGAGCAAAGAGAAGCGCACTGGAAGTTTTGAACAGATCTAAATTGAACTGCTTCCATGGTTCTTCAAACCATTCTACAGACCACTGTTACAACAATGTTCCACGATGCACAAAACTTTCAAATATTAAATCATGCTTTCTTTGCTTTGTAGTCTACTGTTTTTGTAGTACAGTGGACAGGGCTCTGGCAATGAAACTTTAGTTGCGCAACTTGGGTATAAACTGCTCCTTTCTCTTGATGGAGCTTAATCTTCAGAGCACCAAACTCGCAGCTACAGTTCGGGTTTATAATGGTAAATACGGGCTTGCACCTGCATTGAATTGTTTAGCCATTTAGCTGAAGTTGATTTCTGATGGCATGGAATAATCTGAGACCGAAGAACAAGGGTGCTTGACGGAATTAATACGTTTCTGTACCATCATCTGTGTTGTCATTAACTCATGCTTAAGAACCTGTCTCAAGAAAGAGGATATGCAACTGTACAATGACAGATAGGCACAAAAATTTTGCTAAACATCACGACCTTGGAGTAGACTACAGAAGTATAACGAAGTACAAGCTTGTGTTAACAATTGAAGTTCGTTAAAAATAAACAAAACTTATGAAGTGAATGATAACAGCGAAATTATTCTAGCAGTTAATCAACGCCATTTTGCTTTGGTCTCATTAATATGCTGTGAATTTAATATTTGTCTGCAGCAATGCAAGTGTAGTTATGTTGTTATATTGAAAAACCCAAATTGCCCATAATCTTCCTTGACAAAATACGCTTTACTGTCGCTTGAACAAGTGTGCAATTATTACTTATATATCAAATCAATTTGTAAATTATGTTAAATTTACCGCCAATTTGCAACAACCGCACAGCGTTTTGGGCGAGGCATAGGAAAACGTGCAGTCTACAATATTATACTTTATTCCTCTTCCATTTAATTATTTTCTTGTACCTCTGCAGTCAAAAGGGATCGCTTCCTGAGTTCGTCCAAATTCCGGTAATGTCGGAGGATTGGTAAAGGTGAATTCAAAGTAGAACGAATAAATTTTTATTCGCTACGTTTGTAGTTAATGAAATGCGTGTCGCATTCCCAGTTTATAATACAATATAACTGTAATAGAGAAAATGCCACAAAAATATATCAACTTAACTAGGCTTTAAAAATGGTTTAAGGATGTTTCTGAGATAAATTAACGCTGGATCCAGTACGTGAATAAGGAACGAATCCGTGTTTTTTTTTTTTTTGTCTTAAAATGTACATTAAAACTTTTGTTCCATATACTAAATTTCTTCGTTAACGATGTTAACGCATTTAGTTGTTTCGCTGTTTCACCTTGTTCCTAAATCCATAAATTTTTCTTTAACTCTAGATTTATGAGAAAATTCTATGGACTTTTGGGTTCAGCACCATTAATAATAATTAACGTATAGAGGATATTCTCTAAGTTGTACATTACCTTGTATTATTATTATTATTATTATTATTATTATTATTATTATTATTATTTAGTTCAACTTTTACAGCGAGCCTTGTATTGTATGATACCTTCAGAGCCCTGGTTTGGATTTCAATTCTCAACAGAGTAACTGGGTATGGATTAGACTATCCTGCCAGTAGAGGGGTAGCGCCCTGACCGTTTTCCTTCCCTATGCTTTCCGTTCCGTTCAAAGCGAAGGTTCAAGTGTAACCAAAGAGACGAAACTCATGTATCTACTTATCAGACTGTTCAACGATCTTACACAAGCAGCGATATGCCACTTTCTTCTTTAAACTGACTTATCTTGAAAAAGTCATTAAAAATTACGATTGCCACTTTTCTGCCTGCGCATTATCTTACGATGCTGTCCAATAGCACACGCGGCTGTGTTACATTGAAAAACATTGCAGCATCAAGAGACGTGAATCGAAGTGTTCGAAACAAACTCAGCAACGTTAGCTTTACTTTGCATCTCATAAGAGATTTGTTACTTGCAAAGAAGTAGCTGATTTACATGTGAAAACTTCCTTCTTAAACTCAAGTCTGTTAAGGGTTTTACAATAAACAATTGAAATAAAGTATAGGAAACGGACTTTCATATAAATATTTGTAATGCTCTGGAATACGACCCATATAAGATTACAATCGGTGTTCGAACCGGGGACTTGTGTTTACCCTGCTAGTGTGTCCTCGGTCATAGTTAAACCGATTATT
Organism: Metallyticus violacea; assembly: GCA_030762175.1. NCBI lineage: Eukaryota > Metazoa > Arthropoda > Insecta > Mantodea > Metallyticidae > Metallyticus > Metallyticus violacea. The sequence goes on from CM060844.1 coordinate 59,097,680, forward strand.
CATTTATTTATTTCCACCCAAATCCCAGTGTGTAAGTAAGCAAGGATTTAAAACATGCCTGTCAAACTCAACTCTATTTGTCTGACTTACTTTCCCCCTCGCGTGGTTGTACGTCACAGTCTCCGTAGTAACTGGTACTTAGGAGTGGTATGAGTACTGTCTAAGCAAACTTTGCACCTGTAAAGCTGAGTTTAGCAGGCATGGAAGAACCAGCTAGTTCATCAATATTCAAATTTTAAAGTTGAAAATTTACCTCCGTAAAAGCTTATTTTAAAAAATATTTCCAAACATTTTATATAAGAAAATGTTTACGGTGTGAACGAGTATTCATTTTGTCAACAACTTTGCAGCACTTTGAGGGGTTGTAAAGATAGAGCATAAGGTTACAGTAGTGGTTGTCTCAAAGCATTCAGATGAAATGGATACATTTCCATTGTACTAGGGAGTGAATGGACTGACCCTTAATTGTCGAACTGAAAAGAATGAAGGACAAGACTTTGCACTTGGGGTGCTGAATGGTGTTTTCTGCTGTGATTGGTACCGGGAATGAGGGAGATTAATGCAACTCATCTTTTAAACGGAAGGTGATAAACAGTCCGCTAGCGTGGAGCGGCTGCGACTGTGTCGGCTATAATTGACTGCATTACTGCATCGGGTCGTACAGCGGTAGCCATTAGTGCATCGGCGCTCTGGGATTGGGTCTGAATTGGTTCGCATGTGTAGGGAGCAGTAACGGAATCCACTCATGTGCCTGCCCGAGGTAAAGCCGTCCAAAATGTACACACCACATTAATTGCAAGAGTAGCAATGCTTTGTTTTTGTATTTCGCAGGAATAGCAGCACGTGGGGCGCCTTTGTAGATCATCATCATTCTAAAGAGAATTTTTTATCTCCGGAATACAAGAAAAAATATATTTACTATTTTTGTTAAACGAAAAAATAGCAAGCATTCAAAGTCATAGTATCTGAAAAAATGAAGTCTCTAGATGCATAGCTGCTCTCTATAAGAAGTGGAAAATTATTGAGAAAGTCAAAACTTTAGTGCCAAAAGAGGAATAGGACGTTTTTATTTTTAGTATTTTATCATGATAGCTTACACGTTTCAAATGATGTGTTACAATTTTATTTGGACTTTTGTTCTGAAGACAATCAAGGTGGACTTGATGGACTTGAATATCCAATAACTTGATGACAATCGTATGGGATTACAAACTCGATCTAGAAGCAAATTTTTATTTTTTTACTATTATTATTATTACTACGCGTTCACTAGCCTTATTGTTAGCCTGGAAGGATAGTACATACACCGTGATAACTGCATTGCACGCATTCCTTATCAGATTGTTGATTTGTTTTATTTACGGACGCTCTTTAACACCTCAGGTCATCAGCGTCCCATTCTATTCAGGACGTGAAAGGCCGACAATTTTTGTTCAGAGACCTCTTCTTTCAGGCTTGAGGTTCTTTATCGTGCCGTAAATGTACAACACGGGACCCACAGCTTTACTTCCCTTCCGAAGGAAGCTATACTTACGATTTTTACGCCCGAAAAAATCCATTGATCCTGGTCGGGTTTGAGCCCGCGATCTTGGGTTTAGAAGTCAAGTATGATTACCACTACACCACCAGGACCGACATTCCTTATCGGTGTTATATATAAACTTCGAAACCACTAACAAGCAGTTCGGTCAAGATTTCATTGTAGTATTGGCCAATGTTTTGCAATGCAAAATAAAATTGCTGGCAAACTCTGGAAAAGATGGTGGCCCAGCAGTTCCTAGTCGTTATTTAGCCTTTTAAATTTCAAATATAAAGATCACAGTTCTTTTATATCGTATTTATTTCCTGAGAGAAAATTGGCTAAGTATATGAACCTCTTAAACTTTGATTGACACATAATCGCAATCAGAGATTCAATAAAAGTGAGAGCATGTTCAGACGTGCTGAAGAGATCAATATACCTACATCACACTGAAATACCTAAAGAGAAGAAAACCGCGACCTTTGTAGTTCTTTAAACTACTGCAGTGAGTGCTACTCAAATGCAGGTAAAACCCTGCTGAAAAATATCTGGGGATAAAATGAAATTAACTAATTCCAAGGAGGAAAGACGGTGTGGCAGCATAAATCACTTTCTTCTTCCAAATTGCCGCTTTACCTCACTTTCCGGATCACCTTTCCGCCCTTCCCAATTTTCCTGATCTGTATGAGCTTCTTCTTTGTTGTTAGCAATAACGAAATGCTTTTAGAAAACGAAATTGTTATATTTCATTTTATCTTGGTATCCAAGTTGCTTCTAATCTCGATAGCCCATTCCCTCATTTAATGTAATGCAATCTATTATGGAGCTCACCCTCTCAAAATTGCTCCTTGTGGTGCCAATTATAAATTAATATTTGTGTACTTTCTATTATATGCTGAAAGTGTCTCCGATAAGTAGAATTATGAACTTAAATAAATAATTTAAAAAAATAATAGTTATCTGCACTACTGCACTTGGAGTGATAGTTAGGTAATCAAACATGTAGCAGGAGGAAAAAATCAGTCCGCTTTTTTTTTTTTTTTTTTTTAAATAGTGTTTAACGCCCGTTTTCACTACTGAGGCACCACAGGCGGTGGACATTGGTGGATACATGAGATGAAATGATATATTGGGAAAGGATATTTTTTTAAGGAAGGAAGCGTTCCAGGTTTAGCTACCTCGCCGGCATTTGCCAATTATGAAGTCTGAGGAAAAACTGGAAAAAAAAAACCCAGTCAGGAAGGACGGTCCTGGCGGGATTCGAACCGCAGACCTCCTGCTCACGAGTCCGTGCCTTAACGACCTCGGCCACCCGTGGCGGTAATCAGTCCACTGTTTAAATATAAATAATAAAGGGCCTTTTTATCTTTAATTTTATACAATTAATGTTTTAGCTGATTTGTTTACAATTGTTCAATTCTTAGAGGCAGCTGAATGACATACTAGGCCATTGTATTATGTTGTACTTCCTAAACATTCAATAGTAGTTTAGTCAAATTGACAGCTTCTCTCACTGGCCGTGAAACGAACACACAATGGAGTTCATGCTTTAAGGCTGTAAACCTAGTTAATCCCCGTGCATGAAAGCAAAACAATTATAGATAAAAAAAACTTCACTTTAAAATACTCTAAAAGCAAAAAGAGTATAGTAAAGAAAAGCAATTTGTCTAAAACCATTAAATAAAGATAATATTTAAAGGGACGTTGTGATCTTTTTCAAAAATGTTACAAGCTGAGATATTTTATTTTATTGGCGTTTAACGCCCGTTTTTACTACTTAGGCATCACAGGCGGTGAACACTGATGATACATGAGATGAAATGATATATTGGGAGAGGATTTTTTAAGGAAGGAAACGTTTCAGGTCTAAGTTTAGGGTACCTCCCCGGCATTTGCCATTTATGAGGACTTAGGAAAACCTGGAAAATAAAAGGGAGAACGGCCCTGGCGAGATTCGAGCACCAACCCTCCCGCTCGCAAGTTGAGGTGAATTACTATTACTGCCTTTAAATTAACTCGTGAGAGAATGGAACGAATCTGTTCAAACCGCAATTCCATATTTTTCTTCCTACTGGTTCAAGGAGCAATTATACGATCTATGCAAATACAGTTAAATACCCCATCCTGCAACGCTTTACTAATCCCCGTATTACTAGAGGAGCTGGATGAACAAAAAGCATCTCTTGTCGGTTCAAATCTAGCTGCTTCCATCGGCGCCAGATTTACTGCAAATCTTTCAGCTGCAACGCTATTCTCTTCGGTTCATGTGGCGTTTATTGGTACGCGCTTCCCAGTTTATGGTCCATTTGCTATCGAAACGGCCATTTAATTTTAAAGAGAATTCCCAAATGTATATGGAGGAAAAACATTGAGAACCTCGTTAACAGATGGAATCGAATCCGGGATGCCAAAACGGTTCGATAGGCAGTGCTTTGATAACTGGCAACAATAAATAACGCTGGCTCTCTCCAGTCCCATGGCGATGTATTAAATATAACTTTGACAACACTCGTTTCGCTGATGTGCTTTTTAAAACATTCAAATGCATCCGTCCTTTTGAGGTTGCTCATGTACATTAAAATGGGTTAGCTCGGCGTCGGAAAATGTTAATAGTTGGGATCAATTGTTAATATCAAAAGGAAAAGAACGACGCATATGTTTGATCATGATCTTCCGATTACAGCTTATTTCCCCATATCATAATCCAAATACAGCAGTGGCTCATTTTAACCTTACAAACCGTACTAGATGCAAACAAAAGTGTCTGTTATTTTCAATCTATGTACAACTAGCAGAGACAAAATGATCTTCGTTCGACCACGTCAGTTTTAGTGGACGGTTGTTTCTATCATGGAACCAATATTAGGAAGAAAATGAATTTAATACGGTAATGTAAGAATAATGCATAAGTATATAATTTTGAAAATTAAAGGTTTCCTGGCATTGAAAATATAAATACTGCACTTTTAAAGTATTCAATTCCGTTTACATTGTACCGACTTCACTAATTCTTCATTAAGCAATCAATAAAGGTGGAGTGCAGGATTAATATAAATCACATAGTATCAGTTTAGGGGCATTTAATCAAAAATGGTACCTTTGCCAAGTAAACAACATGGACTAACGGAAATCAATGGCCGACCGCACTTCAACCATATAATCAGATATTTGGAAAGAAAAATAATATATCATACGTAAGAATGGAAATTCGGACACCGGACGTATAAGCCAATTATAATTTACCTTGCGTATTATACAAATCTTGTTGATTACATCTAAGTTTTTCATTTTCTATACGCGTTGGTGGTGCGATGAAATAAATGGTCACGATAGCATGCGGGATCTTATGGTGAGGCCTCTGTACCACCTTATGCAAGGCCCTATGCACACTAGCGGTAAAAGGAAGCAGTGACGCGGCATCATTTTGCAGCGCGGTGCAGAAACGCAATGTTTGTCAGGAATAAACGCACACACGATTTCAAGGGCGGAGTAGCAGATGATAACACACAGAGGTTAGGCAGCGTTTGTTTTATAGTTGCGTGTCTTGGTTGTACGCAGCGTCCTCACGTCCTTTCACCGCCAGTTTGCATCGGGTCTTAGAAGAATAAAAGACACATAGAAGTAATTTTCAGATCTAAAATAACATCTAATGCTCTCTAATTGATAACATTTTTAAACTGTTTCGGTTTGTCAGTGCACGAATTATCCTGTTAGTGAGCTTTTTCTGTAAGAAAAACCAAAAAACAGTAGCGATAGTTATAGATAATATGCCCCTCTCCTTGGACACCTTTTAATAAACCAGGTGTCCAGGTTAGAGAGGTTAACTCTACCATCACTTCTGCTTTACTATTTTCGTCGTTATTTTTCAGCATAAGGATAACACATACCAGAAGAGGAAAACAAACACCGGGCCAAGCGCCATCAAAGCTTGGTGCTTTCATGCTCCTCTTCAAAGGCTATTAGGAACACCATGGCGCTAAGCTCTTCTCGCCGAATTCCATCCCACCAAGCTTCAATCAGCCTTTTGTAAGCTGCGACGGCGCGAGGGACTTCGAATGTTTGTGGCAATTAGTTAAGGCTAAAGGGTCAATAGAGCAACTGAACCGATGCAATTTACCTGATGAAACCGTGGGGTGAAGAACTGTACTCAAGATTCCCCGCTTATCTCGCTTCAAAGCCGTTACTTATCTAAATTACTTGACACTTGTGCCATCCTTTCCTTCCGCACACCTCTCAATTCCGAACAGGTAACTTTCAGTATTCAACGCAAATAACGAGAAGATTCATACTTTCATGTGCTTCTACTTTCCAAAAACGCATGATTTACTATGACTAAGTGCTGGTTGATCCCCCATTTTAGCTACTTTTAGTAGAACTTTGTTAATTCAGAGGAATATTTGAGCAGACCCATGTGAAATTACTGAAAAGTTAGATGTGGAAAATATATAAGTAAAATAAAAACATAAGATTTTTTTAATTGTATTTAACGCCCGTTTTTACTACTGAGGCACTACAGGCAGTGGACACTGATGATACATGAAATGAAATGATATATTTTGTGATAGGATTTTTTAAGGATGAAAATGTTCCAGGCATAATTTTGGGGCACTTCCCCGGCATTTGTCATTTATGAGGACTGAGGAAAACCCGGAAAAAATTCAGTTAGGTAGGACGGTCCCGGTGGTATTCGAATCCCAGACCTCCCATTCACGAATCCGCGCCTGAACGACCTCGGCCACCGTGGCGGTATAAACTTTGTTGTCCAGGTGTTCGTGAATATTTGTTTTAACATAAGAAAATGTTCTGACACTAGAAGAGACAATTCATCAATAGATATTTCAAGTTTGAATTTATTACGTCATATTATTATTATTATTATTATTATTATTATTATTATTATTATTGTCGTCGTCGCTGTTTTCATCTTCTGGGAGGGGGAGTTGGGTAGGTAACGAAAGTTATCATGTTAAAGTATAGAGAAGATTGAACGTGTTGTGGAACGTCTAAGCAGGTAAACGCCTCTACACAAACAATTCATTGAGTATCAGACTAAACCTAGAACTAGATGAGGTCAATTAATTACTCTTAATTAAAAAGATGTCTGATCATTTCTTATCTCTAATCTGGCCTGCAGGTGTTAGGAAAGAAGTTATTTTGTTGCTGGTTATTGCCAGTGCTACTTACGAGTTGCAAGAAATGAAACATAAGATTATACATCTAGCCTGTATAGCGCCTGAACTTCGATGAGTTGGGGAAGAAATTAAGACCTGTTTTAGTGACGCCGATAATGTATCCCAATTTAAAGAAGATATTTCTGAAAGCGCCTTCCAGAATCAAGATATTTAAGGAAACGCCACCTGGAATTCCTTTGCCTTCACAGTCAATTTACCTCATTGAGGGACGTGGTAGAACGCTGCGTTCTATTATGCTCAAAATTATAAGGTAGTTGTAACTGGCGTCTTTAAGCAGGAACGCATAAAGACAGCAAAAAATATAATTTCATGTATTTTGGGAAATTCCAAATGTATTGCTATCAATGTAAAAATTGTCACACGCCATTCGGATTTATGAAACGTAATAAAATAGCCTTTCGATAAAATGCTTCTAAAACGTTACATTGAGAACATCAAACACATCCTTTCGACAACATATCTGACGAAACATCGACAGATATCTGTTTGGTATGTCTGATGTGTAAGAAGGCAAACAGCATTTTACAGGTGTAAGGTTGCAGTTCGTAAATTTTTATCAAAGAAAACTGGAATAAAATCTACTTGGAAAGCATTGCTATTCCGCGCATTTAATATGTGAGGGAGAACTGGAAAACAATTTAATTTCAAGTTTTGAATCTTCAGTTTAGCACTTATACGTTAGCACCATTAATTCACTTATTCTTATTTATACTTCGTCCACTTCAATTAATAGATTCTTTTCAAATTCACCAAGTTCTACTCACATCTAAGAGATGATTTTATCACCGAGTTAATTAACTGAAATTTGAATTGTATATAACGCCCGTTTTTACTACTGTGGCACCACAAATGATAGACATTGGTGAATATGATTCTAGAGATAAAATTGGGAAAGAATTTTTTTTTTAAAGAAGGAAGAGTTCCGGAGATACGTTTAGGCTATTTCCCCAGCATTTGCCATTAATGAGGACTGAGGAAAACCTGCAAATAACTTCAGTTAGAGAGGATGATTCAGATCTCCCTTTCATGAGTTTGTGTCTGACGAACTCGGTCAACCGTGTGGGTAATGCAATTAAATTATAGCGTTAAGACTGACGTTGCCCTTGGGTTTCAAATGCATATTTCAATCCAGCATCTTAGCTAATGTTATTTTTTAAGATTCTCGGTAAATTCTACGAAAATTAATTTCTATTCTTGCTTCTTCCTGTTATAAGCCTTTAGCAATTTTAGCTTATAATGAAAATATAATTTCATAAACATATAAATAAAATTCAAATGGATGAATAAAATAAATTTTGTTCTAGCCCAATAGGGAAACTTGACTCTCTAGATTGAAATTCGTGTTGTGAAAAAGTCGTAGCATGAAAATATCATCTCAAAGGTGAATACTGACAAATGCATAATAAAGCATTTAAATAGTAATTATTTCTGAGAAAAAATATAGCAGGAATAATAACAGTAGTTCGTGCTGTACATTAAACATACGGGTTTATTACCAAGGATTAGGAAAACTTATTCAAAGTGTTAAACAGCTACTCCATCTTGCTCTAATAGGAGTGGCTGTAACTTTTTATTGATACATTACATTCTTTCGTGGAACAAAAGTATTAACTCCATACTTTAAAAGAACATATAACGCAATACAGTACGATGCTACTGGCGACAGCTATAGCAACTACTCGATAAAAACACAACTCGCCAGTTTTGAACTTTACTATCAAACATAGTTACAGAACGGTTACATTCTCGCTCCGCAGATCTACCCAGCCTAGCGAATAGTTTTGTTAAACTTTTGATAGGTACTGCACCAGATGTTCGAGCGATCAGATAATGCTATTGCAACTAAACTCTACCTTAACATTGTTGACTTCAACTTAGCTAAGTGAACACGCTAGTTAAAGGAGGAGAGACTATGAAAAGCTTGTTCCTATGATAGTCCCACATAGGGTCATACTCTTAAGGAACTTCTAATACACTTAAAAAGTTATATAATTACCATGTCACATAAGGAAATGCTGGAACTGTCTCCATTTTCCACTCATTTCTGGCATCTGCTTATGAAATTAACTATTACTCTTTTTAATTTTCTATGATCAATTGACGGATGTTATTCATTAGTTAGTCTAGAGTTTGTGGACATTACTAATTATGAATCGCAAAACGACTTGCACCTACATCACTGTGCATTTCTCTTAAATAATCTGACAGCAACAGCATGTCTGTACGGACCTACAAATCATAAATACAAACTGTTGAATAGAATTGATTAAAGCCTACTAGTATTTGCCATGTAGTTCTTAGTACAGCATTAGACGCGTATTGTTTGTTTCACTGTTCAAACGAAACTAAGCGGTGTGAGACAATGCCAACACAGCAGTTCGGTAAACATGTCCCCCGAGTCGTGGCTGGCCTTGAGCGACGTCTTATTGGCCTATGCAGTCCCATGCCGCCGCGTTGATTACTTCTTACATCCTTTAATAACAATTAGTTATAGTTTTATATGTGGAAGTAGCATATAATAAATCAAGCATGGCCAAAAAAAAAAAAAAAAAAAAAAAAAAAAACTGATATTGTACACTAGGATTTGTCGATGCTACACTGCAATTCGAAACAAATATTCTATTAAGATCAGCAGTAAATAGTTTTCGCACTAGCCAGAAAGTTAGAGGGTATTTCTGCTGCATTTACTCCCGGGTAGTAACAAATTTCATATGGTATTTAACATACATTTTAGTAAGCAATACTGTTTGAAATCCCACTAAACTTTAAATAAACTTTACTACAGATGAGGGTGGCTACAATTTACAAGAGGTTTGAGTTTTTCTAAAACTACTATTACTTCTAGGTTACTTGCAACGAAACTGATATCCTTCTTCAAAGATCCCTTCCCTGCTCTCCATCATTTCTAAGAGCTAACGAAGGAACCCAAGCATATAACAAGCATAAATTAGAGCGTTAATTTAAGGGGTACTACGCAGATAATTATTTTCGAAATTGCAAGGAAAGTTTATGAATTAGGCTTTAGATTTCACTATACCATGTTTTCCAAAATAATGTTTTAATCCAAATTATGATAATTATTTGAGGAAAGAGTGCTCCGCCCCAAGCGAGAGTACCAGTCGATTCCTTGGACGGAACCTCCTGATTCTTGGGCTATTCGTGTAAAATAGATTATAATACTAACATACATTCTATATTGGTATTCTTTCTGCTCATTGCAGATTATATGTGTCCTTTTATCAGTTCTTAACATGTTTCACCGTCAATTCCGCCCTCCCCCAAACAAGTATTTCCAATTTCTCCCTTATACACTAATACACAAACAAGCTCCCACCAAATAGTAGAAAAGGTCCAGAATTTACACATTTGTTACGCAGAATCTTACAAGCATGAAATAAAATTGTATAAGCATGCTCCGTTGCTAGTACCATAGTTAAAGTTTCTCCGCCATTTATGTTTTTGTGCAACGGTTCCAAATAAATAAACTAGATCGTATAGACAACTTCTGTACAGTTGTATTGCCAAGGTTAGGACCATAGAATTGCTGCCACCTATTCTGATTAGTAGCTGTACATTAACAGCAAGACGATTTTACAGATTTACAAATAAGTGTTTTTTTCGAATGGACCAAGTCTTGGGCAGTTGATACTGGGTGATCTAATAGCGTGTGCTAAATTTGTTGGACAACGAGCCTATCACGCCATTCTCAACAAATAACAGCCAACAATATATTGGCTAATTAAGCACCGATTTTCACACCTATTTATAGACCAGGGCGGGCATGATACTTGTATACTATGTGGCTGTCTCTGAAGAAACATTCATGGATCCCATTGTATGGCCTGAGAGGGTAACTTGGTAGAGGTGCTTTGCTACTCACAGGAAGATGTGGTACCAATACAATGGTGCTCCTGCATACTGTGTTGCTGATGCAAGGGTAACAGGTTCTAGGACAATCAACTGTATGTACTGTATCTTGGATTGGCCATACCAGATCACCGGATTTCAACCACAACTTTTTTCTTTTGCGTTAATATAAAGAATGAAATGTTTCGAGATCCGCTGCTTATTTTTGAAAAAAAAAATTGCTATTAAAATGCATGAATTTATCGCGTGAATTGTTAATACACTGTAACGCATGAGAATAAACATGACGCATAGCAACCGCATAGAACATTTGTGTATCGTTTGTAATCATTACCTTTTTTACTAATGCTTAGTTATTTACAAAACATAAAGATGACAATAATACGAGTACATTAGATTTTTTATTCTGAATATTCACCTTCACTTGTGTAACTAAAATAAATAGACCTCATCTTCGCCGTATTCTGCCACAGCGTTTATGATCTGAAAACAAATCACTTTCCAGTATCTGAGATATCGAACATGGAGAGTGCTATTAGTGGTTAACTTTATTTTCAAATAACCTGCGATCTATCACAAAAAAAAAAAAAAAAAAAAAATCAAATTTGTTTCTTCAGAGTATTTGCGCGATTTATTTAGACAGCAGTTTACAATGCTATGTCAGCAATCTTATGAATTTAGTGTGTCTGTGATTTGTTCATATGCTATGACAAGTAATTAATTTCTATTGGTCTTCCAACATACCTGATATCACTGTCCATTTTCATATTATATCATTGCAACAGCAATGTTATACATAATTTTAGATTTCAAGACTGTCAACGTGTTTACCACAGACACAAGAGTGGCTTAGGCTAGCGCATTATTCTTGTATTAACATTCAAGAAGGGCACGGAAGCCTTTACTTGCCATATCCAATATCTTCCGTCCATTGACAAGCGAACAAGAAGAGTCAGAAACAAGTTCAGTCCATTCCCATTAGGAGAGAACGTACTACAAAATCAATAAGCAAGTGAATGTAGGTACCCTAGTACTTCAAACCACAGCTAGGGATTCTTCATACCATTTATGAAACGCTTTATATTACACACTATTACCAAAACCTACATCTTCATATTCTGGGAGAGGAAAACTACATAGCTTATGCATAATGAATAGAGAAAAAAAAATAATAAATCTACATTTGGCTAAGTGTTTCTCCCTTTCATTTCACGTGGGCTTCATTGAGAACTGTCAGTAGCTAAAAATAGCACGCAATTGGCTACTGCAGAAAGGCGAGCTGTATATTTAAACACTTTAGGGAGACTGTAACATGATCGACTTTTACAACATATTTTTACATCTACAACCATGCAAATAATGGCATATGAACGAGCAAATATAGAAATACCCCTAAGGTGATGGCGAACGCCATGAGAACTGCTCTTCGCACCATTCGCTACCTCTGAAACTACATGTTTCAAAGACAGTTGAATAGCTACAGCCTCAAAACAACCAATGCCACCAAACTTTACTGCTTTTGCACTTTTTACCTGGGGATATACCACCCAAGTGCTCAAAGCTTAAGTTACACAGCTCTAGGACCTTGATTTAATGCAGCATGCTTTCGACATTATCCCTGTTCAGTACTGTAGCTTGTTTTATGTACAGATCTAACATAAATTGTTTGTGTTTTTATTCCATGTAATGTAACACGATCTAAAAGAATTTACAAGTACAAATACCAAAACGGCTAGCGGGTTAAAGTAAACAGTCTTAAAGAGATCGGTCCCTTGTTGTTACCTAAGGTGTTCGGGTCACTTGGAGATGAAAGGTACACGTTCAGAGGCGGAATGACTACAGACGAACAAGACGTTGCATTCTGGACATACGGCAATCCAAAATGGTAGCACCACAGATTGCGGGAGATGACAATCTTTAGAGTTGAAGCGAATAGGTGAAAATGGCCAGTCCATCTCTGCACTAATTTCTCCAAAACCTACCGACATGAGGGTTAGTGTAACGGTAGAAACTTGTCCACAATTCTTTCCCCCTTCTTTCTTTCTTTCCCTCGTGGCCGGCGTCAACACGTTTCGTAGTGGTCTCGACGGATCTATCTCAAGATAACGAAAAGGATGGGGTATTTGGGATTGTTGATGTTGATCGAACTCTGCAGAAAAGATATTTAACCGTTGCTTCCTAACGATGCATTTGTGGAAGCACAATAACAAGAGAAACCCAGGTAAAATTCTATATTCTATTAATTAATCACACCTACAGTTTCACTTTATGGCTCAGAGAACACTAATCAAAGAAGATTCTGAAATGAAATGTCTTACGATCTGTAGCAATAGTATCATTAAATGAACACAAGAGATATTGTATTAGAAAAGAATTTCAAATAGGAGCAACATAATGCATAAGAGCCACTGAAACTTTTTAAAGAGAACGAAGGAAAGTAGCATAACAAAATTAGCCCTTCAATACAGAACAGATGTTGACTGTCCGAGATTAAAATAGAGTCAACGGTTTAATTGGCTGAAGCAGTTTTGCTGGTGATGATGATAATTACAAGTTTGCCCATTTTCAACCATCGATTTTCAAAAAGCAGACCATAAAGCTAACATATCCATTTATATATACCAAAAACACTCAAAACTGTTATGTACAGTAGTGCAGTATGTTCATTTCTCCCCTCTCTCCCCATAAAGTATATCTGTTTATTTCACAATATGAGTTTTTTTCTCCAGTTTCAGGGCGTCTCTCAGCTTTTAATGTCTGGGCTCTTATATCTGCATAAGACTATGTAGAGAACAATATAATAATTCTGATCCTGCTGACTAATCCAACGGCAGTATTTGGTTTTTCTTCGCTGCAATTTCCACTGATCGCTTTAACCAATTATCAATAATCACTTATGTTGTCACAATCTAAGCATCACTACCTTACAATTTCATTTTCCCTCCCTACATTTTACCTGTCCCTTTTACATTCACTATTCTTTATGTTTCGCAGACTTTTCCTTTTCTTTTTGTTGATATTTGCGTGCAATGATCCTGAAGGGTAGTAATGCCACCTTTTCCTGTTAGACCTACTGTCTTGTCAATGCGGGAGAGATTTGGCTCTGGGATACCGTAGGGATAACTTCGTTTTGCAAGTTTGGCTTCTTTTGAAGGGTCGCCCATTGGTTGGGGTCGGTTCTAGAAATTTTCCCAGCTCAACAATGTGTTCAAATCGAAGTTTCCAACTAATTTTGTTACGTACGGGTCAATTCATTTATTAACCCAGGAATTAGTTTCCGCTGCATAAGGGTTTATACTGTAACATTTTACTTTATGTTTATGAAGGGAATTTGTTCCATGTAACATTTTGTTGCGAGAATTTTGTGTTAATCTTTTAAAGTGTTCAATTAATTATAACTATAGCAGCACAAGTTTCTTGTTTTTGAAATATTATTACATTTAAAAGTAATACGTATCTCAGTTAAATTGTTTTGAAGAGAATTCCCTTTTCATGTATAATCTTGGCTTTTTACTAATTATAATAAATGTAACCAATGTGCATAAAAATTTACTTGTATACACATTGTAAGTTTTCTTCCGTTTGATTTTGGGAATTTTACCTTCCAGTACGCTAGCTAATGCAACATTTAATACGTAAGAAAATTCCTTGGAAACATGGCGTGAAAGTCAAAAACGTCTAGCTCAACATCTTGGTTAGGAGAGTGTAAAATTGTCACAATTTAACGGCCAACGATCCAAGATTACTACTTAATTGGTACCTGCGTGTACTAAACAAACATTAAATCATTAGACACTGTTCCCAGAAACATCAACATAAACAAAACGAGCTGTGCTTGAACCAAAGTTTACAACTGAAGGCAAAAACTGATAAATAAATTTTGCTTTACGATTGCTCCAAGCCCTCCTTTATTGCTGTAACCTGAGCATGGAATGTCCGCAAAAGAGAATATGCATGTTCCATATGTAGCCATTTATAGAATTACTTGTACCCTGCATTGTGTCCTCGGCGTATGCTCCTATAATTGGTAGTTCTAATGTTTGTTTCCCTCGAGTACAGGGACCATTTTACACGCATTGTTGTTAGGATAGTGCCTGGAGCCTCGACCCGCTCGGCCGCGTGGCGGTTAGCCGCACAGTAAGGGGTCGCACCGCTGCCTACATGAGCGGCATAAAGCGCACAAGTTACGTCGCGCACGGTCGGTTTCAATCCGCCTTGATCAGTGCAACAAACTGATTAAACTCAATGTGATGTAACATAGAGATATAAAGCTAATTTTCTCTATTTGAAATAAACTTACAAATGTCCTTCATTACTGGGTTTGAGTATTTAAAATAGCTAGAGTTTGCTCTGCGAAAAGCGTCAATCAAAAGATGCAACAGAATCTACAAAAGTGCAATAGATACTGTGTAAGCAGAATTAGTTACTGCCTCCTCTGTAATTCACAGTTTGTTATACTAGTAACAAAATGTGCATTCAAAGGTTTCTCAACGCCGAGTCACTGACTTTTAACCTTATAGCAGCTTTGAGTTACAACCACTAATTTAAACAATGTGCATTTACTAAAGAAGTCCATACTTTTAAAAATGTATTAAACTGTGTTTTTGTTATTTATTTTAATCACACAGATATGAAATTTCTATTGTGAGAAATACACACAACGGAAACCGGGAACAAGTGCACGGCAGTTGGTCAGGACTTATAGAAAGATATATAACATCTCTGCCTAATCAATTGCGAAGTTTGAACGGAAAAGTCGCTCAAGCAATTTTTAATAATTTTAAAGGGATTACAATAAACTAATTATAACAGACCATTCCATCTAAAACAATTCATTACTATTTGCCACCCTGGAATTGCGCATTTCTATAACTACAATTTCCTAAAGACCTGAAGGGTGGAACTTTAGAGAGATGTCCTCTATACAGACAGCTATGGCTTCGACAACAGATTTTAAAAACACGATCATGTTGCATTTCTAGTTCTAGTTCTTCTTCCACAGATTAGGTCTTCCAATTACCTTTTTTTTTTTTTTATTTTATCTTCTATCGTTCTTTTTAAGTGTTTAACTCATTCTTGTCTATAATTCCCAATTTGTTGTAATATTGGTTGAACTTCAAATTCTTTTCTTATATGATTTTCTTTTGCGCAACCTTTGACAGAAAAGAAATTTTTTTTTAGTTCTAAGTCCCCTTTCATAAAAAAAAATAACTGGTAAGTTCATGATTATATTGAATGTAATTGTTCCAGACAGAGCTCGAAACTTCAGCATTTTATTAACATCTTGATCTTCACAGTGACATCACAGTGTTATACTTGTTTATAGTATTAATTTTTCTTCTGTCACAATTTTCGCTCTTATTGGGTATTTATCTCGGAATGTCATTACCTTTGTTTTGGTTTTTGAAATTTTCATATTGTATTCTTTATTTCATTTAGTTGACATATTTTGTAGTCTATCTTCCATGTTAAAAATCACAAATATCACCATATATAATAAATAATATTGGAGAGAGACTACATCCTTGTTTCAGACCATAATTTGCTTTTATTTCTGTTGACTTCCCATTTACATCTATAATCACTTTTGTACTAATATACAAGCTTTTATGACATTTATTGGATGTATAGGCTGTCCTGTAGTCGGTCCTGGTGGTGTAGTGGTAACCATACTTGCCTTCTAAACCCAAGATCGCGGTTTCGAACCTGACCGGGATCGATGGATTTTTGGGGCGTAAAAATCCTAAGTATGGTTTCCTTTGGATGGGAAGTAAAGCCGTGGGTCCCGTGTCGTACATTTACGGCACGAAAAAGAACCTCAAGCCTGAAAGAAGAGACCTCTGAGCAAAATTTGTTGGCTGTTTCGCGCCCTGAATTGAATGGGACGCTGATAACCTGAGATGTTAAAGAGCGTCCGTAAATAAACAAACCAAAATAAAAAGGGGATATCCTGTTTCACATCTTTTCCATAATAATAATAATAATAATAATAATAATAATAATAATAATAATCAGTCTACTCTACCAAAGGACTTTATCTAGGTCAAAAATGCCATATGTGTTTCCAAGTTATATTCTCATGTTTTTTTTTTTTTTTTTTCATAATTTATTTTACTACAAAATATTATCTATACACGCACGATCTGATTTCGAGTTCCTCCCTCAATTGTTTAGGCCAATTAACCAAAAATCTAGCTTCGATCAAGCTGCATGGCTAATACTTTCAATCAGTTTTTCGTTATCTGGGGGAAATGGTTTTTGTAATCACCAAAAGTATTTTAATATAAATACAATTACATAGGATGTTACTTTTAAAATGAAAACATTATACGTTGTTCATAAAGGAGGAAAAAAGGCCCCACCCCACATCTAATTTTCGCTCTTTGAACGTCTAATGCCAACTAACAAACTTTTGGCAACAATGAATAAATTAAACCGAGAAAATCATATGCATTCTCCCTTCTTTTATTAGTAAACTTTTTCAATAAAAAGCTTTTATTAAACCAAGTTTTGAGTTTACTAACAGTTGATAACATTATAGTAGTATATACCGCATCGATACCACAAATACAAGGCCAGACAAACTTATGACCACCTTAAACCTGAATGATACCACTGCCATCTGTTTTATCTGTGTACGTCAAACGATGTTCAACTGTTACCATCGTTCAGTACAACTTCGTGATTTCCACAAGGGAAAACTAACATATAGAATACTTTTTTTTTTTAATTTATTACGGACGCTCTTTAACATCTCAGGTCATCAGCGTCCCATTCAAATCAGGGCGTGAAACTTTCGACAAATTTTGCTCAGAGGCCTCTTTTTTCAGCCTTGAGGTTCTGTTTCGTGCCGTAAATGTACGACACGGACCCACGGCTTTACTTCCCTTCCGAAGGAAGCCATATTTAGGATTTTTACGCCCGAAAATATTCATCGATCCTGGACGGGTTTGAACCCGCGATCTTGGGTTTAGAAGGCAAGTATGGTTACCACTACACCTCCAGGACCGACTATATATATAATACGATTGTCATACCTCCAATAATATCAGTTTGCAAAAGTTACTATTAATCCCAACCAGCGACTCCAGAATTAACTGTCAATAAAGCAATATGATTAAAACACTCATGGCAGAACTGCCAGTGTTATTATAATACATGCTCACAAAACTTTGGCCACCTATCAATGGTAACACATTATGTGGTGAAGTGAATGAAATTTTTCGAGGTTCCCCACTGAATGCTTTTATGGATGGAAAATTCAACCCAGACTGTTTGTAGGACGGAAGAACGGTGGCGGTATATTCTAAGAAGTAAAGAAAGGCAGAAGCTATTACGCCATTTTGGGTGTTTCGCAGACTATTATACCTGCGAATGAGAAGCATGGCCCGTATAATTAATTTATTTAACTTTACTAAAAGAATAAGCTTGCGATCTTTTCAAGAAATTGGAGTGCAGTTTCCAGTAAAAGAAACTATGTCAGTGCCCACAATATTATAGCCACAATTTATTCCTTCCTTTGAAGATGCTGGAAGTTTTATTAAAAGTAAAATGTTTCCTACATCCGGTATTCCTTACTCAATTATTCCAATTCATTGATAGTAGCCATTTGCTTATTTGCAATTTATTTTTGCATATTTATTCCGAATGAACTTGCTCCAATGATAATTTGATGTATCAAAATCGTGAAGATTCTGCAAGTGAATTGCGAATCTTGAGCATTCCAACTTTTAATTCAATACTCAACGTTAACTCATTAATACGCTTCACTCATCTTTGCCCATAAATAATTTTGCCTACGTTATTCATACACTGCCGCTGTTTCGCTTCTGCTACGCGATAACTTGTCAACTCCACATTTCATTCAAAATTCGTTCCTGTGTCTCGTTTACTTCCGAAAGCGGCAGTGAAATACCTGACGTGTCTTCACAGATGAAACGCACACAGAATGGACTCCGAAAACAGTTCACAAATATTCCCACTAATAAGGAGTATATTCCGCAGGAAGCCGTTTCCCCCCGTTGCAAAGTCGGAATGCAATGCTTCGCTACTTAGCCGATAGCACCGCACCATTATTACATTCTTTCGGCGGAAGAATGAGCGAGGAGTTAAGGTCAAAGGTAACTTAATTAGTCAGTTAATACAGTACCGCAGGAGATATCAAATTATTGCTGCATATCAGGGGCAAAACGTTACTCCATGACAACGTTCTGGACGACAAAAACATTAAACGCAGTTTTCTAATGCACCATCCAAAGTGAATCCATTTTGAGAAATATTTAGTAATTTAGTCAAGAGACATTTTAATACATTCCTGACGCGTTCTAGGATTAATGAAGTAACGTATCATTAAGGCCTACTGGGACCGAAATGTGTAATTTCTGTATTTTTTAAGCTACTGGGTTAGAATTTGGCACACATAATTATGGCATTAGTAAGTATTGTGCAAACTTTTATCTCTTTTCAATAATTACTTTATTATTGTTTTTATAAAACGGTCTTACAAAACAACGCTAGTTCTCAAAACCTTGTTTGCGCCTGTAATATTGAAGTTAATATTTTATTATATCAGCTGCTTTGTGGTCATTGCATTACTTGCAGGGCTTTTAATCTTATTTCCCCTGAATAATTGAAAAAAACATAGTTATTTGTCGGACTTAAATTTTGTTTTGCAGTAGATAGCCTAATAATAAGCCAAAAAATATAACCAGATTTGAGCATCATTTCACTGAAATTGGGCCAAAATTGATGCACGTGACACATACTGCATGAAAAATGTGTATTTGAGAAAAATTAAATATGCCATAAACATGCATTTAAAATATTCTACAGATTATTTGTCCTAAAAATTGTTTTTCTAAGATTGAGTGACAATATATGTGTAAACATAATATGAAAGAATGCAACTGACAGTAAATACAGATGAAACACTTAACTGCACAGGAAAAATAAAATAATGGAACTAAATTGCATAATATTCACTTGGAAAGTTACCTAACTATGCAGCACAATGCAAATCAGGCTTGTTTGTAACACAATAAGCCTGAGTTTATGAACTTAGAACGAAGTACGTGTGGTAGTGTATAATGGCCATTTAAAGCAGTGCGCATCTAGCATTTAAATATGCACTAAAGCTTCAAAAATGCGGAAATTTTATCAAATAACTCAATATTCGTCCCTTAAAAGTTTCCATTGCTTGTCACTGGAATCTAACTGTAACTAGCATTTACAGATCAGAATAATTTATAAATATATCCGATAAATAAATTATATATTATTGCCATAAACTTCAGTTTTGAAAACGTAATAAAGTTTCAGAAAAAACAACTGATAAAAGTACTTAAAAAGGAAGTAAAAGTTCATACTCTGGTTCTTTGATTCTGCTTGCTGTAACATGGTCATCGTTAAGAACATTGCCCCAGTTAAGCTCGGACGTTTCAACTTAAATTCCCTTTCTCCACCATAGGCTTGAACTATGTATGGCTCTACATCGCGATTTCATTGTGGAAGATTGAGCCGTAGAACGGAAAGGGGATGTTAGCCCATTCCTCCTGGCAGATTTACCAGAGACCCTCAATTGCATCATCGTCGTTCTGAATGTTGGGGTTCCACATTTTATAAACCCCCCATATTAATTCCATCAGGTCCAGTACTTTCCTATTCTTTGCTTATTAAGAACCTAATTTGACTCTTTTACTGCAATTGTATTGTACTGGTTGACATGTGTAGTATCTACTGTATAATTATCATTTTCATTTACTAGTAATATTCATGTCGTTTTTCTGATATATCTATTTTTACATTGTTTTGCATTTCACTTCTTAAACTCATAAATGCTTTCAGTAGCATCATATTATAATCTTCTTACAAACGTTTCCCATGATCCTCTATGCACCAATCTAGTCCGTTTTCTGGTTATTTCTCTCTTTTTATAATCAATAACGCTAATTCCACTAATCTATTTTAAATGGGATTTTTCCGTATATATTTGTGTAATTCATAACCCCATACCTTTGAATTCATTGGGTTTCCGGATATTGTAATATTTCTGCAGTTTTATTATTGTACTTTAATTTCTAATTCATTACGTTTTCTTAAATAATTTCATTTATTGCTTTTCATGTTCTCTCCCCTCTCAATTACAAATGATGTATATAGCGATCATAACTGTATTTATGAAAAAAATCACCGTATGGTAGCAAACATTTTTGTTGTATTGTGGCCATATCTGGAAACGTACAAAATTCAGACCGAGTAATGTTAGCTTTTGCCCTAGTACCAATAGAACATTATAGGTCATTAAATGTATTGCAACTAGTTACAAGTGAAAAACGTTTTTGAATAAAGGGTGAGTTCTCCCATGCAAACAAAAGAATAAGGAGATCATTTGATACCACAACTACAAAATAATGCGCAATGAGCTGAAAAGCAATTGCACATTATAAAATATTCCCAATTTTACAATACAATGATATGAATATATTAATTATTCCTGCCCTAAACACAAACATGTACCTTTCCTGGAAACCTCATATAAAATAAGAATTCGCAACACACTAAATTACAACATAAAAAGAAATACCTGGGTCACTGAATTAAAGCGGAGCCAAGCACTGACAATTTAGAAAGTTAATCCGGCGAGGAGAGATTATCTTTGTACTAATACTAGCTATCGGACGAGTCTTGGTCATCTCCCCCGAACTCCCAACAAACAGAATATTGAGTATCGACCATTAAGTGGAGTGAGCAAGTGAAGAAAGGGAGAATAAGAACGAAAAAACATATTAAACATAGAATATGTCCGTTTTAACGGCACCTATTCAGGCAGTTTGTTTTGGTACTAAAGGTAAATTTTACCAAGAAGAGTAACACATTCACAATGATTTCTAGCAGGGGTTGCTGACTCCATAAACTAGGAGATTATATTTTTGCGTTTTAATATTTAACAGATGTGGATAGCTCTCACAGTTTTAGGAGGACGTGTTAGCATGCATTTGATGCTTATTTTTAATTAACATGTTTGCAAATAAAATAACTAGGTATGATGAACTCATTCTCGAACAAAAGGTCCATTCATAAAGGTCCATTACTTTTTCAAAAGCGTCAGAAACAACTTCTCTATTCATGTAGCAGGGAAGCTTAAGTTGGGTAACGAATTCGTCAAAGGTTCCAAATGTACGCTTAAGTCGAACATGGTTTCCTACAAATCTGGATTTGCCGATGACGAACGCCACTACAAGTACGTGCTTCCGCGATGGATTTTTCTTTGCGCATGTATAGAGAGAAAGCCTGAGGCTAAATACTGTATCAAAAGCGATTTTCTCTCAGCCAATTAAGGAGTGCAGTACTGGTTGACTGTACATAGCCAAGTTAGCTAACTACAAGCTACAGCATCCCTGAACAACGAGCATCAGATTGGTATACAACGCAACAGCGTTATATGTGCAAGAGTCTTCCAAAGGGCCGATCTGCAAAGCTCTGGAAAACATTTAGGTTAAAACTATTATTTCAGATAATTATACGATGGTTTTTGCAATATACTTATGGCCCAGGCTTCTACTTATGTCCGTACAATGGCTAGTGTGAGAAACGATTTCTGTAACATAAATGAACCCCTATAAAGCGGTAAAACTAGAATACTAAGTTTTAAGTACTTGTAGCAATGGAATTAATCTCTCATGTAAAGAAACTTCAGGGAGGTACCTGGGTATATAGAATCGTCGATGATTTTAGTAAAGCCTAGAGTCAGCAGGATATAGTCTCTCTCTACAGAAAGCACTGCACACTTCATTTGTTTAGGAATCACAGTTTGACAAATTAAAAAATGAAGTTGGTTTTTCCAGTATTTCTATTTCAATTTTTTCTCCCCAATGGTCACAAAGAAAAAGACTTGCAATAAATATACATTTTGTATAATGTTAATTTATCCTTAAACCCAATAACCACTAAATGAAATAAAGAAAATTACTTCACGAGTACATCGCTTAATACTAACGAAACAATTTATTAGTATCGCTGTTGGACAGTGTCTACATGAGGAACTTTGTTACTTCAAGTGTAATACTGTTTGATATTGAAATAACTGCAAATGTTTCCACCATGTAATATAATGACAGCATTGTCATTAATGTTTAAATATACTGTTTCACTTGAATTATCTGATAGCCCTTTAAAATATTTTATCACAAGTAATATCACGAGTGGGCAGTACGTTCGTGAATTTATCTGGATATCTCAAACCCGCCGGAGATATTTATAGGGTCATTTCACGAATAAAATACAAATTTAAATATAATTCCTCTAAACTTGGCTTATAAAATTGCTATAATTGTATATTTGTATATTTTCAAGCCACCTTGCGACGGAAGAATGCGATTTTCAGTTATGCCAACTGAGAAGAGCAAAATACGAGTTTAGGACTATTTCATGAATAGAATAACAATAAAAGTGATATATATTTGAAATTCGCGCACAAAATATTAACACTTGTATAAAACTTATACTTATGCATATCTATTTAAGGAACCCTCCATTTTGCGTTAAGATTGTCGATTGTCCATATTTTTGCTGCTATCAATAGCTCCCCACCGCCTCTAGCAAAAGTGGTCAGTGATGCGTACTCAGGAATTATATAGTGGAGGCATAGAGCTGGGGGCTACGCTGTATGTCGCATGATAAAACAGATTTGATAATTTTTTTCGATACCTTTACTCCGTAATCCGGTTGTGATTGGTCAAAATGCCAAATTTTGTTTCGTTTCAATGTCGATTTTTGGATGACGTCATGAGTGAAATAGTCTAAAATACTCGAGGCACGTGAGAACTGTATCCATAGTGCAAGCACCCAACGGCGCTTAAGGGAAAGAGCCTTCACTTTCGGGTTTCTCTCGCCTTTCCAGATCTTAATCCTCCAGAAGTTTAGCAATAATACAATCTCCTAAGGATAATATCTGCAAATACAATTATCAGGCGCAAGATAGAAATCAAACCGCTACAGACTTATATTTAAAGCACAAAAACGCATAAAGTAATAGACATAAGAAATTAAATATTGAAATGTTTAGGAACCAGTAACCTCCTACAGAAGCCGCACCCTGCCTAACTACCAAATAGCAGTTTACATTTGGGTTACATGCAGAAAAGGGGGGGGGGAGAAAGAGAGAGAAGAATACTTGTGCATCAACAGAACGAAAGTGTAATGGATGTGGAATTTGCCAATTTCTAAACAAAGTGTTCATAAACCAGCACTGCCCAAAATGGTTGAAACAAGCTTCGACTTCTAGCAATGCCGCTCTTCTACAAGCACCACGTTGTAAACCTACAAGATTGAACTATTTAAATAAACTCTGTGTTACAAAAGCCTTTATAGACAGCCCCTACTAAAACGAGTTCTTTTAACACACGTCACTCGGTCTAGAAACTTAAATTTGGAACACTTCAGTGCAAATAATATAATATAATTTGTTTCTAAGATCTATTTGCATAAATTATTACCTTGCTAACCTTGGAATCATGTCAGCTGGAAGAACATTTTGTCCTATCATGGTTTATGCACAAGCCGTGCATACTACAGCATTTTAAACGTAAATTTATTATAATATACAAACAAGTAGAGGTAGAAGTAATAATAATAATAATAATAATAATAATAATAACAAGTGTTTAAGAAACGGATTATGTTGAAAAGTGCCTACTAAAACAAAAACCAAGATACCTGGCATTGGCACGTAATAATACAGTATTTTTTCACATTTGTTTCCGGCAACAGAATGTCTGCGCCTCTCTCCTCCTCCTCCAAAACATTATTTTTTTTGGCATTATTTGGCATACCTTATAACCACCTGGAGCAAAATTGATTTCGAGTACCAAAGTTTATATAGAAAGTTCAAAACTTACAGTTTACCACCGCTACCTAATAAAAACGTATCCAAAAGGTAAATTTTCTTTCATGCTTCCCCTAGTAAGAAATATGCAAACTATTTCTTTAAAACTGGAATTTTTTTCAATTTATTTACTTATATAAAGGGATGCTTCCTACCTCGTTTCGCAAACATAAAAAATATAAAGATAAAGATAGCCTACCTTAAAGGCAAAGGCCTCCTAACAAGTAAGGAAAGCTCGTTTTTTCCTAACGCGGTGAGCCATTCCAGTTGCTCGTATGCTGTTTAAGACACCTGACTTTGGTTACTCCATTTCTCACTGCACTAGATCCTTCTGGAGAGATTTCCATTTTTCTCCTCCTCTTGTTACTCTTGACAATTTGGACCTGCATGTTCCTTGAAGAGGTCTGTTCATCTTCTTCTGGATCTGCCTTGTACCTTTTTTCTTATTCGAGGGTCCCATATGGAGATCTTATAGGTCTACCTATTATCGTGCATTCTTGCGAAGTGACCGCGCCTATTGCCATTTTCTTCTGGTAGCTATTTGTGCGATGTCTGTTATCTGAGATAACTGATTTATTAATATTATAGGTATTTTGTCCTTCAAAGTTATTCCCAGGATCTTGCGTTGCATTTTTCTTTGGCATATTTGAATTTTGTTCTTTTGCTTTTTTCTGTTATTGACCATGTCTGGCAGTAATACAGGGTACACACAGGTTTCAAGCATCTGGAATCTGATTTTCCTATTTAGTGTGTTGTCTAAAACTATAAACTTAAGAGCCCAAATTGTTTTCCATGTTAATGAGGTCTTTTTTTTTTTTTTTTTTTTTTTGTATTTCTTTTTCCATTTTATCATGGCAGGAAATCTGTTGTCCTAGTTATGTATATTCGCTCACATATGTGGGGACTAATCCATCTATTTTTATCAGGGTTTCAGATGCGTTTGAAATTAACTGTGTCTTCAGTTTGTTTAGTGATAGCCCTGCATTTTTGCTATGCTCACATAATTGTTTCAGCATAGTTTGTGGTTATCTCTATGTTTTGCAAATAAGACCAATCATCAGCAAATCTTAGATTTGTTAGTCGACTGTCGTCTATGTTGATTCCGAAAGTATTATGCCAGTTCATTTCCCTACTCCTTACAAAATAAAATGCATTATTTATAACTTTTGTCAAAAATACCATCCTAATTGCTTCCCTCGATCTTCGTGAAAAGTATTAAAAACAAAATAAAAACGTCTTATTGTCCCCTTTTTTCCCAGTACTCCAGTATTTACTTCATTCCTATGTTTCAAATATGGCATTAAACTGACATCATTTCTATGTTATACATATTAGTCATAGGTTTGCTATGTATGCACGCGAATATGTTAAGGGGGGGGGCAGCTTTGTTAGAGCATGCATACAGTTAACAGGGGTTGATTGCTGTTAACTATTTCGAGGAACAATAGCACGCTATATGTTTACTCGAGTTCATTTTCAAAACCCTAGTTGCCTTGCTTTTGAATTTCGGTGGTAGCCACGAGCTGATTACATTACATCAAGCAGGTCTACTTACGTGCAGACTACACGATTGGTATAAATCGTTAACGACTGGCTGGAGCGGTCGAGCTAGGAGCCGAGACCAACGCACTAATTTCAGCAGTTGCAAACACTGATCAGCTTATTGTGGTGAAGTTTACATTATTAAACGGTATTATGGACATACATATTGGGACCAGGCGAATGAGTAAGCTATCATATTTGAAATTAAAAACAGGAATTATTATTATATTATACATTTTTTATACTGTTACAGCATGAGCGTTATTTATAAATAAGGCATTCCTGGTTTTAGAGCACAAATTCGCGTAGATTTCCAGTTGTTTTACAATTTTCTATTTTAAAGAGTTAAATCCCTTATTACTGTCTATTACTCTTATTACTATCATTGTGATGTAGTGGTTACCATGCTTGCCTCCTACGTCCAAAATGCGGGTTCGAACCCGGCCAGGATCGATGGATTTTTTCGGGCGTAAAAATCCTAAGTATGGCTTCCTTCGGAAGGGAAGTAAAGCCGTGGGTCCCGTGTCGTACATTTACGGCATCAAAAAGAACCTCAAGCCTGAAAGGGAGGCCTCTGAGCAAAATTTGTCGGCCGTTTCACGCCCTGAGTTGAACGGGACGCTGATGACCTGAGATGTTAAAGAGCGCCATAAATAAATCAATAAAAAAAAATATATTATCATTGTGAACACATGACTAAAATTCACTGGTTAAATTTCAAGGATTAGAAGAGGAGGGAATTTTTCTTCATTTTGAACGATTTCCCCACAAACACAATGAAAATTTAAACTATTAAAGCATTTATACAGGGTGATTCAAAAGTCGCGCGTTAAAAGACAACTTCATTATTAGTGCAGGTACCGAAAGAGAAAAGAGGGGAAAATTGTTGGAAATCCATTCATATCAGACAACTGCGTGCTTTCAGACCACGGGATATAATTTATCGTGCCCAGCCTGTAATTATTTATTTAACAGCACTTATTTGTGTGCAATTAGCCTCCTATTTCATTCAACTTCTGGATGCGGACTGCAGACGACGCGAAACAAATGCATCCTAACGGAAGAAACGCTTGATTGATATATCGGCGTTACGCACGTTTTAGGAGAAGACGAAAGACATGATTTATCGACCAGAGGAACCGAGCAACTACTTTATCCCTATTTTTAATCCTCGTCTCATTCAATCCGCGAGCTGGGATTTGTACACAGCTGCGTAGCTGCTGCTTTCCCCCCCCCCCTTTCCTACTTTTCTCGAATGCCGGAGGGGCACAATCTGTAATTGGCCGGAAAGTTGTAAAAACGTTGTTACAGAGTTGCAGTATGTCATTATTAACTTGCTCCTGAAGTCTGCGAGATTCTCGGCGAAGAGACCCGACAGCCATTATTAAAAGCACCCGCGGAAATTCATTTTACTTGTACATGAGACGTGTAACAAAGTCGAGAAGTTTTTTCCCCTTCACTCAGTGCGTTTCATTTCTACTGCCTTTGACGATTCTATAACACGCGTATACAACATAAAATAAATGCTAAGCGATTTCAATAAAATATAATGCCGAAATTTCTGGTATTCAAATAGCAGAATACTACAAGCATGAAAAGGAATAAACAATGGTTAACCTCATTATTGACTAATTTTAATGTTGTATTTTTGTCCGATTGGTTATGTTTTTATTTTTGATGGCATCAATAATAATTATTTGTGCAACTAACTACAGAAGTAGAGCTTTAGTAGAGAGAAAGTCAAGTTAGAACACGACTGAAGGTTTTAAAGCAGTTTATTTTTGTTTATAGTTTTATTTTTATTGAGGAGTTTTTTTAATGAAGGGGATTTATTTGTTAAAATTTATTGATTTAGGATGGAGAGTATTTTGGAACTCAAAATATTTATTTTATTAAGGAGCTCTAAGAGCCGAGACACTAAGGCAAATTTTGTAGCGTGTTATCTACTGTTGGTGTATTTAACGCCAGTTTTTTCGACTCGGCCAAAACCTACTTAATCCTTTACATTTATATAATTGAGGAATAGTTTACTGGTAAAAACAGAAATCATCACACACTGTTTCTGTAGTCTTCATTTTGAATTTGGCTTTCTAGCTTCAAAAAAAATTAACGTGAGGTAAAAATGAATATGAAATTTCGTCAAATGGTGTGCCTCTTATAAATGTTCAGAATTGCAGTAGTTGCAACATTACAATAAATATGAACTGGTATGTCGCATATGCAACTACAGTGGTAGCAAATTTGATTTGTAAGGAAAAGAACGTGTTTTCTGTGAAGAAAGTTTTAATATTAGAACAAATTATGAGCCTCCTATAAATACTCAGAATTGCAGTTCAATCAATTTATTCATCGTTACCATCGAACAAAAGCTAATCGCTATATTCATATAAAACGCAAAACACGCTTTGAAGACAAGCGATATAATGATTATTAGCATTTGTTGCCTGGACACGAACTATTCGTGCACTTTCGTCACAGTGGTTGATAAAAGTAATATTCTCCAATTCTTGTGGATTTTATACCATTATTTTAAAATTCTGTTTTATTTTGCAACAATATTACATGCAAATTATAGTTTATAGAAAAAATTATCTTTTTCTACTGTTAGATATTTTCAGGAAACCTACCTGATTACGGTATTCCGATAAGCGACGATGGTGAATTTTGCAAAAGAGCAGTATGTGATCTGTATAGTTATAGTCTTCAGTATGCAGTGAAAATGCCAAAATCAAAACAGAGTACAGTATTTTTTTGCAACTAGTCACAGAATTAGGGAAATATGTATTTACACCTGAAAGACGTGTATTGTTCTGGAGAGCATGCAAAATTAAAGTGCAGAAAAAAGGTTTAGTATGTAATGGAGAAAACACACGAAATGTTTAAGAAAACTTCTTTCGGGACAGAGTTCTAGCTCATTATTTGGCAACACTTCTACAGAACTGTGTGACGCAATAAGTGTGTAAACGTCCTTAAAACAATCGACATTTATGAAGCGTCATACTACCACAGTACTCCTGAAGAATCAAGCCAGACAATAAAGAGGGTGAACAGTCGAAGAAGGCCTAAAATATTATGGGAATATTTTGTCTACTAACCCATAAGAGAAGGTTCGTTCGTGCCTACAGACAAGGAATTGTTCGACTGAAATAGAAGTTGCTCTGAATGAAACTCTCTTTCGAAGTACATGGAAATTTATTGCTATTGTACTTGATCTTCCCAAGTACAGTACCTTGTCTTTGCAAGGAAGAAAATAATATAATTTTGTATCCCTTATTTACTCATCCACCAAAATTGAGTCATTCCTTTCATAGCTCCAAATAAAATCTGATATTCACCCTTGAAAAAATGGGTGACAAGGAACGCACTGAGTACCTACTTAACACAAAAAGATGAAATGGAAATATCTAGATGAATAGCCTGTCGATTCGCTTAAACATTGTAACTAGATTTATCTGTTAAAATCAGTATATCTTTTAATACTTACAATTAGATATTATTAAAGACTGTGCTGTTTATGTTATTGTCAGTGAGTATATAAACGTAAAACATACAGCAATACAAGTTTTCTGGGAAGCTAAAATGCCAAGAGCAACTTAGCAAACCCACCGAGTTACACAAACCGAGTGTAAAAGCCATTTACAACAAATAAAGCAGATCTTGTGGTTTTCACCAACTCGATCAACTTGAGTTTGGACTGATTACATCAACTAACAAGCCGGCGAGCGTAACAACACACACTACTGGTAGTACAATGTACTTAACTAAGAATGTTTAAAGCCAGTGCCACTGAGAAAAGGGTCTTCTGACAGCCATGCTTAGAGGAGCTTGCATTTAGTTAAGCCAAGTTTCCCGGCCGAAAAACAAAAGGCGAGCGCCATACCATCGCACCCTATTAGCCGCAAGGCATGCCAGTTCCCCTCTTGCAAGTAGACGCTGCCTAGACGCCACAAACTCAGCATTTTGACTTGTTTACAACGTTCGGGATCCGCTCAACTGCCAGCATCGCAGCTATTCCAACTGCTGTAGAAAGCAGAAGCGGCTTACAAATAACTTCACGACATAATAATAATAATAATAATAATAATAATAATAATAATAATAATAATAACAAAGTTAACATTTTTATTTTATATTACATCTATGCAAGAGGGAAAAAAAAAGTTTTCCTTACGAATTAACAGCATTGGCATGGCCTAAGAGAAACAAAGATACAGGGATTTATTATGATTAAAATAGTCAGGCAAAAGGCACTTAAAATATGACAGTAAAAATATAATTGAAAACGCTTTATTAAAAGTGAAAATAGAATAATATCCCTCATTATTAATGAAAACTG
This sequence comes from Metallyticus violacea, assembly GCA_030762175.1. Classification (NCBI taxonomy): domain Eukaryota; kingdom Metazoa; phylum Arthropoda; class Insecta; order Mantodea; family Metallyticidae; genus Metallyticus; species Metallyticus violacea. The sequence goes on from CM060844.1 coordinate 59,128,021, forward strand.
GTATTTAAGATACTTAATAATGTCTTAATCACACAATTACAGTACTTAAGTTTGCAATAACAAGATGTTTTTTTTTTCAAGGTATCAACTGTCATAGTCAGTCCCTTATCATAGAAAAATGTTCCATTGAAATAGTTGGAACATATTTAAAAAGCAGATATTTCGGAAGGACTCGTATCACTTATAACAGAATGTTTACCTTTCAGGGTATCGTGGGAATCTTAATCGAAACAAAGAAAGTAGTGTCGAATAGCCCTGGCAAATAAGCAAAAGATGGCAGTGGTTCTGGTTGATTTCATTTTCTGTTTATGCTTTAATAGGAGAATCAGGTTAGTATATCTCTTACTTCCATAATGAACACATTGTAGAGACGTTTATTGTACAGCTATATCGTTCTCATTTTTCTCGCTTGCAATTGTTTGGCACGTTTTGCAGCTGAGAAATTACCCCCACACAAATTCCCTAGAATTGTTTCGGGCAGATCGATACAAAGTCATTCGCCAGCACTAATAAAAACTACAGTACTTCCCTCATCTCTATTCGTATGTACGAGGTAACTATGCGTTCCTTTCCCTAATGAATATTTGCTATTTAAAGAACTTCGGTGAATGGGTGGAAGAAAGAGTTTTAGATTGCTTGAAAAGAAATAAATGTTTAACAAGATTTTAAATAGATATTTTTGTTAGGAGAACATTTTTATACTTTTATATATATTTTGTAGAAGAAAACACAACACGTTAGATACCGACCTTACTCCATATTATTATTCAACGATTTGTTCTTAGTTTCAATTGATATTTGTATTTATTCTCAATTTCGCGGAAAGGTGCTTACACGTTCAGCAATGCTAAAATGAGGAAGGGAACAATTCAAATGCATGCTTAGAACACGCAGTCATTTTCTTATAATAATGTACCATGTTGATCTTATTAGTCAATTTCTTTCTGTATTCAACTGTGCAAAACACACAAACGTTTACTCATATACTTGCATAAAAATGTACTTTTATCTATGCACAAGGGGTACCTCCATATCGATCGACCTGGCACCCCAAGGTTGGCAAACAATTACACTATATGCAATATAGTGCATGTTTCTAGGACACAATGGTCCAATGAACCAAATTGCGGCGTTTTGCTTTTTGACGAGAGTTGCACTCTTTGCCCTCCGTGGGTATTGCAGAGTGGCGCTACAACATTTTCCATACAACATACAACATTTTCCATAACTATTTTAAAAGGTTTTAATTGTCAAATTAAATTAATGGAAGGCGGCTTGGGCACCGAAGCTGTTTATATATTTTGGGCAAACTATTCATCACAGACTAATGTTCACAATAGTAATTTCCTGGCAGATGTTTTGATTCATCTCTTCCAGGGTTTGTCTTGTATACGTATTATAATAACTTTGCTATTCTGAAACATTCAGTATATTGGAAGAATCTTCTTTGGTTGGCTAGTGATAACCCTACTTGCCTCGTATACCCAAGAATGAGGGTTAATACCGGTCAGGGTATGGCTTTTTTTTTCGATCGTCCTTCGGAAGTAAAGCCGTGGGTCCCCTGTCATAGATTTACGGCAAGTAAAAGCCTGAAAGAACAGGCCTCTGAGCAAAATTTATCGGCCGTTTCACGCCCTGAATTGAATGGGACGCTTCTGACCTGAGGCGTTAGTAAATAAATCACATTAATTTTCTTTATTAAAAAAAAAACAGACAAAATAACATCCTCTGTCGTTTAATTCTGTTCCTAAACCCAAGATCGCGGGTTCGAACCCGGCCAGGATCGATGGATTTTTTCGGAGCGTAAAAATCCTAAGTATGGCTTCCTTCGGAAGGGAAGTAAAGCCGTGGGTCCCGTGTCGTACATTTACGGTACGAAAAAGAATCTCAAGCCTGAAAGAGAGGTCTCTGAGCAAAATTTGTCGGCCGTTTCACGCCCTTAGTTGAATGGAGCGCTGATGACCTGAGCTGTTAAAGAGCGTCCATAAATAAATCATTAAAAAAAAAAAGTTTAATTCTGTAAAGAGCGAAAGCCCCTAAATATATTAATGTAGGATACGTGGTTTTAAATTAAACAATCCAGTAGCTCTTTGTACAAACTCAAAAAAGATATGCCAATTTTTGAGAAAATTTTCTATAAATTCTTTAGGGGGAATTCTCCAAATACAAACGATGCTATCTAATGTTTGTGAAGTTTCATTATAAAGATTCAAGACTTTGCTGCATGGCCTGGAATTTTTTACACCCGAAATGTTTTTGAACTGGACGAGATGACATGTGGATCATAAATAATTACACGTTGCGTAGTAAACATACTGAGCCACGATTCACTTTGCGATTAAATACAGAACATGAGCTCAACGCTATAGCTAACGTGATCTTATGCCAATTAACGAAGGAAAACACGTTCAGTGGAAAAACACAAGTTGGTTTATAGGTCATTGGATCGCCCAGTATAAAGAGCGTATATCGCTCTGTAGTAATCTTTCTGGGAAAATAAGAGTAGAATTCTGTTGTTTAAAATGTTCTAGTTCAGCTTGTAATTGTCTTTAAAATAATGCTTCTAGATAACCCTCAAAAGATAAAATATGGAGAGAAATAATCTTCTTAAATAACAGTTGTGATCTTGCTTTCAGGGCTCGTCGAAGATGAACAATGCTACGTCCTTTGAAGATGTCGTCTGCCATTAAGCATTGATATAACAAACATCACTGCGTGGTGAGCAAAGTCACATCTCATATTTCTATCGCTTCTTAACCAAAAATGTATATTTTGAGACAAGTCAAGTTTAACTCTCATATTTTGTATTTCATGGTTATTATTGTAAACACACTCCACGCCATCCTAGTTACTGCCGCAGCAAATCTCATACACCAGCGTGGAAAGATAAAACGTCTGTATCGTACAATAGGTGATTTAATGATTTTACAAATTCTTATACGACACCTGTAGCTATATGAAATGGAAAATAGTACATAGACAGGAGAAAGGAATCATATAATATTCACACAATTAAAAAAGCAACAATCTTCAACTTAGTGAAAGTGATAAACTCTAAAAAACAAAAACTCTCATTTTATCAACAGTTACCTTATTACACGATATACCTAAATCTATGCAGCCAAATTCAAATTTAATTAAAAAAAAAAATACGCGCCTCCAACATCTTCCGTACTTTCAAACAAAAAATTACTATCCTAGCACATAAAATTTGCTTTGCTTACGCCGTATTTCTTCCGTTTATTTCATTTCGTATTCACAGGCACGCGTTGAGGCAACTTACCTATGTATTCATGCATTATTTCGTGCAACATCCCAGTGCTAGCAAACATGCTATGTGATTACATTTCTTGTTTAGATCTCTTTAACATTTCGCTTTAGAAAAGCATCCCATGTAAATAATGAGGCACCTCCCCTTTGGCAATTAAATATAAGAGAATCACAACGAAAATTAGCTTGGTTTGTTTTGCTCTGTCCATGCTTTATAGCTTCAAATTAGAGCCTTTTGTTCATGCAGTTTATGAAGAATGGGTTGTGTAATTACGTTTTCTTCAAAGAAAAGAAGCGAGCACGCAATTATGCATGCGTGGGTACTTGCTCAAACTAAACCTAAGGCAACAAGACGCTAACAGTGTTTGGTTCGCTCTTTATTTCAGCATATTACAATGTTTGTCTTTTATTCAGCACAGAAGGTGCTTTCAGTGCGACAAAAAGAGCTTCAAAAACTGCATGTACAAGAAGATATTAGGGGATATAACGCATATGTCATAAGTACAAGGATAACTTGATAAGTAGCTTGGCGTGCATATTAACTTGTATGTGATTATACTAGTCCTACCTAATCCTTTACCGTGTATGCTCCATCGGTTCTTCCAAGACATCTAAAAGGTCCCCCTGATTGGATAAAATAACTTTATTTTTTAATGTCCAGCAAACCACTAAATCTAGCCAGAGTCTTGTTAAGCAGTGATTTCTGTTCTGTGCAAGGCAGTTGCCCTGGAAGTCTTTAAAACATTTGAGGACACTAAGTGGTCAATTTGTGATAAATAAATGTGCAGACTTCGCTGGGGTCTTTGTGGGCTAAGTCTTTATGAAAAAGTTTTTTTTTGGGGGAGGGGGGGTTATTTACGGACGCTCTTTAACATCTCAGGTCATCAGCGTCTCATTCAAATCAGGGCGTGAAACGGCCGACAAATTTTGCTCTGAGGTCTGTTTTTTCAGGCTTGAGGTTCTTTTTCGTGGCGTAAATGTACGACGCGGGACCCACTGCTGTACTTCCCTTTCGAAAGAAGCCATACTTAGGAATTAAATATCGGTCATGGTCGGGATTGAACACGCGATCTTGTGTTTAGGAGACAAGTATGGTTATCATTACACCACCAGTACCGACTATAAAGAAATGAAATGTATTATTTTGTAAATTGTGATTACCAAAAAACACTGTCAGTTCCCGAACTTAAAATAGACCTTGGACTGAAACGATTGTAAGCACAGAATCTGCATATAGTTAAAACACTGAGCCACTTTTCTATGAGGGCATTGTCTCTTCTCTTGTGCAATATAATGTCACATTGTTCCTAAATCTTATATCCTCGACATTGGGCTCTTTGGCAATCGTCAAAAACTTCAACTTTACATTCTCATTTTCTTGAATATTGAAGTCCTCTGTGAAGATATAAAGACCCCAATAAGTGGAACAATGTCATAAAAATGATGATGAATAATTTATCATGCTTCGTCAATGACGGCTCACGACTGCGAACACCTTGGGACCGAGTCCAAGTTTTATCATTAAAAATTGTTAAAGTTTGGCGATATTTCAAAAACAAAAACAAACTTACATCGGTTAAAGTCATACAATTCAAGATTACAGGAAACTATTTCACCACCTCTTTCGCAAACACAGCGAGCGCAACCTCTTCCAGCGAAGTCTGTTAAAATTGCTTTTACAACGCTCTCCTTAAACCTACTTGTACATTTCAAGTCTTCCCACAGTATCGTGAGGGCAACAGCTACTTTGAAATAAATTATCCCGGGAATACAGCACAGGACAATTTCAAGGTTTTCCAGGGTGGAATAAATTAATGCAACTGCAAACGTTTTACTGTTTACCGCGTTCGTGCCAAGTTGCTTGAAGCGAACACAAACTTTAGCTGCAACTGTTCTGCAGAAACGACAGCTATCCACAAAGAGGTCGCCAGGCATTTTACATCAACTCCTGACTGCACATCAAGCAGTTGCACAAAATTCACTTTCACAGTCACCAACTGTCAACTATATATTTCCTTTCCTTCAAGGAATGTGGCGTAGTTACAGATAATTTGGGAAAGGAATGCAGGATACTCAAAAATATAGTCCCCCCCCCCAATTATAAATTGCCAATCCTGGAAGCAGTGCTACAAACAGCCCCCTTCAAGACAGCCGTTGATGAACCAAAACGCTGGCTCCGCAGTTCGCTTCTGAGTAGAGGAAACAGAAAATAAAATCATAAGCCAGATAGGTCTGCGCTATATGGAGGGCAGAACACACATTCGATGTTCTGGCCAATGTGGCAAACATGATGGACTGCATTGTCAAGGTGAATGGGCCAATCTGCTGGATGCAGCTCAGGAGGTTTTCGTCTGATGTGTTCGGCCAGAACACCCAAAACATTAGCCATTGTTTGCTGGGGAATTATGTTGATAAACATTCCACGACAGTTGAAGACGAAATCTCCTTCCAGGTGATTTCAAGACTGAGCATGCCTGTATGCTTTCGGGATCGAAATGATGGAATTTAGATATGCCTCGCCCTGCTCCATGCTCCACTACTGAAGCTCAGCATCCATTTGGTACAGTGTAAGCTATAGAACATTATTGTGAACGCACTATTTTGGGAAATCTTGTCCATCCACTGTTATTCGCCACTCTTCCGGAACAATAACGGCAGCGTGTTCACTGCAGTGATTGGAGCACCTGGATCTCCCTGCTTTGTTGTTGAAACAAGACCATCATTTTATTCTTTGTACCACCGAAATGCTGCTGTGGCAGAAGATGCTTACTGTATCATCGCGTCCCATACCGGTTTTTTGCAGAATGAAGCAAAAAAGTAGCTTCATTTTACGCATCAGACTGGCACCTGTAAACGCATGCGCATACGAGCTTTGTATTTTAAACAATGATTTACAACCAAATCTAAACATTTATAAAGCCCCTTTCAACGCATGGAAGGTGTGTAAGTAAATAGCGAATCAGATGTGCAATAGAAGTCATAGAAATGTGCAAATTATGCAATGGGAAATATTTTGACGACAAATCTGCAGAGTTGATTTATTTTATTTACGGACACACTTTGATGTCTCGCGTCATCAGCGTCCCATTTTTTCAGGGCGTGAAACGGCCGACAAATTTTGCTCAGAGGCTTCTTTGTTCAAGCTTGAGGTTCTTTTACGTGCCGTAAATGTACGACACGGAACCAACGGCTTTACTTTACTTCCGAAAGAAGCCATACTTAGGAATTTTACGCCCGAAAAAATCCATCGATCCTGGCTAGGTTTGAACCCGCGATCTTGGGTTTAGAAGGCACGTATGGTTACCACTACACCACCAGGACCGACACGACAAATCTGATGTTCATGGAATGCCTCAGAATAGCGAAAACGTGCACCCGTCCCACATGGCAAACGCTTTTTAATCCCAGTTAAAGTAAACTTGATCCCGTAGTAATTACTGCAGTGAGTTCAGTCTCCAAGTACATTTATAAGTAAATGTAGACAGTTACACAGTACTGTACAGTACTATAGTCTCATTTAAATAAAAAAAAAATATATATATGCTTTTGCTCGTATCGACAGATGGTCAGGGCGGTGCGCATGACAATAGCCTACCATTCCCTGTTTGCGATAGCGCCCTTATAAAAAAAAATAATAAAAAGGCTACATATGAAAGCGTACATGGCAGGCAGAGATCGAAGTCTAACAACATTGGTAGTGCCCTCCATCATTAACCAACCCCCAGCGACATACAATATCCTATCAACGTGAGTCCAGACTGATCAATGTACCTACCGGTTACCTACATGTAAATTTGACGATCCAATATGACCACCTTAACAATGGATCATATATACATCTCCTCCTCGTTTTCCAGCCTCTGTTTGTTTCTGATGATGACCTATACACATGTTTGGACCCTTGCCCATTGTTATTCGGGGGGTAGATTTTCCTCCGCGCTCCAGTTCTGGTTGCGCCACAGCGAGCTCAATGTGCAATGCTAGTAATACTAATATTTGGACGAAGGGCGAGCCAGTAAAGCCCTGCTAGTTGATGATGTAATAGACGCTGATCCGTCATTCCGTCTGGTACAATGCCCCACACAATAAACACAGTCCTTTGCTGCAAACACACAGCACTGTTACTATAAATACACAATATCCGCTCTGCACTTACGCTACGATACATAGGGTGTGGTTAATTCTAAAATAAGCATAGCAGCGATGTATGCGCGTTTGACAATAATGGCTTAATATTTGCCACTTGTTTACAGATGATAACGGTTTGAGCAACTGACTGACATTTCGTTTTTACTGCTCTTGGACCCTGCGTCGTAGTAACAAGACCCATATAAAGTGATCTTACATAAACTCTACGTAATGTTTTGGATGTAAAAGATTAATGCATTTAGTACACATAATATGGGCTATTATGCTAAATAAATTAGGATTAAAGCAAGAAACTATCACGCACAGGCACAAACGCACATGTGTCCAGACATAATAGAATCAGAGTGGAAAGTGCACTATAGAAATACAGAGAGTGCCAAAAAGTGTATACACACTTCAAGCAAAGAGAAAACCTTTTGTTAACAAAACAAAACTGAATTCGCACAAACAGAAAATGATGAGCACTAATCATCTTACACTTTTACAGGTACAACAATTGCTCAAAATGTCCACAATTGGCGTCGTTCCGTTCTTCATTTAATGCGCACAAAAGCCTTAGGATGAAATGTTTCGACTTTGCTGTGTTCATAATGCGACGTACGCTGGTTCTGCTAATCCCAGTCTCGCGTGCTTTGTAGATTTCAGTTGTGAGTGCTCAAAACGTTTCAAAACCATAGCCGAGGACGCGGGGCTTGTTTCTGTGCGAGGTCTCCCAGATCTGCCCTTTTGAACATCTCATACGGTACCATGAGTCTCAAATTTGTCTCGAATGCGTGCAAATGCTTCTCGCGTTGGCGGTTCTGTTCTTTACACACATCTCCATTGTCCTTGAACTTCAATAACATTCTCGGTTTTCCAGTTCCACTTCAAAATTGCTTTCCGCTGTTCAAACGATGTTGGCTCCATTTTGTTGTAGCAATGGTAGCATAATGTAATGTGTTTACAGAACATCATACTACACATTACTGCCGTTTTTTCGGTCCAACTTTGAAATATATAAATAGATATCTACTGTGAAAGTATGTATACATTGTTTTGGCACCCTCTGTATATTTAAGACTTTTCGAGAAGTAAATGATATACGGCCTAAGAGAAATATGTTTAATAAGCATACTGTATTTAATTTTAGAAGTGGGACACATCTAAATTATTCGAACTCTACTTTTAAAAGGTTTGTTTTCTAATGTCCTGTATTTTATATGAGAATCACTTCTATTTGAGAAGCTGGTTGACTAGAACTATTTCAGTTATTGAGTTACTCCGCCTGATGCTATGCATTAAGCCCCTTTAATGTACTGGTTAGCGTTGCTGTCTGTTGGACGGTAGGTTCCGATTCCTGGTACCTGTTTTGAAACATTTTACCTAGTCTTACCATAAATACTGTCACAAAGTTTCCAATAAATTCATACAAAATGGTTTCAGGTATTTTAAAATCATAAGTTGAAAATAACTGTCTGGCACGCACAAAGTCTATATATCTTTGTGGCCATTTGTCTATTGAATTACGCAACACTTCTATGTGGAAATGTGTTGCTGTCTTCCGAAGAGAACCCTTCAAATCTTTCAATTTTGGATGACTTTTCTTGCAAGTCACTTCCTGAAGAGCTTGGATAACAAATTTTCTTGCAGAAGAAACCTTGTGTGCTGAGGCTGAATCCTACGCAAGCTCTTAACACTATCCATGGAAGTCGGTGTTGTTGAGGTTATTTACCACTCTCTACAGCATTGTCTCCTGGTACACTTTGATCAATGCTTTCATCCCTTTTTAGCAGAAATAGAGCTCCGTGGTAGCTCACATCCCACCAAACTTGATATAGGATGATGGCCCCCTCTTTTATTTTATTTTTTTTTTTTTTTTTTTGGAGTAGTGTTTAACCCCCGTTTTAACTACTGAGGCACCACAGGTGGATACTGATGAAACAGACAAGAAATGAAAATGGGAAAAGTATACTTTCTTAAGGAAGGAAGCGTTAGGATACCTCCCCGGCAATTGCCATTTATGAGGACTGAGGAAAACGTGGAAAAGTCTTCAATTAGGGAGGGCGGTCTTTGTAGAATTTGAATCCCAGACCACCCGCTCACGATTTCGCGCCTTAACGACCTCGGCCACCCGTGGCAGTGATGACCCCTCGGTACCTCTTTTCGTCAGCTTCTGTAAAGTATCTGGCATATCTCTGTGATTTTGTACATAGAAAGTTTCCTCAATATTGAAAACTTTTTCATCAGTAAAACACATTCTTTGATGACCACAAGCAAGCCCCTGGCGCTCAGCTCACGCCTTTCCGTCGTTTGTAAGCACGGAGTCCCAGGTCACTGCTCAATGTGCGATACATAACATAGAAATGTTCAGCTCACGAAACATCGCCGACTATATCCGTACACGATTTCTTCGCACACGTGCCGCCATTGCTTTCACCAATTTTGGAATGCGCCCAGTACGTGGTCTGTGGCGGTCTTTCACAGTGCCATTCTCAAGGAAGCGGTCGGTATACGAACCTCCTGCTTATTTTCAATTTCTGAATTGAATAGAATTTTTAAAATCTCACCCGGGGATTTCATTACCTTGTGCTAAGCTGCCACAGCTACACGATTTTCGTAATTGCCGCATTCCATTTTGAAAGTAACACAAAACACTTTTACGCTTCTGCAGCTGAACTCTCAATGACTCACCACAGGTTAGGAATTTACAGTCAACCTCAAAAGCCGTGACAGTATTTATGTTACGGCTAAATAAATTGTGTCCACGCAACCTCTAGAGGACAGTTGGGAAAGGCCTCATAGAGATAGGGAATCACCTATGGTCAATCCGCCATGTGATGGCAACCGATTGGACGAGGTATGCTGATCAGATGTCCTGCAATACTGCATTCTGCCAGTAGTGAGACAAATGTAGAGAACGTGACGATTGGCCACTAAAACGGTTTACTGTATTTAAAATTGATTAAACTGCAAGCACCAACATATGTTAAAACAGTTACGATGAAAATGGTGCCCCTCGTGGGTAATACATTGCAACTGCGTAGGGAATTCCTGCACTTCGTCCTTAAGAACACATTTTTTGGTCACCGACCAAAACCAAAACCGACCTCGGTTTTTATAAAAGTATCCTATATAAAAATCTGTTCTTCGAGACTGTATTTATGTAACGAAGAACAATTAGCACACAATTCACCTGTAATGAAAACACCGAGCGACACACTCGCCCCCCCCAAAAAAAAACCTCAAACAACTACTACCCGCACATGCATTGTACGGCCTTGACGCAGTCATGCTCTGCCGCCCATATCTCAAATAATATTGTAGAGATCGCAGAGTAATGCAGTTTCATTATTAAAAAGTTCTACAAGATTACGCTAGATGGTATACTGAAAACATTGTGAAACTCGGGATTGCAACTTTCAAAATTTATTTTGAACTTCGGTGGTCTTAAAAAGCAATCGTTCTAAAGTCTTCGCAGTTTTTTCATGCCAAACATTGTAATAAAGATTTGAGTTTTTCAACATTTATTAAAATTCACGGGGGTGCGCTTGCAATTTCCTGTCCCTAATTTATTTTACACGTATTTTACAATCGACATTTTATTGTACTGAAGTAAATGTGACTAACAAACTACAATGCATCACATGCCAAACAAAAATAATCTCGTTCATGGAACCCCTCCTTTTCCTTTGTCTAGGAAAGCAACAAAAGCGCTAACAAACCTCGGTTTTACAATGCTGAAAAGCAAAAACGGCGGTGACCCGGTGAAGGGATGAATATTATGATTGGGGGTTAACAGGATTTTTACTGTCCGCTCCAGATGACTAGCAGTGCCTGCTCTCCCGCCGTTACAACCATTATCTCCAATCAGGAACCACATGTTAGCAAACAAGGACAGTCTGCCGCATGCAATTAACTATCTCGTTGCCGCCTTACTCTGCACACCAAGCGTAAAAAAAAATAAATAAATAAAAACGCAATTCCTGCGACGTTAGCAATTCTACAGTACGCTACCTGCCTTCCAGGTACCAAGAACATTATTGTGCCTTTTGAAATCAGCGAGATGGAGTTTAAATGGTCACCCCTACAACGTGCCCAATAAAATTAATATTGATGCTAAACATTTCAGCTCCAGCACATGTTGTATCCACGTCTCAATTGGAAGAAAAAAGAATGACAAATATGGGAAACGAAGCTTATTTCCAGCTTCTATTGCGAGTTAATTTTTAATTATATGCCATATTTGTCAGTAATATGTGACAATACATAATAAAACAACAAAATATGAATTATTAAACAAACTCGGCAGCCTTAAGCAGTTCATACTGCCTAGTAGCCGTTAAGGCAACTATACTACAGTGAGATCAACGATGCTTCCTCCGGCGGCGCGTGGTGCTTTCCTATGAGCAAGCCCCCATACGTTTGCCGCTCCTTGAAAGAGGTAGCAAGATTGCTTGCTTACTTGTTGGCCTTGCTGACTGCAGCAGTTTTTTTTTTTAAAGAAAATCAACCGACAGGGCGCGATGATGCATTTTTTAAACAGGATTCTGCCACTGCTCGCACTGTGAATAATTCTATGAGAGCAATTCCCTATGTGTTTTCACAATAGAGAGTTACTAATAGTGGAATTTGAGGCTGTCTCGGTCCCACTAATTAACAGAATATGATTATTATCTCTGGAGTAAATTAAAAAAAAATGCCGTGTATAAGGCGAACCCATACCATATAAGAACTCAAACATACTTGTCAGGAAATTGTCCGCATTTCTCAAAATGAACCACAGCGAGTGATGAATAATTTCCTAAACAGATACAAAAGACGGGCAATTTTAACACCCTCGTTTGATAACTTGGGAATGTAATGAGCCTCTTAAATTATTTTGTTTTATCGGAATATATGATATGTTGAAAAGAAATAAATTTAACATAAACCATCATTTTCAACTGCAAGTATTCTGAAAATTTTCTGACAAACATATGACATCAGCCAATAGTAGCTGAATATGACAAATAAAATTGGTTCGTTTAGAGGGGCATAAGATTTACCACAAACACAAGGGTATTTGATTATCAAGCATATTCAGTTTCCGTTTAGGAACCGTTCCGTTCCACTGCAATTCTTTCATCATATCGCAACATTTAATTATTTAATGCAAGACGGGGCAGAAGGGGCTGCATCGGCCGAAACGCTATCGTTCATAACAGCAAGGCTACAATAGCGTAAAGAACGGCATGGTAACACCAGAATCTAGTACAAACACTTGAGTGACGTAGAATAAACAAAAATACACTAATTTATGAACCGTAATACCATCCGAAACAAAACTAACTTATTTTTAACTTCAAATAATATCCGGACAGCACAAACAGGAATCGTGGAATAGAATAGAATAGAATTATTTGGGCTCGTATTGACCATTTAGTACTTTACGACACTTTGGTTAAATTTCACGGTTCAAATGACATTGACTAAATGGCATAAGATTCGGCTGGCATCCGGCCGATGCATTGCCGCGTCGGTAGCAGAGAACTGGATTGAGACGAGAAGACATATTCTAAGCGCTGTCAGATATCGATAGTCACAGCAAATGTTTAAATCTAGTTAAATTAATGTTCTAGATTTAAACGTAGTACAGAGATTTATGTACATATTGACTTCTTGTTTAAAATATTTCACAAAAATCAGTATGAACTATAAGTTTTAATAATACATACCATTATTTACTTTACTAGAGAGAGAAGTTCGTCAAGACGATTCAATCTCTTCCAAACTCTTCACTTGTGTAATGGAGCACATATTCAGTAAAATGAACTGGCATAATAATTTCGGAATCAGCATAAAAAGACAGTCGACTAAAAAATCTTAAGATTTGCCGACGATGTGGTCTTATTCGCCAAAACACCGAAAGCTACAAACTACGCTGGAACAATTGTGTGAGCATATAAAAAATACAGAGCCGTCACTAAACACACTGAAGACACAGTTGATTTCAAATGGACCTAAAACCCCGATAAAAATGGATGGAACAGTCCTCACATATGTGAGCGAATATACATACCTAGGACAACAGATTTCCTTCCACGATAAAATGGAAAAAGAAATACAAAGAAGGACCTCTTTAACCTGTAGAGCATTTGGGACCTTAAATTTATGGTGTTAGACCAAACACTGACTAAGAAAATCAGATTCCAGACGTTCGAAACCTGTGCATACCAAGATCCTGGGAATAAATTTGAAAGACAAAATGTCCATAGTATCAATAAATATATATACTACAGACATTACACAAATAGCTATCAGAAGCAAATGACAATGGGGCGGTCACGTCGCGAGAATGCAGGACAATAGGTGGACCTACAAGATCTCCATGTGGGACCCCTGGATAGGAAAAAGCACACAAGGCAGGCCCAGAAGAAATGGACAGACCTCTTCAAGGAACATGCAGGTCCACATGTTCAAGAGTAGCAAGAGGAAGAGAAAATGGAAATCTCTCGAGAAGCAACTAGTGCAGTAAGAAATGGAGTAACCAAAGAACAAATCAGTCATGGCGTCTTAAACAGCATACGAACAACTAGCGTGAAATAGCTCACCACGTTAGGGAAAAGCGAGCTTTCCCTACTTGTTAGGGGTCTTTGTCTGTAAGGAATACAATAGGCTATCTTTATCTTTAACTTTTATTTACTATCACTGAACACTTAAACAAGATATTAGATGAATATGAAACCCATTAAAAATAATAAAAACGCATCGAAATAAACTATAATCAAAAGTGTAAAAAGTTTTAACAAATCGTTCAGTTTTATTTTAAATTGAGCGAATGTTTTTAATGTTTAACCTATCTGTGGTTAAATTATTTTAAAGAGTAATAATAAAATACAAAATTTCGGTATTTAATATTTTGGTAATTACCTATAAATATGGAAAGTTCCATTTGTTAATCGCAGTACTGCGTTACTAGGACATTCTTTTTCTTTTATCTGCCATTCTTATTTGGAGCGTTGTCTAGTAAATAGGCCTTGAATTTTGCAAATTTGAAGAAAGTTTGCGCTATTTGTCATTTGAAACATATCCCCCCCCCTTTTTTGTTAAATAGATAAGTTAGCTCGAAACATTTATGCCGTCTAAGGGGAAAATGCAATTGGAAAATGGTTTTGGGGTTTTTCAAAGATGGCCACTTTGACTTGATATATATCATTCAATAGTTAAATACTATGTAGCCCACCCCCAGAATACAATGTTGAAATAAACCGGGCCTCGTCCAAGAGCATCATAAACTACTATAAATGTTTCTTGTATGCAAAAAATACCCTATACAATTTACTATACATCAATTTCCCAGCTGAAGTCACAATCTAAAACAGGGATTGCCAACCATTTTACGTTCGCAGCACCCTTGGGAATGAGTTAACTTTCACCGTGTTTGTATGTGTGTCAGTGCTACATTATGTTCAAATAAACACTCCATAACAAACATATGAATATAGTTCGTGTTTAATAATAAGTCAACATACAATTTATGGCCTGCCGTTGGACAAAGTGTACCATACAAATGTTTAATAGGCGCTGACTATGAATTATTAAATTAAAAAAAAAAATACAATTTCAAAAATAAAGGTCTACAACGTAATTATAAATCATTAAAACACATTTTGTATTATTAATGTGAGATTTGCGATTGATGCTCAGAACACAAATTGTTTGATATCAGGCCTAGCAGTTGACAACGAAACACGCATATCGTCCTCGAGGCAAAGCAATCTGTTTCTTGTTTTGGATTTGGTTGTCTTTGTTGTGAGTTCGCGTGGTACAAATGCTTTCATTGTTGCCGTGTTTTCCACGTATTGAAGCTTAGTTATTCTTTGTATTATTGTGTAATATAGTTTTAAATATGATCAATACGCCAGCAAATTCTGTTTTTGGGAGTTCTAATAACTCTGGCCTTGATCCTCATGTAGGATATTAAAATTTTGCTTTAGAGCGGAATTTCATTAGCAAACTTTTGGCATTACACATGAATATCTAGCTAAATATAAACAATATATATATATATATATATATATAACATTAAATTATAGGTATCACATCATAATGTTACTATATTGAAAACCATTGACACAGAGCTCTAATGAATATTCTGTAAGTTTTAATTACCAAACTTCGTGATAGATTTCGTGAATTCATATTTAAAGAAATCGAGGTGCGAGATACTGTAATTAGCGAACATATAACATTTATCACATATCTACATGCAGCAACAAACAGAAGGTTTTGCAGCAATGCACTTCAATGATTACTTCCTTTTTTTTTTTTTTTTGTTTACTTTGTGTATAGTTTTTCTTTTCATGAAAAAAGAACATTACAGAAGAGCGCCCATTTAACAATGTAAAGCGTTTCCCCCTGCTCTCACACACTCGTGCGCTTTGCACTGCAGTGTGAAACGGTTTATGATTATCACAAGACACACTTTCATCTTCAACGCCACCGATCGAATCCCAATACTCCGATATGCAACGCGTAAGGGAATTTTCAATGCATCGAATGAGCGGAATTGCGTAAGAGTGGGGATAACGAATTTCTATAACCCTTGGAGGGTTGGTGGAGATGGAAGCAGTATTGCGCAACACAAGGCATTCTGGCTAACCCTGGATGGTATATTCGCGAATATATGAGCTATTAAAAGCAGCTATAGGAGAGGTAGTGCTTGGTCGATGTTGCCCGCCCATAAAACCAATATGGCTGTTGGCCACACGGCTAGAGAGGTTCGGGGAAGGCTGGCGGCTCATGATAATCCATTACACACAAGAAATACACAAGCTACTCTCTGGTGCCTCGTAACAATCAATGCTGTTATTCATCATCCACGCTTACGTGTACTACGGCACGTACATTAAACTCAAGTCGTTAGTGCGACATGGATATAAGCAAACTTGGCAAAATCGAACCACAAACAGGTGTCAACATGTCTGCATATGATTAATCTGAGCGCCTATTACAAAATACAGCAAATGCCAGTTTTCGGTAAAATCGCATTTTTCCAAACACGATCATGTCGTAACAAAACTGAATCACCACTTCTAATTTGATCCAAAAAAATTCCCCACCTGAAATACTCCTTGCAGTGTCCTGCACCCTCGTACAGTTTTTTTTTTTTTTTTTTTTCCCCTTATTAACAAGATTGTCGCTATATAGATAATTTTTGTTTGTAATTTTATAGTTTACACAAGGAGAAAATAACACGCGGATGCTATTTACATTCATGATTTTTTAGTCGGTCCCGGTGGTGTAGTGGTAACTACTTGCCTTCTAAACCCAAGATCGCAGGATCGATGGATTTTTTCGGGGCGTAAAATTCCTAAGTGTGGCTTCCTTCGGAAGGGAAGTAAAGCCGTGGGTCCCGTGTCGTACATTTACGGCACGAAAAAGAACCTCAAGTCTGAAAGAAGAGACCTCTGAGCAAAATTTGTCGGCCGTTTCACGCCCTGAATAGAATGGAACGCTGATGACCTGAATGTTAAGAGTCCGTAAATAAACAAATAAAAAATGCATTTTTAGCCAGCACGGAGAACCATCCTCAGGGTGACCGAGGTGCAGACGCAGACTCGTGAGCGGGAAGTCTGTGGTACGAATCCCGCCAGGACGGTCCTCCCTGAATTAGGTTCACCCCCAGTCCTCATAAATAGCATATGCCGGGGGGGGGGGTCCTATATTAGGCCTGGAACGCTTCCTTCCTTAAAAATTAAATATCCTTCCCCAATATATCATTTCATGTATCATCAGTGTCCACCGTCTGTGGTGTCTCAGTAGTAAACACTGGCGTAAGCAATCTTCAAAAATAAAAAATAAAACCTCAGGGCAACTTGCTCCATTTCCTACTGTAGATCTCTTAATGCCTTCTTGCAATACCAAGCCTCCTTGTTTCTTCCTTGGCAATATCTTGTATTTTAACTACACCTGAATCAAAAAAGTTTTAAATAGATACAGGCAAACTTTTAAGCGCCCTGCAGACCAAGATGGATGTCCTGAATCCTCCCAGAAGTTCAAATGCAAGCGCGCGTGGAATGTTAATATATATTTTTTTAACCTTTGCCGTAGAAACGAGGGGGCAGTATTGAGATCCAATGACATGGGAGACGATACCATGATCCTCCTTCAGAGACTTAATGGAGTGGCGGAATAAGGGTAAAGTACCCCCTAGAAAGGCCAGAGTTAGAGTCCCTGGCGACAACATTTTGAGACTGCAGGGTAGTTCCCATTTTAGACTTCAAAGAAAAAAAAATGCTGAATGGGAAGTGCTATGTTGAGCTACTGTAAACATGTGTGGCTTCCAGGAGCTGGAGCATCCACCGTACAGCCCAGACCTCCCCTTAGAGCCTATTACCTGTTTTCAAAGCTGAAAGTTGGCACTCGAGGACGGTGATTCACGAACAAGTTGAGGAGAGAATTTTCCAGCAAAGCTTCGAACTATTAACTAGGATGAGATGATAGTCCAGAGATGTGAGAAATTCAAGATCACGTTGAAAAATTATATCTGTATTTTTATTATACCACCTAACATGGTCAGGGCGTAAACTTGTGGATCTTAACCTCGTAATTAAAGAAAAGGGGGTGGGCAAAACATGCGGTCTACGAGTTCCATAAACTGTGCCACGCATTAATAATCGTGTTCAGAATTTAAAATGCAGCATTAACAATGATATTGGTTCAGCCCTTTTCATTATTCAAAAATCCAACCAACCACACATTAAATCTACAATATAAGTAAAATGGCAACCATAGGAGGAAAAACCACAGTGGGTGTTTATTCAACGAGGTCTACCCAAAGCGCGATCAAGGTGGTACGCACAGTTAATCCTTTCAGAGCGAAATGTTTTGTAAATATCAATACCAGTAGCTATCAGAGAGAAGTATCGGTTAGCTATCGTCGTTTTAAAGCGACAATCAATCGATAAAATTACTTAAATTGAACATATACAACAAAATGAGCCTTGTTTAATTACGCGCAGAGCAGAGCAGAGCGTCAAATTTCAGCTCCCGTATCCAAATAAGTTCTAATAACGTACAGGCTAAATCAGAATGAGGTCAACACAACCAAGGAAGACTGCGCATTCTTCATTTTCAAAACTGATGTGTTTGCGTTCAATGGTCCTTACAGTATTTTAAAAGCCACAGTTAGATTCTCCAATCTCCCTATTATGTCTAATGCTACGAATAGCAACTACTGAACATACATTTATCTCCATCGCCTGTGGTTAAAAGGTAGCCTACCTGATTTAAAGTTCTGACATTCTGCAGTTAGCCATTGGAAACTATTAAATACGACAGAGAACATTCTTTCTTATACTGCAGCGTTAATGAGAGAATCCTTGCCAGCACCGAGCTGTTCTATACTGCTTATTTTACATTAATTTCCTTCCCGACAATATTAAAAACTGGAGACTTCCAGGCGAGATGGGTAGTGTAGTGTCAAAGATGTACTGAAAAAGAATTCGATATTCAATTTAAAAAAAAAAAAAAAAAAAAAAAAAAACAACTTTTATCGTATATTTAATGGTGAGTTGTAGAATAACTTTAGAATATTAATGCTTGCGTAATATGTGGGTAGGTCCATAAGTTCCCCGCCTCGCCGATAAGAGTTATTGCCTTCACACAATCCTTATCTGGTGGTATACCGTATCTGGTAAATAATTGTATCTGTAACTTCCCCTCCGCTGTGCCCAGTTGCTTAGATGTAATTACATAAAGGCTATATATAGAAGATTGTGACATGTTCCAAATGGAGTTTCGAGCTGTTATTAAGTTCTTCACAAAAGGACTTACTCCGAATGAAATTAAACAGCGATTGGACGGTATATGGGGAAGCACCCCCCACATATTCTACCGTTAAAGAATGGGTCATAATTTTTTGAATGTGTCTGACAAGGAATTGAAGACGAAGAGCGTGCAGGTCGGCCCTTGGAGGTGCTCACTCCTAAAAACATCGCTCTTGTGGAAGGAGAAATTATGGAAGATCGGCGGCTTAAAATTACAGAAATAGCAGCAAGGTTGGCCCTTTACAGTCCTTCGAATTATTAATGAACATTCAAACATGAATAAGGTTAGTGCAAGCTGGAATTCTTTCCTCATTCCAAAAGAAGCAACGAGTCATCTGTTGTGAGACATTTTTGGAGCTCTGCCGTGGTAACGAGAGAGAAGTTCTGCAAACCATTGTTACAGGAGATTAAACTATGGTCCTCTACTATGATCCCTTGTCCAAAAGAGAATCAATGGAGTGGCGTAGACCTGGCGAAGCACCGCCTCTAAAGGCCAAGGTCACTCAGTCAACCAAGAAGATCATAGCCACAATCTTTTGGCACTGTGAAGGAATACTCCTCATTGACCTCAAGATTTGATTGATTTATTTATTTATGGACGCTCTTTAACATCTCAGGTCATCAGCGTCCCATTCAACTCAGGGCGTGAAACGGCCGAAAAATTTTGCTGAGGCTTCTCTTTCAGGCTTGAGTCGTGCCGTAAATGTACGACACGGAAGCCATACTTAGGATTTTTACGCCCGAAAAAATCCATCGGTTCGGGCCGGATTCGAACCCGCGATCTTGGATTTAGGAGGCAAGTATGGTAACCACTATACCACCAGGACCGACATTGACTTCAAGGAGAGCAACACCACAGTAAATGGGTAGTACTGTGCTGGCCTACTGCAGACTACGTGCTTCCATCAAAGAGAAAAAGCGAGGAAACCTGAGTGGTGGTGTGCGCCTTCTTCACGGCAACGCGCCTGTCCACACAGCTCTTGTTGCAAAGGAAGCTGTGAAGAAATGGTGGTTTCAAAGAGATGGACCATCCACCCTATAGTCCAGATCTAGCTCCCAAGCGACTATTTCCTCTTCTCAAAACTCAAGAAGGACCTTCGAGAAACGAAATTAAAGGGTAACGAAAAAGTGATAGATGCTGTATATGACAATTTTGCAGACAAGCCTTCTGACTATTTTTGGGGGCGTGGTGGATTGAAATGTTAATTCAAAGATGTGAGAAATATACTGAAATAAACAGTAACTACACTGAAAAGTGAAATATATTTTTTTTCTTTATCACAGTTAGAAAATGGTTAGGCTGGAAACTTATGGACCTACCCTCGTACCTTTGTAGAAATACACACATTTAGCGATGTCAAGCAATTATGGCATGCATGGCACCACAGCATCTGAAAAAGTATTTGATAACTGGCCATCATTCTCTTCCGATATAAATGAAAGATACTTGTTTTAAACACCTCTGCATTCATTCGATAGCAAAAGTAATGAGTTCATTAACTATTTTGTAATCACATGTATGTAATTCTCAATTACACTAGCAATTACTTGAAGAAAATATAAACATTTTCCCTAATATATAAACAATTAGCTTATAAAGAAATTAAATATTGGGTGATACATGTAATTGTTCCATTACACATTTGTCTACCTTTTTATGAAAACTTCCATCAATTTGATACTATATAAAATCCGGACTTTACTTATACGCCAGTAGCAACAAAATATATCTAATCTTTGAACAGCTGTAATCTCTCCAACACGCCGTATTTTGCGAATGAATTTGCTGGGTAGATCTTTCGGTTCAGGCGTATAACACCAATAGCTGCCTATTCTGCGACCCACCTCCCACACCCATATTGGTTTGTTAAGATCGCCCGTTCCGACTTTGAATCACTGCCAACCAAACAATCCCCACTAAAACCTGTGTTTATATTCCCTTCGTGCAGATTCCAAGGTTTCAAAAAGCGCACTCCCACACATATGGCCTCGCATATTTCTGAAACAGATCCTAGAGCCTAGACACGAAATGTACTTTTGTGTTTCAGACATTGGAAACGTGGACATAGTAGTTAAATGTTTTATTATGGCGAAAAGATGAAGACAACAAAACTGGAAAATAAGTAACTTAAAAGAAATTAACCAATTAGGAATAAAATGAAAGATAAAATATGTTGCAACATGTTTCTCTCATAATGTCTAAACATTGCCCCTTTACCATGTTCATTAAGTCTGGTGGAATAATGCCCCTAATGGCGAAACTGGTTGTAGTTTAGCAACTGCGTAAGCAGCATAGCGTTTAGAATAAGCATCAAAAGATTTTCATAGCCTCTAAAACGTTTCGCAGATTTTCTTCCTAACGTATACAGTAGGGTTATTTGAGTTATGGGGCAGCTGAGCGCGGTTGTGTATTGGGGGATGCCAGTCGTCCAGGCCATATAAACGTGTAGATGCAATTTGTAGTTATTTTGACGGTTTGCCATGAAAAACGGGCTTTAAACACATGAATTTCCTGTGTAGATGAACGTATTGCCGCTGAGGAACAGCATTTTCAAACACAATATCACTTATGTTTTTAGTAAAAATACAAATACTAAAATAAAAGTCTAAGATTAGCGTAGTGACCTATCGTTGCGCCTACTATATCCGAGTTCAGGTGGCCTGTAACTCAAATAATCTCATGTATTTTTCTATTCATTGACCTCTGGCATTCAATCGTTTGTGAACGAATCGGAGTTTTTCTTTATTGTTAATTTTAGTAGTGTTTTACGAATTTGAATGTTTTTAAAACGAATCACACCTGCATCAACTCTACCTAAATATTTAAACGCCATCCACATCCACGTTACCTTACAGAGTTTGGCAACTTCTGGGAGATTCGCCCTTACCATTGAAAAAGCAATAAATGCGCAACGGATGGTAAATAAAGACAACCTTGTAACGAAGATAATTTATTCCAAAGAAGAAAGTTAAATGGATACTGAAGTACTTAATATTTCAAATAATCAGCCAGTATACATCGCAATGCAGCATAGCGACATTAGTAATAATAATGATAGCAATAGTAATAATAATAATAATAATAATAATAATAATAATAATAATAATCTCATCAAAAAATTAAGTTTCTTTAATGGGATTTTTTCCCATTTAAATTAAAGTCAAGTTATTTTTCTACAAAATAATATTTTGCAAGCATTTTCGGTATCGTAACACCAATTCAATACCTGTCGCGTCCGATTTGCACTTCATTATTATTATTATTATTATTATTATTATTATTATTATTTAAAAGATGGTTTTGTGTTCCGTGCATCTGCCTGCAAATCCGGAAGTTCCGCGTACGAATCCCATTAGGTATGTTGCTTGGGAAATGTTTATCATGCAATGCTTTTTATCCTGAATGAGTGAATGCCTAATAACTTTAAGCGTTGTGAACCCCAGGCTCATTTACGCACTCGTTTCATCAAATATTCATTCATAAATTGCATTAAAAAAACTTAACAAAAAATTGCTTGTTCAGTTCGGTATAAAGATGGAAATCACTCGGAGCAAGATCTGGAGTATAAGGCAGGTGGGTGGCAGAACGTTTACCATTTGAATTTACTAACCAAACCCTGCATACTTTCAGAAGAGTGTGGGCGAGCGTCAGAAGCCCGTCAAGTCTCAGGATCTCGTATCTTTCAGCGTTCTTTGTGGTTTTGTGAACTCCTAACCGTTCCAAAACATCGTCACTGCAGCGGGTTTTCACGTCCTTCCATGAACCATGTATGCCAATGTGAAACTATCTAAATACTCATGCGCTCTTTTCCATAAATGGTTCGTGCTAAAGGACAGAAAGACACGTGCCCTACTTTTAATTTTGAACCATAAATCTCTTTAAATACTTTCTGCAAAAATTACGAACTGAAAAAAAAAAAAAATATTATAGACTTTCATACGATAAACCCTGAATGTTTCAGCACTTGATTTGCAGAACACAAGAGAAGCGTGTGGTTTAAATGCTTTCTGCGAATGCAACTTGGGGCGTGTATGTGTGATGAGAACGAGCGCATTCTCCTAGTGTCCAGGCTTGGCAGGAGCTATGGAACTGCTTAGAAAGGGCATGAGTGGGGTTTCGCAGTGAAGCTTAAGGGCACGCAGATTCTGTGGACTTTCCTCGCACATGCGCACTGGGCCTGTCCTCCCGATCATGGTACCGCAAGAGGAGCTTCCCTAAGCGATTTGTCGTGAGGTTAACGTTATTACTTCCCATAAGCTGTTTGCTCTTTCACGCCAAACTATAACAATGATCTGTGGAAAGAGAACCGAGAACCCGGAGTGACTTATTTATTGCATCCTAAACGTTACATTTTACTATCAAGGGGGGGGGGATATATTTAAATATTCCGCTGCATTCTAAGTAATTTTATACATTGCTGACATTAATTTTTGTTTCAGAACAAGAGTATGTATCAAAACTATTAACAAAGATATGAAATGCATGAAACTTAAGTGAGGTGAATTATTTACTAGTAGGGTTAGGATGTTTATGATATGTCAGTTTTTCCCCCTGGCTTTCATTTCAGTCGTAGTTTTAATTAAATATAATTGACTGTTTCTGATTATTTTAAAGGTGTTTTCTGTTTCATACAATTGCATATTTAGGTAATTTTCTAAATTTTGGGCATATTGTGCATATTTTAACGTTTTAAAGTCACATTTGGGCTACTTTTGCGGACATGATTTTTTATCACATTCGTTCAAATATGTTGGATATTTAAAAAATAACATTCATGTATATTCAGTAAATTATCTATTCTGAGAAAGACTTACTTATATTTGAGTTGAAATTGGTTTAGAGCTAAATGAAAGTTTGGTACTGGTGAAAAACATAGAACGCAAAGTAAGGAGACCAAGGACATTGCAGCGGTTTCCACAAAGAATAAACTTAGGAAAGTGCTGGAAGAAAATTCATAGGTTTCCAACAACGTACAAAATTATTGACATTTTAAACGACTGTAGCGTTTAATCTAATAAAATAAAAATCCACATCTAGAGTTCGAGGACTTTATTTACATATGCCCCTGTAATATCTTGCGACAGAATCGTGCTGACTGACAACAAGAGAAGATTTCTCTTCGAGAGTTTAAAGATGCACTGGGTGATATACTGTAATGCTGCCATAAACGGAGAATGAAAATAGAAACGTAATACTTAGAACTTTGTTTCGCCGTAGACAGGTATTTGTTTACCCACAAATACTGGCTAATGTTCTTTACAGGAACAAGAGTTGTTACTAACAGTAGAAAATGTGCTTTCTACTTAAACCATTACAAGGAAAAAATGGAACATGTATATTAATGGTAAAATAACGTGCTTCAAATAACGAATTGTGTATCTAAATGTGCATATATTTGGTCATGTTTTGCTATTAAAATAATGTAATTGTGTAATCGAATGCTAGTGTATTTGTTTGGTTATACTTTGTCCTTTTTGGTGATATTTGACTGTTTAAAAGGTCATATTTGCTTGCATATTTTCCACTTTTTAGATCACAAACTTCTGAACCCTATTTATTAGTAAACGTGTAGTCCAATAAAAATTGAATATTGATACATAAGATTACTTTTGACTATATTTTCGAGAAAAGTAAAACTGATGCCCTCACCCAATCGGTGTCATAAATCCATGTTCGAGGATTCTAAGCAATGTAATTTTTAAGAGTTGCGCCACACCAACTAAAATGTGCACGAGCCGCCACTGACAAGAGTTTCATTCAAAATGAATATTCGCTGCAGTTTCGTCCCCCCCCCCTCCTTCCTGTTAAAAACCTCATCGGACACGCTTTGTTATCACACCTTCATGGTGTCTTATTATTGTCAAAGGTGGCTTTTCGGAGATTAAAAACCGAATGATCACGATGGTAACAAGAAGAAAACATTGCAACGGCATTAAGTTTCAAAGGCGACATCTGTTGAAGTCATTCGGGGCTATTTTTTTTTAATTAAGGGATTAGTAGCAACTGTGCCACTGCTGTTGAATAATTTCCCCTCCAGCTGTAATAATATCGAATAATTTTCTAAATGGGAGCACCATATAAATAATGAAATATCTGCCATGCAAAAACAATCAAACATGGAACAGGGAACAATAATGCAATGCAAATTAAAAACAATAGTTTATTTGTTCCCGGAATTCATATATAAATTAACATCGCCTGCCTGCACAACAGTGGCAAACAAAACGCATTTTAAAAGCCGCTGGAATCAGGGCCTCCATTATACGTAGTTTTAATCCCTGCTCTTTAAAGAGTGACGCTATCCCCGCTCTCCCGACATGATACCTTTTGTTTAACTATAATTGTTTCTGTGGTAATGTTACACTCGACTTTAGTGTTAAGTAAATTAAATGTAAATATCTTATTCAATTCTGTGGTGAAATAATTTGGCTTTGCCACGTTTTCACAGTAATAAAAGGCAAAGTGAACTTGTAATATCTATTTAACTTCCTATTAATACCCCAGTTGTTGCTCAAGACAGGATGGACATAAACCTTCCAACTTTTTATATTGTACGCCAATACTTCAACCACGTTCATCATATTTTGGCTCTCGTAGACATTTTTGCCTAGGGATTTATCAAGTCACGAGTATATAAAACCGAAGTACGGAATTTCCAAAAATGGAAGAATCGTTTTCGAGAAGCATGTGGAGAAATTTCAGGCTACATTCTAATGTTGGACACGAAGCTTTGAAATGGAGGGAGGCTAAATAGTGCAATATACTCATATACATACTACAGGATGGGGCATGAATGGTCAACTACACACTTTTGGGTTGGCATCACTGCGCAACAGGAAGCGCAGGAGAACGATGTAAGCTTGTGATTGGGTAATGGTCGTGGATTTCATTAGTTCTGGACAACTGGCGGGTAATGACGCGAATTTTGTGTAGAAAACTTTGTTGAAACCAACATGCATTACTGGAGACGAGACCAGTTGTTCTTACACGAAAGACAATTTTAAGGGATGGATGAAACAACGGCGTGCCACTGGGCGTGTTCAAAATAAACTGCATATATGAGGAACACAGAACCTGAGAATACTGAGCGGGTGAGAACAAGGTTAGACAAGGTCTTATACCTGTACAGGCATTTTCAAATTCCCAGCGATGACTGATGAAATCAACTTTTGCTTGACAAACAAAAATTTAAATGTGATGTAGAAATGAATCGCCCAACGCCACTATCTACTCATAAATGGTGAGAGTTCCTCCGTCATTTCTCAACTGCAAAATCGTCATTGTCAAATAAAAACATACGTGGTACCAACAGGACGGAGCCACGGCGCACACTTCCCACCACAGTATGGGCAGACTGCGAGAACCCTTTCCTGGTCGTATAATTTCTCATTTTGGCTTGCAAGTCGCCTACATGTCCCTAGTAGCCATTTGAAAGTGGTTTTAACCACATTTCAAGCTTTTCAAGAATGCAAAATCAGGCAAGAAATTGCGAATATTGCTGAAGTCACTACACGATTAATACATAAATTTCGAAATGCAATGCTTTGCTTTGATGTCTCAACAGTAAAATCGGACGCTAAACAATATTAAAAAAAAAAAAACTATTGTTTTTAAAGGTTTAAAGGTACCAAAATGAAAAACGGTGCCTTCCGCAAATAATCTAAATCCATTACCATAATCAAAGTTTTCATGTTATAAAAATAAACATATAATTAAATACAAAAGAATGCATGCAAATTAAAAATAGGTGATGGGAAATGCTCTTAGAAAGGGTCTAAAATGTATAAATATTCGCTATAATACAAAACAGGGCCATCACAGATCTTTTTAATTTTTAAAACATTTAATTATAAACTTAAGTCATTAAATTGAATTAAGTCACAGCATTTTCAAGTAAAATTACTGACAACAGATTTTAATAACGTAACTAACGTATACAATATTTTTTTTTCAATGACTTAATTTAGTATCTGAAAAAGGTAATTGCAAAAAGTTATTATGAAAATATTGTTTTTTCTTGAGAAAATCACAATTTCACTAAGTGGCACTATTTATATTTCATTTTTCTAGGTTAATTCGAAAATTAACTTTTCGAAATAAACTGTTTATTCTTTTTATTTGGCGCTACAGTCTGGGGTGAGCCTTGGCCTGCCGCGGTGACCGCTGCATCCTCTACCTCCGTCTTACGACTTCATTGATAGAAGGTAGTATTGCAAGGGAGCATGTTTTTTTTTTTTTTTGAATAGTGTTTAACGCCCGTTTTTACTACTGAGGCACCACAGGCGGTGGACACTGATGATACATGAAATGAAATGATATATTGGGAAAGGATTTTTTTTTAAAGGAAGGAAGCGTTCCAGGCCTAAGTTTAGGTACCTCCCCGGCATTTGCCAGTTATGAAGACTGAGGAAAACCTGGAAAAAAACCCAGTCAGGGAGGACGGTCCTGGCGGGATTCGAACCGCAGACCTCCCGCTAACGAGTTCATGCCTTAACGACCTCGGCCACCCGTCGCGGTAAGGGAGCATGTGATCACCCCGCCAGTCGCATATGATTTATTAGCTAGGAATAAAGTGATCACACTGTTTAACTTTACTCACCTATTTCCAGTAGATTGCCTTACATAATTTACAAATACCTTCTTCAAATTTCCTTGTACATTTTGTCTGTAAGTATAAGTTTGAAGGTAGAAAAAGATCGTTCCATGTCTACAGATTTCAGTTATATTTTCATCAAAATATTTGCCAATGCTACAGTTATGTGAGGCATGCTTGCTTCAGCCGTCTCTGCATAATCATCCCCTCAAGTGCAGTAGTAAACACGCATCTTTCCCCCTCCCTTCCCCATTATTACTGTCCACGTTTCAGAAGAAAGGAAAAATAGTGTAGATACTGTTTTGTAGCCTATGCACATGATGAATGTGTATCATGGATCATTTTGCAGAGTCAAAATACACAGTTGACATATATTTAATTAATCATAGCTACTTTGTTACAAAAGAAAAGGCAATTGAGCATGTATTTACTACCCTTCCTGAGTCCTCGCTTTCAGCCAGACAAAATTCAATCCCTAAGCATAAAAACCATGCAAATGAACATGTATATTTTGATTGTGTTTATGTATAAATGTACATATTTTAATCACGAATCTAAGGAATAGGCAATGACATCAAAATTGATGATCAATTTGTAATGCCGCAAAATATAAACGTTCGATTTTCTTCATCACATCTATTAAAAAATAAGACACTCGCCTGAAAATTCACTATCTATTTATAGCCAAGCATATTAGATCGCTTGTAAACGAGGACTGGTATCAAAGCCTTTTGTAATTAAGTATGTGTAGCAAATAAACATGATCGTTAATAAATGCAGAGAAAAACAAAATGACAATATCAATATTCGCTGTACATCAACATCCGTCCTTTCAATTTTATTTTAAAACAATATCGTGTCGGCTATTTCCTACATTTACGATAAAACAGTGTCAATAAGAGAAAAAGCAATGTTAAAAAGGCGACTAGTTCATAATCTAAACAAAGGTTTCTTAATACTAAATATATCATTTTACCAGTGTTTATACCAAAGCAAGTAATTACTGTTTGAACATCTGCATTAACCCTACAGGAATATTTAGGAACGATTTTTATTAGTTATTTAGGAACAATTTTTCCTTACAATGCACCCGGGACTCCACAATTTAACTTTCACGTAAAATCATTCATAAATCTCAGTGTTGTAAGTATGTGGAAAGAATACAAAAAGAATCGCCTGCTGATGTAATTATTTGTATGATAAATACCAGCTGTTAGACTTTGAACCACAAATTGACTCATATCAAACAGTTCCTTTATCTGGAAGATACAAAGATACGAGAATTTCTTAGAAGTGTGCTCTGCAATAACAACTGTGCGTATTATTTCATGCAACACTTTACCTTAGAGGATACCATTTAGTTGAAACCTTCTGCTCTGCATGTAGTTGACAATTCCAAGGAGACAGCACCTTGATCTCATACGGGCCCACTACACCGCACGGCAATGTTACCCAAACCGAAGCTAAGACACTAAAAGGAGAAGTTTACAAGCACGGCTTCTAGGTGCAGCTGCAAGCCGGTTTTACGAGGGTGAGGTGACGCCTCTTGGAGATGGGGAAATAATAAAAAGGGGCTGCGAGGGGGGACAAAGCAAAGCTGCTAATGCTGAAGCTGCGGTCGATCCTCCCAACTCCCCTAGCCCGTCAAGCCGACAGCTGTCCAGCTATATATCTCACCTCGCAAGAACCCCTGATGTATTATGCCTTATCAGTTATCACCACTGCCTGCTGGATTCATATGCACTCATAAATCGCAATACCGAAATACGCACTTTCGTATAGCGTTATATGAAGTAGGCTGCATCTTGAATACGCGAGATGTTCAAATAGAAACATTTAAATCGCTATTTCTGATACAAGTGGAACCCGTTTTGACAGTTCAAATATATATATATATATATATATATATATATATATATATATATATATATATATAGTTCGTTTATTTCTCAATAATAGGAGCAAGAAAGAAATACTAACTAAAATTCTGGATAAATTTACAAATATCATAATGGTATTAAATGCATTCGGAGTGAGTAAAATTACAAATTAAAATATTATTACTTTTTTTCTATATATTCTACTGCCTTGCTGCTTAAAAACACAATATTCTTGCGTTGAAAGACGCTGTGCAGACGATAATTATGGGGGATCAACTGCTGCTTTTCTTCCAACTTGGCTCAGTTTCAGGCTTGCAACATGCATGCAAATACTTTCAGAAATAATGTAATATCATTAATTCCACGTACGGGAGGGGGGAAGCCCTTCAGTAATTTTTTAATAGTAAACTTCCCTAAATTCAGCACATTGATGCGCAAAAATTTATGGAAAATAAAACACTTTTTAGTTCATTTTTGATATTATCACTGCATACAAAAGAATATCTTACAGTATTATGTGTGAAAAATGCAACTATTATAGTTGCAATTTTGAAAAGTCTTATCAAGCACCAGCATCAACTTTATATCATGATAAAAACATGAAAAGTAAAAAAAAGTCTCCACAATTTGATCGTTCGGCTATTTAGCCAGTTTTCGACCAAAAGTGGGATTACCTGACTTTTCCTAAATGTTGCAAAATTGCACCAAAACGTTGGGAATAATATTACTTTTTTTTTAAAGTAATATAGTTGGTAACACCACAGCGTTAAAACTATAAAGTACCTCATTCAGTATCAGCTTATCATATTTATATTACCAGAGGTGGGTAACCAATCGCCAAATAATAACTGTATTTCTTGATGCATAGACAAGAAACAAATTGGAAGTTACTGCCAGTTGTGTAAAATGTACGGGCACCTACAAGATAGAAAATACGAAACTGTGAAAATAGATGTTGCACATACGTATGTCGGCCAACGGCAGAAAAGATATATCGACTATTCGGGGGAAGAAATTGCCAATATGTGCAAAAGATTTGTATATAAACCTTTAAAGTGCTTAACTAAATATGTTTATTTTTACTGCATTGCACAACTATTTACTTTATGCTAGGAGAAAAACATTTTTGTCCCAAGGCAATATATTACCGTAATGGTCCAGTAAACCTTTTCGTAATATATAATATTAATTTTAAAAAATCTGAACATTATGCACAAAAATAACATTATTTTCCATTCAAACGACACATCATATGTACCCTCATTAAAACTGCAGATATCCGGCGTTTCATAATATATGTGGGATATGTCTAAAGCTGGAATATTATAACAGATATGGTTGATTAAATTAACTTTTCTTTAGTACAGTTTAATGTGGTTCAAGATATTTGCAATGTTTACTATTGGTTCTATTTGTGTGTGTGTGTGTGTGTGTGTGTGTGTGTGTGTGTGTGTGTGTGTGTGTGTGTGTGTGTGTGTGTGTGTGTTCTTGCTAAGAACTGCGGTTATGTTCGCCTAAAACGGATATTTAGAAAAAAAAAATTATATTTCTTTAAAAACATTTTCAAAAGCTATAATCATTTACTGATAGGAAATGTATAATATACACATACCACAATCTTGCATAAGAGCCCACGATTTTTTAAAGTTGGTATTTGTTCATTTTTAAAACAATTTTCTGTATTTCCTGTGTAGAAAACAAGATTTTAAATTTAACACATTTTCATGAGAAAAAAACATAACACACGCACTCACGCACACACTATGTAACAAGAGGCCAGGGTACGCTTCCCTAAAGCTGTTATTTAGTTAGAAAACGTTTTACATATACGTTTATTTTAAAAACAGGTATTTATGTATTTCCTTTATATGAAGTACAATTTTTATTATCCATATAGATTTACTGATGAGAAATGCATAAAAGACACATACAAAAATCTTGCATAAAAGCCCAGGCTTTTCTAAAGTTGGTATTTGTTTATTTTTAAAAATATTATATACAAACGCACATCTTGTACAAGAGCCCAGGTTACGTTTGCCTATTTAATTAGAAAAAAAAATGTTTACATGTTTATTTATTTTAAACAGTTTGCATTTCCTGTTAAGAAAATAAGTGTTTTAATATTTATAAACATGATTGAGAAACCCGTAACATAACGCTGAATTAAAAAAAAAAAGGCAATATAGTGCACATGGCTTACATCCAAATTATACGACGGCCAAATAAATTTTGTATTGAGGTCTGATATATTGTAGACGATCTTAGTGATAGTTAATTACAATTATATGGAAAAAATTATAAAATCTATACAGAATTGCGTACATTTAGCTATAACTCCCGCTCTTAGACGTATTTCTTAGTATGCAAACTACAAACGATTCTCAGGAAAGCTCAAAATCAATTAATAAACGAATTTATTAAAGAATTCTAAAATAATACATACGTATAAAAATAAAAATAAAAAAAAAAAAAAGGAAAACATTTCGAGGTTTCGAGGTTTATGGGCAGGAAGGTAAAGCCGCAAAACAAAACCTAGAATAGTGGAACACAAGAAATGATTTCAAAAATGGAACTGACAGAAACAGTTGCTGTTTTCTTTCATTCTAGACGCACTAAATATTGGACATTATCAAATAAAATACGTTTTTAAAAGGAACTGCACCAAGTGTTTTGCCGATTGGATAACCGTTTTTCTGCCAGAGACTATCAACTTCAGGTGCAAGAAAAAATTAACCCTTCCTTCATAGGATTGGAAAATCACCAAGCGACATTTTACAGATTCTTCAAAAGCTGGAAATCAATAGGAGGTTCGAGTACGTAACGCTCAGCGCTTCACTGAGACCGGTACTAAAGATGACCGTTCAAGATCCGAACGTTCGCATTCTGTGAAGACAACGTCGTCAAAGCGGCGATTTTGCCGAAATAAGTTCGAAAGTAGACAGTGATGACCTCTGATTAAACAAATCCAACAGCCATGTCCAGAATTCTTACACAAGACTGCTACTAGCCTTTCGCGTTATAGTACTGAGTATTTGTTAACTGCGGAACTGAAGCAGGGGGGAGTTTTTGAGATGTAAAACATCGTTACACCATTAACGCTCAACGAAAAATTCTTTTTACTGACGAGATTTATATTGAGGAAAGCTTCAATCTCCATATTGACAGAGAAAATCTTGAAAGCAGCGTTCTGAAGGTTCAGAGAAGTACCATCTTGTCTCCGAAATGGTTCAGTGAGGAGTAAGCTGGGACCAAACTGTCAAAAAGAACTGAAGACAACAGCTATCTGTAAACTGCTCAAAAAATTCACTGAAACCTGCGGTTAGGAACCTTAGATACGATTTTTTCCCTCCCTCTCCCAAGAATAGGTATTGGAGCTTCCAGCAATGTCAAGTTTGACTTTCTAGCAGTCCTGGCCTCAACCGCCTGGACTACAAAGTGTAGCGAGTGCTAGAGGGTATGTATGATATGCAAGAAAAGACAATTATCAGAGCCTCAAGAGATCATTGAAGTCAGCAGTGAAAGATTTTCCAATGGAAGTATTGCGTATTGTTTTATAGATGAATTGACACAGACTTGTCAAGTGTAAAGATTTTTTTTTTTTTTTTTTTGAGTCCTTGCTGGTATTAAACGTTTGGAATATAGGAGAATAACATATCAAAAGCTGATGAAAAATATGAAAATAAATTGTTACTTAACTAAAACCTTGTAACAATAAGTATGACGGGGAAGATATAGCTACTTCGCGAAAATTATTTGAGCTAAAGAATTTTAACTTCCTTCACTGTTTGTTACCATTTTCACTGAAAGATAAAATAAAGTCATAAATGAAAGTTTTAGAACATTACATAAATCTATTGATAAACTATATTCGAACAAATAAACACGTTTTGGCTAGCTCTGCTACTGAAAACTGGAAAACGCAGCCCCGAAAATAAATACCATTTTCAAATTCGTATCTATCACGTTAAGTGAAATCGATGGAACAACGGCATGTTTGAAACGTTTCACATATTGTTACCTTTTCATTTGGTAAACTGTCGATTCCAGCTCGGGTAAAACGCTTTCCTTGTTGCGTAGGCGTAAATATCACTAACAAATAGCCCCTCATAAATGCGGAAAACCATCACAGCAGGCCGAGGTCGTTAAGGCGCGGACTCGTGAGCGGGAGGTATAGGATTCGAATCCCGCCAGAACCCTGACTTTTTTTTTTTTAAGTTTCCCTCAGTCCTCATAAATGGCAAATGCCGGGTAGGTACCCTAAACTTAGGCCTTGAACGTTTCCTTCCTTAAAAAAAATCCTTTCTCAATTTATCATTTCATCTCGTGCATCATCCGTGTCCACCACCTGTGGTGCCTCAGTAGTAAAAACGGGCATTAAACACCATTCAATAAATAAATACGGAAGGAATGTTCTTAAAATACGCTGTATGTCTCCTCTTTGCAATTTGTCAAACCTACTTCAGACACGTTTTATAGTAGCACATGCGATAACACGTACTAGAAATTAGATCAACAATATACGGAACTAATGAACAAGAAACAAGAATTTAACTTTACTACAGCCAACAATTGAAAAGCAAGCAGTAAAGATCTGTAACTTCAAAACGATTCTGTCACTAGTACTGGCAGATATTGCACCGCGTCGAAACCTTTACTACAAACCCAGTGCGCATTAATCCAGCTGGAAATTTAAACAGGCGAGCATTAAAATTCAACTCTTCAGCCCTAGTTAACACGCAGATTTTCATGTTTGTTTTAATAAAAAAAATTTAAAAAGTATTTTTAACAAAGTTTCTCATTCACAGCTCGGGCATAAAAGACCATTACGTTTTACTTCTCCGAGTTTCAAGCACGTTACGGAGAACTAAATAAACTGGCGGAGTGCTATTTTATGTACACCGATTTCAGTCGGATGGTTTTATTGTTCTGCCGATTCTGCTGTCACACTCCTCACTTTATGTCCATAGAAGAACAGCTCAAGTCCAATGCTTTCCAGCTCTACAGCACATTAACCTATCAACGCCCGAAAGGTTCCAGCATTTCTTAAGTTTTTTCGAGTTGTTTCACTTTATTTGAACAGTAAATCCTCTTGTCTACATTCCAAGCCCGCATCCATCTCCTTGCACAGAATACAATGACCCACTGTCATAAGAACGTAGCCTTTCATCCGACATGTCAAGGGCTTAGGAATGCCGACGAACTGATCGTTCTGAACACTGTTGCCATGTTTATAGAGTGCGAACTGCAGGTGGCTTCTTGTTTTGTCATGAACTCCCTGACCCATCTCGCAATCAACTTCCGTGACGGAACTTGTCCATTCCGACCGATGTCGAAATGTTGCTGCGTTCCTAAGACATAATTACTACATTTGAAAAACATTTCAATTGCAAACGCACGGATGTTCATTAGACCCGCACTCCATACTGATTGCATAGTACTACTGTGCAGCGGAACAATCGACCAAGGTCATGCAAAATGACGTACAGAAAAATGCTTTAAACTGCACGACGCAATAGTACAAACATCATCTCTCTAAGAAGCCGTGACCAACAACAGCAGCTTGACGTTACAAGCTGGATCGAAGCTGCTGAAAAGATTCCTCTTGCTGCTGCAAGTCTGCTAATGAGAGCCCGAGTGCCGGCGGAAAGACCCGAAGGTAGTGGATACAGCTATTAGCTAGACAATTGCGCATCGAAATTGACCGCACAGTAGCGTAGATGGTTAAAGTACTGAGCTCCACTCGCGATTTTCCAAATACTACCATCTCATGCATTTATTTTTCTGCAGGAGTTAAGAGATTTGCCACAATTACAAATGATTTAATCGTGAATTAGTTGCGAATCAGAAATAGAGCAGTTTGCCACTATTATAATGATTTACTTTCTAAACCACTGGCTCCACCGGTTTCTAGGATTTGTCCCAGCTTAGCCTTAGGTTAGTGTGCGTGTATGTATGAAGTAGTTGCGAATTGGAGTAAGACACATTTTCCACCGTTATTACTTGCGAATTGAAATATAACATACTAGCAGAATTGCAGCAGCAAGAGCAACATACTTCTGCAGCAGCAAGGGGAATCTTTTCAGCAGCTTCGATCCATTTTGTAACGTCAAAAAGAACAGCTTACGTATTAAAATGAATCATTGTTTCTACCACATCGTGTGTTGCATTTCTATATGTTCAAGTAAACCGGATGACCACTATAAAAATGGAGAATACAGTTTAATACAGCTAAACTGAATGGGTTACAATGGGGAATCCTAATATTGATAATAGCACAGTTAAAATATACTTTTAAAACAATGGTACATGCAATGCAGACATTAAGAAAAAGATAGCCCAAGGAAAACAAAGAGTTACATTGGTGGTGTTTTGATAGTTCATGAGGAGATTGGCAGAATCGTCAATGACGGAAACGACTTTACTTTTTCTTGGAAAATTTTACAATATAATGTACGTTTGTCCTCAAACTAAAATATTAACCAGTAGCAGGCCCGTAGATTTCGAGTTCCCAGTTCAGATTTTATTTTAATATATTTTGCTGCTAAACTTAAAATTCTGTTGCAGCCTTAACAGCAGCAGTTTGCAAAAGCTACCACAAAATATTAGCATTAACTTAAGAAATGTTGCCCAACAAGTGCTAAAGTCGAATTTCAACCATGTGACGAAAAATAATAATTTTTATGAATCTACATCCTTCTGAAAATTTTAGCAGCCCGCAGAGGTCTACTATTTCCTTTCCTATAATGCTTGCCTTACGTTAAATGAAAACGCAAATATAGAAATGTCATTGGCTATGGCAACGGTTCCCAAACTGTGGGTCGCGGTGGATGCGATGAAAATACTTTTAATTAACAATTGTCCATTTTCACGTCTGTTCTTATTAAGCAGCAAAGAGAATGGAAAAGGGAGTAGTGCATGCAAGAAGTTTGGGAACCGCTGGGTTAGGGGACATTACTATTTCCATTGTTATTCAAGATTTTTGAACTGGCACCACCTTTTTAAGGTGGAAGTGTAAATCTACCAAATAATGCACCAGTATGCATTTTGCACTGCATTTCTGAAATTTATAAAGTTATCAACGTGAAATTTTATGAGATATTAAGAATACTTAAATAAAGATGCTCTGTAAATTTTAAATTTCTAGTGCACATAAAAGTTTATAAATAAAAATCTTATTTCCCGATAACATTTTGACATAATTGTGCATTTTTTCTCAGGATTGGCTGGACGAGTATCGTTGAAATTTTGCACACACATAATATATACAAATGTGAAGTGTGGTTACTAAATGTATTTACATATCACTATTACTTGATAAAACTCAATACCAATAAGAAATGAAAACTATTCCTTTTTTTTTTTTTTTTTTTTTCAAAATTTGAAAATTAATTTCTTTTCAAGCAATTAGCATAGATATATTATTTAAGTTCCCAGGATACATGTTGCCTGCAGTTCAAGTGTATGTATATATATATATATATAATATTAATGAAACATAAAAATAAACAAACACTATTAACAATGTAACAAATTAACACTAATAATAAAAGTAGATAAAGATAAAACACAGAGAAAGAGTCACACTTGAAATTGCTATATTTCGAACTACTGCGAGTTTTTCAATGGCAAGAAGCTAGTAGCCTAGCTTCTTCAAGTGTGACTCTTTCTCTGTGTTTTATCTTTATCTACTTTTATTATTAGTGTTAATTTATATATATATATATATATATATATATATATATAAATCCAAATCTACCAAAAGTTTATAAGAAAAACGCATGATTATATGACAGTGTTTTCAATATTTTATCAAGATTTTATTTTAGTTTAGAAAATAAAAAAAAATTATAAATATTAGACAATTAAAATTTACAGAGAATCTTTAGTTAAGATTTCTTAATATAAGGGTGGACTTTTCCTAAGGGTTTATTCATAAGAAGTATATCGTAAGTCCTTTATAGATAATAACTGCGATTAGAGTTAGTAATAAATATGACGCTAATGGCATTTTGGTTACAACTTTATCCTTAGCTTTACCATTTTGAATTTCCTTTATATTATTTGGTTGAATAAATAACACAAAACACATATTTGTTCTAAAATTTTTCATATTGATAGCTTTAAAACTTTGAGATACGGTGTGAAATGTATACTGCTGCATTATTTGCTAGATTTACACTTCCTGGTTACCCCCTTTTTTTTCCCCCTTCTCCCTTCTTAAAGGCACTTCAAACATTTTCGTATTTCTGTCAATGTAGTAAATATTTTGCATTTATTACCTCAATATTCCGATACAAGTGGCATCCTTTTAATCTAAAATCTTTTTCAACTATATGCTTAAATGCACATGTCATTTATGCATGAACGAAATTGTATTTGCATACAATTGGGTTTGTCAAAGCTAGTTGTTGCCTGTTATATGTTTTTAATCTTAATTTTACTTGTTTAGTCAAATATTAAATAATCTAGGGCTAGTCTGTGTTTCAGCCCAGGGCTACTTAACTTAGTTTCCTCTCAGTGAATGCGATTCAATTATTAAGTAGGAGGCTTCTGTCATTAGCCAGCTGTAATCTATTTCTTTACTTTCTAACCATTGACTCGGATTATTTCTGGAGTTATGTATACAAATGATTCGGCAAGCCTTCAGTATATCATCCCTGATGATGAGAGCCATGCTGGCTCTCGAAAGCTTGGCGACATGCTCAGAGAGTCACCTGAGACCACTTATTCATTAGTTATTATTGTTAAACGGCAAAATTATGTACTACAAAGTTTCAATAAAGTATAGAATATGATCTTATGCAACCGAAACAGTTTCCTTATTAACTCCAAGTACACATAAATATTTTTTCCTTCTCTTCCCCTTCACATACTACCACACAATGCGTTTATGGAACTATTTCAAAGTTATTAATTAATAGGCAGAAAATGTTCTCAAATGTCAGTAAAAAGTTGGCCTGTGCGCAAAATCCGTACCGTATTCACATTTGCGTATAACGTAGAAACACGAGAGCATGTTGGATCACAAGAGCCCAAAACTGATTTACGTAGGAGAATGAATAGCCCCTCTGTTTAACTTCCGGTCAACAAAAGTCGTAATGCCCAGGTGTTCCTGTTCTTAGCGTGCGGATCAGGTCATACAGCTCTTTGTTAATGCCCCATAGGTATCCACCCTTTGTGCATGCATTTGCAAAGTAAAAAAGAAAAGACGGAACTGAAAAGAGCATTTTTTAACTTCCTGATGTGCCCAACTTAATATGAAAATTTCGACCAGTGGTTGAATTGCTCTAGAATTAAACAAGCGAGTAGTAAAAAGTCATATATACGGAGATTTGTTGCCATGTTTAATATTACAGAAATAAATTCTACATCTTTACTACATTCAGAATGTAATTTGAGACAATCGCTATGAAAAGGCTTGGCACACAAATGTTTTCAAAATTAAAATATTGCATGGGTTGATTACCACCTACAAATTTACTAATATCGATGTTAAAGCTTGTCTTAATGTACTCTAATTGAAAGAATGAAATAACATTGGGGCGAAAAAAAAAAAAAAATGAACGTGAACTTTCAAAACGATACGTAAAGAATTTACTACTAAGATAAAAATACATAAGCAATGTATGAACCGAGAAGAGATGACGAAATTGAAGTAACATGTGTATATTTTTAAATACAAAGCATGTTACTCCTGCCTAATGCCCCCTTACGATGAATAATAGATGTGTGATTAATATAATTATGTTTTAACGTAAGATCCAAAATTGTTAAGGATAAAATATTATATAAAATAAAGCAAAACTTAATGAATAGCTTTGATTATATTCCATCTCGCTAGAATATGTTGCGCAAAGTCAACCGTTTTGGCGATTTTTTCTATATATATATATATATATGTTTCTTTTCCTTATGATTAAAAAAAAATTACTTTAAAACCTACAATGTATTCCTTTCGAATTTTCATCAATATTAATTTCATGTATTAATAGAAGTCAGGTTAAGGTCAATGATTCATCTTAAATACCAGGCACTGTAGCTATCTCGATATATACATAACAACAACCATTCTGGTATGCGCATTTTAACCTCCAGCTTCAAAATTATCGAGAAACGACTTGCAAACAATGAGTTACAAACAAGCAAATTAAGTCTCTAGCACTCACTCGTTTTCCCCAAGAGTAGCCATGCAGTACCCTCTGCAGCTCCGGTTAAATCACTTACCTGCAAAGAAAAATCAAATCATAAACAAATCTGTGTCATAACATGCAATAAGGTGCAGCAACATAAATTCAAAAAGAGATTTCTCCCACCCGCCAAAGCCAAACAACCGTTAAAGATTAACGAGGCTATGGTACTAAAATCCTAGTCTTGTCATAAATACTATTACATATTTTTGATAATCAGATTAACAGTTTTTTCTACCAAGCACTCAACACCCTTTAATGAAACTGAACGCATTCATCATTTGAATAATGCGCAAAATATGAAAATCGTGTTGCTGTGATATCCTTTCAAGAGGTTGCAAAAATCACCATGCGAAGACCCTTCGAGATTCGGGACCGGAGGAATCGTATTAGGAAACAGTGTGCTTAGACAAGACCTTGGATTAAGAGGGCGTAATGCTGGGAATCTTTCAATTGCAGCAGAGTGTGTTCAGACGCAAACGACCGCTACAGCGCCATGTCTGTAATGGCCAACGGAAAATTCATTTTGCAGACAATGCTAAAGAAAACTACAACCGCCAAATTGACTACAGTATCTTCCATTTCACGAAAAGTTTGCAAGAGGGCCCCAAAAGTTCAAAAAATGTATCAGTAATGCCGGGGAGTGGGCTGGGGCAAGTGTCACCATTCTCCAAAAGAAAGAAAAACCACTCTGCTAGAACCTGTGAAAGACCCTCAATACAACTTTCATCAAGTGCGAAGAGTTAAAGAGCACCAGCATGACTCAGCTTCAGTCCATAAACCAGTCTACCCAGCTTTGGCCTGACAGAAATGTTTCAAATGCAATTTGTTGTATTGCATTTGGTTTATTTATGGGCACTCTTTAACATCTCAGGTCATCAGCGTCCCTATTCAATTCAAGGCGTGAAACGGCAGACAAATTTTGCCCAGAGTTCTCTTATTTCAGGCTTGAGGTTCTTTTACTTGCCATAAATCTACGACACGGGACCTGCGCCTTTACTTCCCTTTAAAATAAGCATATTTATTTTGTGTAAGCC
Organism: Metallyticus violacea; assembly: GCA_030762175.1. Classification (NCBI taxonomy): domain Eukaryota; kingdom Metazoa; phylum Arthropoda; class Insecta; order Mantodea; family Metallyticidae; genus Metallyticus; species Metallyticus violacea. The sequence goes on from CM060844.1 coordinate 59,168,927, forward strand.
CGAAAATATCTACCGATCCTGGCTGGGAATGAATCCGCGATCTTGGTTCTAAGAAGCAAGTATGGTTACCCCTAAACCACCAGGACGACTCAGTGTGCTTGAGGTTATGGTTTGCAAGAAAAAACACCCAAAATGCAGGGCTTCAAGTGGAGTTAGCAATGGGGAATTTCACAATGGAGATATTGTGTGCTGCTATAGATGACACTGTCATGTGGGATGGCAAACTTGAGTCATTTTGACAACTGACTGGTGCTAAACAACACACAAGAGAAGTAAATGAAACAATATTAACATATGCTATAGTAAGTTAGTTAAACCATTGAACAGTATTTGTGGCATTGATCACAAAGTCCAAAGTGACAGCACAAGATAGTCTTGGTTATAATGGTATAAAGGTTGCATAGACAGAAAACGTAATTGGAATCCTAGAGATAACTTAAGCACGTAAATAGTTACGTCTTTCTGTAATACAATTCTGCTCATAGTCAAACGATTCATTTTTCCGTTGTGCACTACTGTCATTTCTTTTCAGGTGAAGCGTTACTTTTATGAGTCACTAAACCAAAATCATTGACAAATGTAATTAACGCACAATATTTATGATAAGGGCGTTAAAAGTGGCGTTCTATTTTACGAATAGAATGCTTGCGAAACGAGGCAAAATGATAATTATTAATTACATTTATTCATTCTCAAACGTCCTTGTCATAAAGAAATAGTTGGCGTATTTCTCACCAGGAGCAAGGAATAAACCCCCAAATCTATGGAGATGTAGCAAGTAACGCAACGGTAGTAATTTTTGGTCTTTAAACCTATTTGAGAAGGGACAAATATTAAAATATTATTACTATTACATACGAGGGTCATTTGAAAATTCTGGGAATGAAACACAAAATGAGCATGGTTTTCTGAAATTATTATTATTATTATTATTATTATTATTATTATTTTCAATACTTGTTTCCCTCAACACTAATACATTTTGTCCAGCGATGCCTTTATCCTGATTGCTTCAAAACTGCAATATAAGCCTCGACTTATTTTTTAAGTTCTTCATATAATAAAGTGTCTTTCCATCAAGGAATTTTCTCAGTTTAAGGAAGAGATTGAAGTCCGTTAGAGCCAAGTTGAGGGGCATAAGGCAGCAGATCCTACTCCAAATAATTTATTTTGGTCATTTCAAGAACACATATAAGAGCGAGCGTTGTCTTGATGCAAGATGACTTTTATCTTTGATAAACTCAGACTTTTCTCGAGTATTTTTGTCCAAAAGTTTAGACCTCCCAGTGAGAAAATAATAAGTCAATTAACAGTAGATCCTTAGCATCCCAAACAAACTGACGCCCTTATCTTCCCGCCCAATTTCACACACTTGACCTTTTGAGGCCAACAAGTGGGCAGGGTCTCTCTGAAAACGAACCAATCCTTGCTGAGAGATTTGCACTCTGATTCGCCAATCAGCAGTCGCAATTTTTAATGCACAATTCTTCGCTCAAAATGTGAAATATTCCTCCTTTGAAATACCCAGAGCTTCAGCAATTTCGAACATCTTTAATCGCGTCAGTTTTTGCTGTTGATAATTCTGGCTCAAAGAATAGAAATGAGCGATTTCTTGGCGTCAACTCATTCTCACAGACGTTTTCATCAACATTAGCGTTGAGATACCCTCATTTATTTTTTGAATAGTTTCTTCCATTTTTAAGCAACGACTGGAGTCAATGCGGTATGTACAACAGTCGACTGTTTACCTAAGTTTTTACATTATTTGGAAAGTTGACATTTTGCAGTCATCGACAGGAAGGGATTTCGAGAGAGCTGTTGAATATTCGTGTTGACAATGCAAAGAATGTGTTACGGATTACATGGGACTTGCTTGTGATGCGGTACATGAATCAACCCCCCTGCCCCTCTCGCGCCGGATGAATGTGTCACTGGAAAGAGCGAACAAGAATGCGTTTTTAATAACCGCAGGCTATTCATTACTGTTTGGTTTTGCATAAGTATTTTTTGCGCTTGTTGTCCGTTCATAGCATGTGAATGTCGATTATAAATATTTATCATTTGGTCCAGCATAAAATTTTGTAAATGCAACACATCCAATTTTGGTTCTGAATATTAAATCCGTTAAGGGATAGAGGGTACGGCATTTTATGTGCCAGTAGTTATTACCGTTCCCTCCGATACCCTTTTATTTGAATTCAGTATACAACCATGCCCTTCAGGATTGATTTTAATTTTGCATATTTTGGGAATTGCGTCGTTGCTTTTTATGTAGTTCCTCCGGACCAGGTTTTTGTTTACATAGCAAGTAATATAGAATGTACATTTGAACCCGTTTTCCATTCCAAATAAATTCTGAATGTTAGAATAGGTGCTGACAGTCTGAGCAAACGCGGACCTATTTTGTGTTTAACGATATCGCAGATACACGCATTTGTAACGCCATATTGTCCTCCTTTGTAAATAGTTCACAGAATATCTACTCACTTCAGCCTTTATTTAGGTTATTAATAGTTTACCAATAGATAGAGGGATCTTCAAGCAATAAATAATCACAAGTAATATTACATGAGGGTCTGAAATTGGTGACAAAGTATCTGGAAAGCTCAGACCATTCGGTGACATTTATTATGACTATTTCAAGAATATAATAAGAATTTAAACATAATTTCTCATAACTATGCTTACAAAATTATAATAATTGTATACATTTATTATGAATATTTAACCTTTTCAAGCCATTTTGCAATTGACGAATGTCGTCAGTAATGTCAATACAGAAGGGCCAAATACGGGTTTAGTTTAATAGATAGTTGATAGTTTTTTGATATCTACTCCCCCCGTCTGCTAGCAAAAATGGTTAGTGGTGCTTAATCAGGAATTATAAAGGTATATAGAGTTGGTTACACTGACCAGAAAACAAATGCAGTTCGCATGGGAAAGGAATTCCGCAAAATTTTCACAATTTCTCTGCGATTGATCAAAACTCAAAATGTTCCATTTCATTAAACGATTTTATGACGACGCCACATAAGTGCAATAGTCATTTTAATTATATATTAAACTGCGATAGTAAGTCATTGTGGACCTAATGCCAGGCATTCACCTCTGCGCATGTCCAGTCATAGTGTCTTATTTCCGCCGTTCCACCCCCAACATATCCGAGTATGGATATAATGGGTGTTGGCAGTGCTTTCGGTAGCAGAATTTAGTTATGTGTAGTGAAATGCTTATGTTTTGTTGAAAAATGTTACAGAGTGCTTATGCAAAGTACACGATTGTTACTTGTAATAATTGAGGTCAGAATTTCCATTTATGCGCGAAAAAATATTAAAAATAAAATTCCAGTAATATAATTACTAGAAAGGTCTTAATATTCTAAACATGTCTCTACAATTCTTTGGTTTGTAAGATGAGTATTAGATTTTCATTGTCGATTCTTGCTAATAAATAGTAATTCAAATACAAGCTGAGAAAAGAGGATGCTGTAATGCATTTTCAAAATGCGTATATATTAATAAAACAGTCTTTCATTAGAATAGAATTGTGCGTGTGCTTGTGCATAATATTTGACAAGTAGCTATCACAAAGTCAATCAACGTTGTAAAATTATCTATAAAACCATTAAAATCACCTAACTTGTTTCGGTAATAAAGCAAGTATCGATTTGTCAAAAACTCAAGAAATACCCATGCAGCATTGCTCTGATGCTCCCCATCCGCACACACCCACTTAGTTTGGCAACGCCGCTATGCACAGTAACTGGCTGACTTTGCAACTAGCAAACATTTTATTTACACACAAGTTCAACGGCGTAGCTCTTGCACTGAAATTTATATGCCCCTATTCATTCTTAGGACCTATTTCATAAACCTAGAGGGTTGTTACTCTCTTTAAAGTGATGCAGTAGATCAAACGATTTGTTCCTTATTCAAATATTAGGTTACGTGTTTTCTCATCTTGCACTCACACACAATATTTTCTCACTGTGATTTACAATTTGAGAGCGCAAAACCTTCGAAAAGAGGTTTACTCTTCCATATCTTCTATGTACATCAATAATTTACAGCACTCGTCGGTTTCGCTTGCTCAACGACAAGTCTGATTTAAATCCCAGATGATCGAGTGAATTTACTGCAAAACTCTAAGAAAGGCAGCTTACTTTTTACCATTCATCGTTCTAATAAAATCGAATGTTATTCTACGTATTAATGCAACAAGCGAAGACATTTTGATTAAACGGCAAGTTGAAGGCTATGTAGTTACAAATGTATGCTACAGAACTTCTCCGTAACTCCACAAAGTGAAGTTGTAAACACATGTATAGAGACGTGGGTGCTCAAGGGCTACTATTGATTCTCTCCTCTCGCTGACTTACTCCTTCCAAAACCATGAGGAAAGTTAAGTAGGTGGGTCTTCATTTCGAGGGAGAAAGATTTTACGTTAATCGAATTAGTTGCAACTAGGCAATTTACAACATTTACAACAACTAGGCAAAATTCAACTGTAAAATATTAACTTAGAAATGAAAGGAGAATGGAAAATAGTTCCCCTGCCATTAATTAAGAGAAAACTGCTAATATTTTAATTTCTATGTGATTTTAAATGTAATTTAATAAATGGTGGAAGCCTGCCTGACAAAACTCACCCACAAATACTTCTAATTTGTTACCATTTCATTAGTCGCTATTTCGTTATCTTATACAGCTACGATGTGTGCGCATGGGTACACCTTACCTTTTCCTTTTCCATGCGTTCTATACCCTAAGGCAGTTTGAGAGCACAAAGCTAGCGGCTGAAATAATTACATCTTTTGTACATATTTAAAATCCCTTCGATATGAGAATGGGCAGCGAGAGCGAAGTTTGGCTTTCCTTCGCTTGGCTAGTTAATTACTCTCAATTCTCCCCGAACTCGTAACGAAAAATAAACTTCGCTTAGACATTTTCTGCACGTTCGCCCGGTGTCTATCCAAAATACGAGATCGCAAACAGAACCTGAACTAAAACACAAAAATCAATCAATGGAAATTACTGTGCACACAAAATTCGAAGTTTGTACAGTAAGAAATGTTAAATATATTAATATACATATTAACAGAGGTGAAAGTTGCCATTATTTTATTTGTACACGATAGTTACCAGAAATAGCCCTCCTGTACGTTAACCATTACAGTTCGAAAGGAAACTTCTTCAGCATCTTAATAAGCTGTGCCTCAATAAAACGGTTACAATGAAAACTTGTTTATGAAACATAAGTTTGCATATGAATCTGCCTTTTAGTCATTACATAATCAACATGGCCTACAGTCTATTCAGTTATCGTCTTATCTCTATGTGTATGCTTTATCTGATTATTCGTTTGATTTGCTCCGCACTATCTGCTACTTTATAGCATTTTGAAGTGTTCTCTACTTGGCCAAATTCAGCAACCGACCCACATTGCTAGCTTACGCTCATTTCAGCAGCTACGAACGGCTTCTATATTTACTGTTAATTTGCATCATTTTTCTCATAAAACTAGTAACAGCAGAGCACACACTTCAGAGCAGAGCCAGCAGCTGACTGGCTTGACATATTTTACGTTCTCTCTTCATCAGGAAGAGGCAAAACGTTTAGCAACATTTGCTACCGGAACTAAAACCCGAGTCTGCCACATGAGATATTTTATGCGGTACCGATTATGAATATTACACCTAAACCATAGAGGGCAAGCTATATATTATACCCCTCTGTTATCAAATTACCACTTTGCAAAGGTAATCAAGTTTTTGGTAGTTTACGTAACCATGGAGGCCAAACCGCTCCTCGATTCTGTTAACTTCTATTACAAGTACGTTACTCTTACTCTTTAACGTTAATAACTGCCAAAATGTATTATTTAATTACTATGAGAAACAAAGACATTTCAGTTTTCCTCACAAGGACTTGTAAGTTTGTGCCTTCCCTTTTTCTCGTGATTCAATATGTATCTATAAAAAGAGCTTTTGAGTGCTTCTGAATCTTAAATTTAGGAAATCTTGAAATCATTTCTCGTCTTCCAAGGGCCGTCCCATGCCTTGGAGCACTTACGCAGATATTTTTCACATTAGCATTCCTCGTTCTGTGAAAAATGAACTTTATATCCCAGAGCAAATAATCGTCACTTGATATTCACTCTGTGTGAATGAATATTTTTGTTTCAGGTACTCAGTGGCCTTACACAGGGAGTTCACTGTCTTGCAGAATTCAGCTTTCACTGATTTAATGAAAAACACTTTTCGCTTTTCTTAAGAAACTTTGTATGTGTTTACTCGAATATTCAAGAAGTAATACTATGTGTAACACATGATAGCTAACCTATGCTGCATACGAATCATGATATACTTTTTATTTCCGGGCAGAGAATGCTTAAAGTAATCAATGCAGTTTCAAGTTTGTAAAATCGGTAAGTAAAACTTTTTTAAAATAATTAAGGTAACAGCTGTACGGTTATGTCAGTCCCACTCTACGATATCCGCAGACGTAACAAGTTCCGCTCTCTCCTGTAGGCAACGCCGTTAGTTCATTGAGTCTCTCTGTATTTCATCTCCAGGTTTATTTCCATCAGGAATTTCAACCCCTTTCCAAAATTGAAAGAAAACCATGGGAGTTGATTTTCTCTAGGCTGCGAAATTATGGACACTTAAGAACACTGTGCGAGTAATGTGTGGAAAAATGAAAAATGTTAGCTCAAGTAAATATTGCAGCATGAGATGAAAAATATAAGAAACGTTTATAAAGGTCAAACATCTGAAAAACTAAACCGCTCTATATTTTCAAATTTAATGTTTGCCTTTTGCTCGGAAAGCATTCACCTGAATGGAGAACTACCTCTAAGGCACACATTATTCCAAAAGTATCTGAGAAGCAGAGTACCGCAAACGTCACAGTTACATCTTTATGCACGTTATTTTAAGCGAAATGATAAAACTGGGAACCCCAACGGAGTGCATAACAAATTATTAATCAACCAAAGAATTAAACTGCTGAAATCATTGACGCTGGTTTTCGAGCAGCCGATGAAGTTCATTCAATTTTTCGAGCATGTTATAATTTTGGCAGCGAATAAATCCTAGAAAGGGGTTAAAGAGGTTAAAGATAAACAACCCAATTAAGAGCACATTGTATAGAGTACAAAACCTCAATTGTTTGACTTCAGTGCAAACCATACCATTATTGCATCAATGCTCTTCACTTTTGGGCGGCCTTGGATAGACCGGACGCAAGGCCATTGTAGAGTGTTGCAGATAAATACTACTGTATTAACGTGTTGTGATGTGGTAACACAGCGTGTACGGTTTGGAAACGGCTTATCCGAATCGTTTTATTTACCGACTTTCTTTAACATCTCAGGTCATCAGCGTCCCATTCAATTCCGGGCATGAAACGGGGGTCAAATTTTGCTCAGAGGACTCTTTTTTCAGGTTTGAGGTTCATTTTCGTGCCGTAAATGTACGACACGGGACCCACGGTTTTACTTCCCTTCCCAAGGACGCTATACTTAGGATTTTTACGCCCTGAAAAATCCATCGAGGCTGGCCAGGTTTGAACCCGCGATCTTGGGTTTAGAAGGCAAGTGTGGTTACCACTACACCACCAGGACCGACAGAAACGGCTTAAATATGACGGAAGTGCATACGACAATAAAATCTGAACCGAAGAAACACGCTGAGAACACTTTTAACGTCCAATAGCAATTGCAGATGCCACAAATGGTTTAGAATGAGGAACGAGATATCAAAATTAGCTATTTTTAGATATTGGCGCACCGGCGGAGACTGTGTATCATCGTTAACCACCGGCAGGTCAAAGAAGGATCCAAAAATAAACTCTACTAATATGTTATTCATCACCACCCCACGTGCAGTTTCACTGTAAAATCCTCGAGTGCTACGGTCACAAAGCGCCTCCATCGCGCAGGAAGTAAACAATTGATAACATTTAACGTTCTCCGGTTATTGATGAGAAAAATGTGACAACTATAATGTTCAGCTCCTATTTCATATCCACAAGATATAAATATTACTTATGTAAATTAGTTGATAGTACGTAAACAGGAACCAAATATTAATGTAAGACAAACTCTGATACTGTCCCATGTACGTATTCCCAAAATCAGCAGCTTAAAAAAGAATGCTTTCAAAGAGGACCAAAAGTAAGAGGAAAATAAAAATCAGCTGTAAAAGTATAAAGATTTTAATAAAATGAATGCAAAATTGTACACCTGAAACATCGACCTAATTTTAGGGAGCAAAATAGCGTGAATCTAACGCCTCCTTTGTTTACTAAACAAGTTAGCAAACTTCACATTATGCGCCTACTCGTACTTACAGCAACACACATACTATCCGATTAAGAGAGTTCGGCCGCCCGTCCCCGTTCAAAACATTGCAGAATTTACGTCACAATAATCTTGCGCTCAAAAACCAACTGGATCATATCCTTTTCAAAGCTCGAAAATTACTTTCTTGAATCAGATAAGCGTCAAACAATTTTACGAGCCTGTTCAACTGGGTTCTATGGTTAATATTCCCCCTCTTCGCCGTTTAGTTATTGCCGGAGGTGCCTAACACGCTGCCAGAGAGAGAATTTCGCACTCCACCGCTACCACGGTGTGCAAATTGCCTTTCAAGAGAAACACAAAACCTTTCCATGCAATGGAAACATCCGGGAAGCCTCCGACCCAAGAAAGTTTGTGTTGACGGGCAAGCAGATAATCGCCGTCTTTTAGGACGCTTCAGACATACTGCTTACGGCTCCCTCAAGGAATGACTGTCAAAAGAGACAGGGTTCAGCACCAGCAGCACCAAAACCGAACAGTCGGCATCGCTGATTGCATATTTACCGAATCTTGCCCGGTTTAACTCGACAACATGAAGGACTTGCTGCGAATTAAAAAAAAATCGGCAACAAAGGAATTTATACAGCTGTCCACAAGTGGTGGCGTAGTACTCTCAAACAACCGCTTCCCGACGCCATAAAGAAGTTACCAGAAAGATGGCATCAGTGCATTGAGAGATCTAAGGCACAAAAACTACTATTGTAAAACATTTCTAAACGCCTGTCGTACTTCCCATACAGAAAGCAGTTGCCAGCAAACAGATAGGGGATTAGTTTAAAAATCAGTCGTTTTATATTAACCACCCTGTACTCTTACAAACGCCCAAAATATTTTACTATCGCATTATTATACAGCCCATTACACCCCTACACTACAGAATATAATGCATGCATTAACACCATACAATTCAACTAAAACACTCGCTATAATCTCGCCGGTGAAGTTCGTTTCTGTAATGCATAAAACCTCGAAAAGTGAAGTGGTAAAAATGCCCCGTAGTGAACAAAACCTCAACAAAGTGATGGTTAGTACAAGAACACAATAGGGGGCGGGGGTTAAGCTTTTACTTTTTTTTTAAATCGCACTCCATGCGCGGATTAGTGGATGCTGGTTGTACCATGTGCTACACAGCTGATGTTAAAGTAACATATGCAGTCACCCATTTCATTGTTTGGACTTCCTGCTAATTTTGGCCCACACGCCAGGCACGGCAGTCTAACGCTTTCGCTTGGCAAGGTGCATTAGAGTCTCAACGTGAAAAATATGTTCTTAAAAAATGGGACTCAATGAAAAAATATATCGACCCTTAGAAACATCATAAGGAAGATAGATTTAGTAGTGCCTAGAGAAAAGTAGGAAGCTTCTAAATCCGCTTGTTAAAGAAATTGCAGCTTGGACGATGAATTAATGAACTGAATTCATTGCGCACAAGTTACCTGTCCCTCAGCTGTTGATTCTAAGCGAAACTACATTCGAAAATTTCCAGAGATGAAAGCAGTAGTATGGGAAGAGAGAGAGAGAGAGAGAAAAAAAAATGAATCTTTCAGTTGGAATGTGCTTATTATAATGTTACATTACCGTTGTACAACACCTCATCAACTAAGCTTCCATGAAGTGCTTGAACAAAACGAATTAGCATGTTTTATTAACAATAATAATTCTACAACTCGGCTGCTATTGTAATAGTACAGCCGGAGGTATTGTATAATGCCATATTAGGCAGAAACGATAATCGTGAAGTGTAAAATACTCTGGTAATCTGTTACATTTCGTACTTTTGTTCTCTATTTCGTACAATTCTTCCTTTTATGTAATAATTTTTCAATGTTTATGTTAATGAAGTTTGGTGCAGAAATAAGCCGCGGCTATAAAGAATTCAAAACGAAATACTCTTTGGCTAACAATGTTATCATCCCTCTAAGAACATCGTCACAAAAAGTCACCTAAGATATCTCTCTGTTCGGCATTAGTTTGTGAGCTGATGATCTCACTTTGCATTTGACTTATAAAAAAAACATTCACTATCGTTATAGAGCGGCCCTATTCCGAATACAGCAACAATAAACGACAAAGAACGTGATTAGGTGCCGCTTGTCCATGATGGAAACAAACATAACATTTCCGTCATTGAAAACTTTCACTGAACACATTTCCTAGGAATTTCGGGCGGCATTGTTAGACTCGAGAGATAAGCTTTTGCACATTCTGTGCATTGTTAGTACTGCTATATTGAGGAAAATAAATTGTTCAGTAACCTCTTGTGAATTTCTTTTATTACAAACAATAGTGCTATTTAAAAATGTTAAGAATTATTTAATTATTCTTAATTAAATATTTAATATTTTCTTATTGTTTAATAATTATTTCTTATGCTAATAATTTCATTGCACTTTAAATTTTTTCACTTATGAGTAATAAGTGTGTAATGCCATTTTATTGCACATATTACATTTTTAATTCGTTTTGGCCTGCTGTTAATGTTTGTTAATGCCTGAACATCCTATTTCTATTAATAAGTAACCCAATTATAATCAATGTTTCAATGCCTGTTTATAGATACCGTCTCATTAAGTAATATTGGCTTTTAAATAAAAAAAATGTATTCTGACAAGAAATAAAATAATTTTTAAAGTAAAGATCATTTGATTCTATCGTCTTGAGCAGTATTTACGGAGGTTTACTATCCAACGACTATGCCAGTTTCTGGGATTTGTTGGAAAAGAATTCGATACCCACTTTCACGGGCTCAAAGTTTTCGACATTTCTTCCAAGCAGGAAATATACTATGGAGTGAAGCAGACGGTAATCTGAAGGCGAAAGACCATGGCTATATGGTAGTACTTCTATCCCTCACAATTCCTCCTCCTCCTCCTCCTCTTTTCTTTCTTTCTTTTTTTTCCGGTGTTGTTCGACACTTGACTCAAAACTTCATGGACTCGTTCCAGTTGTTGAGAATTAAGATTCTCATTGACTGCATTGAGTGCATCACTACTTCAACCGATTTTGTCTAGCACTGACTTTGGCAGGCTGACGGAGATCGAACCACTTGCGGTAATTTATCCATTTTCTCATTACAGTCCCTATTTCACTCATGTGACGTCATCTTAAAATCGATCAGTGAACCTAACAAAATTTTGAATTTTGTCCAATCACAGCTACGTAGTGAAATTATCGAAATATATATATCCAATCCATTTTATCACGCGACGTGCACTTGTCTAGTCAGTGTCGCCAACTCTATACCTCCACATATAATTCCTGAACACACATTACTGACCACTTTTGCTAGAGGCGGTGGGGAGCTGTTGATAACAAAAGCATGGACAATCATGACGCAAAATGGAGGGTTCTTCAAAGCGTTTTGGTGATGCTTCTAGAGACAGTGTATGTTTTTTTTTTCCTCAGTTGGTATTAGAAACTCGAACGGTAGCGATTGTGATAATCGACTTTTGTCCATTTCACTCTCACGGTTTCTAAATAGAATAGTCATTCATAAGTATAACAAGTGTTAATATTCTGTGTGCGAACTTCATATATACATCGCTTTTATTCTTATTCTGTTCATGAAATAGTCCTAAATCCGCATTACGCTCTTCTCTATTGGCATTACTGATAATCGGCATTCTTCGGTCGCAAAATTGCTTGAAAAGTATCAGCATGAATATACAATTATTACAAAATTGTATGTAAGTCAAGTTTAGATGAATTACATTAAGTTCTTGTTTTATTCATGAAATAGTTTTAATAAATATCACTCGAAGGTCTGTAATCTCACACCCTCTCGTGATATTACTTATGATAATTCTCCTGACAAATCTATCTTCCATGAGATTTGCGACGAACTGATGATACATATCCACTCTGAGTTGGTGAGTGGGTTCATAAAGTGCAAATTACAGCGTCTGATGATTATTTGAGTGTCAATGTGTGGCGATGCGTGGTATCTTTTGATGCATCAAATTTAACAGTCTACGAGTAATTTTTTGAGAATTTTCTTCCAGACCTCTGCGTGTATTCTCAATACATTAATTCTTCCAGGACATGGTAAAGGTATTCTCCTTAACATTATTGAAACGCTGGAACCATCGTTGTGTTACACGCTCGCTAACGATACCTTCTCCCTCCACTTCACGTATTCGAACCGTGGCAACAACGTTATAATCCTGTCTCCAGTAGTGCTTTAGAGAGACTCTAATATCAAACTTTGTCACTTCCATTTTACGATTGTGTGTTAACGGCTGATACATGCTCACAAAAGACATAATAGTAACACTGGCATCCTTTAAATTACGCTGTCAAACGAAAGAAAACCATTAAAATCTTACAAAACACAAAACAGATATTTTTTGTGAGAAACTAACAAATAGATGTTTTGGGCATTTCTGGACATTATACGCAGATGCGAAATGATGCAGTGGTTCCAATAACTTTATGATTTTGAAGAATGTTTCTGTTATAGTGGTAAATAATTTACTTTAAAAGAAATCAAAACGTGCTTAGAGACCATTCTCACATATAACACACTACAAAAGTTTGAACAGATTAGCTTTGTGCTGGTTACAATATCAACGCTTTCCGAACAAGTATTTTACAATTATTTATTAAATATTTTGCTGAGCATAAGATTTAGTTCAGAAAACTGCATGTGATGGTCATTTCATATTCTAGTTTTATATTCCGACGCTATGAAGGGAGGTTAACCAATTGATATTAGCAATCCTGCATGGCGATGCAATCAGTAGGTATCAACTGATGCGCACTCAAATAAATAAACTGTACATTTTCCCTCTTTTAATACGAGTTTTCATTTGTTTAACACTATTAAGTCCGGCTGTGGGGAGCTTTGAAGGAAGCATCAAACACAAATGCTTATAATCTGAGAGGCATTTAAACCCTTAATTAGAGAAATTCTGTGTCAGTTCTAGAATATAAGCCAAATTTAATTTTTCCTGTGCTTTTGCAACTGCAGACACGGAGGTATGATTCCGTTGTTTCTACCGTCTAAATTAATGTGCAACTGCGAAAGGAATTCTCACGGTTTGTTAGATTAATTTACACGCAAATAACTCCAACGTGGAAACGTTTCCCTGGTTTTACAACTGCAAATCCATACAGAAATGTAAAGGCAGAGTTCGGCTTGGCAGTGTTATCCAAAATTCACCACTGTTCTCATACGTCAATGCCACAGTTAATCACTGTATAATAACGGGATTTGGTTCGAAACCAATGAGGCACCGTAATTTTGGTAGTTATAACAAAGAATATGCAGCCGAGGAACGGAGCAATAATTAAAGCTATTCATGCCATGAACAAAAGACTGGCAGCATCAATACTTGCTAAATTGGGTGTCGTAAAGATGAGCAACTAATGATTTGAAACAATTAGATTAGTTTGTAGAGAGAAACAGATGAGTGATATTCACTATGAAAGGAATGCTTTTTGAAATTCAACGAAAAAAGTGGATTCACTTGTTAAGGGATATTATTAGATATAAAAGATCAACGTCAAGAAAAGTAATATGCATTTTAAAATTTTCATAAAGAATATATTACTAATGAAAACAAAAGTATATTTTACTTTAGGGCAGTGAAACTCATTAAACTAAACAGTGAATGTAACGTTAATATCTCATTTTACGCCAGTTCCAATTACTCTAAAGTAACATCTTATAACACCAAAACACAAAATCGAGCTTCCTGATGGAAAAAAAAGGCGGTAAATTACAACAAAAACGATTTAAATTAAAAATAATGTATTATCTATTTTTATAAACCAAAAATTACATGCTTAATTGTTATATAGAAAAAACATTTACAAATATTCTTGGGAAAGGTTTCAAAGCGTTTTAGAATAAAGACTTTGACTTCAGCACCATTTCCTTACATATCCCACGGCCAAAAGAACTTCTGATAAGAAAAATTTACTGAATACTAACAAAGGAATTCATTTCGAAACCTTATCCCAAACTTTACACATAATTATATATGCAAGTGCAAAATATCAACTGTTTTAACAGTCAGTATCTCGTCTCCTTATCCTGGCATTGTGTAGTTGGTAATGAGTACAGGTTTAAAAAAAAAAAAAAAAAAAAGAGGTCCATGGAACAAATCCATTCAACTGATGACAGGTACGCGACGTGCTTCCTAAATGGATCATTTGAAGTGAGTGTTCACAATATTTTTATTCGTACGAGGAGCCAATATTTGCACTTACATATTGCCTACCAACACTGAATTGTGTTAAAAAGTTTCTGGTAGGGTTTTGAGACGAGTTCTCTAATCATTCTATTTCTATTATAACGGGTCATGGAGAAATCACTCCGCCGTCATTGTGTAGCTGACATTTTACTGGGAAAACGAATTGAGATGGCAGCACTGACCGCACGCCGAGATTATTGTAATTGTGTTTACTTAGCCATCATGGCAAGCACACACTTCAAAATTCAAACCTTAGCAACGGTGGGGGGATTACCAGAAAAAAACTGGCTTCGAAGAAATGTTAGAAATGTAGGAGTATTAACTTTCATCTGTGCGGTGCACATTATCCGAGTGCGGAGGAACTTGTCGATGGTCCGTTACTGTGTTCCTTGCAAGGAAGTACTCGATGGCAATTGTTACTAGTTTTAATATTTTAAATATACGCGTTGCAGAATATGACAAAGCCTCCCTTCTTCACTCGCTGAAAGTTCTTTATTTTGAAATACATTAGGAGGGAAAAATGTTTATGTCTGTAATAGATTATTCTATACGTATATTGTTAATTTTCTATACGACCAAGAAAAAGACTGTCCCCTACCGAAAAATCTTTGTTTTCATTATTTTGATTGTTAAAGTTCTAGCCAATAGCAAACCAAATCATTTCAGAAACGTTACATACCGTGCTTTGTGCATACTCCAAGGGTGGAAATTCGCTTCGTTTTGGCAGTATAAGTAGCTAACAGACATAGTTACAAAACTGAGCCTTGCATCATTGCTACAACTTGATGGTTTATAGCAATGCTATCAAGAAGAGTGGCGTGGTGGTGTAAAAATTGCTGTTTTACGATGGTAATACATTTTCGCTATGAAAATGTGTGCAAACTTATTAAGATTACACGCCCAAATCAGCAGCCACCTTGTCATAAATCCTGTAACTAAACTAAAAGTCAGTACATTAAATGATAACCTTTTATAACAGCTACAAATGTACTCCGTATAATTGCGTAACGTTGCATGACGTCATTACAAAGTTTTCCTCGAGGACACAAATCAAACGACAGAGATGGTACATGGTCGTGATATATTCCAAAATACTGAAAGTTACTTTTAGAAAACCTGTACTAGAGCATAAGTTGGCGACATTGTTCCATGATGGCGGAAACAGTATACGAACTAGGTTAATTATATATAACTGTGTTGTATGTACTCATAAAAAAAAAGCCGTTAAAGAGAAACAACTCTAATAAGAGAAGGTGGACTACAAAAATCCGGCGCCAGCGTTTCATAAACCAGACAACATAAATAATGCTGCAATCAAGTAGCATGAAAAACACTCAATAGGACGTAAAATGATTATTATAAAAAATATTAACAATTTGATTCTCAAAAGCTAATATTACGGCATATTGAAGAACTCCATAATTGGATAAGAGGTTCGTAGACAAAATTACCACCCATTTCAATTTATCAACATCATACTGTGTACATGGCATTTGAAATGACGGGCTGACCTGTCCTACTGAGTCTATAGGGGTTAATTGTAATTAATTTCGAATGGTTCAGGTCCTTCCGGACGCGGAATAGGCGTTAGACATAATCGTTTTAGAGTCTGTCCATACTTGCTTCCTAAACCCAAGATAGCGGGTTGGTTCAATCCCGGCCTGGGATAATTTTTTCGGGCGTAAAAATTTAATAAGCTAAGTAAACACAATATCTATAAGGTGAGTTCTGTGCCTTAGATTTACGGCACATAAAAGAACCTCAAGTCTGAAAGAAGAGGCTTTTGAGTAAAATTTATCGGCTGTTTCACGCCCTGAATTGAATGCGACGCTGATGACCTGAGATGTTAAAAGGGCGTTCGTAAATAAACCAAAATGAACATATAAATCTGGAGATATAGGAAAGTATGAAACAGCCAAGCGGATGCTAGATTTAATGTAGGATAAAGTATGACAAAGACATTAAATTTAGTTTCAGAAAGTGTACCTTTACATGCAGCATAAAAATGATATGTAAATAGCAGAAGTAAAAGGGGGAAGTCCCACAACAAAATAACTCAAATGCACACACGATGAGAACAAGGGATAAGCTGAAAATCGTGAATGGCTGGTACGGCGATGTTTAAGATAAAACAGTAATTTATACAAAAATATGGCTAATAGAAATAAACATGAGCTCTGGGCACAGAGAATCGTCTGTAATCTTTTCTATGTTTAACCGTTGGTGTATTATTTACTCGCTGAAAAACACCAAGTATCGACCACTCGCTCGGTTCAGATATGCTCACTGAACAATTTATCAAGGCCACTACTATTACGAGTTGTGTAGCAAGCGACTGTTTTATGTTAAACGCCCATAATTAATGTGATGGCAAAGCGATTTCAGTACAAGTTCTCCAGCAAGAGTGTTCGTCCGTTATTCATACACCTACAAAGCCGGGCTCTCAACTGTCCATACCTTTCTCTACTCCCGACATTTATCACTAGGCAAGTTAAAAAGTCACGGAGATTTCAATTTCTCAAGAGAAACTACTGCGAATGAGTAATTTATTTTTCTTTTCTTGCTTTCCAGAAGTGTTCAAAATGCGTAAGCAACAATGAGCACGTGTAACACGTTTTCAAAATTGGTAAATATGTGCAGAGTGCGCCAAGATAATATACATAAACTTTAACTGAAGAAAATTCTGTATAAAAGTAGCATTACAGACATCAAGGAATATAAACAAGTCTTGACAATTACATTAAGTGCTCAAAATGGCCACTATAAGCTTTCAAACCGCCTGATTAGGACCAATTAATTTTGCGCAAAGTATTGTAAAGTGTCCAGCGGGACTCCTGGAGTGTCGTTTCAATTTCTTCAAAAGATTGATTAGTGATAACTTTTGAGAGAACATTACTTAATTATTTTATCCAAATTCAGAAGTTCATATATAACAGCCAATTTTGCCACTAAAAAGCAGTAGCTAGAAGGATATGAAAAGACTACTAGCGGCCAAACTTTGTAGGATGCTCGTTCTATAATCAAAATAAATCACTTGTTTATTTTACGTATCCGACGGCTATTGTTTTAATTAAGTGCAGCGGATAACATACGAGTGTGAGTGATGTGCACTGGCATAAAGTGCGGAGATGGGGTTCTATCTGCTTAACTTCAGTCACGATTGGCGATAATTTAATGTTGTTTATACCCATTAACAATTCCTCATGTCGTAGTTGTTTCAGTGTTTGTGCCTTCAGTTAGCATTCCTACATGGCTGCACTAGTCCATGTTAGAGCAGTGAGGAAGGCACCAACTGAAGCGAATTTAAACAGTTCTCAGTGCTCCTACCAAAAAGGGAAATTCAAGCATCGAATGGTTAACAGATTACAGAACGGGAATTAACATGGGTTGGAAAATTTTCAATTGATTCGGGGTGCTGGGTGACAAATACAAGCAATGACCTGTACAAACTTTCAAGTAGACAGTAACATTTTAACATCTCATTGTAACAGATTAAGTCGCCTAAGTTACCAGTTTTCGACCTTTCCTTATGAAGAAACTTTGAATGCTACACAGCATACTGTCCAACTACATCCGACTAGAAGTTACGCCACCGAGGTCTGATCAAAAGCGGATTTTAACTGTTTGCAAATAAGTGAATTTCGCTGAGGCTGTCCACAAAATCTACATCGGCCAGTGCAATGTTCAACTACTGCCATCTTCAAAGGCAAAGAAACCTCGTTGCATTAACTGTAAATGCTATTTTATTTATTATTTTTTTATAAATAGTGTCTGCCTAGATTTGAGAGATTATAAATGAATGAAAATATGTTGAGATGAGGCTGGAATTATCTGGCATTCATATTTTCAATACTACGGAAAAATTTTACCGGAGCAAGGATTCGAACGCGGTCCATGGCAGATAAAAATCTATGATCCACTTCATTCAATCTAAACCTCAGATTTTTTGCCAATAACATTTTCAACATCTCTCACTCCTTTCGACCAAACACTAAATTTTTCTTTTTATACAAATAAGGGGAAAATATAAGCACCAGCTTGCAATAGCACCAATTAAAACTTTGAACTTTCTTTTGCTCTGATTTCCAATTGCCTTTCAGTTGTCCGTAATATCATTCTCCTGTTGACATTAAAAGACTTTTCAGAACCGACAATATTGGGACTGAGTACCATTTGAAACTTTTTCTTCTAATTTATACTCTCAATCAACCTTCTGAACCATGAACCGGAACAGTATTTTAAAACCATTGAACAAACTTGGCTTCCAAGCCATACACAAGCTCACCTATGCACATACAAAATTCTACTGTAGCTCTTCATGGGTAGTGCTAACAGAAACAAACACGTGTCACACAAACATCCGGTACTCTGCCAGGCCAAGCGGCCCCGCCCGCCAGCCATGCGGTTCGCCTGATGGGTAGATGACTCGCCTGGTTAAGTAATCTATAAATGAATTTGCTTCATGTTCCTTGTTAGGTCATGCAGACTTCAGCTGACATAAGAGTCAAATATTTTGTTACTGCCACACCTACTTTATTATTTTCTGGATTACTGTCAACAGACATGATCGCTTCTCGCTAAGGCTATAGTGGGTTCACTCGCTGAAACGGATAACCACTTAGTTTTAACGCTACTTTTTCCGTGACTGAGGTCCTAAATGACGTCACTCCCTTATTTCAAACGCCACCCCTCTACCTAAAGCCAAACTTCTACCTTTTGTTCTTACAGGGAAAACTCTTGGGTTTCAGCAAACAAAATGGCACCCAAATTCAGTTATACGAAATTTATTTGTATTTAATAATGCTATTTTTTTCGCAGCTGCTCACTAAACGGTTGCATTTAGTCACCCCTACACTCGCCTTGTGCTAAGTCGAGATAGTTGCATCGTATGCTTCGAGGTGGCACTGTCTTCAGTGACCACTGCTGATCAACTTGGCGGTATGTAGTACTCGGATTTTCCATGCTGTTCTGTCCTTTCCTGTTTTATTGTTCTCCTTTCTTTCTACCCTTCAGATTCGATGCTCTTCTTATCCATATTCCTGGTGGTGTAGTGGTAATCACATTTTCCTTCTAAACCCATGATCGCGGGTTCAAATCCGGCCAGAATCGAAGGATTTTTTTCGGGCATAAAAATCGTAAGTATGGGGTTCCTTCGGAAGGGAAGTAAAGCCGTGGGTCCCGCGCCGTACATTTACGGCGCGAAAAAGAACCTCAAGCCTGAAAGAAGAGCACAATTTGTTGGCCGTTTCACGCTCTGAATTGAATGGGACGCTGATGACTTAAGATGTTAAAGAGCGTCCGTAAACAAACCAAATCAACAACAAACAGCCAACATGACCATTTTGCAGTACTGATAATTGGTGTCTAAATATTGGCCAAAGGTACTTAAATGCGGTATTACATTTCCTGTACAATTATTACACTTTATATATTGAAAATTCTCGGCATCCTTTCAAGCACTCTACCCAAAAAGGTAGGCTCAATCAATTTAAAAGCTACCCTAATCCGCCCAAGGTGAAAAACACCAACTTTCGTCTACGATGCATTACCACACAGCCTCATTCTTGCTCATCTTGTACTAAATCTGCCTATTTTAACTCCTAGGAATTTCTTAGTTCTTAATTTCTCCATTTATCCAACCTTGCTCTTAGGAACTTAATCTATGTTGTCCTTTGGTTTACTGTATTTCGTTATGTTAAAACGGAACCTTAAGACATGAGTATCTTAGGGGTTTTTATTTGTGTGTGTGTTAAGCTAGTTTATGCCATGAACTATTTGTAGTACATTAATTATGTTTATATAATAATGCACAAAAGATAACATTTTAAATGTCTTATCACACAACACATTCGATAAATCTTTCCCGTTTTGAACTGAGTAGAGCGGGTTAACTTGAACGGCGAAGAAACTATTCGTACATATCATGACATGATATCTGTTGGGATTTCACATTACGACGGATACCGAATATACAAAAAAAAATTTACGCATATGGATTTTATTTTACCAAAACGTAATCTCTTACGTGCAAAAATGATGGCTATCTCTGATAGATTGCCAGCTCTTTTGCATTGCTATATTGTAGATACATCAGTAGCATTGCCTGGTGCAATCGAGATATGTTATTATTAGAGAAAAAGTATATAACGTAAAACATTTTCGTTACTTCAAATATCGATACACTTTAAAAGAAAATATCTTATATATTTTCTTTAAAACCAGTTATTTTTAATGCGTAAGATGTTATCTACATCAGGCTATATATACAGGCAAAGAAATAAAAAAAAAAAAAAAAAAAAAAAAGAAAGAAAGAAATTGTTCACACTGAGCCTAGGACAAGACCATCTAATGACAACCACAGAGTAACCGATGGACAAAATGTTAATGGAACAGGTGGAAATGAACATTTTATAAAGATTATTAGTCAAAACAGCTCGTTTAAAAAGGAAACTGGGGCTGCTGCTAAAGTTTCAAAACCTGGTTCTATGAAACTGACTTTGTTGAAATACAGAAAATGCTAATTATTTGTGATGGTTAGGCTTTTATACATACATGAGCTATGATTGCATAAAAATATACTACAGATAACAAAAGCGTTCAACCTCAACGTGTTCTTGATTAATGCTAGATGTCTTCGTCAATCGTCCAACTGTATCAATTTTCATATATTGCTATTGTTTGCCAGATTATTTCCACATCCCTCTTAATGGTGCAATATATGTCACAAAAGCCTTTAACGACGAGTTCTAAATTATATTCTCCTGGTCACTTCATGCTTCAGTTAGGGCTTCTGAATTTTGTGTTTCAACTTCTTGATACAGACGAAAGTCGCTGTATGTCATATAGACAGACACTCGGAATGAGGACAGGCGTTGTCATAGAGACCAGTAGCTTCGGGGAAGATCTAGCTCTTGTAGGGTTGTTTCTCAACCGCACAGCATTTGTCTTTTCTACAGAGCTTACGATACCAGTGCCCGTTTAAAGCTGGCTTTTTCTGTATGGTTTACAACGCAGACATAATTGTCTCCTTTGGTCACAATAATCTAATATGATAAAAGTATTGTAACATTGATCTTTGTTATTTTTCCACGGGCAGCATATCTCTTCGAAAACCCACATTTATTTGTTATTTTTGAGGTAACAGAGGTGATGCAATTGTTACTAACAATACAAGCGCAAGTTTGCATGCACTTTGTAATTTATTGCAACTGTAAAATAATTAAATATAATCACGTAACACAATGATTTATTAAAACAATGCAAGTTAACATCATCAATTGCTTTGCGAACACACAATACCAACCGAAGTTTGGGGCATTTTAATGTTCACAAAGTATTATGAATAAACAATATTTTTTTAAAATTCCACAAAAATATTAACGTAGGAAAATATACGAAGCTATTGCCACTAGATGGCAACATTCCAAAAGATGCTTACAATAGCGAAACAGCAGTTGCAATATGGCGGCGCCTCAGAGCGAGTCTACAAATCTGGACCAGCGGTCAGTTTTTGCTCTTTATGCGGGCAAAAGGTATGGATGGCATCATAAGGGCGAGAAGTGCCTTGCACGTGAAGCTGTTTACATATGGGTGTACAACTTCTCTGAAGGGCGGACACATTTCGAAGATGGGTCCGCCTCATAATGCATGGCAGATTACCTTACGTTTTCACAATATTTGTGCATACTGCTCCCAGGACACAGCATCCCAATTGCTACCACGATAAAGAACGACACGCTAGCACGAATTGTCACAGGTGACGGATGAGTCTTAGACCCATATTACCATACCGAGACAAAGCTTGCGTCAATGCAGTGGAAACATCCTGCGTCGCCTTGGTGGAAGAAGTGGCACCATCCGCCGGGAAAGTGCTGCGCACGGTCCTTGAGTTCACGAAGGTACATTGCTAACCGCATTCCAGCCTCAAGGACAAACCGTAAATGCCTACTGCAGTAACATCCTCAGAATTCTGGCCATTCTCAGTATAGCCCCGACCTTGTTCCAGGCGACTTTCAGTTGTTCGGCCCTCTTAAACATCTTCCCTAGGATGAAGTTATAGAAAGGGAAGTCATCGACAGCCGGCCAAAGAATTTTAATATTGCTGGATTTCAGAGGCTTGAGAAACGATGCAACAAGTGCCTTTGGTATACGGAGATTCTGTTGAGAAATAAAAGTATGTTTGAAATAAGTACTCTTATTTGCTAACGTTCTACATCCATTTGTAACTTAATAACTCACCCTTGTGTAAATTCAGATAGTTTCGGTAAGCTTCCGCAGTTGAGCGCAGCGCGCACTGGGTCAAGGTCTTGTCATAATACTAAACAGTTCCTCTGCTGATGGGTGCATTTGGCCAGCTAGTATAATTTGCCATTATGAAAGCAAACACTACTGCTGTGTTGGTATTACGTGTTCTTACAGGCTATTGGTACGACTTTATATTAGTAAAGTACATTTTGTTGTGTATTTCTCAATAGAATATAAAGAGAAACTGTTAATTACACAGGAATACTCCATATTCTAGAGGAACTTGAAAAAAATTAAAGTGCAGAAATTGGGGAGGAAAAAAAAAATCTACTGTTATTTGTCGATCTTTCCGAACAATGCCGGTAGCTCTGTAAATCATGATCTTGATCACTGCAGTGGTTGGAGCACCTGAACTGCCCTGCTGTTGTTGAAACACGGCCTTCTTTACTAAGAATCACCGAAGTGCTGCTGATTGTGGCAGAGCATTTCCCCCATATATGTTTTAACGTCGCGTGCCCTTCCATACCAGATTTCTGCAGACGGAAGCAAAATTTAGAAGCCACTTTTTTCCAGTTAGTGAAGTTCCTCTCGTGGAATTTTTTCCACCGCCGTAATCGCACTGTTCAGTCTATATTAATAAACATTCATAAATATTTATAAATATGGCTAGAATTTGTGGTGTTCACGGTTTATCTGAAAAATTGCGTATGCGAAATAGCCTACGCCCCCATTTCGTGAAATCTTCTCTGTACTTAATTACGGAATGTGTAGGCCAGGCTATTTGTACTATTTATACATTTTCAGAAAATAGTTCCTCTTAAGTATTTTCCGGTTTCTTGGTACGTCTGAGCTCAGAGCAAAAGAGGCTATCTTGAACATTTTCTGCAAAGTGAAGCAGATCAACATTAATGGAGTTGAGTCTATACTCAAATCCAAAATTTCCGAATTACTCATAGTCAATTACGTTAAATTTATTTAAGTTTAAACAGCTTGTAAAATCGATGCAAGTACTCGATTATTCATTTCCGAAATACGCGTTTTACATATACTTAAAAGATAACATCGGTGTTAGAACTCAGGTTTGCAAAGTGAAGCGAATAGTTCTGGCCTAAAGTGAATAAACACACTGTACCTATACACGTCCAAACCAATTCAATTTTGCGGTCAGCGATAACCCGCCATAAAAAAAAAATCCTCCAGTGGCTTTAACGCGCCAAATCAATAATAATAAAAATAATAATAATAATAATAATAATAATAATAATAATAATAATAATAAACATGCGCTAGTATGAACTTCTGATATCTACTAATCAAAAGGTATGACCTGAGGATTCAAAAGTCAATGTAAACTGCATTAATGAAAGCCAAACTATGTTGTTAAACTAGTTAAAAAAAAGTTTCGTATTCACTATCCGAGACTCGTCTCTAAAAGTCAAGACGAAAATTGATATCCCCGTCTCCCAATAATCTCCCGAGCTCTGAATAGGACATGAACGAGTGCTTAGTCTTTAAAAGTGACATCAGCCTGCCTGAGGCTTATACAAACAATGCAAGGCACTGTCCAGCACGAATTGGGATGCTGAGCAAACAAGTGCGCCGATTCTGCTTCAGTTACAGCCAACACGAGTACTGGTAATCATCCCGAAGCATCAAGAGGCTATTCTATTCCTAGCATAGCGCCAACAGTTCTGATACATGGGAACGATGCCTCAGGTTTCGCCCATGTTTCCATTTCTACTTCTCCACAATTATTATTCATGCTGGCGACGTTTCCATTTATGGATGATTCAAGTTTAATACAAAGATAATATCTTGTTTAGAGAGCAGCATAAGCGACATTTTTTGGTTCCCAAAGTATGTAAAACTACATATACCGCACAATCTGATTAATGGAAAGCAAATGTGTGGTTTTTGGTTAAAAAAGCAATGTATAATTAGAAAACGCACCCTAGTTTGGTGGGTAATCCTTTGTTACGTCACAAGATACGTTACGCGCTTTTATTGGCTGCATGAGGTTATTTCCTCCCTCCTACGCTCAATATTAACAGCGAAAACAAGCAGGAATATCACTATCATGACTAAAAGTACTGTCGCCTACAAATAAGTGGTTAAAGTATCAAACAAGTGAGAAACACCATAAACATGCTACAACCTTCAGATGCAATTTTGGAAAAAACAAGTTTCTGTTATTAACTAGACGGAGAAAGTAACGCAACTATCAACCAAAATCCGTCAATGTAAACAAAACAAAAGGTATCCATCCACCAAAAATAATTTAGTTCTAAACGGTATTATTCATTAATAATAATTTATCAAACACATTTATAACTATATTGTTATCTCACCACTACTTAAAGCCGTAACTCGTTTGTGTTTAATAATTTTTGAGGTAGAATTTTCAACATGATGTGCAATTTTGTTTTATTTAACTAAACAAGTAATTTGGTTTTGACAGAATAAATAACAGCTGTTAGTCGGCGGTAAATTTTTAGGAATATAAAATAATAATATTTGTATAATTAGTTTGTTTTTTGTTTGTTTGTTTGTTTGTTTGTTTGTTTTTGTTTGTTTTTTTCCCGTATATATAGACTGTGCACTACTTTTTGTGTTGAGCGGTCAAAGTCACATAAGAATGAACGAAGTAAAGTTCTGGATAGTTCCCTACTCTCGGTATAGTATAGCTTCCTTCGGAAGGGAAGTAAAGCTGTGGGTCCCGTGTCGTACATTTACGGTACGAAAAATAACCTCAAGCCTGAAAGAAGAGGCCCCTGAGCAAAATTTACTGGCCGTTTCATGCCCTGATTTGAATGGGACGCTGATGACCTCAGGTGTTAAAGAGCGTCCGTAAATAAAACAAATTAAAAAACCTCTAGGTATCTTTGATACTCAAGAGATATTGGTGTGTACGATGAGTACATTAATTTTCGATACTTTGTTAATACTTCATTAATATTAATAAATGTGTCATGAATAGCACATTCTAAAATGGTCATAAGAAACACGTTTCTTAGCAAGATATTGGATGCGCTTCTAAGGCCGAACACCAACCCCATAATAAAAGGGATGTCTCTCATGTGCCTGAAGTTATATCTGAGGTACAAATATCTTTTAAAAATCACGTGGTGATTTGCAGTAGATAATAGTATTTTCTATTGCTATTGCATTATTTTTTTTTTCTCCCAAGTTCGTGGATATGGTAAAACTACCCTCCAAATACAAAATAACCTCACTACAAAATCTGACTACTGATACAAGAGACTCCTGAAATATCAGGAAAACTGCCTACTCACAAATTACTTATTTTAACAAAATCGTACTTCAGCGTGTGCTGCAAGAAACCCTGTTTTACATTATTAACTAGTTGTTATTTTAAAGAAACAGAAGATTGCGTTTCATGGTCAACTTTTTTCGCATAATATGAGAAGTTTGGCATATTTTCAATTGAAGCCCCTGAGTGATAACTGTGCCATTCGCTGCATATGTGAAAAATTCCTCACAATACTAGCAATAGTGAAATATGTCATCGCATCCATAGCGAGTAAGGAAATTCAGATCGATTTGTTTATATGCCCTCAACGTTTGCTTTTATTTGATAGGAACTGAGCGTATCTAGTATCTAGACACATACACGTGTGAAATACATGTGAATTATATTAACTCATATATTTATTAGAAGTGTATTAATGCGGGTATTTGGTGAATTCAGAATTCATCGGTCCTTGTGGTCTAATGATAACTATACTTGTCTCGCAGACCCTAGATCGCGGGTTCAATCCCGGCCAGGATCGAATTTTCGGGCGTAAAAGTATGGTTTTCTTCGGAAGGGAACCAAAGCCGTGGGTACCGTGTCATATATTTACGGCGCATAAAAGAACGTCAAGCCTGAAAAAATAGGCATCTGAGCAAAATTTATGGGCCGTTTCACGTCCTGAATTGAATGGCATGCAACCTGAGATATTAAAAAGGGTTCGTAAATAAACCAAGCAAATATATAAAATAAAAGAACAGCATTCGTTTCCTTCACTAACTTATATAAAATTTAAAGCACAAATATAGATTTTATGAACTTAACTACTTACACCAAAGCTATTTATATATTTTTTAAACGGCCTGAAAATGACACTCTGTAGACTGCGTTCTCATATCTCTTCCATAATGCCCTTTGCCATGATAAAGAAATGCTAAGCTAACTGCAAACACAAATAGATTTCATTCACCATAGCCTCTCTCTTACATCGAACACATTTTTTGGCATTGACCTCTGACTGGAGCAGCACAATTAACCTATCACAGCTCTATTAGACACTTGGAATAACGGTCATTTCGAGTCTACAAAGCAAAGATAAAAATTCAGTTTCTCGTTTTATTTTAGCTCCTTTTGAATTTCCCTTTAACGACGTCTGGACAAGTCCCTGGAAGCGACAACGCAAAGGAAGGAAGACATCAAAGCGATGAGGAAATGCATTAGCTTTCCGCAAAAGATATTCGAGCGAAACTTAAAGACACTAACAAATAAGAACAGAGAAAGAGGACTTTACTGTGTTCGGCTTAAGGACTTGAAGCTTTCAACAAAAAATAAACCCATATAAAGGAAAAGTAGCGCTTAAACAGGACGGCTATTAAAACATAAAGCAGCTTCTTACATATGAAAGCGAGTTCTTTCGCGAGCACAGAAAGAATTAAGCTAAAAACTACGGTTAATATTCGCTCGGTCAATCGTATCGCAGCAGACTCTGAAATACACAAAAGATTAAGACATTATTAAATTTTAAACATTCTGCAAATGCATAACCTGCATTAATTATTAACACAGTGGCTGCTAGCAACTGAGTAATTGTAAATTTAAACCTCTTTCTACGTAAAATAAAACAAAATATTGTTTTATTTGCATTATTAATAACATATACTTAACTACAATAATATCTCCTATGTTGCGCCATCATTCTGAGCTTTTGCAGCAGAACCATCCAATGTGGAGTGGATTTGTGCTGTATTCTCCACGAATATGAATGACACAATCACACTTGTCGATCCTGGTGGTGTAGTGGTAACCATACTTGCCTCCTAAACCCAAGATCGCGGGTTCAATCCCTTTTTCTGCATAAAAATCCTAAGTACGACTTCCTTCGAAAGAAAAGTAAAACCGTGGGTCCCGTGTCGCACATTTAAGGCACGATAAAGAACCTAAAGCCTGAAAAAAGAGTCCTTTGTGGAAAAATTGTCGGCCGTTTCAAGCCCTGAATGTGAATGGGATGCTGATGACCTGGGATGTTAAATAGCGTCCGTAAATAAAACAAATATAAAAAATATCACACTCAGTAGCGGGCTCTTTTCTCTTCCTTCAACGCAAAGGGGCAGGCTGGGCTCTGCTGGGAGGCAAGGACGAGGAGTAGGTAGGCAAATTTATGTCGAAGGTGAGTCAGCTGTCTGAAAACGGGGGGAGCTAAATTGAATTAAAAAAAAATAAAATGTATGTATGGTGTTCTATATTCTGTGTTATATGAATATTAAGATTATTATTATTATTATTATTATTATTATTATTATTATTTAAGAACATTAAAAGGCACGTTCGGTGCACCAGTGCGAAGATTGTATATTTATTAGTATGTATGTTAATTTGAATAAACACACACTTTCATTCATTCAGCGTGTGCGTACTATTCCTGCACGCAACAACCATGCCTATGAGCAGTTCTTATAATTAAAATATCTTAAAAGTGACGGCGGTTTGCCTTTGGTAATACAATCCAGAATTTGGGCATTAAACAAAGAAGAAAAACCGAAGAACTTGGCTCAGTATTCGTTTCGATATTGGTAGGCCCGAACTAAACCATTACCAGAGGCTGCAGTAGCGTTGGTGTGCCGATAGTGTCATCACCTCCTAGGTCCCCCCGATTTTTGTCTCTAGGGGAGGGGGGGGCATTAAAGGAGAAAGTGCAGAAGACAAACCCACACATTGTGGGTGAATTGAAAAATAACATCATAGAGCAATTTCTTCCATTTCTCAGAAGGAACTGCAGAGAGATGGTTAATTTCATAAGCCGATGCCAAAAAATGTATGGAAAATGAAACGAGGTACTTCCAGCATATTCTTGTTTAATTATGGTGAGCAAATGTACATTTTACGTATTTTAAGTGTTAGTAATAACTTAAGGACAATCATAGCTTCATACTTTCTGACTCCCATACACCGCGATATCACCTTGAACCGACCGATCAGCCGTTACGCGTGAAGCGGTTCCGAGAAGGAAAAATCGCCCATTATACACCCCGGACCCCACAGATCTCCTTGAATTTTTTCTAATATGAGAGATTAATTCCTTAAGAGGCGAATCTAATGGTATATTTGACTCAGGCTTCTTGTCTGATAGCTATTATATCTTTCACCTTCCAGGCTGACGCTCTAACCAACTCAGCTACCGTGTCCTTCAAGCACGGAAGCGCGAAAACTCATCAGATTCTGTAAAGCCCGGATACCTCCCTAAGATTTCTCTTCTATGAGAGATTGATTCCTTAAAAGGAAACTCCTAACGCTACCGAATACAAATTGTTTGCTGCTAAACCACCATTATTTTTTTAAGAAAGTCGTGAATAGTAAATTTTTAGTGTCATTTTGTTCTATGACAAACTGTTTTTCTTTTACATATTTGTGCTTTAAACTGGAAATATTAAACACACGCCTTTTAAATTTTCAATTTATTATAAATATTTGCAATACCATTATTTAATTTGCATTAACGAACAGACAAGAGCATTTTAGAAGTATCCAAATTTTCAAATCGCTTTTTTTCCTTCTTCATCTTGTTACAAGCTTCGTTTTCAATAACAATGCTGTCGTGTGTAATAAAGTATGCCAAAAAACTGCATATAATATTTTAGTTTTTTTTTTTAATACTGCAATAACTATTTTGAAGCGACAGTGTATAAATTTCCTGTTCGAAAAGTGGATATTAAGTTGTTCGCGTCAAATGTGATTTCGCAGCTTGTTAATTACTTAGCAACATAATTACCCCATATGATACTGTAACAGAAGTTACGGGCTAACCTCTAAGATATATGTATTTCCACTCAGGCAGTTACTCCGCTCACGTACAGCAATAACCGTATAGTTCGCAACCATCATTCATCCTGTGAGAAAGAGATTAACGCTAGGGGAAACGTAAGAAGTATTTCCTTCCAATGAAAACGTAAAATTCATGATGCCCAACGCGAACTTTTACTGACCCTAACTTGCCCTGCCCTACAGGTTACCTCAACCCAATTTAAAAGGATATATTTCACTTACAGCAACCGATGTTAACCTTCGACCCACAGCGTCAGTAGAGCAGTTAATGAATAAATGGCACCGGCACGCGGCGGCTCCAGTTTCGCTACAGTCTGGGCCTTGTCCCTGGAGGATCATTACTCCCTTCTATGAAGTACTCTCTTCAGCAGGTGAGATCACACATAGCCTGCCGCGCCGTCCCATAGCCCTAAATCTCCAATTTATTCCCAACAACGGCAGGCGAGTTTCCAAAATTCTCAATGCAGAATGATTCCACGAATGCGTACCCTATTCGCAACGCACTCCAGCAAAATGGCTTAGCTCGTGATAAAAATACAAAACCTTCTTAGTATTTATGACAGCATCCAATGAAAGGAATATAATAAAACTGGAACCGGCGCATTAAAGAAAGAAAAACAGAAAAACAAAACTACATACGGCAAAATCTACACATGAAAATTTTACATATTCAAGTCTATTGTCCCAATTTTTAGTATCTATTTCATGAATATGATGAAATATTAAATAACATTTAGCTTTATATCTAGTAAAATTCGAACATCTTTAACACACACCAAGGAAATATACTAATGGATCTTTATCAATGGTAGAATATACAGAGGGCGCTAAAAATGTATATACACTTCAAGCAGAAAAAACCCGTGTTAACATAACAAAAGTGAATTCACACAAACAGAAAATGATGAGCACTAATCTTTTACAGTTACATCAGTTGCGTCAATACACTTCTGAGTACGTTGAGCTCCTGATTGAGTAACGTTTGCGAAAGTGTCCTCAGTGAATGCAGTACATGCCGTTTCAATTTCTTCCCGAAGTGCTGTCAGGGTAGCTGTTTTTCTACGGTATATAACACCCTTAAGAGTTCCCCGTAGGTAGAAGTACAACGGAGTAAGATCCGGAGAACGCGATGGAAACTCAATCGAACCTCTTCGTCCTATCCAGCGCGCGGTCTACCAGATCTGCCCTTGTGAACATCGCATACGGTACCACGAGTCTCAAATTTGTCTCGAATGCGTGCAATTGTTACTCGCGTTGGCGGTTCTGTTCTGTACACGTATCTCCATTGCCTTTGAATTTCAATAACATTCTCGGTTTTCCAATACCAATTCTAAGTTGCTTTCCGCTGTTCAAATGATAATCTTGAATCTATTTTGCTGTAGCATAACGTAATGCGAGTCGCATCTGTTTACAGAACATCATACTATACCATTACTGTTGTTTTCATCCGTCCAAATTTGAAATATATCAAATTGGTGTATACTGTGAAAGTATGTATACGTTCCCTCGGTATATTTTAAATATAAATATATATATTTAACTAGGTTGCCCCAAAGAAAATTCGTTTTTAAGTTTTGTTTTGTAAGATGTTAATGTTGTTTACAGTATGCCATGGTTATTGGTGTATTTGTGAGCAAGTGTTCGTCCTCAGTTGTTAACACACAATGATAAATGGAGGAAACAAAGTTTGAGATAGTCCTTAGCATCGCCGGAAACCAGATTTCAAGCGTTTCAATAATGGAGAAGAAAATACTAAATATTTACAACATTCCTGGAGGAACTAATCTATGGAATATTGAGAAAACATGCAAGTTTTGGGAAAGAAAAAAAAAGCTGTAGATCTGTACCTCATGAACTCAAGATATGTACTGAGCAGGCTCAAGGCATGGGAATATCTGTCGTCAGCTCATTGCAAATCCCATGAATAGATCTATCAGGAGAACTGTCGGGTGATGACTAGACTATTTTGTTCCTTGCTAGCTAACTGTGATATTTGAAACATAACTATCCGTTTCTTTATTACGGGAGTCACATAATTGACTCTCATAAAATCTAAATAGGCTAAATAGAGCGTTGAAGCCTAAAAATGGCTAAAAATATTGTTTAAAAATAGTAAAATTAAATTGAAATGTAACTAAAATTACTAAATATTGTAAATATTATTAAATTATTATTTAGTTCATATTTACAATAAAATTACTTTTAAAACATTAACCAACAGAATGAACTTCAAAAACAAATCATTGCATTTAATTTTGTAATACCATTATTGTCATATGTTTATAGCACTGTCAAAAATGAACTTTTTTTAGAAGCAAAAGTGAATTTAATTTCGTAATATCATTTTTGTTAGTCATTTTTCTCATATGTCTATCGATCTGTCTCTTTATTGTCAATTAAAGAAAACTGTCATTAGAAACTTACACTTCCAGCTAATTAACAGCTACAGCAAGATGCCAAAAGGAAAGGTTTCGAACAGTTGGTTGATTAGACAGTGGATCGGCAACGATCCACGATGTCAAAATTGTATTTTGCTAGATGTGCCAAAACCAAGTAAGCTGTGACCAAAAACTGCACTTTCTGCAGCATAAATAGTCTGCAGGGCATATCAGCAGCATGGCGCGAAAACGAGAGGATTCAGTTGCAACCAATGGTTTACTTTTTTTCCCCCCGGAACTTCAGAAGACAATTTTAATCCCGTTTATGTGAGGTGTTGGTGTAGAAAATTTGCCAAGACATGTTATGCAGAACCCCATATTCATTAATTTCTTCGCGGCCTCAGTGGAGGAAGATGTCAGACGAATCAACCTTAAGGAAAACATATTTGCACCAGCTATACGAGAAAAAGATTGAATTCATCAGAGCAGAACTATAGGACACATCTGGCTTTCAGTAGATGAGACCACCAATAGTTGTGGTTGCTATGGGATACATGTGATGGACATTACAAGGACTTTTAACTGGGGAATGAAGCATTCCATGTTTAAATTTAAGGTACATTTAGAACTGATCAGGGCCGAGGAAAACCTGGGGAAAAAACTATGGATAATCTTGGAGGGAATGGAACACCAGGCCTCTTGCTTCATATATATATATATATATATATATATATATATATATTACTACACCTCATACAGACAAAGAAAGAACAAAGAAACGGGAGAATTAAACAAGAACAGCCGGAACTATACAGGGCTTTCAGTCTATTTAATAAGATACATTTTAAAATATCTATTTAATCGGAGAGACGTTTCAAACTAAAATTAATATTAAATTGTAGGGTTCACCCCTTAACCCTTGCCATCTTCACTTGAAAATATAAAGTGTAAATTTACAAATTGTTTTTTGTGCAGTTGTTTGCATTAATTGTTAAAATTATAATTAAATAATACAAACGTCCGAATGCATTTTACTATCAAAAGTAAGCACACTAAATGCTAAATAGTAATCATTTTATTTTCCAATTAAAATAACAATCCAAGACAGTAACACGTGTGTGCAATAACAATTGAAACATCAAGAGTTGCCATTTGAAATTTCCAAGTAAAGATGGCTCGTAATGAGAAGGTGAAACATATAATAGAATCAACTTTGATTCTTCAACTTCTTTAAATTAGCGTGCTTTTTTATTAAAATTATTTTATTTGTGTAATTTTTCAAATTAGCAAGTTTTGAAATGAAAGTATGAAGAGTGATCTCAAAACTAAAATCAAGGAATTTAACGTGCTAATATGCTATATTCCGGGTAAATTAGACAACGTACAAAACACACTAAGTAGGCTATATATCATTTCCGGTGAAAATGTGAATTATAGACAAAAAAAAAACCAACAAAGTCCTTATTTATGAAAAACACATTAAAGTCAGCCCATAAAGCACAGAGCAGGGATATACGGTCAATCTAGAGCTGTACGCTTGTGTAAACTGTGGAAATGATTTGCTTTCGCTTAATTAAAATGCTTTAGTGATTGTGAGTGTCACTGTGAATTTGCAAATAGGATTCTGATGAAAATTGCGATGTGAAAGATCGCCTGAAACTGAAAAAGATCATGTACTTCAAAACCAAACAAAACCAGATACTACAATACTTTCATTTTCGTATTCGTATGTGATACAAATAATCTCGGGCATGTGCTATTTATGTTGCTATCTGTGCGCCACTGGGCCTAAGTGGAAGTTAATTGAATCGGAAGCAAAAATTGGTTTGAAAATAAAGTGAAAAACGACACATTGCTTGGAGATGACTGGCAGAGTATCATCTTTCCCTCTCGAAAACGGATTTACGTTTAAACGTAGCAATGAGAGCATTGGCGTGGACAATGCATGTGGTAAACACAGCCTTTCAATTATCATATGACATTTTTCAGTCTCCGGTGTCTTCCCACTTGAAACACAACGTGACTTATGAGTGCGCTTCTGTAAAGGGCAAACGGCGCCGACTGTAGTAGCATTGGGGCTAACTCGCTTCAGAGAGAAAGGAATTTCCATGAAATAACATCCGTAACAGAAAGCGCACATTCGTAAGAAAACACATTTTTAACCACCCAACCAATACCTTAACTTACTCCCATTTCAGACACCCTACTGCCTCAGCTGGTTAGGGTCTGTCCTGGTTGAGTAGGGTAACCATAATTGCCTCCTAAACCCAAGATCGTGGGTTCAATCCCGGCCAGGGTCCATGAATTTTTTCGGGTCGTAAAAGTATGGCTTCTTTCGGAAGGGAGAAAAAGCCGTGGATTCCATGTTGCAGATTTAAGTCATATAAAAGTACCTCAAGCAGAAAGAAGAGGCCTCTGAGGAAAATTTTGTAGGCCCTGAATTGAATGGTACGCTGATGACCTGAGATCAAATCAACAAATCGGCTAGTTAGGGTGTCGGTTGAAACCTTTACTGACTGAGATTTCTCCTCAGTTCAGAGCATGCTTATCAGCTTCAGGGTCTCTCTTTCATTTAGCACACTATTATTTATTATATTGTTGTTGTTATTCACTTTCTGCAGTATAAAATCAGAAGTTGGTGAGCTGTTAGTTTATAACAAACTACATATGTACATACACTCGTTTGTTTGTTTTTTTTTTTTTTTCTCCGACAAGAAAATCTAACAATGGCTCTATAGCAATAATGTTGCTGTTTCACAAATATTTGTTTCTCTTTAGACCTACAGTTTTGTGTTGTATTTATTTTTTTATATTATTAGGTGCTAAAAAGTCAATTAAGTCCAAGAGAATTCTAGACATCTTCGGCTGTGTGTGTGAAGAGTATGCCTTCAATCTTCAGAGGCGAAATTTTACACACTAAAAAAGTGTTATTACTTTATGCTGGGCGTAGAAGCTGGAAATATGACAAAAACTGTGCCCCATATATATTAGGCTTCTCATTAGATGGGAGAATAGTGCACAATTCCTATGATTTGGAGGGAACCGAAAACCGTTCAAAAGGTGGCAACAAAAATAATATCTGCAATGAGAACTTATTACCTGAACCAAAGTATTCGAGTTTGACCTAACCCATGCTAAAGAAGCAGACAGATGAAATTACCATACTTTCGAAGAAAGTAGTTCGACAGCACTTAACTTATTAACTCAAGAAGAAATTAATGATTCTGTTCTGGAATATAAACTTGTCCAATAACAATCTACATTTTTAAATTACAGTCTCGAAGGATGATCCACAAAGATGCAAGCCGCCTTCTACATTTGCCAAATGGATGCTGAGCTTCTTTGGGCAAAATGAAAGTATTATTATTCAAAAGAATTTATCGCAATTTCCTTGCAAATCAAAACCATAGAACTTTCATGATAATAAGGTCCATAAAAATGAGAATGGAGAGCATTTTCTCTATAAAGAAAATGAGGCACCATGGTAAATAAAGTCGAAACATGCTGATCGAAACAACTAGACCTTCAACAGTCATCTTAAAGACAAATGTTATTCAAAAAAGTTTTATTTACAGCTTCTTACGTATTTCATTAAACTTAATTGGTGTGTCAAAGAAAAAAACTCTACGATGGAAAACAATATCTGAAACACATTCAAATTTATGAACGGAAAAAAAAACATTTAATTTACTTTATTTTATTCATTTTTCACATTTTTTTCGCTCCTAAATCAGTGCTATGCACGAAAAACTTGCATTAAGCTTATGAGGGTAGGTCCATAAGTTTCCGGCATCGCCTATAAGGATTTCGCCTTCACAAAATACTTATCTGGTGTCATACCTTATCTGTTTAGTAAATAATTGCAGCTGTAACTTCCGATTCACTGTATTCAGTTGTTCAGATATAGTTGCATAAAGGAATTACTCCAAATGAAATTAAACAGCGATTGGACGATGTATATGGGGAAGAATCCCCCTCGTGTTCTACCGTAAAAGAACGTGCGAATCTTTTTCGAATGGGTCGAGAAAGCATTGAAAACAAAGAGCGTGCAGGTCGGCCCTTGGAGGCACTCACTCCTCAAAACGTCGCTCTTGTGGAAGGAGAAATTATGGAAGACGGGCTGCTGAAAGTTA
The DNA here is from genome assembly GCA_030762175.1 of Metallyticus violacea. Lineage (NCBI taxonomy): Eukaryota > Metazoa > Arthropoda > Insecta > Mantodea > Metallyticidae > Metallyticus > Metallyticus violacea. Next base: position 59,205,309 of record CM060844.1, read on the forward strand.
CAGAAATAGCAGCAAGGCTGGGCCTTTCTAAAACAACATTTCTTCGAATTATTCATGAACATTTAAACATGAATAAGGTTAGTGCAAGATGGGTGCATAGACTTCTTTCCTCGGTCCATAAGTAGAAACGAGTTGTCTGTTGTCGGGCATTTTCGGGGCTCTGCCGTGGCAACCAGAAGTTGTTCAATCCATTGTTACAGGATATAAAACTATGTTTCTCTACTATGATCCCTTGCCCAAAAGATGATAAATGCAGTGGCGTAAATCTGGCGAAGCACCGCCTCCAAAGGCCAACGTCACTCAGTCAACCAATAAGATCATGGCCACAAGCTTTTGGGACTGTGAAGGCATATTCTTTATTGACTTCAAGGAGAGGAACACCACAGTAAATGGAGTACTATGCTGGCCTACTGCACGGACTACGTGCTTCCATCAAAATGAAAGGGCGAGGAAAGCTAAGTGGTGGTGTGCGTCTTCTTCACGACAACGCGCTTCTGCACAGAGTTCTTGATGCAAAGGAAGCTGTCGGGGTATTTCCTCTTCTCAAAACTCAAGAAGTACCTTCGAGGAAGTAAATTTAAATGTGACGAAGTAGTAATGTATGTTGTTTATGCCCATTTTGCAGACAAAACTTCTGACTTAGTTTTTGTCTTTAGCATACCTAGAAAATGGTTAGGCCGGAAAGTTACGAAACTACCCTCGTATCTCTTGCAAACAATTTAAAACAAAGTTGAGATGCATCTAATCATCTGTTAAATTCACCAATTACATACAACAGCGTTTGAGAGTAAATAAACAGCAAAGAGCAAGGTTTTCATTTGCGTGCTCAGCTAATGAAGCCAGTAGTGGTTTCTTTTTAGATGGAAGGGGCAATTATAATAATTGCGTTGCTATGGAACCACATCAGACAGTACACGTCTCAATGTGGAAAAAGGTTTGCGTACATTAGCATCCAGCGGTTTAGTGAGGGTGCAATTATAATTGAACTCAAGGCATAAGTACTGTCTGTTTACATTTAGCATACTCTAGTGATGGAGTTATCTTTGATGGACCACTAACATCACACCTTACAGCATTAAAAGAAGCGCATTCAGATACAAGAAACATGATGGCCTTTTCACTAGGGTACAGTTTTTCGACTTACAAAATTACACGATATTGTACATTTAGAGAAGATTATGAGAAACTGCCTTAGTTATTGCTGGATGGAGAGCGAAATAGAGAAAAGACTGCCACGGAGTCATTAGTCGAGAACTTCATTAACTCCCACTCTGAACAGCATTGGAGCTTCCAAGAAATTCGGGCCACATCCACAACGTAACATTTCTCTATTTTAGCGGTTCTCAAACTGTGGTTATGGGAAGCTCTCCGAGGAACTGCCTTACGGCAGGGAGAAAAAAAAATCCTGGTTAACGAACTCGACGATTCGATTGTTAATTGGTGATTGTATGCAGAGTTTCATTGAGAAAAAACAAACATTGCTACCACTAGGGTGTTAACAGACATTTGTTGATTTGTTTTATTTAAGGACGCTCTTTAACATCTCACGTCATCAGCGTCCCATTCTATTCAGGGCGTGAAACGGCCGCTAAATTTTGCTCACAGACCTCTTCTTTCAGGCTTGAAGTTCTTTATCGTGCCGTAAACCCACGGCTTTCATTCCCTTCCGAAGAATTATTTAGGGATTTGAAGCGCGAAAAAATTAATCTACCCTCCCTGAGGTTAACGGACATATAAGAGAATTTTTAATCATTTATTTATAATTGTAGGTGCCTAGTAAGTACGGTCGTTGCAGATTTGAATAGACTATTAAAACGCCTACCAGGGTACAACAGTAATTGCTTAAGCTTACATTCCTTCCGAGTTCGCTAAAAGGATACATATTTAAAAAAAAGTCCATTTGTTTATTTATATCTTTAAATATTCTAAACCTCTTACAAACTTTAATATAAATGATACAACTTTAGGTTTTTAAATTTTGAGTATAATCTTCGGGGAGTGCAAGAGATCTTTAAAGAGGTTCCGCGATGGAGAAAAGTTTGGAGACTGCAGTTCAACAATCTATACCATTAACCTTGGCTTGTAGTGTAGAATGCTGCAGCACATAATCTGCAAACAATATAATATACGTTCGTTTATCAAAAATACGGCATTCCATTGGTGACTTAAATCACTTGAAAGCTAACTATGCCTTGTGCTTTTAAACAATTACATCTAGGAATCAATATTTATAACTAGAACAGATTCATTTATCAACTTTTGTGCTAACATTATGTTTTCAAATATGCTAAAAATACACATGAAAATACGCTATAAAGTTGTGAATAATGTAACTGAATTAAGCCCGTTGCTTTCATAAGCAAATAAACCGATAAACACACTAAATGAAAACCTGCATCGCACATACCATGTAAACGTCAAACGCATGTTTCTGCCGACAAGAGAGCATGCACACAGAGATATTCACCTTTTCCTTGCATTAATCCAAATACGAGAGAACTACATACTAATTTTAATTTTGAAAAATTTATTATCAAATTCAAATTAATAACTTACTTCTTAAATTATTTTTACTAAACGTGTTATCTTCCAATTATCTTTGAAAGATTTATGTTCTACTTAACAGCTCTAAAAACATATGTGCCATAAATCTGCATACAGAAAAGAAAGAAACGAAAAAAGAAAAAAAGTAAATCACAAATCATACTACTGCTACTTTTATTGCATATTTTAGTGGACATAAATCTTCAGCAAAATGCCAGCATACAACCATATGGTCTCAATTAGCACGTATCTATTCACGCAAAACACGAATGAAATATTAACAGTGTTGCATAAAAAACCGAGCATTTCATTAGCATTTTGTACTACATTTCCGCTTTCCCCGAGTAGTTTATACTCGTTAAACGGCTTTAGGGCACCGAAACCTTGTATTTGTCTAGAGGAATGAGTCCACCTTCACTATTTTTTCTATTAAAAAACAATCTTAACCAGCAGCGAAGTTAAATATTTTATTTTAGAACGTCTTAGCAGAAATTATTTTTATAGCAAAAGAATAATTCGCCATATTCCAAAGTGTTAAGCTAAAAGCAAATAATAAACTGAATAATAGTGCAATATTCAATAAATATTTTTCAACTAATTTCATTCAACATAACTCATAATTAATAAACCGTCTTTATGATATACTTCTATAATATGCAAAATTTGGCAGAGGAGTTAGAGAAATTTACGCAATAAACAAACTTATAAAATTAAATAATCAATGCTATATATAAAGAATACAAATAACTTAAGTTTGGCATACTAGTTTACTATAGTAAAAAGATCCCTTAATTCCCAATCTATCCAGTAAACTGCATTACCGTTTTCCGATATTATTACTTATAGAGCAATTCAAAGGAGTAAATTAATTAAATGATTTATTCCTTTACATTCAAGATATATTATTCTCATAGTGTAAACTGCTTTATTTAGTAATAAAAAATGCTCACAAATTCCTTGCATCCCGTGCTGCATATCTTGACATAATCAAAAATAGCGAAAAACAGTACGAGCATCTTATTTTGGATGCAAAGGTTCTTTTTGAATAAACTTTTGATTTTATCCCGTCCTCCCAACCCTCTTTCTTCATGTAGAGAAGCACAGTGCGATCAATGATGCTTTCCCCGCGGCGCGGTGTTTTCCTATGAGCGAGCCCCCACTCGTTTGCCGCGCCGAGGACGGGGTAGCAAGCCTGCTTGCTTACTTGTTGACCCGGCTGACTGCCGCAGTCGTAGCGCAGCTGTTCCTGGGTGTGCATTGTGTTCTAGTTTCTTAATCAGGCAGTATACATAATGTGTGTTAAGCCTTGTGTGTTTACAACGGCACGCGGGTCTTTATGTACGATTCATATGTGTTAACTCAATGGGGAAAGAATCGTAAGAACAATGTTTTGGAGCATGAAGTTGATTCTATTACTTATGTGAATATCTTATTAATTTTTTTTAAAGAGAATTAACCGACAAGGAGCGTTATCGTGCATTTTTGCAACAGGACTCTCCTACTGCTCACCCTGCGAATAATTCCAAGAGAGCTATTCACATGTAAGACAGAATTAGTTGGGATGTGTGGTTCCCTGGTCCCCGATTTAACAGCTTGCGATTATGGAGCTAGTTAAAAATGTCGTATACATGACGAACCCACACGCCATACAAGAACTAAAAAATAATATTTGTCAGGATTTGTCAGTACGGGTTTCTCAAAATGAACTACAGTTAGTGATGCATAATTTCCTATAAAGAGATGAGTTGAAAATGCATGTGAGAAGTTTCAACACCTCATTTGATAATTTCGTAAACCAGCTTGTGTATTGTTTTACCCTCCCGCTAATCATAGAGTTCAGGCTGGTGGGCTAAACGGCTAACGAGCAGGGAGCTCGCCCAAAGGTAAAACACTCTGGGGGAAAACAAAACTGATAGCACGATGTGATACAAGGGCTGCTCAACAAATCATGGCCACACTTTTTTTACAGGCATAGCTTATTGCGCTAAATTTTAATTTTATATTATTTTGTTAAGATAATGGTAATATTAGTCACAATGTTGGCATCGGTTCCCGTCTGTGAGAGGCGTGCAAGTTGGTGCGTATTCAGTTCCGCCTACAGCAAAATGGAGGTGACAAGCGACGAACAATGTGCTGCTTACTCAGCAAACCTTCAGTTGATCCCGCCAGGGCGGATGGATTTTTTCGGGTCGTAAAAATCTTAAGTATGGCTTCCTTCGAAAGGGCAGTAAAGGCGTAGGTCCCGTGTCGTACATTTACTGCAGGAAAAGGCCTCTTCTTTCAAACCTGAAAGAAGAGGCCTCTGAACAAAATTTGTCGGCCGTTTCACGCCCTGAATTGATTGGGACGCTGATGATCCGAGATGTTAAAGAGCGTCCGTAAATAAATCAAATCAAAATCTTCCGCTGATGCCTATGCAATGTTACAGAAGACCTATGGAGAGCTTGTTCTTTCTTATAGCACAGCTCGAAGTTGATGTTTAAAGGCATTTAATATCAAAGAACGGTGGACTCAATGCTCCTGTTTGTACCAATAACACCGCTGCTAGCATTGCACTGTCAAATAACATTAAACCCTTCAGAAATTCCAAAATTTTCACTGCGTGTCATCCACACGTTTGCACACATGACATGTTTGAACACAGTGGGGTGTATATCATTCGTGTGGACTCCCCAATGGTTAATCTACTGGGTACTGTTCATTTTCTATATTTGAAACACCTGACCTTCAGGTTCCCGTACTTGCGCATGCGAATATGAGATATCAAGAGCCTATAACGTGAAACGCTTAAAAGAGTGCTCTACAAGTGCTTTTACAGCGAGTGAATATTCTTATGAGAAAGCTTCACATCCCAGGGACGGGGCGAGAGAGTATCTAAAAATATCCTGAGTCGCTCTGTAAAATTGATTCCATCTTCTTGTAAAGACAAGACGATATCTCAGCTAGGGTGGAAATTTGTTACAACCGTCTTTCGAACCTTTCACCAGAAAGCTCAGCTGATGGTCAGAGCAAGACGGTGTCTCGATTTGCAGCTGTAATCTATTTTAGTAAAGCTTTAAGCTTCATCGAGGTAATAAGAAAGATATATTGGAATCCAATGTAAGAGCAGAAGAAACCACAGTTCTTTAACGTCGTCTCATTCCAAAATGGGAAGTCTTGAAGGGCCGCACACCAGGCCAAGCTCCACCGAGAAAACTCGAGGTTACTTGTTCTCTAGAACTTCACTCTTGCTCAAAGTGTGCAACACGAGACTAGGAATGCTGCGGTATCTTGTTGGGCTACTTCATGACTTGACTATGTTCCAATATGCATGGCTATTGTTACGAAGGCTGCAGTGAAAAGTGGTGGCTTGCAAGAAATTTAATGTCGAACGTTATAGCTCAGATGCACTAACCAATGATCATTACCTCCTCTCTAAATGGAAGATACTCGGGGAAAGAACTTTAGTTACGATAACCTGGAATAAATAATAAACCTGTACTACGTTTCAAATAATTTTGGCTTTATAGATCATCGTTTAAGATTTTGCCCGCTCCCATATCGAGTCACATTGTCCATATTTATACTGTGTAGCAGAAAAAATGAGATCGCCGTCGTAGATGTACATGCTTATAGACGTAGACGTGACTAACACTACTACAATATTCTCAGCTAGTTTAAGGTTCGGTACTATAGCTGGATTTTTCAGAATTGTGCTTCCGGGGTGAAAGGAGTGTGATTTTAAGTATAACAAAATCACCACAGATAGAAATCTACGGAGATTATTAATGCTTTGTATTACAACAGTACACTTTTTTTTTCTAATTACGATAGCTCTAAGGATATAATTATACGCACACTAACTACGAGACAGGCGCATTATAATTTATGTTTCTCTCCCCAAAAAAGTATATGGATATTAATTCAAACACCTAATTCCTATCAATTTTGTAATTTCTTCCACAAAATATTAATTGCTACTGTTTATATCATGTTAAAATAATGTTTCTTTATACACGAATAAGAACCACGATTTCTGCTAATGGAATTTAAAAAGCTACTTTTTTGGCTGAATCCAACATATAACTAACAAGTTTAAAAGTGAAAATAGTCACTTATTACAATTGTAATAATGCTATACATTACAATGCACTATATTTTCAATAACGTATACCTAGCGAATGAAATTCGTTCTTTTCTATTTAGTACCAGTAAAACCGCCTGTCTCGTGTTTAATTCTTGGTACACGTTATTAACGTATTACGCTTGCCATTGGTTAATTCACTTAGTATTACAATTTTCTTATCTGTAGCTTTAATCTTTTCGTATTTTTTTTTTTTTTTTTTTTTTTTTTGCTATGAATCCTTACATTTTTCTTATTATAAATATTGTCATACGGACCAACAAGACATACATTGGAATAGCCCTTATCTGATACATGAAATCTATACAAATGAGCATGTTTAAATTTAAAACGTTATTGCCAACGAATATGTTATTTGAGTTGAAAATTAAAAGTCCTTATCTAACATTAAAGCATGTGCAAATAAACTTGTTACATTTATATGATTAAAAATATATTACCAATGAATGTTTGGAACTTTAAATAAAATATCATAGCCTTTATCTTACGTAATAACATACGCAAATAAGCTTCTTAAATTAACATAGCTAAATATCTATTACTATTAAATGTTTGTGGCTTTATATTGAGATTATAGTCTTTACGTAATATACAAACATGTGAATAATATGAACTTATTAAAATAATACTGTTAAACAACTGCTGTTAATGAGTGTTTACGGCATTAAATGGGATATTTTCCGTTTCAACTGTTTGGTACCAAAGGAAACTTCAAATTTCTTGCCTACATTTTCTTAACCTACCCCGCATCATATTACATGGCAAATATAATGGCTCTCAACTCCTTCAGAGATACGTTAATTAGTAGCAAAGATTTCAAAGCATCATTTAATAATCAATAAGATTGTAAATATTAGCTGCCTCTATACATGCTGTCTATGCATGGTCTTCCAGTACAAAAAGTAAAACAAGCATTCAACAACCTTGTTTATATACGAAATGTCTATGTATGCTACTGTATGTAGCAAGATCCTAAGGCACATTCAACAAATCGTATTCCATTTACAAATCAACTGTTCAACTATTACAAAAGCACACATTTAACTTATTTAAAAAGGAGATATCTAGCAGCGAGTCCCGGATTCGATATCCGATATGGGAAATGTATAAGTTAGGGAAGTCTAGACCGAAGCTCACCTAGACTCGTGAGGACAACTGGGGAGCTGCTTAATGGAGAGGTGGCATTCTTAGGTCCAGAAAAATCCGTAATGCCAAACGGTATGCTGATCATATGCTCTCCATCAGTGACGTCACAAGACTAAGGTAGAGGGGACGGCTCACGTCGGAGTTGGCTAACAGCCTCGATGATGAATAAATAAGCAGTCCATCACACTGAAAGACCTTGCTATTCTCCGTTCGTTCTCTTTTGACTCCTAGAGTTAAAGAGCAACGTTGCTCGCTAGGCAGTTATTCTAAATAGTCTCGTTACATCTGCATGTTCTGTATTTCTTGGGAACTAGCTATAACACTATCAGTTTTCTCTGACAATCAAGATAATTCTCACAGCTTTCGTTCTTTAACCGTGATCCATAATTCACCCGCTGAGAACTGCCATGGTTCATAAAAAAAACTTTAAAAAAGGAATTTACGGACAAACTTTTTAATTTTAGAAAAAACATAAAACTAAAGTATTACATTTAGAACGTAATAAAGTACACAAAAGAACCATGTTCTCCCCTTTATTCCAGAACTGTGTGTCGAACGAGAAAGACAACTCCATTAAACTTTCTGCATAAAATACTTCGCCACTCTGTATATAAAATAAATGTTTACTCATATACAGAACTTGCAATCAATCACGCCACGGAAAGAGCATTACAAATGCTAATTTATTTCCAAACATAATTTTCAATTTTGCAACCATTCCGCCCACATTTTATTTTCTCATACTCCGATATTATTCAACCCGGCAGATAATGCTGCCTGTGAGCTACTCTGACATAGCAACACGCACCAAGTTACTGTTGTTAGCGCGTGCTTTCCGCTGAGTATTTTTTGGTGCAGCAAGTTATGTAGATAATCTATGTTGCGAACTATGATGTGTTTTATGCCCACAGATTCTATAAATGTAGTTCAATAAAAAGGCTTCATAGTTCTGCGGCTTTCGGACTTCAAAATGTTTCCACGATTCATGACGTAGTTAAGTTTATTCTAGATGACGGAGAAACCCGAATGAAAAAAAGTTGCGAGAAGATTTTAGATTAATTTTCGATTAAAAAAAAGTCGCTGAAAATGTTATTTGGCATCTCTCTCAACTTACTTGATTTTTACATGCATCGGTGTACCGCTGGTTCATGCTCTTCCTTTTTATACACGTTAATTCACGGCAGCAGTCTTGGACACAAGGCTATTGCGCAAAAACGTGTACCTAAAGACAGCATTCCATTCTCCATAGGGTGGTCTAGTGATAACCATACTTGCCTCGTAGATACCCCAAGATTGCAGGTTAAATCCCGGCCAGGGTCGATTGATTTTTCAGGACGTAAAAATCCTAATTATGCCTTGCTTGGAAGGGCAGTAAAGCCGTAGATCCCATGTCGTACATTTACGGCAAGAAAATGAACCTCAAGCCAAAGAAAAATTGATCGACCCCGAATTGAATGGGAAGTTGATGATCTGAGATGTTAAAGAGCGTCCATAAATAAAGCAAATCAATCAATTAATCAATTTCTCAATAGGACTGAAGCGAATGATGCTTAAGCTACTAGCAGAAAACAAAAATGTCTAGAAAAACAGGTTTGATAAACAATTGCACCAGTCTTTATACAGAGCTTACGAGAGCTAGTAATAAATAAATAAACAGAGTTTGGCAAGGGGAAACAAAAATGCATCAATATCCTTTTCTGTCTTTAAAGAATATTTTTACTAACGTTGTTTAATTTTAAAGGTAAAATGAATAATTTAGAATGCACTAAGAATATTCAGCATGTTTTGTGTCCACGACATTATTGCGAAAACAAATTTGTAACTCTCAGGTTAAATTTTTAAAATTTTTGTTAGACAATATTATGCTCAATGTTGCCAAATTAATTTTGCGAACTTAAATTATTTAAAAATTTTTAGGTGAATTTACGTCAAATAGCTGTGAATTATGGGGGCATTTGCTCTATTTCTGTATCCATCTATTACCCTAACCAGAGTGTATGAATCTACGCATTAACACATTACAGCACATGAAAGATTAACAAAGAACTTATGTTTCTAGCCAAACAACACGCCAACGGCCAAAATGGTATTCCAAAATTTCGCTCCATTTGTAGCATGGAATCACACTATAAAAGGATGCCAGTTGAGTACCCTACAATCTTATAAATTAAAGCATTATCGCTAAAAAATTACCATTTTGCCCTACACCAATCTTACAAATCTGTTTAAATGAGTAAAACAGACAAATAAACAAACAAACACACACACACACACGAAAGTAAAATAATATGAAAATCTGTAAACGAACCAAACAAAATAATTGTACAATTTTTCTATTTAAATTTTAATCACAAAACAATGTAGATTTGCCTATAGATAAATAATTAATAGCTTCAGAATAAAAACTATTGTAATAATTATATGTTTCGAATGTCTTTTAAAGTGTGATGCTAACTTCTATCGTGATCAGTAATTAACAATTAACTTTTGTGCATGCTATTCTGCAATAAAAGTAAACCGCAAGGTGCATTCGACATTACGTTATCAATAACCATGTTATTCTCCCACTCCCTTTAAATTTTCAACGTTTCTTGTTTCTTGGATCTTCGAATATGAAGCGATGATTACCCAAAAGTGCTCATGAATACCTGGGTGCTATGTAAGGAAATCCACCCACTATTCAGGGTCATTCTATAGGATGCGTTTAAGCATTTACAACTTAGCTGGTTTATTTCGGAACGTTAAGAAGAGGGTTTACTCCCAGCAATAGGCTTTACTGTCGAAATTAACCATTTCATTGTTTCCAACATTAATATGAAATAATGAATGTTACACGAGTATGGTCCAACAGGCAGTCCAGGACAAGGCTCGCGGGTTTTCTAAGAAAAATAGTTTGTTACATTCTTTAAAATCATAAAAATGATTTTACAACCATTCCAGTATCTACGTAGTTTAAAAAATGTAAGCGAGAAACAGACTTAAGTCAAATCCCTTCCTTCGTTTTTTTCTGATTGCGTTATTTTTTATTCCAAGAAATCTGTAGAACTTAGTATTTTTATGAACAACAAAGTAAACCCATTGCAAGGTCGCTTCAGCAACAAAATACATGCGGATTAGGGATTACCGATATTTTCAACCATTGTGCACGTGACTTCGGTTCTTTAGCATGTATAAGTCGCGAGTTAGCACAGCATGCGTAAGCACAAAGGTGTTATAGTTCTGTATTAATCATGAATTCAAGTATTTCGAGCGAATATAACTCAAAGACTGTGTATATATATCTGGCGTTGGCAAAAATTTGACTATCCTAAGTACAATACTATCCTAACTGAGACCAGAAGGCCTGAAGGAATGTAAAGCAAAACGCAAAGATCATGTAAGCCTTCCGGAGACACTTTTCTTTTTCTTTCTTTTTGTATTATTCCGGAATGCCCATTCCTATGAAACTGAATAAGCAGAAAATTGAGGAAGGTGTCCTAAGTGCAGTTACTATAATATGCCAAAGCATTTTTTTCCAAACACAGTACTGGAAAGCTCTTGTTTTCTTCTGTTCTTTAGGATTATATAACTGCAGCACTTCGCCAATACCATAAGAGCGTCATGATGAGAACAAACGCTGCGTAATGTACAGAAAACAAACGTCAGTGCGTTTACTGGAGAACAATAACAGTTTATTTGCACAGCATGAAGCATATTTACTCGACAACTACACAGCCAGAGATTAAAATAGTTACATATTAATTACGGCATTCAGTCCTTTGATCTGCGCTGCTTCGGTTGAGCAGATATGGAGGGGATAAATGGCAGCTAACCCGCATTCAGCTCCGACAGAGCTTCCGTTTCACTCTGCATATCTTTGTATAGTTCCCAGTGAAATTCCCACCATCGTTCAATTCTATATTCTGCTTCAGGAACCAGCCCCACTCGCCTTACATTTTGTATTCTTTTATAACGCGATCATTCGGTCGTGGGTAAACCTTCCTAATTAAGGGATGAATTAATGTTCATAAGTTCGAACCCAGTTAGAAATAAGCTTTACAATCAACGTTTTCATAATACAGGGTCTCCGAGAATGAACGGTGAGGTTTCGCGAGGTTACTTAATGTGCAGGATTGTCTTGCACGAGGTTGCTGGGCAGCCAGAGTTCTTACTTCCGAAGTAATCGGATAAAATAAACGAAATCGCGATGCTATGATCCATGTTCTCAAAATTACAACGACAATAAGCTTGTACCTTATCACTGGATATGTTAGAAGCGGCCTCCTCATGCATGTACACAACTCTGCCACCTTTTCAGCTTCCGAACTAGGAGCCAATTTCTCTTTCAGTTCTGTTCCCCCATAAATAAAAATCATATAATGTGAACTCCGAGGACAGTTCGGGGTCGTGCTAATTACCTTATGTTCAAAAAGTTTCCTCAATGAAATTTAATGACTGTCGTCACGCGCAGTGGCAGAATCTTGCTCGAAATATCTCGCCAGACATTCAATATCGGTCAGTTGTTTAAAGGGTGTGGTATGTCATTCCTGTATCGTTCTGAATTTACGGTATCCGCAAAAAAGACATTGGCCGATTATTCTGTCCTCATTAACTGCGTCGGTCCTGGTGGTGTAGTGGTTACCATACTTGCGCCCAAAACGCGGGTTCGAACCCGGCCAGGATCGATGGATTTTTTCGAGCGTAAAAATCCTAAGTATGGCTTCCTTCGGAAGGGAAGTAAAGCCGTGGGTCCCGTGTCGTACATTTACGGCACGAAAAAGAACCTCAAGCCTGAAAGAGAGGCCTCTGAGCAAAATTTGTCGGCCGTTTCACGCCCCGAGTTGAATGGAACGCTGATGACCTGAGATATTACATAAATAAATCAATCAAAAAAAAAATCATTAACTGCGCACCATAACCCGATTTTCTTTTTCATCGTGGACAACCGTGGCCTGTGTGGTTTAAATTTTAACACTTTGGAAGCTTGAACTCGTTAGAAGTGGAGTTTCCTGTGCAAACCGTCGCGGAGATTTTTGAGGACAATATTCTCATGTTCCTCAACTTCGACTACTTTCCCCTAGGTAAGCAGGTGCAGCTTTATTCTTCACTTTTTTTTTTAGCGAGAATCGAACCCGTTTCCCTAAATTTATTCACAACTTTTCGCAAGGCTTCTCTGTTTTGAGGATGTGGGAATTCTGCTAAAAATCGCGGCAAAAAAAATACAAAGTAAAACAATTTTCTTGGGTCTGTATAAAATTAATCAGGATAGAGGAATTCAATGCACTTGCCGTATAAGACAAAGCTGCACGTATCTTATAACTGGCGGTACAGAAATTAGTGCTTCTGGTACAGAGTCTATTCAGACGAGAACAAAACAAGAACATGGAAACAATATCTGACTATGGTGTGGAGACCGGTAGGTTACAAAAAAGAAAAACAGCGGAAAGGACTTGAAACGTAGAAGAAACTATTGAAAGAATTCGACAACCCTGTGTTGGCAGTTCGTAAAAGCACGACAAATTGAAATTACATCCCTATAAAAATCTTCTCTGGCATGTAAATAAAACACATAACTGGGTGCGTAGGGTTAAATTTACTATTAGTACGCTATAAAGTCTTGTTGATGAAATAGGAATTTTAGAAAATAGCTTCTTATGGAAAATTGCCGAATTTAAGGTTAGGAAAATCTACAGGAGACATACTAACACATCCAAGATTCTTCAAAAGGTTAGCTGCGGAAATAGGCCAGAAAGGACTCCGTGGCTTGTAATTTATTTATTTATATATATATATATATATATATATATATATATATATATATATATATATAACTATTGAATGTTTTAATTGCGATTTATTTAATATTGCAGAAATCAAAATTCCTAGAACTACTATAACACCTTAATGATTTGTGAGATTAAGAACTTTCCGAAAGCAATAAGAGAGTGTAAACTCTAACTTTGTAACTGGCATACCGATAACACAAAAACAGAGTTAGTTTATATACAGGATGTCTCGCTTCTTGCCTGTCAAAAATATTTTTTTTTTTTTTTTCCTGATGCATCAAATGAAAAATTTCAATCAAATAATGTTAACGTCAAAAGTTATTTTGGTGAGTATGATAAATGAGGCACCCTGTCTTTTTTTGAATTGCAAACGTAATTAACACGAACTCCATTCCTTTATAATTAGATTAAAACTTCTCCCACAGTGAATTGTCCTGAGTCTTATATCGTTAAAGAGCCGGGGTATGTTTGCAGTTTTTAAACCTAAGCCGCGGGCTTCAGAAAGTGCACAGCTTCCCTCCCCCTCGTCTCATTCGCAACCATAAACACTGCACTAATAGCGGAAACGACACTGTGAACGAGCATATGAAGCAGTTCGCAGCAGTGAAATTAAAAGGCGTTGTAATTAATAGCGACCTTAATAATTTGCTTACCGACTTGCTAATGTTAATTAGCGATGGCAATGTGTGTGTCTCTCACTCATTATGTTTCATGCATTAGTCATTACCGACCTCGCGGCATTGTGAACGCAAGCAGAGAATGCACCTTGCTCGCAGTCGAGGTAAACAATAACACGCAATATGGCACTACAAACACAGACGCACTTTCACACGCTGTTCGCAGGTCAAGTTCCATTTGTATCCTTATGCCATGCTTGTACAGTCTTGGTCAAAATAACTTTCTTCTTGCACTTATCCCTTCCTTCTCCCCCCTATTCTTTTCAAGATTGAGGTTATACAGCTGTTCTGGTTTTAAAAGGCACGGTTTCATAAACATCGTCAGATATCTGTTCGACAGACTATCGGATAAATAAAGGTAGGATATATTTCGATAACTTCGCTAGAAAATTCGCACCCTTATGGGGGTATAAGATTGAATTCATCTATAAGACGGCGGCTGTGGTAAAGTTTTAATAAAACAATCTAAATAACAATAAATTTAAAAAGTATATAGCCATTTGTTAGGCACTTTATCCGCGAATCCATAGGAGAATCGAAGAGGGGGAAGAAAAACAAAAGGTTTTGAATCTTCAGTTTGGCAAATATTTTAAATATTATATTCTAAAATTGATCTTTATATTGTTTAGAATTTTCCATCATAATCTTTAATATCCTCTAATGACGACCCACCACACGGGTGGCCGAGTCTTGAGCTGGAGGTCTGGGGTTCGAATCCCACCAGGACCGTCCTTCCTGACAGGTTTTTCCAGGTTTTCCTCAGTCCTCATAAATGGCAAATGCCTGGACGGTTTCCTTCCTTATCATTTCATCTCGTGTATCACCAGTGTCCACCGCCTTTGGTGCCTCTATAGTAAAAATGGGCGTTAAACACTATTCATTACTCTAATGACGAAGAAATAATTGGCCTAAATAGCTGCCAGGGGGTATATTTCGAACAAGAAATATCTCATTAACAACGATGATAAGTCTATGGATGAAACAGGAGAAAATCTCGAGCCAAACACATAAGAGAAATATGGCTATTCAGATTTAACACAGTTCTTACTGGGTTAACGAAGTTAAGCTTGTGGTAGTTATCAAATGGTGATGGGTGACAAATATTGATATCCACAAATCTACTACATACAAAGCAATTAGACCCTTATTCATTTCATTGCACTTCAAAGGCAGAGTAGCATGGAAACGTCACAAAATAACACAGAGATAACAAATGCGAAATGTCTTTCTTGTGTACATGATATTCGTGCGCATATTCAGCCACTTGCAAAACTTTACAGAAACAGGAAATGTTATTTTTTAGTGAACGTTCAAATGGTACGTGATGCAAAACTGGAAATGTTTCGACATTGTAGCTCGGCTAGCCACTATAGTACATGTAAATTTGATGGATAGTTAATTTGCGCTACTTGCGGGTACTATAATAGCTAACTGTAAAAGCATTTAAATTATATTTACAGCTTCATACAACCGGGCCCTACATATTTCCCACATATTCCAAACTCCTTTCATAATCTATTCTATTTTGTCGGAGATAGCATAAATGTTTAAACTCTGTCCTAAGATTCCATTCCAGATATTCTTTTAAAAATTTAGTTTCAGAAACTCAATTATGTTTAATTGTTTTATGTAAGTCCTTATAATGCATGAAACATACGTGTACGTATAATTTTAAATCTTTAAACACTCATGGGCCTAGAATATTTCCGCAAACCTTCGTAAGTTTTACTTTAAGGCTGTGAATGCAAAGAGAAATGCGTGAAGAGCGCAAATATTACGTCATTATAAACAAATAAATAGTACAATATCCTACATTTTATCTGAAGGAACATCCACGATAGCTTATTCTTACCCCCGTTTGCTGTATATTATTTAGCCTTCAGCATTAAGTGCTGAAACCATATCTATATTTACGTAAAATAAATCGATTATATAAAATTTTGTGTGTGCATATTAAGTTTAATGGCGTTTCGATATCAAAGCTCCTTGGCGCCATATATAAAGAAATAAAACGTAGAAAAATTAAAAGTTTAACACATCAATTAAATAGAAAAATATAAACACAGCTTCTGGCATGCACAAAGTCTAGAACCCCATTTCGTACCTCAGAATCATTGCCAAGTACTTCGCTTAAGTTACTAGGCAACTAAATTACTTCCGGGGTAAATATTTTACAGTGAGTGGGACACAATGATCTCACAGAAAGACCCATGTGGCTCTTTTTATATATATAAAGGGAGGGGGCGATGGCCAATCCGCAATCAAGTTGTATCTTATTTCACGAAGCTGTGCTTCACAAGAATGACAGTGATACCAGTCTTGAAAAATACACTTCGATATGAGGAGGTTTGGCATCTTGACACACAGACACTGCGCATTTTGCTCATTGCCCTGTTACCCATGCAAAAAAGACCGTAATATTCCGAATATAACTGTCCATAACTAAGATTGCATTGTATTATGGGATGAGCATTACACATCCTGGAGAATTAGAATGTCGCTTCAGCTCGGTACAGATAAAATAATTGGCACTATCCACAGTAAAAATGGCACATAGTTCTGAGGTAAACATGGAGGCTACGGTTTGGAGTTTGTAAATAAATACATTCCTACAGAAAAAAACTTCCTTATATATCTAATATTGTCCTATTCAGATCATGTAGGATTTATAATCCAGGGAGTATTAATGTAAGAAGATATGTCTTGGTGTCGGTTCTTTTTCTGAACAGATTTCGTCGAAATTCAACTCCTGGTGGAAGCAAGGTAGTAGGGTTTATGCTCATAATCAGAGCCCAGAAGTTAGGTTTCATTTTGGTTAAAATAGGCAAGTAAAAAGACACCTAAATAGAAAGTAATATAATTAAAATAGGCATTTATTAAAAGTGGAAGCAGCGAGTAATATAGGCATTTACGACGCTTAATTTCTTATTATATAATTAAAGTACTTAAAAACTTATTTTCTTGGTTACAAGCTAGAATAATATGTTTTTAAAGGTATCACCTGCCATAGTCAGCCGCTTAACAGAGAGAACATTTTTCATCATGGAAAAAGAAAGTTCTACTTCCATTGAAGTGATTGGAGCATATTTAAAACAAGCTATTTTGGAAGGACTTATACCAGTTACAACAGAACATTCACCATTTATACCAGTTACAACAGAACATTCACCATTTAGAACATCACGGAAATGCTGATCAAGACAAAGTAAAGTAGTTTTGAATAGTCCTGGAGAATCAGCAAAAGATGCGCGTTGGTTCTGGTCGAATTAATTTACTGTTTATGCATTTATAGGGGAATCAGATTAGTATCTCTCTTACTTCCGTTGTCAGGACGGTTTATTGTACAGCAGTGCCGCTATCTCTTTCTCGCTTGCAATTGTTTGTTGCATTTATAAATTTCCTAGTAGAATTGTCTCGCCCCAGGACTATTTAAAACTACGGTATTTCCCTCATCCTATTCCTGGTATTCGTGTGCTCGAAGTAACCGTGAGTTCCGTTTATTATTGAAGGTTCCGTTATTTAAAGAGCCTAAGTGAATGGGTCGAGGGAAATTTTTTTACTGCTGGAAAAGAAACACATGTATGACAAGATTCTAAATAGATTTTTTTGAGGTGAACATGCTATTTAATTTTTATAACGTTTTTCACTTCGATATATTAGAATTGTTTACAATTTTTTTAAAATGCGTAAACAATTTTGCAGGAAATATCCATAACAACCCAAAACAGCCCTCCCCCCAAAAAAAGTTTTACAGCACAGAAATAAGAGAAGTCAAAACAAACAAAAAAGGGAGGGGGAAAAAACTGGCCCTACCAATCCCAAATGTACGGTAACATATTCATTTCAATCTGATTCTTAAATATGTCCACCTAGATAGGTAAGTGATTTTGTCTAACTTCCAGGCTCTCTCACAATACGTCTATATGCTGGGTGACTTGGAGTGGCCAACAACCAAACAGCAAGCACACTTATAGAGCAGAATGTTATGTCTAACAGATAGAAGTGGTTCACCAGATTCAGCATATATAGTGAGAATGGGACTTGGACAAAAAGTTATAATGTATATCCTTTTGGTGAATGGTATTCAATTGCAAAGAATATCACATTTACCAGATATGCGATAAGTTTGGTTAGGTTGGGTTAGTTTAGTTTAGTTTAGTTTATGGCAAAAACCAAGTAAAGAAACTACGTCCATCTGCAAATAGTACTCTAATTTAAGGAGCCGTTAGGTATTCTTATTCTTACTAAATAACAGAGCATACTAATACCTGCTTTATATGTGCTGCTCACTTACTTGCACACTGCGTGTTCAAAAGTTCTCCTATTAGATCTAATTTCCTTAATGGATATGTAAATTTAGTCTGTAATTTTATTTTTCACCTTATGTGATCTCGTTATCAAACAGCTACCGTTTCTTATTACGTTACTGTGGAATACGGTGTACCTGGCACGAATCCAAGAAAATTATATGACTGTCGACCAAAAATGTTCACTGGCAGGATTGCTGTCCAATGCTTGGAATAACGAAACAAATGAGCAGCAGTTATTACCGGCGGTGAATGCACTCGGTAAATTGCTCACGGGAACGCTCAAGTGCGTTTCTCCGCCAAGCGAACAGAGTGACTTTACCATGACCTTGACGAGACTCGTGCACTAACCTTCCAACGTAAACCTTTGCACGTTCGTAGCGATGTACAAGTAAATTATTTCGTTAATTTTATTTAGGCTCGCTGCTTTTCAAGTACAAGGTGTGCTCGCGCGCTTAGAAAAATTGTCTGGAATGTGACATACTGCCCCAATGACTTGTCTACGAGGGCTGTTAAATAAAACATAACAATTTAGTTATAGCGATAATTTAACTTGACGGATATTGTTCGTTTAATCGTAATGTATGATGTATACACAGTACTAGTATCATTGTTGTCACTTCCGGTTTCGCCTGAGAGGTGTGCAAGTTGAGACATGTTTAGTTCCACCTATAACAAAATGAAGGTGATACGCGGCGAACAATGCGGTGCTCTGAAATTCTGCTTTCACCTCAAGGAGAGTTTGTTCCTCTTTATAGCACGGCTCGAAAATAGGTTAACATGTTTAAAATAGCGGAAGTCATTTCAAAGGAAGGTGGATAGGTTTATGCTCTAAATCATTAGCAACGCCGTCAGTCCTGGTGGTGTAGTGGTAACCATACTTGCCTTCTAAACCCAAGATCGCGGGCTCAAACCCGGCTAGGATCGATGGATTTTTTCGGGCGTAAAAATCATAAGTATGGCTTCCTTCGGAAGGGAAGTAAAGCCGTGGGTCCCGTGTCATACATTTACGGCACGAAAAAGAACCTAAAACCTGAAAGAAGAGGCCTCTGAACAAAATTTGTCGGCCGTTTCACGCCCTGAATTGAATGGGACGCTGATGACTTGAGATGTTAAAGAGCGTCCGTTAATAAAACAAATCAAATTAGCACCGCTGCTGTCATTGTGACAGAGGATCCGCGAATAACATTAGGCACACTTTTAGAATTTTACGAAAATTTGCGACCCTTTCTCGACAATTGCGAAGTTACACATGAGACATGTTTGTACAGAATGGGTTTCCCATGCAAAAGGACGTTTAAGTATAGAGCTGTATATGATGTTACCGCAATGCTTAGTTTCTTTTCAGGTTAATCACTGCTAGTGAAACTTGGCTACATAAATTTGATCCTGAGAGCAAACAGCAAATCTCCGTGTAGAAATATCCATCGTCACCAACATCAAAAAAGAAAAGAGGCCGCTTCTGCTGGGACAGTTCTGGTCGTCTCATTTTCCATATTCAAGGAATGGTTAACTAGCATATCGTACCTGCACATAACTGGGCAATGGTACAGAGATATCGTGAAAACTTTGTAACACCTTGTGACTCGCAAAAGTCTACATTTTCGTAAAACAAGCTGGATGCTCTGTCACGATAATGCACGGCCTCGCATCGCAAATGTTGCTGCTTATCTGGTTAAAATCCGTGTGAAGTGTAACTCCATAGTTCAGATTTAGCCCTTTTCTTTCCCCCAAATTGAGGAAATACCTGGGAGGCATTTTCCATCACCAGAAGCAGTGGTGAAGGGTGCAGAAGCAATTTTGAAGGACTGGTTAAATAAATAGTTTTCAGCATGTCTTTGATAACTGGAAGTGTTTTCTTTTGTCACGTAGGCGAACACGCTGTTTTTATCTGCTAATTAACCAGATATTGGATTATCGCACCACAAGATCTCCGATTAAGTTAAAAGGATATCCGACCAAGTATACAGAAAAATGTTGCAATAATCCAATGGAATGTGTACAATTATTAGGTAAATACTTATTAAATCAACAGTTGAATGTAATTTTAAACAAATTAGTTATAAGTGTCCAGAATACTTACCCTATATGTACGTAATGCATATAAAATTCTAAGAGGATAAACAAGGAAACAAATGTTCACTATTTGGATTTACTATAAATTACGTCATAAAATTGTTATTGCTATATATTTTTAACCAAAGGTGTATCATAAATCAAGCATATGATCCACTAGTCCCTGCATGCGAGAGGTTGCCATAATATACTGATGCAACAAAACAATCAGCTTCATGTCTGCATACCTGCGTGGCCGTAACAGGATATGGAGGCAGTGGAACCTAGCCGCGTTTTTATAATGTCAAGGACAATATCTACCTCATACTCAGGGGAGCCAAGTTCAATATCATTCCCACACCGTTCAACAGATCCGATACAAACATTTCCACAGCTACAACACATATATGAATGCAATTAACACATTCGATATTAGCTTTACTGATTACTGTAAATCAGCTCTTCCGCACGCCTAATGGAAAGTACTAGTCAACCAGAGTGTCTCATTTTTACAACTTCAAATAAATGTTGATTTTAGAGAACGGTGAAGTAAATTCCCAAGAAAATGCCAATAAATAGCGCAACTGCGCCCAACAGCCTCACGAATAGATTCTGAAATGATAACATACCTGTAGACGAGAATATGCTACTGCGCAACTGGCCTGTTATCTTTTTCCTTAATTCGCTGAAGTTGAAATGTAGAGAGGTGCTGCGAGCACAGTGGGCGTTTGTTTAATGCACCCTAAACATAGTTCTTTTCTTTATTTATTTTAACAATTCCAGAGCTGCTACTTCATAATTAAAAGAAACAAAATAAATATTCTTCCGACAGAGGGACACGGAACAGGTGACCGCCTGTCCTGATATTTTTTATTTGTTTATTTACTGACGCACTTAAACATCTCAGGTCATCAGCGTCCCATTCATATCAGGGTGTGAAACAGCCGAGTAATTTTGCTCAGATTTTTTTTTTTTGTCCCCCAGGCTTGGGTTTCTTATCGTGCCGTAAATATACGAAACAGAACTCACGGCTCGGAAGGAAGCCATACTTCGGATTTTTACGCCCGAAAAAAAAATCCATCCATTCGGGCCGGAATTGAACCCACGATCTTGGGTTTAGGAGGCAAGTATGGTCAACACTATACCACCAGAACCGACAAACTATTCTGTTAAGAATATCAGTCAACCCTAGCAAGCTGACCTACTCTTTGGGTTCTGAGAATAAAGTAATTCCATTGTCGTCAGACCGACAAGAAACATTACCCAGAACAAGTTCCGCCCCTAAGTTGACCATTACATCCTGTGCGGTAATGTAACAGCTATCCATTACAAGAGTGCCGTACTCTTCGAGTGATACGTTTGATATATTCTTGTGAAGGCAATGTTTTTATTACAGTATTTATGCACTTTTTATTTTTATTTGCTACTGTCTCGACACAAAAAAAAATCCTCTATGGAAATCCAGTGTTCAGTGGCACACCCCTTAATGATCAGCCTTCTGAAATTGAATATAATGTTATGCAATATTCAACAGCTGAGCGCGCGCGCACACACACACAAACTCAGCTAACGTAGTATTTTAGTCGATTTTTTTTTTAAAGAAATAAGCAATAAAAGAAGATAGGGGATGTTATAAAAACTAAGGGAAGTTAAATTTTTTCTACACTTCAAAGTAAATCAAGTGAAAACAAGAATTCATTAATTTTTACGTTACTTACTATAAGCAAGTTGAGCAATGCACTTGCGAAAGAGAAAAGTTAATCTGGAAGAGAATTTTCAAATAGCAACTCTCTACCTGCAACTACCTTATTACTAGTTATCAAAGTATCTTCACTTAGTACTGTAGCCTAGCTTATTTCCGTCTTTCCTGTAACAATAGTCCCTAAATTCCATTGCGAGAGGCATGTCAAACATAAACTAAATGATTCTAAACCTCACCTCACTGTATACACCAACAGCTGAAGCATTCTTGCTAATTAATCCTCCTCCCCCCTCCAAAACACAGTAATCCAAGTCGGCATTTTTTTTTTTTTTTTTTTTTTTTTTTTTTTTTTTTTTTTTTTTTTTTTTTTTTTTTTTTTGGTGGCGCGCTCAGCGCAAGTGGTTCACTTCGTCGTGTTGGCATTCCTGCTTGACTTCTAGCTTGGATCAAGGTTAACCTGCACGCTCTTGTGGAATATAAATGTGTGTGGTGGTGGGACACTGGCGTAGTAACAAGCGCGGAACGTGTTTTACTCCCAAGGTATTTCAGAACAAAGGTCCATTTTCTGCAGAACTTCGGAAGGAAAATCGGATTAACTAAACGATACATAGATGTGCAGCGCTAGTTTACATGTTGCAGTGAGAAAATTGTTCAATTATGGTCTAGACTTGCCAATTAAACCGTCTTCTATGTAACTGCCTATGAAATAGGTTACAAAATAATTTCCTTTAGTTTCAACTACACAATACTAAATGCTGTGACAAATGTGTCTTCTCTGGAAATATGAATACAAATCAATCGAGGGTCTTCATTCACCTCTCCAATTACTCCTTTTACTGTACATTGCAATTTGTCATTCACGGCTCTTTAAGTGTGTGTGCGCAGATATATATTTTTTTTAAAAAAATGGAAAAATTACAAAATACTGATTAAATATGGCAGAATGGCACGCAGTAAAAATGAACAAAAAGAAAGTTAAGGAATGTGGAACGAATGAAATAAAAATTACGACAGGTGACTGGCAGAACAGAACGATGGAGACAGAAAAATAAAACTTTCAACCCACGTCCTTTTCGCTTTTGTTTTCAATAAATTTTATTAATATTAACATTCTTTGAAGTCCTCATAAAAAATTCTTTTGCTTCGCCTAAGCATAAATACGAATGAAATAATCGATACCAAAGCGTTCACCATCGTCTAAGAGGGAAAAAATAGCCAGATAAATGTAACTGTAGTACTCCAAACGCGAGCTAAACTACACCATCTCTCCATTTTTCTGTTACTCTCACAGCTTTAATGTTTCAAACACGTGCTTGCGCTTATTATAGTATATTTTAATTTATATGTACTTCGCTGTAACGCTTCCCGCAACCAAAGCCTTGTTCTCACGATAGTACCACATAAGCACAATGCTTGCCGTAAGTGGAAATTCGGATTAAGAGGGGAACGGTGTGAGATAAATAGTTTCTAGACGGTTTTGAGTTGGGAACTTCATTTTTTGCACATATATTCTTTGTAATGTGCTACAGTTTCATTACCATAGAACAAATACCTTTTAAGTTATAAATTCTTTTTAATTTTTATCTCCGCCTGTACATAGGAGGCAAACGTTTCAATAGTTTGTTGCAGCATGTTGATATATGTATAAAAATCTGCAATTTAGATTGTTAACTTTCTTCTAGGAAGAGAAGAAAAGAATTACATCAAGCATTCTTTTTTCTATTTTTGATATTCATCGCAGTTTTTTTTTTATTTTTAATTTTAATAAATGCGTGTTACATAAAAAGCTGACTACTGGTTTGTAAGAACAATCGCTAAACATTTCACACTCATATCATAAAATTTGTATAATGTAGAATGTTGATGAAATGTGTTTAAAATAATTTTTCAAATCGCTCATATTAAAAGTAGTTCAACTAGAAACTACTTTTTGTAACTCAGTGCTTCTTTAACACTCCAGTGTTACTCACATTGGCTTGATTACTAAGCGGAAACAAATGCTAGCTACTTATTTTTTTTAATATCCACATGCTTCATGTGGTTTCAAAACCAAGCGTTAGTGCAATTAAGTGATACGTGCGCTTCTAAGTTTTATCTGCTTAAGTAACCATGTCAGACTGGAAGAAAATCATTGATAGCTAAGCCCATCACTGCACATGCTTTGCTTCTTTCAGCAAGATAAAATTATATTTCAAACCAGCTATGTATGTGTGTATATAAGGTTTAAAAATCACAAATTGCCACCGCTGCGGTACTGATAACATTACCCAAATGGGCTTCGACCTAGTTTCTTTTTTTTTTTTTTATTTTTTTTTTTTTTTTGAGTAGTGTTTAACGCCCGTTTTTACTACTGAGGCACCACAGGCGGTGGACACTGATGATACATGAAATGAAATGATAATTTGGGAAAGGATTTTTTTTTTTTTTAAAGAAGGAAGCGTCCCAGGCCTAAGTTTTAGGTACCTCCCCGGCATTTGCCAGTTATGAAGACTGAGGAAAACCTGGAAAAAACCCCAGTCAGGGAGGACGGTCCTGGCGGGATTCGAACCGCAGACCTCCCGCTCACGAGTCCGTGCCTTAACGACCTCGGCCACCCGTGGCGGTCCTCGACCTAGTTTCGCTAATAACCTGTTCAGAAAATAAAATATCACTTTTACTGTAGTATCATATAAACAACTATAGCCGAAAATGGAATGTTAAAGTGACTAAATAAAATTCTTTTCGCACCGACATTTAAATATGGTATAGTTCAAGCATTGTGTGACTTTGAAACTTTGGTCGTAAAGCAGGGTTGAGATATGTTTGTGAAAAAATCTCACACACAGTAAGAGAGAATTTTTCTGATTGGTATATTTTCACTCGCTTTCCTCTTCATATGGTTGAATTAAAAATTACATTTCAGAAATAAAGTGCTTTTTTTCTGTTATTCAATCTCAAAGTAGAACAAACTTTATGCATTGATAATTAAAAGTTAATTAGGGTAAGTTTCTATTACAATTAAGAATTATTTTAGAATATTTATTATTGTTGCACTTATTTTGAAAACGAAATTTTTGTTTGAATATGTATGCCTTAAAACACACACACACACACACACACACACACACACACACACACACACATTCTCTCTCTCTCTCTCGCATATATATATTGCTGTATATTAAATATTAATTTTTACTTGTTACAAATAAAAAATTTAAATATGACGAGGATTCGACCCTATGTAGTTTTATTTCAAGATACCTGTTTTGTCAACTAAGGTATCAGAGCACGTCGTGCGAAGCAATGCATTTCCTGTCTGCAACATTTAAGAAATAAAAATTTAGATACTTTTTGATCATGCTACTCAGTTTAAATGTATTAGCATTTAAATAAATAGAAAACAAGTAGCATATACATGCATTTTGTTTGTGGGGGGGGATGAAAAAATTTCCTTCACACTTCATACCGCTCTACTTAGCTTTCCCTGCGCAAATTTACATTACAAATACCTAGGCAACGGAGTCAATGTGTATTCACTGAGCAGACCCTTAGTAAACCCCGTCAGAAGAACTCGCGGACCCGCCACAGGCATTGTGAACTTAGGCGCGCTATTCCCCCAAAAGTATTTCGTCAACGGCCCCCATTATTTCTCCAAGTCACAGAAGGTAAATACCGTGGAAATGTGCATGAGTCGCGGTAATTGAAAGCAAACAAGAGCACTGCAGTGCAAACGCTCTTGTGTTCTAATTCTCACCAATGGGAAGTCGGATCTCTGGCACAGTTGTACCGCCGGAGTAACCATCTTGGATTTCGCTGCATTCTTCCTGCCTATCAAAAAGCGCTGAATGTTTTCGCAGTGTTATGCAGTTTTGCCGATTTGCTATAAATTCTCTTTTCACATTCTTTCAATTGGTACTCGCGTTATTCACAAACAAAAGTACAAGGGGGTGAACTTTATTATAGTTCTTGCTTCCTGTTCAAGTGTTTTACAATTCTATTATTTTTAAATTACTATTAAAACTTTTTAGAATGATGGTATAAGAAATGGGTTCCAAAACTCCAGCATTTTAGTTGAAAAAGTTTAGCAAACGTTTTGCTCACTTAGCTTATTTATCTCGTAAATCATATAAGTTTAATATTTTTTAAAAAGTTATATAATTATTTAGTATTTATGCTAGTAACCTAAAACATGGTGCACAATTTAAAAGAGTTTTTTTAAAAAAAAAACTATGTAATTAATGCGTGCCTAGGATAGGCCTTGGTTTTGGTTTTGGTTTTCTTCTAATTTGCTAACAGCTTTCCTTGCTTTGATGATTTTAACTTTTGCATCTCTAACTTTTCATTACCAATTCATATTGCATTTTAACTCGTGGATGTCAGAAATTTCTTTCAGTGTTTCATTCTGCTCCGTTACCTAGTGGCAACCAAATGAAGCAGAAAAATAAAAAATAAACAGACTTAATGTCAAAGAAACATGTTTCGCCTGTAAAAATTGACAAGGCTGGTGTTAAATGGTGCGCAAAATGATACGAAATACAAACATTCATTCGTTGTTGACTTCCCCCACCTGCTTCCCCATTTCCCTTGACAACTGGAAAAGAATATACAATGCAGAAAAATATATGTGTTTATTACTCCTGCTCTTTTCGCTCTTTTTTCCTTTACTCTAATCTTCCCCTTTATGCAGATCAGCTTTCAGCAAAACTCGTGCCACGGATCACAAAAAATTGTTTGTTTTTTTTTTTTTTTTAAATCAATATGACAAAAATGGAGCCGTAGTAAAGTACAAAAAATAAACGCATTCAAATAAGCACAGGTCATTCTTTAAAGAGTAAAAACTTGCAGAATAAGTCGAGAATAGTATGTAACGATTAAAGACAGTTATGCATTTGCAAATCTCGCATACTATTTTCGAGCCCTATCCTTCTGAATATATGCTTAGGCAAATATTACTCAACTTGAGATTAATATCATTGTTAACCATGTTTTTGCAGTTTCAGATTTGGTTAAAAGTGCTTGCATTTAAATGAGTCGTCATTATTCAGCATGTTAGTTATATATTAATATCAAAGTATCAATATTGCTTACTTGCGTTGGCATTGAACTCAACAGGTGGGGGGGGGGGGGTTCATTTCCTTCAGGTTAATTTGCTTGATGTGGAATTTATGGAAATGAAAAATTTCTGGAGGTTAAAAGAGGCAAAATCATACGGGCATATCACTACGAGGCACGAATGCATTTGGTGGAAGAGGGGTTGACCTTTGACCGCTTGCAACAAGACTTAAACCTTATTTTCTGCCATAAAAAGTACATGGATAATCTTCAAGGAGTAGCCTAGCTCACTTTAAGGCGTATATAGTAACTTTGAGATTGTTGGAAAGCTGCTTAAACTGACTGCAGAGTGAATGTTCACAAGAAATTGATTTTAGCAAAGGAAAGGAAAAGAATATTGGAGAGAGGGAAGAAAAAAAAAAAAAAACAGACCAAAACGACTAGCACTGTAGACAGTGTATAATAAACTTAGTTTATTTAACACAAGGCACCCAAACTAGAAACTATACTTTTTATAACAATCCAGGGTTACCAACCTCAGTTATGAGCAATATGATTATTAACTTATTTAAGCAGATACAATTGTATATTTTATAATGCATTACTTACAATTCTCACGAACCCCTCAGTTGATTGCATATATCCCAGAGACCTCCCTAAGGTTTCTGTACTGTGAGAAATAAATTCCGTAAGAGGCGATTGGCAATGGTACGAGCACTTATGACCAAGACCTCTAGTTTAACCACCAACTACATAAAAACCTGTTATTTCACACTAGCCGTATGCAGGATATGTTAGAAATGCAGAATAAGACTTTACAGTTGTACATGTAGATGGCTGAAGACCCGTGGTTCGAATCCCGGCCGTAGTCCGCATTTTATAAGTCTGATTATTTTCATTTCACAGCATAATAAACGCAATACTGCCTAATCCCGTAAGCAATTTCTCTCAACTTTAAGCGATAACCGTAGGTAGTAAGCGGCTTTATGTATTTGAAATGAATAGTACCACAGCTATTAAAACTAATACAAATAGGCGGTACAACAGATCTGGCAACGTCCACTCTTTTCCAACCGGCTGAAACTAATGACAGGAAACAGCCAATGTTAAAAAGTGACAGAGTGAGTGCTGCGTTGCCAAACATCACTCACTGCCTTAACGACGTGCGAACCTAACACAGCACACGCGCGTATTTGCGGCAATGACCCCGCTGTGCTACCGGAACGGGTGCGCCATGGTCAGGTAATAATCAACTTGCATAATTTGCGATATTGCACGCCGCGCTCCAGCAAAAATAGCTGCTCTTGTGCTTTCGCTCACAGGTCGACAAGCGAGGAAGCCGCCACGGACCACTGGACGTTTCGCCAAGCGAATCCTCGAGGTGCCAAATTCCGTTTCTAATCACAAAAGGCGATCTAGCAAACCATCTTTGCTTGCAACAGTAAACCCACATGCTCCATAAACCAAATCCCATACCAGTGGGATTAATGCGGTTATATATAAAACCCTGATCGGTCAAATTCATTTATGGTAGCCTACAAGCGTACTGTATCTCAAAAAGTACTAGCAATACACCGAAAAGTTAAGTGCTCAGGATGAAATCATTTGTCAACCAATAAAATGTTATTACTTCGTGTGTGTTTGACAGCTAATGCTTCGTTTTCTTCCAAATGACTACCCACCTACTGTAATAACGTGCAAAACAAGAGAAACCCGGATGATAAACTCCTTTTCATTTATGTAACATTAGTGTTTGGTTAATATGTCAGTTGTAGCCTTTCCGACGCTCTGCGTTTTAGAAAGCATTTCCATAATAAAACTAATAGGTAACTAAAACAGCAACCAA
The DNA here is from genome assembly GCA_030762175.1 of Metallyticus violacea. Lineage (NCBI taxonomy): Eukaryota > Metazoa > Arthropoda > Insecta > Mantodea > Metallyticidae > Metallyticus > Metallyticus violacea. The sequence goes on from CM060844.1 coordinate 59,234,508, forward strand.
ATTGTGTTCACTGCGCATTAAATGTCGGCCCCGAGTCACAAGGATTTTTTTATATACATATCAGATATACATCTGTTACCACACAAAGCCGAATGTAATTTTAGACGCTGACAAATTCCGTTGTCACTTTCAAGAATAAGTCATCGCATTGCATTGAAAGACAACAGTTAGCAGGGCAATTCTGTGTTGTAGATAACAGATATTCAAATTTACTAAACATTTTACTTGTTTACACATCCACCGCACTAAACTCACCTATTTGGGCTGTTTCCTACCTCCAGCGTCGGCCTCAAAGCGAACCCCTTCTTAAGCTTGTACACAAGAAAGTATTATTACCATATAATAGTTTCTAGTTCACAGAATAAGTGATTAGCAACGATAGATGATTGCTGCTATGCCTCTTTCGTCCAATCTTTTCAACCGTCAAAGTTCATTCAAAGGTCCGACGAAATGTCTTAAAAGGGACACTCACCAACTGAAATTCAAAATTTAGGGTCAAATTGGCTTCGCGCTCTCTCTCTCTCTCTCTCTCTCTCTCTCTCTCTCTCTCTCTCTCTCTCTCTCTCTCTCTCTCTCTCTCTCTCTCTCTCTCTCTCAATCTTTTTCTTTGTTTAAATTGATACTTTAGAGGGTCTACCTTTAGATTTCAAAGTAATTTTACGAAGTTAGAGCTGGAATATTTTTTCTTCGAGTGCAAAGGGACGTGGCTTCTTAGAAAATGCCATTTTGTAATCAGAGGTAAATTTTGTACACGAGTCAAGTACACTGCCTAAAACTAACTTACACCTCCAGGAACTCAACATTTATGGTAAAGAAACTAACGGAAGAATGTGCAAATTATATATCCAAAAGACTGGTTTCAGAAATGTAATGAAAGAATGGAAAGGGAGAAAAGTGGCAATCGGAGGAAAAGCTGCTGGGAGTTTGAATAAGGCAACTATATTCAAACTTACTAATTATTATAGGGGAGTCATTGTTTAAAATGTACCTGATGTGAAAAAAAATTAAGGATGCTATATAAATACTTCAAATATTCTTCTGCGAATTGTTTCCATAATGCAGGCAAAACTTAGGGTGACAGACCAAAATACCATAAGACAGAAGGTCACAGAATATGTCTGCTGTAATCAAAATAATTCCAGTATAGCATTCAATTTTACCAAAATGTACTGCTGGCAAACACAAAATGCCAATGAAAGTCTCCACAACATCATTTGGAGTAAGTGCCCAAAGGAGGTATTTGTCCCCCAAAAAGATTATTTTCACTGTAACAAAATCACGGCCACTATTACAAAGAATTAGCCAGGACCCCTGAAAATTCTCCAATGTTTGGAATTTGAGAGAACATGAGCAGGCGTCGAGTAAAAGAACGCGTCAGACGATACTGAATAAGAACAGAAGAAGCAAAGAAGCACTGGGAAGGGTAAATTTATGGGTCTGGTGCATTTTAGTACTGTAAGTTGTAGAAAATTTCTAAAAAAAACTTTGCGCCTTTTTTCTTCAATATTTAATTTTACACATTCAAAGCACACTTTATAATTAAAGTTCAACAAAATGTTTAGTGTGCATGCAAACAACAGTATCAACATATTTGTGCGTGAAAATTTCTCTAATGGTACATAAAAAAAAAACCCGAACTAACAAAAGTGAATCAAAATGATGCTCGTGTTATTTTCTTTCAAACTGTGTAAAGAAACTGGGAATAAATTGTAAATTGAACAAAAAAGTTGGGTTTTAAAAATCGAAGGAAAAAAAATATTTTTTCTCTAAAACTACTGAACCAAATTTCGTGAGATTTTACCTATGCAGTGTATGTGCATTGCACACATAAAAGGTCATAAAAATCGTTCTTCCGAGGCGTTGCATGTCCCCTTAAGGTTAATACAGAATAAACTGCATTAATGGAAAGGACGTATTAGTCTAGGAACATTTCGAAACATGATTCTTCACCCTTCAGGGCTTACGCTCTACCACTGAGCTACCATTTAATCCTAAGCACGAAACCACGAACCTTTTAAATCCGATTCTATACACTCCAGAGATCTCCCTACGGTTTCTCTAGTATGAGAGATCAATTCCTTAAGGCGTGTTTGTTGAATTGGTTTATTTACAGATCATCAGCGTCCCATTCTAATCAGGGCGTGAAACGGCCGATAAATTTTGCTAAGAGGCTATTTCTTTCAGACTTGAGGTTCTTTTACATGCCATAACTCTATGACAGGTACCCACGACTTTACTTCCCTTCCGAAGGAAACCATACTTAGGATTTTTACACCCGGAAAGATCCTGGCGGGATGAACCCGCCATCTTGAGGTCTAAGAGGCAAGTATGGTTACCCCTACATCGACCCATAAGAAGCGACTCGTAATGCTACTGTACGTATAACCCTGGCTTTTCATTCTTTATCTCCAACTTATGACCTACACAAAGCTAATGTGAAAGAATAATTTTCATGTGTAAACTATATCTTGTGTAATGAGATGTCCGCATCTATTCTTAAACCTCACCAACTGGATAGTATAATTAGTAGTCTGAACGTGATCATAATGAAAGCCGATTTCCGCATTAGCCTCCCAACATTTTTAAACAGCTTATTACACGTTTAACCTCCTTCGTTATGACGTTTAATTTACATGTATTTATATTCAAAGCGTGACCACAAACGAAATGTTGGGAACGTTATCTCGTATAAGAATAACAAAAACAAGATAAAAGCCAGCCGACCTCATATTCAAAACCGGTAGTTCACTACTGGGAATCTCCCCTCGTGACCTCCACAAAAAACACTATCAGCTTTCGGTTGTGCGCTGACCTAAAAAATAAATAAAATAAACAAAACAATTTAAAAATTTGTTAAAAAGATAAAGTAATAAAATCATTCAGAAAATTTCCTGAGCAGGTACGAAAATCGGGGAAAAGGATATGAATCAAGAATAAGTGCCGCCTAACTAATTTAATTCAGGAAGTATTTCAATAAGAGATTATTTAATTTGATCATCTCTTCGTTTCAGATTTTTTATGAAGCTCAGGAGTTCCAAAAGTGTCAAGTGCACAATAGTTAAATTTCTGGCAGGGCTTTTATAATATAAACGCAAAAAAGGTCAATTTAGACATTCAGGGGGGGGGGGGGTTTAAAACCAATGTTAGTTATATTTTAAGTTACGCTCTCTCTCTAACATGACACTTTAAGCAGGATTCAATTCTTCACAAGTATTTTGCTTCTATCACTGCCTAAAAATTGGATTTTTTTTGTTTGAAATCTGGACAGAATAAAATAAAAAGTCAGTTAGCTGATGGATAAACGCGGTGTGTAATTTTCAGTAATATTACAATTACTTAATTCGGTTACTTTCTTTCGTGTAGAATATACACCATTTTCAAACAATGGTTTACCATAAAGCAAATATTACATTAAATACAATACCAGGCGAGGATAATGAAAATTCTGTGCAGTATTGAATAAGTTTATGTGATCAGCATACTGATGCCTCGTCGGTGACCATCGGGGGCCTCAGAGATTATAGGAAGTTATCCCTCCATCAGGTAGTCATCGGAGACTGGGAGGTCCACGTTCCAGACCTCTTTAGCTTAGAAATTGTCCAAGTAGGTACCAGGAATCGAACCCGTGACCTAAGTTCAACAGCTAGACGAATAAAAGGTATGTCCCTTGAAGCGGGGCATTTTGGAGTGACGGAGTGAAACCTAAAATGTAATCAAAGTTTTTTATGACTCTCTCCAACAATGTCTAATTTGACTCGTTTTCTATTTTAATTAAATTTATTTTAAATACTCTTATGGGTAGTTTTAAAATGAAATCCATGTATATGTGAGTGTGTTTTATACACTGGTCTTCATTATAACTATAAACATTGTTTGGGCAACACGCCCACATTCTCTTTACAGTAAACACGTACCAAAAAGAATTTATTAGGTATTTTAAAAATTACTTCTAAAACTGCCTTCATGCTGTCTTGTTGCACACATTTTACTTTTTAAATGTTATGTAACCTACAGTCTGAGTGGAAAAAACCGCCAAGGGTGGCCGAGATCGTTAAGGCGCGAGCTCGTGAGTCTGGGGTTCGAATCCCGTAAGGACCGTCCTACCTGACATAAATGGTAAATGCTGGGGAGGTACCCTAAACTTAGGCCTGGAACGATTCCTTCCTTAAAAATAATAAATACTTTCCCACTAATATCATTTGGTCTCAGGTATCATCAGCGTCCATCGCCTGTGGTGCCTCTGTAGCAATAATGGGGATTAAACACTATTCATTAGAATGAAAAAAAATTTCTACATTATGTTATGTATAAAATTGCTAAACAAAGCACAAAATGTACAATATATAACGTATTTGATAAATCATTATATTAATAATCCCTTTTGGTATTCGCGTGAGAATAACGTACTAGTGGGCAGGTAAGACATGAGCAAAACACTTAGGTGTACAAGAAGCTTGGGAGGTGGGAGCATGCTACATGATGTAACTGGCGTGAACCGCAACACAATTGGTGGATCGAGTCAAATTTATACAAGTTTAAGTGTAGCAATGAAAAGTAGGCGGTATTATTGAAAAAGTAACTCATTATTGTAAAGCATTCCAAAAATGTTTAGTCCAGCTTTACAGCAATTCCCTGCGTACCTGTCCACATCAGAGAGACACTGGGTAATTTTTACACTACCGCCCGTGTTTTGCTCATATCTTATCTAACCACTAGTAATATTTTTACATCAAACAGCTGTCCTGGAATGGTCCAATCAAACCCTCAATCTCCAGAAATATTTTGGTTTCAATTGGGCAAATAAATATCATTACAGCTCGGTATAATAGTTTCCACCTTTTTTTTTTTTTTCTTTCTTTCTTTCTTTCTCCCCATTCTGGATTGGGTATTCTCGAATGTGAATGGCAAGTTACACTCCCTTTTCCGAAAGCGTATAAAGAGAATGAACTACAGGTAATTTTATCTCGTGTATAATATCTTATACGTATGGTATCGGCATATCAGCTCCAAACGATAATAGCTAGCAAACATGTTTCATCGATTTTCACCCACCAGCTTTTAATTTCAGACAAGAGAGAAGAACGGTGAAATTATCAGCGAATTGGCTGTTCACTATCGGAAATTAACGATTTCTGTTCCGCAACCTAAGGTGTCCCCAGGGGGTAACAAACTTAACAAGAATTAAAACCAATCTGCATACATGCAATGCAGCCATTAAGCGACAATAAAAATTAGCGTATAATTTAAAATTCGCAAAGGGATGAGTATTTTCATTTTCGCCGCTATAAGCACTTTATTTCCTTTTTAACTCTTATATTTTGTTACACAACTTTTGTGAAACAAAATCTAATTAACAAAATTAAGAATTATACACTTAAAAAAGAGACTCACTTCAATGTTCCGTAAGTAATTAATTTTCTATGTTTCCGGCATTCCTAAAAAGTGGCGCCTGGCATGTATTCTGCAATGTAACATGACGTAAACGCCTAAAACAAAATTGTGCAAAGGCTGTAATGCAACCGTTGAACGATGGAAGCTTTATATTTCAGGCAGAAATATTCTTAAATTATGGTAAGTATAATATATTTGCCCCAGAACGGTCAATCAACCAAGTTTAATAAGCGAAAAATTAAGAAAAGGAAAGATAAATCCTAAATTAAGTGCACCAAAGATTGTTGCAGAGACAAGAAGACCAGTTCTCCAGAGACCGTGTGAATGGAGAGTTCCAAGTAAAGACCTCATGTAAGTTCATCAAAATGGAAAACGTAACATCTGTTAAGGAGCATATTAAAAGGATTAACAACGATGACAAAAGAAAATTAGGAGCTAACAAGACCGAAATAACAAACACATACTTTTACCATTACAACGATCACTAATGTAAGGACTATATTGTGAGCATTTGCTTTAGATTTTTCAAAATTTATTATCAATGCACCCCCACCTTCGGCTTATGAGACCTGAGCTCAACAACAGAGCAGGAAGACCGTCTGTAATTCCTAAAAGAGAAATTAAGATCCTATAGAAAGGATGAGTGAGGTAAATTGGACGTCAAATTGTTTTGAGAGAAGTAATAAAGCATACAGGCTATCTTATAAAATAATGACGTGAAATATACAAGTTTTTTATTTTATGACCGAACACCAACGTGACCTAAATTTTCGGCTTATAAATTGAGAAAATTAATTTAAATGTTTATATTACTGTTTGATATTGGTATTTTTGCTTGTACACACCTAATTTTCCCCAAATTTACGAGGGCTGGAAAGAAAATAGTAGCAGCAATTTGTGCTGAGTTGTTAATGCACATGTGAGGGCGCTGTTCTCAGCACGTATACGTGGACACTAATACACTATCTGTAGGTGGAGAAATACGAAGCTATTGAGTAATGGTACAAATTTGTATCGTTATAAAGTTGTGTTTCTAAAAGTGAGCAGTATGCATGGATTGAAACTGAGATGGAACGTGTTAGAAATGTGACAGCCCACCAGAAGCTTGCGGCAATTAAACTTTGCCTTATAGAACGGTGGTCCGTGGGGTGCCAGACTTGCGACAAGGGCGCAATAGAGTGGAAGATAGTTCGTCTTGTCCTTGAAGTGCATTACCTTGATCTTATTCAATAACTGCTGCACGTGGGTATTCCTTCTGCAACGAAAACTGTTTGATGTTCATTCTTTCAGAAGTTAACAGCGGGTGATAAAAGTGGCGGGGGATTACATTGATGGAATGTAAAAGTCTCCAGGTTCTGAAATAGTTTAATACTTATGAATAAGTTGTCATCACTTTTCTTTCCAGCCCCTTGTATTTAGTAGTTTTAACTTTGACCATTAGCTCACGAGGTGTTGTTAAACTGCTCTAACTTTTTGGAGCTCTTCTGATGTTGTTCCTAGCAGAGAGCAAAAATTTACCTCTTTATCCTCAAAAAATGATTAGCTCTACAATAATATATGCTCATTAGCGTTCTACTAAATTTGATGATTGTGTTACTACTTAGACCAGACCGAATGAGGCGAGTTTCTTTCCTAACATAGTGCAAGGTGACTAAGTAAAATAACGCAATAAACTCACTATTGAAAAAACACCAGATTGCTGTAACGATGAAATCCAACACCATTTAGTGCTATTAAAACTTTATTTCTACCATTTACTCGTACTACTGAGCGTAGCTACTGACAGGGTGCTACTATAAGGTCCCAAGAGAAACTTGCTGATCTGCATAAAATTTTAAAATGTTATAGAAACAGGTGGATAATATTAAAGATTATTCGAAGGCGCTTTAACGCGCTAGTAGTCTATATTATTATTCAAAACATATTTGCCTAACCTATCTAATGTTTCATCTCCAGATCGAGAAAAAAAGTAACTTTGAATAAAAACTTATTTTTTAGAAGAAAATCATTTAATTGGATGTTGTTATGGTGATGATGATGATGATAATAATAATAATAATAATTAGGATGGGAAAATCTCTGATTACAAGAGATAGCGTTAATTAGTTCAAGTTTCTAATAGCCCAGTCATTATACAAGTCTTCCCTAATTGAGTCGTATTCGATACCTATTATAAAACATAATCTATGCCATACTGTTACCTGAAGAAAATAATTTAGTATTTTGTCGTGTTTATATATAGACAGACCTTATTTCCAGATCTATGGCAATTGTAAGTTTTAAGGTGGCGTTACTTGGAGAGCTTTCCAAATCACGAGTTTTGGAGAATATGTTGGGATAAATGACCTCAAATTGATAAAAGCGTTGGTCACTAGTTGAAGAAAAATGGTAAATTTCGCTACCACAGTGACCATGGCTGTCAAAAGCAGAATGAGAGGTCACTGGGCTTCGGAATTGAGAAACATAACTAAAAAAGGAAATTAGGGTTTCAGAATTCTAAAATCCAAATATTAAATAACATTAATACAGATTTTTACAAGGTTTCCTAACCTTTGATGGTTCAATTTTAATATGTAGCTTTATCCATTGCAGAATTTCTGGTGTGTATATGGAAAAACTATTTTGTGCAAAATTAGATTATGTACTTTTAGAAAATTCTACTAAATAATTCAAGGTTTATTCCTGTTACTTATGAATGTTTTTAGAATGTGAAAATAGAATTTAGGTGTGTCAAATTTTACCATTTCATGATTTACAGGTTAATTGGAGAAAACTTTAATTGCAGATTACTACAATGATGTTAAAGGAAACACGATGTAGATTATCAACAAGTGAATCACTAGAAATTTACTTAAAGAGCCCCAGTATGACATACTTCCCCCTTAACTGAAAGACTGATTGAACCGTAAAACCTGACTATAGTATAACGTGGAACATATTCGCCAGACAGCTATATTACAATATCTAGCAGCATTTTCTCTCATTGATTACTCAACAGAGCTTGATACTGAGATTTTAATGTTATGCAATTATATGCAAGCATTGTGAAAACATGTTTGGGACAAACTCTTCATTAGAAATTGCTGCTTTAGTTTTCAGTTGTTTTAGTTATTTTACATGCCACTCATCCTAGTGTGCTAAGAAAGCAAAATATATTTATTTGAATGAGAGGCTATGGCATTTACGGGAAAACTTACAACTAAGTATGTACTTCGTTGGGCAGTTCTCCCAACTCTAAAGTAATATTAAAAGTCAAATCCTGTGTGCGGAGCAATAAGTGAAAGTAAAGTGATAAACAGCTGTAGTAGTCACTATACAGGATACAGACAGTATTCGACCAGCTCCTGCCCTTGACTGCTTGTCCCCTCCGCATCCCCCGAGTCCCGCGGCAACAAGCGGAGACGTCACGCCAACATGCCCGCCTGCCGCCATCGCATCAACGTACAGCCACGACTTGGCACTCCGCCGAGTTCTGCCGAATTTCGGCGAAGCACAACGAGGGAGACGCAGGCAGGCAGACCGACCGGCCAGCTGCAGCAAGGGAAGACACAGGAAGCCGTGAACCAAGAAACAAAGGACAAGGACGGCGAACGACGGAAGGCTGCAAGCGGCAACAGGAAATAACGCGAGTAGAAGAGGAAAAATGAATTGAAAGACCACAAACTAAACTGCTTTTATACACGAACTTCGGTAACTACAATCACAAATTGGGAGGTACTTTATCATCAATAATCGTTATCAATGTTCATGCTCGTGTCCAATCCCATCAGTTTCTATTTTTCAAGTCTGGTTAACATGAAATTTATTCCTACAAGCAGATGTAAGAAAACTCGTTTCAGATACTCGCTTTTCCCATGTATATTGGCATGGTCGCCGATTCCATCCAGTTTTCACGAAAAAGACTCAATAATCTCTCCCTTCCTACACAATCATAAGCGGTCATTTAAATGACAATTACTATTGCTTACGAATTCTTCCTGTCGGTGCTGGTGGTGTAGTGGTAACCATACTTGCCTTCTAAATGCAAGATCGCGGGTTCAAATCCGGCCAGAATCGACGGATTTTTCGGGCGTAAAAATTCTAAGTATAGCTTCCTTCGGAAGGGAAGTAAAGCCGTGGGTCCCGTGTCGTACATTTAAGGCACGAAAAAGAACCTCAAGCCTGAAAGAGGAGGCCTCTGAGCAAAATTTGCCGGCAGTTTCACGCTCTGAATTGAATGTGACGCTGATGACCTGAAATGTTAAACAGCGTCCGTAAATAAACAACCCCTCCCCCCCAAATCACGAATTCTTCCCAATTTACTTCACCATAATAACCTAAGGTGGAACGGCCAGTCTCATAAGCGTTTAACGGCTCATAATTCAAGGTGCTGTATGGAATACATTAACGATTGTCTCTAGTGTTCTGCTTATTAAAATGTAACAGCGTTTTTATATGAATGGATTAGTATGAGTACGCGAAATATTCGGGAATACCTGGCTGTGTGTGTTGGCCTGTGTTTTTATAGGCTATGCGCATACATTCCGTTGGTAAAAACAAACTGGGCTTCCCCGTTTAATCTTTAAGTACACTCAGGAAATAAAAAAAAAGGGCACTTTTATATTTCTTTGTATATTGCAATATATTTGCTTGTCATGAAATATTAAGCCTGGCATAATATTTTAGGTTATGTTGAAGTTTTTTTTTTTTTAATTTTATAAACAAGTTATATTGCATTAAGTGTATAAATTCTGAAATAGAGCAAGTTGGTCTTAACCATTTTGTGCTTCATTATCATTATTTTTGTATATTTTAAATGTAAGCAGGGTTGTCACATTTCACCTTAAATAAATGGTGTGGCTAGAACCGTAGCCCTAAACGATGATGGACGCAGTGTACGTTACAGTCCATGATGCCTTACAACGGTTTAGAGAAACCCTCGGATATATCAAAAGACCAAGTTTAGGTCGTCCGAGAGCTACTAATCAAAATGAAGACAGGTACATGGTGTTGACAGATCTTAGGTAGCAATCTGCCAGCTATGACTGTAGTCCAGCAATTTGTTGACATGCATGAAAGCCCGATTTCGGCCAAATTGAATAGAAAGCAAGTGGACTAATATCAAGTAGACCTGCAAATGGTCCCAGTTTGCTCAGAATGCACCGAGTCCAACGAATGCATTTGTTAAATGATCACAGGGGTTGGAGAAATGAAGAGTAGAGCTGTATTCTGTTCACAGACGAGTCCTGTTTCAATCTGCGCTCATGGACGTGAAAGATTTTGGAGAAGGAGGAGCGAACGATTTGCTGAATGCTGCATTTCCGAAAAGTTATCATTTGGAGATGATGGAGTGTTTATGGATGCTCGTAATGAATTAAATTTAGTAGAAAATGGAAGTCTAACAACTGATAGGTACATTTGGCCAATCATGTTCTACCACTTAGCCCATTTACAGGCGATAACTTTCTTTATTGCCCACTGGTCAGATTATCTCCGAGAAGTGGGAATCCATGTTTTGCCATGACCAACCAGCAAGGAGTCCCGTCATGAGTCCGCTTGAACACGTGTGGGACACGCTGGAACGGCGTGTTGAGACAAGACTAACGCTGCCAGAAATTTTACATGAATTGAGGCGAGCACTTCTTGAACAATGGGAGGATATTGCTTGTGAAGTCATTGCTAACCTGATGGAAAGCATGCCAAGACTTATAAATACAGTTATTCAAACCAGAGAGGGGTGAGGCCCGTTATTAAAATGCGTTTTTAATGTTTCAACTACAGAAAAATGTATTCACAGTAAAAACAAAACTTGTCATTGTTTTACGTCCTTCGTAACGTTTCAAGTTAAGTTTTTCTATTGTTGCAATATAAGGTGCTTAATAAAACAATACTATGTTTAAATGGGTATTCTTTAATTTTAAAATAAATAAGAATAAAATATAATCAAATATTAAATGTTCGTTTTTTTCCCCTCGTTGAGTGTTTTAATGTACATGGTTATGTTTAATATTAATAATATTGTACCTATGTAATACGCTTTGAATGCCAGTGGACAAGAGCTCTCTTTGAATTCATTATTCTCCTACCAGCACAATGCGTGAACTGTATCCTAGCTCCAAACGCACTCTGATTTATTTCTTCTTTTGTACGCCAAAACGTCCTCGGCCCCTCCCAAGTATGTCGCGCAATAGCATACCAAGAGCCTCTGGCTGTAACTAATGGGAAGAACTACCACAAACCAATTCAGCAGTACATGGTCCTTAATGTATCATCAGAGGCACGATAAATGCTAATTGGATAAGATATTTAACAGTCTTAATTTAAAATTTACAACATGGCAATCATTGCTAACGCGACTTACTGCTCTTTTTCGGGAGATGAGTGAAGAAAAGATATTTCGACAGAAAACTGCAACAAAACAATAATAATATTTAAATTAGGAAACAATCTTATGAGAGCGGTAGGGAAGATTGTGTTTAAGTTTTATGACCTAGCAGAGTGAAATTATAGAAGAAAATTACACCCTTTGAGTTATGCTTTTAAGAGCTTTCAATTTTATATCAACATGCAACGTAAATGCCCAGTTAAATATAAAATATAAACACAGCAATAAAAAAAAAATATAGCTAAAAATTTAAAGTATAGTCTCTCATCCAAAGAACGTTGCGCTGCAAAAATCTACCCATGGTGCCGAGTGTAAATGATAGCTCCTTATGAAGATATAAATTGTATTCGTACAAAACAGGAACATTTCCAGAAAAATGAGTACAGAGTTCATTTATTTCATCTGTAATTCACAAGTTTTAAAACGCGAGTTCGCGGCGCCGGAGGCGGGAAGGGTCGCACCAGTAAGAGCCAGACTTGGGAATGATGATTTTAAATATACCTTGCTGTATTACAATGAAGAATATATATATATATATATATATATATATATATATATATATATATATTGCGTAAATATCCCAATTTAGTTTCAACCACCCCCCAAATACGATTTATCGTTAAAACTTCCAGCCCTTTATAGCGTTTTTGTTGAACTTCCATTTTAGTTTTCTTTAACATTTTTCTAATAGTATCACATATTTTACTAAATTTTTGCAGTTTATGTTCAACATCTACTTCCCTAAAATATATTTAGTAGCGTAAATATTGAAATATTTAACTTTTTAATAGATCTAGTTGCAATTACCAATTTGAACTTAATTGCCATTTACCTTTAAATGCCATAACTTTTTTGTGGATCTATACGGTGACAGTTTTTAATAATATTATTCAATCCACCTAGATCTTTCTGTAAACAAAGTTCATTGACAAAGATTAGAACTTGGCCATTCGCAAACATTTCGTTTTTACAAATTCCTTACTTTTAAAATATGTCACCTACATTTTCCACACTCTTACAGCATTGTTTAAAATATATATTAACAATCCTAAACATAAACTTACAAATGCTGTTCTGTAAACTTACAAATGCTATTCTGACTTCACAGCCATGTGTGCACATATTTTGAATGAGGGCGTATATCTATATTTGTTGCTACTTCTTACTATCCGACTGTACCCGTACTTTAAACTCTACCTACCACAGCAAAATACCCTTACGCCTGGTGCGTATTTTACATCTGGTTTACTTCCTCAGTTCCATTGCATAATTCTAAGACATCAGTGTTGAATATAGCTCAACGAATGTCAATTCGCTAGTCTGCAACGTGCTTGTGTGTTGATTTTTGTAACTTTCTTAATGTTGCTGGAAATTCCACTAAACTTTTAACGTTACCCTAACGTTACGTAAGTGTCATTAGCATTGCAGTGACTCACGAGCTCGAGAAACTTCAGCATGGGCTATTACTACGCTATGATCTAAGAAACACATTATTTTCCGTCCTCGTCTTTCATCCGGTTTTCTTGTTCTTTTTAGAGTAATGCGTTTACACCGACCAAATACTCTATTTACCGCATTGTCTTCCATTGATCGTTTTCAGCACAATTTCAAGAGAATGTCACCCACCTGAGGTTTACAAGAGATGTACGTGTGAGGGGGGGGGGGGTTAAAAAAAGAGCTGCATTTTAGCGTTTATTAATCACAATCGCATAAATAAAATAATTACCTGCACTAATTAAAGTAGTTGGCATTCTAAAACCATAAAATGATATTCTAATTTACTTACAAACTACACCAGTCTGTTTTACAGTACAGTGTGAAAAAGCTTGAATACTACTGTCGCTGTGTTTTCTACTTCACCCTTTTAAGTACCCTTGTTAAAACTATTTCTCCATGCTGCATTTACACGAAATCACCTTAAAAAATCGGACCTGAATAATCAGGTGAGTAATACAAACAGCTTTACACAAAAATTACAGGCAAAAAGCTTAAAACGGGGACAAGAATAGGAGTAACCAACCTTACAGATCATTCCACAGAGAGAGGATTTAATGTCCAAAATCCGTGCCTACAGAAGCATTATTTAGAATTTTAAATATATATCATCTACGAACTAATTCTTTCGTTTTGCTCCGCTTCAGAGGTTACAGAACTTGGTTCAAAAGTCCTGTCATTGGATGTAACCTATCTGCGTTTAATAAACGGCGACAAATATAAGGGGAAGTAAATAATTCATGAAGATATGAAATATAATTAGATTACAATTATATCACAATGCACTGTAGCGATTTTACTTAGAAATGAAATTAATATTTTTATTAGATAAACAAGTGCTCCTTTCTGCTTAAATGTGTTGTATCTGGACTGGTTTCCAGTTTCCAGGCAGTTATTAGCTAAATTACAATTTAAGAGACATTAATATAAATTATTTTTCATTTGTGCCTTGGCATATAAAATATAATCATTAAAACGTTATTTGCATGATATCCTGATTCAATTATAAATACAGGATGGCCCACGAAAAACCGGTTTCATACACATAAGGTTATAGATTTGCTTTAAGCAAGTAATAAAATTGAAATCCGCATTATGTGGAAACATAACAAGCACGTTGGGCGTAACACGCTACATGAAAAACCTTTAGTACTGTATTTATTTTTTCCTCAACTTATTTTGAAATTGTTATATTAATCTTTTTCTCTCTCTTCCTACTTGCATCAGTCCCAACGCACCACAGCAAATGTTCAGTGAGTGTTACAGAGAGTTCACAGCTATGACAGGCATTTACGAAGCCGATGTCGATGTTTTTTTATTCCGTACTGCGGAATAAAGTGGCCGCTCGCTGATCTATAACGATAAGTCTATCAGGAGAGGAGGGTAGGGGAAGGGGAGGGAGGTGGCGGCGGCGAACACAAGCAAGCAACAGGTCCCGTAGGAGCTCCACAAGTTTCTGTTGCTCCAACCCTCTACCCCACCCTTCCAACTAGCCACTGTATGTCACGCCATATCACAAAGTACTGCACCCCACCCTCGCATTCGAGTTCGGCCTCTGATAATATTATCAAATAACATTCAAAGGCTGCATGCATCATGTTCGCACAACGGTCTTTGCCATTTCGGCGAGGCCTCGCATCTGAACTTCGAGTTTGGCATCCGTCTTCACATGCTATTATCACCAACAATTTCTAGCTCTACGCCATCTTACGCATATAATATCAGCACACATCTGTTAATCATATTTCTTCTTAGCACAATGCCAAATCTTAGCAAGGCTCTGAAAACTAACTAAAAGTAGTATTTACATTCCGTATTTACATTGCCTTAAATGCAGCTCTAATAATGTTGCACCTTCGACTTTCTGCTACCATTTGGCTGAATTAATGGTTCCAGGGCTTCTGCACGTAGTCACTTGATATTTGTCCAAAATGTGTTATTAAAATTTGTGGTTTTATGTCTCATATTATATATCGACAGTTATACGTGCAGCTCGAAGCCTGTGCCAATGTTGTATATACGTACTACTACAGATCAACATACATTATATCCACATTCAATGTATTCGTTTCCACATATTTTGGTGGGAGCATTCAATAGTTTCAACCGTCGTATCCCCCTCCATATCTAGCTTTTGTTTGCATTCTGTTTTTCAAATTGTAGAGAGGTCTTTCTTTGCAAATACAGCATTTTCTTTCCCAATTCTCTTAACTTCAGAAACACTAGAATAAAAAACTTGGACTGATGCTAAGAACAGGATATATAAGTAACCACCATTCAAATTTACGTTAAAAATCATAATACACTTTTTATTTACCACGCCTTCCGAAAAATAACACGTGATATTAATATCGGGTTATATTTGAGAAAATATGTGCAATCTGAATATTTATAATGTATATTATTAAATATTTTTTTCAACCACATATCTGCCACTTGGAGTCTCAATTCAATTTGGTTTTAAGTTTCCTTTTTTCTCTCGTCTAAGAATTAGTAACTGGCAAAACCCAAGCTGTACTCGCCTGTGCAGATTACAGAAAGCAAGACATAGAGGCATGCACATGGCTATGTTTAAAAAGCCAAGCGACATTATTTCCAAATCATCTATTACATAATCCCCAACAACGATCCACAGATTTTCTCATGTTCTTTCAATCAATACGTTCAGCAGACCAGCAGATAACTTCTGCTGTAATCTCTACACAAATACAAGCAATGTCTCAGTGTGCCAATCAACTCATTCCTCAAGCTCTACATTTCACGTCTTCATGATCTACTAAATTTACTCTGAACAATTGATCTTATTAATACTTCAATATATACTACCCCACTAGTCCATAAGCCGCAAACTACTCAAGTTTAATTTTGTACCGTTTGATACGCGTGCAATTTTTGTCTTGTTTCTTAGAGAAAAAAGAAATTCTGGAACCTTTACCAAGTGGGTAAGACAGAACGAATATAATCTTACACATCAGTAAATGACACCCACTTACTCAAAACGAAGTTTTACGTTAGCTTTAGTAAGTTGCATGGTTGCAGATTTATTCTCCGCACAACAATAAACGGAAAAGCGTTAGGCAGAACAAAAGTGTTTTGGTAACGCCATTTTACGTGGCTGAACGCTTTAATCATGACTAATGCAGAAGTTATGAGACATACAAGACTGCCGCTGCTAACTGAAGTTCAAGAGTTCTACAAATACGTGTATGCTACTCGCCAGTTTCTTAAGTAAATATTACACATCTTCACTGGAAAGAGAACAGGAAATGAAAATGCCATAATGCATTGCTAGTTATTACAAGTAAATGGCGAATATACTAAATTAACCGGGAAACCACTCATTGTCTGAAAACAAGCATCGTCTTTGGACAGAAACCTGGAGTCTTTACCTTACACTCGATCCTACATGTCATTCAATATCAGGCTATTCTTTTAATTTTAAATATGTCAGCCTCATCAAGCTTTTCTCATCACAAGCTTCGAAATAGAAAGTATACTGTCTGAGCTGTAGATCCCTTTACTAGCTACTCAAACTCGTTTCCTAAATGTGCCTTATTTTTCTATTTTTCAAGTAAATGCTTTAGTAATGGTGTTTGTTCAAGACAGTTTGATCTATTTAGGAACTCTGCAATTTTCTAAGAAGATCTCTGCTAAGGGATGGGACTGTCTCTTTAGTTCAAAGACACAAATCAACACAAAAGAAAACAAGCTCCAATTCATTGTCCTAAAACTCTTTACGCACCCATTTTATGGAGAAAACACCGTTTGCAATATTAAGAGACTGCAATATATGATCAACAGCACTTTTGCCTAAATGGCCACCATGCAACAACTACAGGGCATTCAAATACACATTCGCTAATCCTACAGCAGTTGGAGCGTTGTCTTCGTGCCATTCGTAAGTTCTTTGATAAACTGTGAAACGGTTTTGACCTTTGTTCTTATAATGTCAAAAAGACGTAACACTTTAGAACACAGAATTTTCATGCATGACTAATATGTGAGAAACTCTTGCTCAATTATCCTATTCCTGCACCTTCTCTGTTCTCATTAAGAAATCGAAAGTAAATCACCGAAAATAGAGAAAGGTGTAACAAATGCAGATAAATCTCAGCTTGGAACACCACAAAAGTTTTACGTGATAATTAAGGTAGTCTAAATATCTGCAACTAGCTTTCGGATGCTGTTACGAATGACTCTACTGAACAACATTAACATTTTTTTTTTCACAGACAAAGCAAGAAATGATCATCTATAGGGCCTACATTTTCTGATAATACCGTGCTTACACAAATGTTTATACCATTCTTTAAGCAAATATTTAGCATTCCATTATTTAATAAGACCGCTACAGCGCGCACACCTTATCTGTCGTTATCTTTATTTGAGAAAACAATTGAGGCATTAAAAAGTTATATGGCCAGCGCGATTCCAACTGTCATGCGAGCCGAACTCTCGCGGATGAACATCCATTTGAAAGTCCTGGGTTTATCTCAAAAGTTGCCAAAAGGAAAATAGTTTAATCGTGTTTCATCCTGCCCTGCCAATATTCATGGTATTAATTAATTCTCTTTCCTACCTCCTATATTGCGTCAATATTTTCTCGCACACACTCCAACTGGTTTTACCTTGTAACAACTTCGTCCTGCTCTGCTTAATGGATCTGGTTCTTTATGAAAACGATTTGCCACTGACGTATTTGAGATAGGGCTTCTAAATACTCAACATACGTGAAACAGATGCTCAGAAGGCATAGTTGAGCTCTATACAGCACCGCTGTTGCACTTACATTCCCTGACCAAGTAGAGTACATTACTGGATCCTACTCCAATATACTGATGTTACCAATCTACTCAGCTAATAAAATGGGAGGTGAAAAGCTCGTTATATTTCCAGCGTGTCGAGATAGATAAGACGATAAGATGAGAAAATACCTTATTACTCTGGACTAGTATGGGCGATTCGTTTTCGTTATCATAATGATCAAAATTCCGGGAAGAAACACGCACCAGCAGAAGTAGCCTTTTCAGTAAAACCCAGCAATCAACAGGTCCCCTTTATTCTTATCTTCAGGTTGTTGCTTTAGTTAACACCCAACGTCCTTTTTTCTTCGAGACCTTGAATAGTCTATGGATATGCATCCATTGGAAATGCTTAATAACAATTATTCTGATAGTTTTAAGCTGACGTTTAACCCATATAACAAGATCTCTGTAAACAGACGTGATATAACCTCATGCACAAATGTTTATGTGCAGCTGTTCTTCTAAAAACGATATTCAACCTTTCTCAAAGTTTCCATTTGCTTTTTCCTCCTCCGTTTAGGTCGATTTCTCTTTATATTATCTTCTCTCATGTTTTCGTTCTATATGTTTCTATATGTTTAATTGATTTTTTTCACTAAACGTAAGCCCGTCACTTATCAAACTCTTGAATTGTCCAAAAATTGCATGTTTTGCAATTACAGTACTATACTGAGAACCTTACGTGTAAATCAGTAATGACTATCATTGCTAAGGCGCATGGAATAGAAAGCTGATATAACAAGTCTCACATCGCGGAAACATCTTGCAGTACTTTTCGTCCTCCCTAAAGGACAATAAAGGCAAATTTGTTACGTTTTAACTTTTGTAGCATATTTTAAATATTCCGTTTTAAGTCCGCTTTATTATGACATCAATAACTGGGCTTCCCGATAGCGATAAGTGCTCCAAATGTCAAAATAATCGCTTTGCGGGTCATTACAGAAGTTCAGCGTTCGGCGGATAGATGTGAAAACGCTCTCCATTTTCGACTCGCGCACCTGTCGAGAGGACTACGCCGCGTTAGCCGATAAAGAGTGATGAAGGTTGGAGCAGGTGGAATGAGTAACATGTGAAACAGGTTTTCACTTTCTTCACAAGTGGTCAATGTTTTACACTGCCTCGCATTTACCGGTATGGAACAAAGGAAAGGCACTATAATTCGCGATTTCCTGTATTATTGTCGTGGTTCTTATCTCTAAGCTGTGTTTGGCAATTATCCACGCGTTTTTTTTAAATAGAAATTTGGAAATTTGCATCTACATTGTGCTCCAAACAGTGGCAGAATAAGTACCTAAATTTGGATGCTATTTGAACCCCACCATACCACATACAGAAAGCACCAAAACGCTAAAAATTAAGACAGCTGGATGTCTCTAAATAAAAGGACTCGAAACAACTATAGGATGTCCCATAATGAACGCAGTTTTTCTAATAGTAAAATACATTTATTTGAAGTGTTAATATTATTAATTAAATTTGAAGTACAGAAATTGTAATATTAAATATGAAACAAAACATTAGGCAAATGTCCTACGGGCTTCATTGGCACACCGACACCCTGTCGGATTTTTCAACTACTTTAAAGCAAGTTTCGTTTTAATTTCACGCAACACGTATAATTTCTGTCTCGAGTTGGATGGTTCTTGGATTGTCCACATAAAGACAAGATTTTACATACCCCCCACAAAAAAAAAAAAAAATTGCCATATGGTGTCAAATCATGCCATCTCTGTGGACAATTTTCATCGCCCTTGCTCAAGTGTTACTTCGATATAAAAGGATGCACTCATAAAAATTCACTTATAAATGCTTCTGAAAATAGTTATTGAGAACGGCGTCGAATCGATTTCAATGGCTTGTAGCAATGCTGTTTGACGAGGGCAACATTACCGATCGACGAGAAAGTCCAGGTGATTTTATGTTCTCTGTCATCCTGTGCGTTCAAATTTCTGTACAAACATCGGCACTGTTGACACGTTTAGCACATTTCTCCTATCAAAAATGACACGGTCTTCGAACGGTTTCTGCATAACATTCACCGCACTTAAAATGCACTTTCAGATTCTGGACGCGTTGGCTCTTCGTGTATCGCCCCATTTTAGCCGATAATAATGCACACAAATGAAAATCGTTAATCGCAATACAACAGATGACAATCTGTTCAATTTCAGGTCCGGCAACCTAACAAACCGGCAGAGGCTCTCAATTTACAAACTGCGTTCATTATGAGACACCCTATACATTAAAAATATAGATACCGTTCAAATGAACCACTACAGTGCATACATTAAAGACCACATAAGGTACAATCACCAATGCGTGTATATACATGTATGCCATGTGGTAACGCTGTATCTGTAATACCATATGGCTATTGCCAAATACTACCGGTGTAGCGTCAACAATGTGAGTTGAAAGGACAGCTTATGCTGTGGAGAGAACATTGCGCTGCAGTAATATACAGGATGTCCCTAAAGTCCGGCAATACTTTTCTTAATTTATTAAACAAAAAACTGCAAATGACATAACTTTCGTATATTTGCCACGTTAAACAAGAATTGGAATGGCTTTGTTTGGATTTTACCGCCAATGCTCGTAGTTACCGCATTCGCCATAAACGGTATTCTGTAAAGAGCGCGACTTCTGGCGAGAGGCATTCACAATAATTCCGAAAAAATCAGTTCGCAGAGCTTCCAGCGAACTGCAACTATCACGTACGACAGTTTGGAAGACACTACGTAAGAGCCTGTGCATGAAGCCGTATAAATTGCAGCGAAATGACAAGCAACAGTTGTGAGTTTTGTATCCGAGTGCAACAATGGATGAAAGAAGTTGACTGTGAATCCCATAACCTTAGTGACTTGATTTGTTTTATTTACGGAGGCTCTTTAACATCTCTGGTCATCAGCGTCCCATTCAATGCAGGGCGTGAAGCGGCCGATAAATTTTGCTCAGAGGTCTCTTCTTTCAGGCTTAAGGTTCTTTTAGTTGCCGTTATTCTACGACGTGAGAGCCATGATTTTATTTTCCTTCCGAAGGAAGTCATACTTAGGAATTTTACGCCCGAAAAAATCCACCATACTGGCCGGGATTGAACCCGCGATCTTGGGTTTAGGGGGGCAAGAATAGTTACCACTACACCATCAGGGCCGATTAAGTGACGAAGGGACATTCCACACAAAAATGGCAAAGTCGACAGACCTAACTGTCGAACGTTGGGTACCCAGAATCTCGTTAATTCGCCGAAAATGAGTGTGATTCACCTAAAGTGAACGATTTCTGCGCAATGTCATCGCGGAAACTTCACTGATCATTCTTCTTAACCAAAAACGATGTAACTGGACATACGTAGCTGGATATGATACAGTGGTGTGGTTTTTCCCACAAATGCAAGAAGACTGAGACAATGTCCTGTGCCAGTAGAATGGGGCCCCACCCATTAACATAACTACGTTCCTGATTTTCTGAATGAGCTACTTTCAACGCTGGATGGACGAGCATGGAATAATGAAACTTTTACGAAAACAGGCCTCCCTGATACCCGAATTAATCCATATGCCTTCTTCCTATGGGGATATATAAAAATTGTATATGCCACCCTTATCATTTAATCCAAGAACTCAAGCGTAGGGTTGGAGAAGTTGCCACCACTGTAACTGAGGATATGCTCCAAATAGTATGGCAAGAGTTATCATTACCGTGTAGACATATGCCAAGTTACACGATTTTCCTATCGAGGCATGGTGAAATCAAACATTAAGAACAAAACCATGATTTCCTCTTCATATGACATACGCACGAAAGCTGTACTAATTGCAGACTTTGTGTAATAAATTACACAATACATTACATAAATTACACAATGAGTTACGAAAATAAAAGAATTACTTTGAGAAAAGAGGATATTCTTGTTACATTTGCACAAGATTAAAAGACACTGAAAACTAATCTACCATTATTCAATAACTATAAAAAAAAATACCGTCCAAAACCATGATAACCTAGTCCAATAAAGAAAGATTCCCACATAATTACACCTTCAAATGTGTAGTTAAATGGAAAAACTAAGCACATTAAGAGTTTACTTTTATCTTTATCGCAAGTTGTTAAAACTGGTAAATGTATTAATGCAAATAAGTATTTTACTCGTTTGTATAGATTACGAGCGACCCTGACCGTGGGAAAAATCGTGGTGAATTTTCTTTGCACTCATCCTGTACTGGTTTGAAGGACAGCCAGTTTATTCAACGCAAACTTGTCCGCGTACAGGCCAGCAATGCAGCAATAAGAATAAGCCATCAGCACAGGTGTATCTCATGCAGCTCTCAAGCACAGAGCTATGTATTCAGCAACTCTAAATGTTTTCTGCAGAAAAGTTCTTTGTCTAGATACTTGAGGTTTTGAAAGAGCCAGGCCACCAAAACCTACATGAAAATTCAGCAACTACAGAATAATTTTCAGCATCTAAATGAAAAATTTACTATGGAGTGCTAGCGGTGTAACAAAACTTACACTGTTTCAAATGCAATAATGAAAATTGACAAAGTGTATGAAAATTCGGCTTGCATCTGACATGATGGGGCGTAAAAATCCTAAGTATGGCTTCCTTTGGGACGAAATAAAGCAGTGGGTCCCGTGTCGTGGATTTACGGCACGTAAATGAAGAGGCATCTGAGCAAAACTTGCCGACCGTTTCAAACCCTGATTGAATGGACGCTGATGACCTGATATGTTAAAAGAGCGTCTGCAAATAAGCCAAATAACAATAACAAGCATGTGGCACTGCCCAAGTAAGCGTTATCATCCAGCATGCCATCCATATTGGCGAAACGCCAATGAATATCATTTGCCTTTTCGGCTGTTACAAATTGGGAATACTGTAGATCAAAGCTCAACCACGTGGCAAAAAATGTTCAAATTTTCTTTGCAGCACGCTTCTAGAGAAGAGGAGCACACGAAACATGCCACTTCTATTTTTATTTGTTGATGCCATCGAGTGAACTCGAATTCTAAACTTTCGGGCACTCTAACTTTATGGCTTTCCTCACGGTACTGAATGGGTACGTCTATCAAGGACAAATATACCTAATCTCAGCTACCCTGTGAAACGAGAATCAGCAATCAGCGCCGAGGTAACTTCCAATCTTGTATTTTATCGTTTATCTCTGGCAAGAATTAGACATGTGTCCTGTTCCTAGTATTACGTATTTTACAAGGGATAGAAAGAAAAGTGGCAAAAGTGTCGCGAGGACATTGTTCTTATCAACAAGTTTGACATTAGTAGTACACTATATGTAGACGAACGAATATGAATCTGGCGATGCTATAAATTGGGACTGCCATAAAAGTGAGCCGTGGGCATCAATTAAAATACAGTAGGCACATGCTAGGAATGTGAGGGGATGTCATGTGAGAAATGTAACTTTGCTAATTCGAACGGTGGTTCGTAGGATACTAGACTTTCGACAAGACGTGGTCTTGTCCTGATATTGATTTGATTCAACTAGTGCTGAGGTGGGTGGTTAATGGACAGTGAGGGAATTAGTCGCAAAACTCAACAAGTTACCTTGCATATTGCAGTAGAGTTCCTTCTCAAACTTCAGCAAAAGCGCGTAACTCCGGATGTCCAGTGTCTTCCAGAAGTTTGACAGTGGGTGATAAATGTGACGGGGGATTAATTGAAAGAATGTAAAAGCAACTGGATTAGACAATAAATGGTTTACTACTAATGAACAGGTTGTGATTACTTTCTTTCCATAACCAACAGATAAAAAGACAACTTTGTTTCAGTCCTTATTTGTGTCTATTAACGTTAATTTTTGTGCATTGTTCCCACATATATCATTTTAGCTCCAACATTTGCAACTTTAATTGCTTTAAATAAATCTCCTCGCACATTATAGCCAGCTACAGTTTACCATAAATGCTCATGTGTAATTTTATCATTTGCCTTTACATAATCTAAAAACAGAAAATAAATTCCCTCTTCTCTAAAAAAGACTATTACAAAATCTTCCTTTCCTAAACCAATTTTCTTCTTTTAAAATATTTCTGTCCTGGCTAGGAAATTTTACTTTAAAATTGTTTCTTATAACTATGTAACTAGAGGCGAATATTCAGTTGCCTCTATTGCTGGTTTTATAAAACCAATTTTCACTGTTATATGGGAATCTTTCCATTATTTTAGATTTGCTTAAAGAGTGGCAATAGTATTATTTTATCAAAATGTCCATCTTTCCACCAAAATTGTTGCTTTGCCTTCACACTTAAATAAATTATGTGCAGGCTGGGATGTCTGCAACTCAAATGGGAAGTGTTTTCTATTTAACTCAAGTTCCACACGTATTGTCTTAATTGTGAATGGAGTACTGAATCGCGATCTGCAGTTGGGCAGTGTCCTCAAACTGCGACATAAGCAGTGCAGGTATTGTTTGATGTGACCGAGACTTTTTTTTCCCCCCAGAATAAATGAAAGCACAATCATCCAAACACTAGGTGACTCATAGACACCCTGGTCTTCGCGCTGCATTCGTTATCTCAGCCTACGTGAGGATATGCCATATCTCCAATAGGCGAGGTTACCGCCATGCCCTGTGAGATCACTTTTCACCAGCTGAGTCAATAAAAGCACATTTTTGTGAATAAGTGTCGATTTTCTACCAATGATTATGTTTTCACACTTCAATCTATTAACAGAGTCTGATGAATTGCAAAATATTTGAGGAAAGAATTTGTGGGTAGTAAGCTTCAAGTTATTAGGATTATCATCATGGTTTGGAAAATTCTCTTAAATAAGGAGGAAGTGTAAATCTAGCAAATGATGCAAAGATACATTTTACACTGTATTTCAGAAATTTTTACAGCTATCAATATGGAAACTTTTGAGAGATATTAATAAACTTAGTAATGATGCTCAATGTTCAATTTTTAATATTCTAATGCACATAAAAAGTTTACTAAAACTTTTACACCAAAATAAAATCTTGTTGAAATACTGAATACACTGTGATATAGCAATGCATTTTTCTTATCAACTAATCGTGGAATTGGATTTTTTTTTAATTAAACTGCAGACACCATGCTATTTTCTGAACGAGAATAACATACCTAGGATGGTTGCTTGAAAGGAAATTAATTTTCAAAATTTAGAGAAAAAAATAACTTTTATTAGTATTGATTTTATCTACTAATAGTGTTGTTTAAATACATCTAGTTACCACACTTCCCATTTGCATACTTCACGTGTGTACAAATTTTCAAGACGGTCCAGCCAATCCTGAGAAAAATACACATTTATGTCAAAATGTTAGGTTATCGCGTATTATGACATATTTTTGTTTAAAAACATTAGAAAATTAAAATTTACAGATCATCTTTAGTGAAGTATTCTTAATATCTCATAAAAGTTTCATATTTAAAGCTTTATAAGTTTCTGAGATACAGTGCAAATTGTGTATGTATATACTATATTATTTCCTGGTTACCTTAATAATGCATGCCACGTCTTTCGTTACCAAAAGTCGGTCCTGGTGGTGTAGTGGTTACCATACTTGCCTCCTACACCCAAGATCGCGGGTCCGAAGCCAGGACCGATGGATTTTTTTCGGGGCGTAAAAATCCTAAGTATGGCTTCCTTCGGAAGGGAAGTAAAGACGTGGGTCCCGTGTCGTACATTTACGGCACGAAACAGAACCTCAAGTCTGAAAGAGAGGCCTCTGAGCAAAATTTGTCGGCCGTTTCACGCCCTTAGTTGACTGGGACTCTGATGACCTGAGATGTTAAAGAGCGTCCATAAATAAATCAAAAAAAAAAAAAAGTTACGAAAAGGTTTTGCTTCTTTTTCCTACAGAGATACAAAAGCAAAATTAAAGTCACAGATAACAAAGTAATCTTGAACTTGAGTCAGATTTCATAATATTCTTTTTTGAATGAGGTTTGGATCCACAAAATAACCGTTATTAGTACTCTTGAAAACCATAAGTGCCCTTTCTAGTGAGAATGTACCACCTATTTAAAAAGTGTAACTAAGATAACAATGTTTATCCTCGATACTGTTATTAATGTCAATTGTTTCAGAGAAATAGCATGGACTTAATCCTTTTGTTATGGCTTTCAGTAGTACTGAAAGAATATTTATTGTGAAGTAGTATTTATGCTAATGCGGAAATGGTCAAAATGAAGAACCGATTAGAAATCAAATCCCGTTCGTATCCTGTATTTGTACAATGCAACAAAAACTGTAAGCACAGTGTGAAAAGATCTCTCCAACGTCCTGAACACACACTCTTTTGAAACAAAATTCTTATATTAGCATTGTCTGTGGATGATCGTTTTCATTCACTTCTTCCCTGAAGGTGATATTCAAATGTTCCCTTACGCCTGAATTTGCTTTTAAATTGTTCGCTTAGATGGCGGGCCTCTATGAAACTATGCCCGGAAAAATTCACTTGCCGCCTTCAGGTTCAGTCCATGTTGATCAATTCCGCATTACCGTACATTGAATATCCTTACTCTATCACTGAGAACAGTAACAACTGAAGTTACAAATAATATTAATGATAAGCATGATGCTCTTCAATTAACGAATTAAATATTTAGTCAAATTTCGGTATATTATATTTACGGCCATAATGAACAACCAGTTTTGCATGTGTGAACACAACGCCCAGATGCACGTGAATGAAATTTTATTTCTTCTTTTTTTACTGGAATTATGCCTTAATCCATAGAACCCCCGTTTCCATGAATGAAACTAAAATATTCTGTTGGGCAGTAGTGTCCGCAACCAGCAATAATTTAGAGTGTACAAAGTAATCCATAAACTTGAAATGAACCTATAATAGAGTCATATCCGACAGGACATTACTCAATGGGAACGAAAGGTACATTTTACTCAATAAAGTGGTCAATTTCGACATCTCCTTTGCAAATTGTTCAGGATGCTGTTTGCTGTGAATTGCCACCAATGTACGGCGACTCCTATCAGCGTTTTCGCGAACACGCTGTAGTGTGCAATACTACATAATAAATAATTTGTTTTTCTTTCTTATTGTATAATGTAACTTATTGTTCATTTTGGCGAAACATTAGAGGGAAGCACATGTAATAGAATTATTCCAATGCACATTTTAATTTCTTTTTTCCTACGCTAGCATGTATCTACAGGCTGATGATGTTACTTTTCAAATCATATTTTCTTTACAGTAATGCATATTCGTTTGTTTCCATCCCTTAAGGACCAGCATTTTTGGTCGGCACATGAAGCTTATTTACAATTAATTTCCTCTAAATAGACATTTACTTCCAAATGTGTCTAACCCAGTGGTTCTCAAACTGCGCGGATTCTTAAGATTTCACTCAAAGTATACAATCCAAATGTGCATTCTGTGTTCTGATTCAACGTCTTTAGATAAATGAGTGCAGTTTAAATAGTTTTTAAGTCATTATGAAAGGCATCAATACTCTCATGGTACCCTTTGATAGCCTGCAAAACTTTATGGACTCAAACATGGGTGCCTTCAATCTTATTTTATTTTACTTTATCTAATAAATACACATAAAAACTTTTATCCGTTATTTTCCTGTAATTTACTGTCCTTGTCTATTTATTCAAGAATAACAGTGCTCTAATGCTCATTCCACGTTCTAGCACTACTGCAACAAAAACGTTGATGTAACAGCTACTTCATTGTTGATTTCTTTTATTTACGGACGCTCTCAGGTCATCAGCGTCCCATTCAATTCAGGGCGTGAAACAGCCGACAAATTTTGCTCAGAGGCCTCTCTTTCAGGCTTGAGGTTCTTTTCCGTGCCGTAAATGTTCGACACGGGACCCACGGCTTTGCTTCCCTTCCGAAGGAAGCCATACTTAGGAGTTTTAAGCCCCGAAAAAAATCCATCGATACTGGTCGGGTTTGAACCCGCGATCTTTGGATTTAGAAAGGAAGTATGGTTACCACTACACCACTAGGACTCTCAGCTACTTCGGGGGTTTCTTTCCAACATACTTTATGTACTGCGTGGTTCGTTTGTTTCTGCTTCGCTTTCAGCATTCGCGATCCGGGCAGTCTGCATTTTCCGTATCCATCTCAATACTGGATATTGAAAAATATTGCGATAATTGTTTATATCTACTTAATGTAGTAATTTTAGCTACGTTGCTCCAAGAGTTACCATATTTTTATTACACATACCGCAGTAAATTATAAATAAAAGGCTAAAGTTAAACATTTTTAATATTTTAAAATTGAGAATCTGCTATAAATGCTCAGCTTTCCAAAGATGGTGAATGGAATCATTATTTCATGCGATTTAAACAACTTTTACTCATAAGTTGCAACTCTGCTTCTGAAATAAAGCCTGTTTGTTTTTTCCTCTCTCGATTTGTTTTAAATAATTATTAAGTACATTCACAATTTTTAAATTTAAAAATACTATCCTAATTTAGGGCAATAAGTTTACCTTAGGGGCCTTATACGCTCTACTACTAACTGCAAAGATCACACTGTTTCATAACTCAAAGCCTAAACAAATGGACAGCACAACACTGAAGTCTCAATTCGGCTGTCATTAACGATGGGTGGAATTACTAATTAGGCCCCTCCACTCCCCCAATGAGAAAAATACGTGCAACCTTTCTTCTCAATGGGAATCGAAATCAGAACCTCGGAAAACTACTTACCTTTCACCTTTCCAACCCGACATGCAATTTGTAGCGGCGAATGGGCAGTTATCCTTAAGTGTTATTCTTTCCCCTACCGCTTGAAACGCTAACAGCTACATCATGGCGAGTTAATTGGAAACGAATCCGTCAACCATCCGCTCCACGAGAGACGACCTCAAATAACGATCACATACGTTAATTATAAGCATTTACTTATGGTAATAAGACAATTTAACAACTATCGGAGTAAAGGAAGCCTGCGTTTCTTTACGATTACAAAAACTAAACCGAAATTATATGTATATTGACCACTATGCAACAGAACTTTTACAACAGAACTGCCCCCAATTTAGAGGGCAAACTTCCATTAAGCCAGGCCTAATATATTTCTTCAACACATTACATGGATTCTGTCGTGTTATTTTAACATCAGAAAAACTCCAGTGGAACTGGCCCGTCTCAAAGATGGAACACGAGACCTTCGGAAAACAACTGTCGTTCATTAATGAAACGCGTTACCGCTAAAGCTGTACATGATCGCAAGCCAAGACGCGAACATTAAGGCAGTTTCAATCTTATCTATATCCCATACTTCGACTGGCGTATCCAAGTGCGAATAAGTCCCACGATATCGGATTTCATCAGCATCAGGTGCGGCAGCTGCGATATTCAACCCCGGTGAGTCATAACACTTCTTTTGTGTTTACCAGTGTTTTGTTCCATCGATACTTGCTGTTCACGTTTCAAGATATTTGTACTCCGGCCGGTAAAGTTATCCAGGCATTTTTACAGCTAGAGATTCTATACCTAACAAGTATTATAGCCTTCTACAAGTAAATAGCTCACAGAAGCCGAACTAATGCCACGCAAGGGATAAACAAAATGGAAGAATATCTAAATAATTCCTTCGATGAAACATATGAACGGCACAGAGGCCACAAAGTTCGTGTATGAAAATATATCTCGAAAATAGACCAAAGTACATATCTAAACCACGAAATGAATAATTTACTTACTGCTATTTAAAAACACTACACTTTTCCAATTTGTATCGCTAGCTTCAAGCAATTTTAAATGTCAATATTGTCTAGAACCAACTAATGCGTTACTTGAAACTTACCTTCAACCCTACACGAGTTTCCTCCGGAAGAAGAAGAAGAAGAAGAAGAAGAAGAAGAAGAAGAAGAAGAAGAAGAAGAAGGGGGGGGGGAAAGGATCTACATAAAATGTCATATGCATTATTTTCAAATAAAACATGTGCATGGCTTTAACTTTTCTACATATCACGTACATCTGCACTTCTAAATAAACATATCTTACGCACACACTAAACTACCCTACAATATTATCTGGTGAAAATTTTATACAACAGATATTAACTAATAACGAAAAAAGTATATAGTACTAAAACTTTGTATTTAGTGTGTGTGTATGTATATGTGTATATATATATACATACATATAAGCTCTTTCCGTGAATTCTAAAACAAGAATATACTTAAGGAGGTATTCGAGAAATTAGCTTATAAATTTAAAAAGAATTAAGTCCATTCCTGGTTAGAAAAATCTCCATGGCCCAGTACAACACAGCAACGTTTTAAACACCTTGATACTTGGTGTTGATTCGAAGATAAATGCAAAAGCGCACTAATTCACAAAGCAATCAGCTCACGAATATCCCCAAATTCAACATTTTTATTTAGTTTTAACTGCATCTTGATTACATATCAGAATCACTGCTGTAAAACTGACAATCTTAAGTATGTTTGATTTTGCACAACACATAAAGTGATACATGCTGACCAGCAAGGTTATTCACGGATGTGGAAAATTATGACCAGAGCCCGGAACTTAGGCGAAATACCTTCTCTATGTGGTTATATTTAAGACTCAAGACACAAATGAACATATTTCCGCACATATGGGATCGCCAGAGCTAGTTTTTTATTTTGCCCAGTTTGGTTTCTGTTGCCTATTTTAAGGTTTAAAACTTTTTTGAGTCGTTATGGATTTCTCTCCGATTAGTTTTAAAAAGCACGCCAAAGAAGTTCAATATATCGAAGTGTAAAAAAAGATCAAAATTAAATGGCATGTTCACCTAACAAAAAGATATATTGAAAATCTTGTTATACATGCATTTCTTTTCAAGCAGTCAAATTTTTTCTGCTCAACCCATTCACTTAGCTCTTTTAATTGCACAACTTTCATTGATGAAATGAAACATGGTTACGTCGGCCATTACCACAAAATAGCGAGCATGAGGAAAGTACTGTAGTTCTTAATAGCCTGGCGAATTACCTTATATCGACCCGCGCGAGACAATTCTAATGTTTCTGTTCGGAGTAACTTCTCGGCTGCATAAACGGAACAAACAATTGCAAGCGAGAAGGCTGAGAGTGATACAGCTGAGCAATAAACCGTCCCTAAAATGTGTTCAATTCGTAAGTAAGAGATACGAACCTGATTCCTCTGTAAATGCATTAAAAATGTGAACTTGACCAGAAATTACCGAGCATTTTTTGCTCATTCGCCAGGACTATTCAAAACTATCCTACGCTGTCTTGATCAACATTTCCATGATGTCCTGAAAGGCAATGTTCTGTTGTTCCAAAATAGCAGTGATTGGAGCATATTAAAACTATTTCAGAAGGACTCATACCAGTTCTCTCTGACAAGCAGCCGACTATGACAGTTCATACCTTGAAAAAACATCTTGTTGTGCTTGTAACCAAGAAAAGTAAGTTTATGTACTTTAATTGTGTGATACAGAAATTATTAAATATCATAAATATCTATTTTCATTAATAGAGTGAAATTACTCTGTTTTCACTTTTAACAAATGCCTATTTCAATTATATTACTGCCCATTTTTTGCCTGCTTATTTTAACTAAAATGCCTGAACTTCCAGGCTCTGCTTATGCGCTTTTTATTTTGTTTATTTTAAACAGAGGAGTTGCACTTTCAAATGCTCTTTTAGTACCATTTGCTTGGAGTTTCGTCTCCATTTTAACAACGTAAAATCTTTACCAAAAACCCAGTTTTATATATTTTAAACATTAATGTAATGCAAATATACCCTAGCAAAATTGATTACACGTTACACTGTTATCTTGTTGCAAAGTAAAACTTTAATAGTCATTTTGTATGCAAATAAGTGTCTAGTTCTTGTGCATTCTGTTGAGTCCAACCGGTTGTAGGCCGTGCCCATGCAATTCCTCACAAAAACTGTTATCTTTCAACATTTCTCAGCAGCTACTTCAAGTCATGTGCGCGAGATCTTATTACGTCAGTAACACCGGAATGCTTCCAGCCGTTTAAACTATTTCCACTAAAATAAAATATTAATGAGGTCAATGTGCACCTGTTGCCAAAAACAAGGTAGTTTCTAAACGATAACGCTAAATTCATCAACAAAACGAAAAGGTTTACTGTCTGTATGCTGAAGGGAAGTTCCTATCAGCTCGTTAACAATAGAAACTTTGTCTGCGGTTGTTATCGCTTCTTAAATCTTGCGTTTCCTTTTGTGTTTTTCCTACAGCCTATGCGATTAGCCAGCTTGTGAATGTTTAATGAGGAAAAACAACTAGTTTTCAAGAAAACCGTAAGTTCAGTTTTTAATAAAACATAATACCATCTTTTCCATTAGAAGGGAGATGTCCACAATATTTTGGCGTATGAATTCGTTATCAGCAAAGAAATAACTCCTAGAAGATACCAGAGTTCAACGGCTTTTAAGAAGGTTGCATTCCGCTGATAGAAACACATTATATGCACTAATGAAAAACGCCACATTCTTTTAATTAACGCTCCTTCGCTATACAATATTTACAGGGGCATTCTTCGATCATGGGGAAGCTTGGTGCGGAATTTATAGTTGACACCTTCCACGCGAGAAGCAATACATTGTGCTCAGATACACAGCATCAAGTTTATCCTAACCCTACCCCCTCCCCAGTTGAACACATTTTAATTTTTTAAACCGTTATTAATTACCGTAAAGAGTCAGGGCCTTTAAAGTCGGATGTAGACCCTTTATGTCACATTTAGCTGCCATTTCTAACTTAAGCATTAACATGTGGTGCCGTTGTTTTCTCAGCGTGATCTACACCCCTGATGTCACTAGGTTAGTGAAACAAAAACGGAGTATAGAAAGTAGCGTACTGGTGGAAAAGTGGGAATTCGAGTGTAATCTGCGAAGATAATCGAATAACGCTATACTCCGAAAGCAGGGTCAGTCGAGACTATGTCCGATCTGGTCTTACTGATATCAGAAAATTGCATACTGCAGTTGGATAATCGGAACAGAACTGTGCAATGCACATGCATAACGAAATCAATATCGTAGCGGTTAGCTGTTAGTGATGTAACACAAGAATAAATTAAGTGAACTTTTCCTTTCTCAGTTGCTCCAATACTATATACTGATGATCAGAGGCCGGAAATTCAGGCATTTATTTTGGTTAAAATACTGGAAACAGGCAGTAATGTAATTAAAATAGACTTTTGTTAAAAGTGAAATCAAAGAGTAATAATATTCATTATAAATGAAAATAGGTATTTAAGATAATTTCTGTATCACATAAATTAAGTACATAAACTTACTTTTCTTGGATACAGGCACAGAACGTTTTTTTCACGGTAATAACTGTCATAGTGGACCGCTTGTCAGAGAGTTTTCAACATGGAAAAAAGAACGTTCCCACTGAAGCGATTGGAGCATATTTTAAAACAAAATATTTCGGAAGGACTCATAGCAGTTACAAAGAATATTCATCTTTCAGGACAACATGGAAATGTTCAGGACAAAGTAAAGTAGTTTTAAATAGTTCTGACGAATAAGCAAAATATGCTCGGTAATTTTTTGTCGCGCTCATTTTCTGTTTCTACGTTTATAGGGGAACCAGGTTCGTACCTGTACTTCCGTACTGAACACATTGCAGGTACGGTTTATTGCACAGCTGTACCGCTCTCATCTTTCTCGTTTGGAATTGTATGTTACGTTTATGTAAATGAGAAGTTACCCCCATTACAAATTTCCTAAAATTGACTCGCGCAGATCGACACAAGACAATTGGCCATAACTATTCAAAACTACAGTACTTCCCTCATCCTATTTTCTGGAATTCGAATGCCCGAGGTAATCGTATTCCTAATGGACGTTCTGCTATTTAAACGGCTTAAGTGAATGGGGTTTAGGAGAAATTCTGATTGCTTAAAATACGTTAATGTATAACAAGAATCTTAATAGATTTTTGTGAGGTGAAAATGTTATTTACTTTTTGTCTGTTTTTCACTTTGATGTATTGAAATTCTTTGTTTTTTTTAAATGCAGATTTTTTTAATAATCGCAGAAAAAAGGCATAACAATCCAAAACAGGCAAACAAATAAAAAAAAGTTTTAAAACTTAAAATAGGCAAAAGGCAACATAAAAACTGTTTCTACCGAAAATGTACGGAAACGTGTTTTTTTTTTCTTCCTTTTTTCTATCTGACTCTTATCAAATATATCCATTCAGATAGAATAGACATTTTGCCTAACTTTCAGGCTCTGCAGATAATCAAACTTGGTCCGTATTGGGCAAGTTTGAGACCTTTGACTTGAAGGAAGTTACAGTTTAGATTTTAATAACCTCTGTTTTTATTGAGAAAGGTACAATTATTTCGTAATAAACTTCAACACCAATCGTTAGTTTTGTGATAGTAATTTACGCACTTGTTGCTCTCTGTACAATGCAAAGAGGCGCCTTATTTAAGGATTTTGAAGGCGAAAGAAAGGATTGAAAAACACAAAATGTCTGGGAATTTCCAATTCCCGAAACATTTCATCAGCAGTTTCTAGAATAAATCTAAACTTTACACTGTCCAGCTCCTATACAAAGATACACGTTATCTAAACTTAATAAGAAATCTCGAAGCTGGACCGCACTACTGCATTACTTATCTGCTGCTACCAAACTTAAAAAAGTTCCACATCCCTTTAAGACATAGCACATTTACGACAGGCTTTCGAAAATAAGCCGAATCAATAGTTTCGGCTCAGAAAGTACACATTGCGCGAAGAGTCCTCAAATTTTATTTCAGAATCCCGTAGATCGCTATATAAACGTACTCGGCAAGTGTGTTATGAACCTGCTATTGAAACACCCATAAAAAGAAAATTTAGGTGAATCCGCGATACGGAGGAAAATTGAAAAGTTTATACGTCGCCGTAACTCTAAAATCATGAACACGGGAATGAAAGAAGACATGCTTTCAGGAGCGTTGATTGCATCCATTAAACTTTATGAGAAATCTGCTTCTGCACTCTAGTTGGAAACAGACGACAGTCGCACATTTTTTTTTTTTTTTTTCCCTCCCTCTTCAGAAGGTAAGTACATATAACCAGCATGCTAAAACCGGAAGAACCGGCTGGGGTCTTTACTCGAGGTGGAAATACAACAATACTGCGTTAAGCTTCACCATCGGAAATGGAGAGCGACTCTGCAGAGATTACCAGAGGGCCGGAACACGAGCTGCCAGTCTTCCAGCGTCTCTTTTACGAAAAGACGATCTCTTTCCGTTTTCTATTCCTGTTCGGAACTAGTGTAACGAAAAGCGGCTCTCAAAAGCTTCAGCAAAGTATATCACATTATATTCAAACAATATTAATGATGTACAACAACAAATAGGTACTTTTAAAGGAATAAAGCGGCAGGTATACATGGAATTTTACAAAAAATTTAGTCAAACAGATGAGAATAACGATAGAATTCTTGAATAAATTAAAAATAGCAAAGTGATACCTGAAAATGGAAAATGTGTATGACGTGGTTACATTGTAGTGAAAAATATATAGAGATAATGGCAGAGAGATTACAGGAGTGGGCAATAAAAGAAAACAAAATTAGTTTCAGGCAGGATTTAGAAAGGGGAGAAGACCAGCGAATAACATAATGGTAATAAAGACGATAGTAAGCAAATACCTGTTACAAACGACGAAGGGTGTATACGTTCTTTGCTGAATTGGGGGGGGGGGGAACATATCAATACCGATGCATTTGAATGGACGTTTAGGAAAAAGAGTGTAAGTAAAGAGTTCGTTATAGGGATCAATAAAATGTACTAAGGCGTGAGGTTTTGTATTAGATGTGATAGACATTTTACAAAGAATTGCGAAAAGTAACTCATAGATAGGAAACAAGGAGATACCAGGATTACTTTATGTGGATGATTTAATGGTAGATGAAATAGAATTAAAGAAAGCAATTAATGAAATCAGTTAAAGATTTTTAACTATATAGCAGTGGGATTGTGTAGTAATGGAGAGTGGGGGGGGGGTCACATGGTAAAAAGTGATTGTCAAAGGAAAATTAGCTATGAAAGGTGAGAGAGTATGTTTATATAAGACACTAGAAAGGTCTGTAAATTGGTTGGCGAGGTTGCATGAAGCACTGGTAGAATCAAAGTGTTACATGGAATGGAAATTAGGCGATTATGAGAGATTGTGAACAAAATTTATATACATACAATGTTTTGTAAAGAACAGCTTAGGTAGAAAAGGAATGGTGTTGAAAAATAGGAATCTGAAACTAGAGGATGATAATTAAATCTTGTAAGAATTATCAAGGCACAATTATTTTGCATAACAACCGGTGGCAGACACTGAAAGAAACATTGGAAGAGATCAGTATGGGCAATATATGGCAGAAGGGACAAATTCAATAGGTAAAGAAAAAGATAAAAGATATTGAGAGGCAAGAGGTTTGGTCAAATTTTGAGATGGTATAAAATATTAGAGAAAGATAGGGATAGGGAGAAATATGACAGCTGTGATAAGCAAGAGAGGGAGGGAGGGAGCGAGGGAGCGAGAGAGATGTGCATGGATGCGATAAGAAACAGCAACATGAAAAGATGTGTTGTGTGTGGTATGCTTCATTGTTTTATGCAGTGCAAGGTAATAATGGAGAGAGGGAATAAAATGGAAAACAATATTTTAGCAATAAAATGTTGACAGATGGAAAGTGGGTAAGAGGTAGGAGAGACGTGAATATTTAGGAAGAGTAAGGGGCAAGTGAACTAAGAAACTGGAGAGAAAAAGTAGAAAAGTAGGTGAAACTCATACCGCAAAATGTTAGGGCCTTGAGAAAAGTTGGGTTAGCCTCAACTGTTAGAAATGCATGAATCATTTGTACAATTTTTGAAATGAGAGATTAAATAAATATTCTATTTCATATTCACACAATTTTGCAGCCAAATTGGCTTTATATAAGTGGAGGTTTGCTGTTTGCATAGGGTGAACTGGATGATGGGATGTCGAAATTAATGTAAAATCTAATTTATGCTAAATATATCAGGAAAACGACTTATAAAATAATGCCATGTTGAAAATTACGGCATTACGACCATTTATAATATGCATGATAATAAGTTTAACTACAGATAATATAAAAAACAGGTTTCTCCTTAAATCTGTTATATATAAGCTTTGGTCCCTTTTCTGTGCTGATACACAACTCACTCTTGACATTTCACTGATTATTCACTGCCCCGTTCTCCATAAACTTAGTCGTTCCGCTTCACATAGAAATAAGATGAAAAAGTTATAAATGAACAGCAGTTCGGCGTAAACTAAAATACGATTAAGAAATTTTAACAACGAAATTATAAAAGTTGCCTATAGCAAAAGGCGTTTATTGCTAAATAAAATAAATGCGCAATTCCATATTAATACACTACAACCAAATAGCGAGATGCTACATACTTTAAAAAGATATCGTCTGCATCCCGGTCCTTCTGTTGTGCTTATGTTCTAAAATACAAGGCAGACCTAATCAAAAGGACTGACACAAGGCCAGCTCAAACTATAATGAAAGTTACATTAATGATCCTTTTCAATTTTCCCCGACAGTGATTTGAGAAATCACCACTAAGCATGCGTAAAGGCAACTGTATTACTGATATTCGATATTTAGGTCACAGGCAACCTACTAGCTCAAATATATAAAAATTAACACATACGGAACAACACTAATTTGCCAAGCTTAACCCTGCAACCTTGCGTCGCCCCTGCTCATTATTACAATATCTTTATAGAATACAGTGGGGTAATTTGAATTTAAGATTTCTAAAAATCACCTATAGAATATTTATTGCGTTAGTTTTTAATTTTTTTATACAGCGTTTTTAAGCTGCACCTGTAAGAAGCGTATATCTACATTTTTATTTTCATAAAATTTAGAAATATAATTGCCTTATCGAATTTCTCCCCCTATTTTAACATAACAAAACATAACTAGTGCAACAATTTAGATAGTTATTGGGCAATTCGAATAACGCTTTTAATTGCCCCCTTTTCTATACACAAAGCTTGCAGCTTTGGGGCTAACTCTTTTTATGGACGATGTTGCATACTGTTTATGTTATTAATGAAACAACAATTACAAACAAATAGCTCGTTCTGTTGTTTCTATTACTTTTATTAATGTATAGAAACATGCTGCGACATGCAGTTCTTGTGAGGGAAGTACAAATAGCGGTATAGACTGGCCAGATTTCGATCCCCGATTGGATTAGTTTTAGCACATTTTCTCAGTGTGCTTCCCGCAATGTTTTAAGTAAATACCTGGGAAATTTGGGCCACAAAGTCCACTGAACTAATTTGGCATAGTAATCATTAGATGAAGGTGCCCTTAAATTTAAAAGAAACTCCAAATCCTCTATTTTTCCAAAAGTTTACTCCTCTAAGCTCCTCCTACCAAAGTTACGTATTGAAGGATGCCGCCGTACATAATGACTATTAGGTTATATTGCACTTTTTATTTCCAGCCTATATATGGAACCTAAACGAATTACCTAAAATTCCTAAACAGTAATGCAAAATAACTTGCCAATCTTTCGACAGAAGAGATAATACATTTATAACTTATTTCAACGTTAGAATAATTGCTTTTCTGGCACCATAAAACTTCATATACTTATTTTACATTGTTGTATTACTTTTATTCAGGAATCAGATAAACACAAGGTTCAGCAATAAATTATAGTTCAAAAGCCTTCTGCAACGTATACAAGAGAACTAATCTCCCTTTATGAAACTTTTATTTAGTAAAATGTACTAATTAAAAGTGACCTTTGATACTACAAAACCTTAGCCCGTTTACATTATCATCAAAGAAATCTTTCCGCTTTGCAATTTTCCTTGTACTTTGGGTGAAGCGTATCCGTTTTTCCTCATTGGGAATAGCCCATAATGCCAATACAGACGTAATTTATAACTGTTTCATATTTGATTCTACAGCTTGTACAACTACACAGTAGCAGTTTGTTACTTGCGAAAATTTTACGCCGTAGAACCACGGCTTCAAAATAAGATTTTACTGTCTTTGAGAAAAACATACCAGATGAATAATGTCCTCTCAAAAACTCCGGTCAACCCAGAGCAAAAATCAATCCATGTACGTAAAAGTTTTGTTTTACCCTTCAGTAACATTAGGGAGAAAATGTGATGCAATGAAGAAAATAGTATAATTAGCACGAATGCAATTACGTCGAACGAAGGCTGTAACGCTTTGAGTCTATACTCGCGGGGTCCAGCGTTCAAATCTGACTTAGGTTTTCTTCGGTTCGTTTTCAGAAAGGGCAAAGACTGGGTTAGCATTTCTCTGTCACTGATTCACTTTCCATTTCAATATTCGTCCTCAGTTCGTCTCTCTGTCTATTTTGTGTTTGTGATGTTTTTGAGATCGTCCTGAAACTGGAAGGACTATCCATTCAGAAGTCCCAGATAAAACTGACTTGTCTAGTGTTGGAAAGTTGTGCTTGATGTAATTCAATATTAGACAGTTCAAAGTCCTTTTTTTTTTTTTTTTTTTTTGTTACATAGTAATTTTTAATGTTTTGTTAAAAACATTTCGCATATATGGACGTAGTCCAACTTAACAGAATTTATTACGTTTTCTTTCCGCATTTTTCGATCTTAATTAAGAAAGCATGATTTTTTTTAATCTACAGAAAACATTTGGCATTAGCATTTTAGTAATTATATATTTTACGGTTAGTTATTTTCAATAGTTTTAGTAAGATTCCGAAAATTAGTGAAATATGTTTGCTGAACTGACAAATTTTTTGGGGAAAACAGTAATTTTCTGTTTTATGAAGAATAGTGGCTAGATTTTCTGTCACTTCTCGAACGCTACCTCTTATTTGACGTTCTCCTTTCCTTACTTTTGTAAGAACAGCAAGTATTTTAACCAAAATTTCGTAGTATGACACAGTTGTACATTGTTTTTACATTTTTTTTTTAATTATCTTGGTTTATTCACGGTCACTGGCTTCCCTATACAATTAATTTTAATTTACGATTGCCAGAAAATTTTAATTGTGCAATCCTGAGCTTAAATAGGAAATTTAAATAGCTCCAAAATAATGTAAACCAATTTAACTTTTATCTTTAGAGAACTATTAGAAGATAGTAGATTGCCAAGCTAAACTTTAAAACTTTTATCGGTTACATTAGCTTTTAGGCACAGTTCTGGCACAGCACGTTTCTTGTATGGTTATTTTCGTCCGTTTTATTTATAACTCACAACAATATGCATAGAGAATAGCAATGAAAGATTTTAAATTACATTGCTCTTTATATACTGCCAGAGCCTAGGGATAACTACTCTCTTCTTAACATTTTCAGCCTAAAGGATGCAGTATTAAAAAGTTATATCTGAAAAAAGTAACTTATTCCGCTATTCCACATACTCCATTAATTACGAGTATTAGTAATGTAGAAATCTGACATTTTTATTTTTTTTTTATCCTATATTACTGAAATGAACTCGACTTCGTGCAATTCATATTCTTACAGAATGATAACATTTAAAAACCAACGTATAGGTACAATATAACCACATGAAGCAGCCAAGAAAATGCCATTCTTTAACTATTTGGAGGGGGGAGTTGTAGCGCACACAAGACATAGGCTGTTGAAAAAAAGTGATTTCATTAAAAATGGGGAAAAAAGCTGGGTGTTTTGGCTATCGTAGTTTTACATGAAGTAAACTATATTGAGGAAAGTAATGCAGGTTATTTGATTCAGTTACTTGACCAAGAGTTTCTTAAAAATTGAAAAAATATTTTCAGCACTATGATAAAGACTCTTTTTGATTTTTTTTTTTTTTTTTTGGGGGGGTGCAGTGTAAAAGCACATCAACAGCTACCGTTTCACAAACAGCAGCAAAAAAGTCAATTACATTTTGAGAGGGTTCAGGCTACACATTAGAAATATCCGTTTAACCTCACAGTCTAACACGATATTTTTTTTTCCTTTTTTTTTTAATCAACATTATAAAAAGGATTATGACCATAAAGCATTTTATAGTTTGCATCTATATATTAATAAGAGCAAGTCAAATTCTATTTCATGTGTATTTTAATATTGAGGCAAAGAAAAAATATTTTTCGTAAAAATTATATTCACTATTAGGGCTGAAACATCTGAAAGAGTAAAAACTTGATTTTTAGATCTACTGTGACGTTTATGCGTAATTAACGTTTTAAAATCTGGAGCGAAAGGATAGAACCAGCGATTAACGAAAAACTTATTCACAAAGGCGAATGCAAATAAGAATATCTATAAATGTATAGTAAAGAAAACCATGCAATAATCCTGGAATAAGTTCATAGGCAAGATGGAAGATTGGATGCATGCAAAAGCTGGATTTACATGAAAGATTTAAATATCTGAGCATGTGTGAGAAATATGCACAAATATTACATTTAATAAAAAAAAGTTTAACTGAATTCAACTTTACAAATAATGAAAATAGAACTCTAACATACGAAACTAAAACAGCGAACTAGTATTAACTTCGAGAAACATTACCTGATAATTAGGAAGGAGGGTTCTGCGATATGGAACTCAAAAAATACTGCTATCTTTAAGTCGAAAACTTTCAAGATAATACCTGATTCACTAAATACTGCAGTGAGAATT
The DNA here is from genome assembly GCA_030762175.1 of Metallyticus violacea. NCBI lineage: Eukaryota > Metazoa > Arthropoda > Insecta > Mantodea > Metallyticidae > Metallyticus > Metallyticus violacea. The sequence goes on from CM060844.1 coordinate 59,276,190, forward strand.
TCTCCAGAAATTGTGCAAACTTTAATTTTCTGCATCTGTAGATTTCCGTTGCTGAAACCTGCAGGAAAGCAAATTCTGCAATTCCCACCTTTAAGAAAAACAACTTTCCCCTACACAGAATCTTAAAAAAGATCTTGGTGCACTCCTTGACGATGCCTCACTTCGACTATTGCGATTTTCTGTTCACAGACTTCAACTCTAACCTAACACAAAAACTAAGCGTGTTCATAATATGTGCGTACGTTACATCTGCGATGTACGTCTGTTCGATCATATAACACCGTCGTTCGATATGCTATCTTGGTTCTTCCCGAAAGACCGAAGAAATATATTGTCCCATTGTCTCATACCATTCATCAAAATTATCCTTTTATTGTGTCTTTTCAAAATTTATCTTCCTCTCATTACCTCTGAAAACTCGGTACATAGTATTACCATTGCACCGAACATCACTGTGTTCATCTCTCACCGTGACCAGAGCCCGTCTCTGGAATGCATCGCCACGGAATGTCAACAGACCACGAGAATTTCACAAGTAGCTGTTTAATGTTATCAGAAATAATAGATTTCCCTAAATTCAGATTCACTATGTTACAACACTCATGCTTTACATAGGTTAATATGCATATGCTTAACTGTCAATGTTATTGCTTTTTCTATTATTATTATTATTATTATTATTATTCTCATTATGTTAATATTTTTCATTATTCATTACACATTCATCATCTTTTACATAAGTTTATGTATGTACAAGCATTTACTTCGTGATATTGTCACTGAAACTTAGTGTACTTATTTTTAGATTGATACAGCGGAATGAGCTAAGCTTTGCCAGAATAAATAGTAAAACTTAATACAATTTACATTCTAAAGGGAAAATATTTTGTTTGGTGCAATAAATTAAATGCGGAATTATTTTAACAAACAAGAAAACTTGACATTTTCCTGTATCTAATAAAAAAAGAACTGCTTAAATTACGATTTTAAAATGTCAACAAGCGAAAAATCAAACGCGAGATGATAACCCTTTTAAATTGTGAATTAATACAAATGTTTTCGTACAAGTTATAAGTATTATCAAAACTAAACAAAACAGTGGTGATACCGGCCTTACTCTATGTTTCCGAGACGTGGGGGGGGGGAATAATATCAAACACAAGATTCTGATTCGAGTACGAAGGACTATACAAGTATAAAAATCATACAAGGAGAATAAGCATTTACGCCGTCCGTACATGAATAAATTGTGTTTAAAGTCCCTTTTTACCACTGAGGCACCACAGGTGGTGGACACTGATGGCACATGAGATGAAATGATAAATTGGGAAAGGATTTATTTTTAAGAAAGGAATCGTTCTGGGCTGAAGTTTGGGGTACCTCCCCGGCATTTGTCATTTACGAGGACTGAGGAAAACCTGGAAAAAACCCAAGTCAGGGAGGACGGTCCTGGTGCGAATCGAACCCCAGACCTCCTGCTCACGAGTACCCGCTTTAACGACCTCGGCCACCCGTACGCCGCACATGATTAAATAACTGGTTATCACACAAATATGACACACTGGTGTTAGACATGTAAGTAAAATCTGCTGGAACAAGATATGTGCTCACACTGAACACGAAATAAAGAAAAACTACTTTGTGAAGGCAGATCTACGGGGGGATTAAGAAAAAGAGTTTAACTGGTAAATTTTCAAAAACCGTTTTAGCCCTGCAAGGTTTATATTATACACTCAACAGTAATAAAAAAATTAGCGATAACAAATTTTATTTAAGCTGCCATACTCGTGTCGAAGTAGAAATAAAAACCAATAATTATTTTGGGGAAATTTCATTATGTGTGATAATTACGAAAGGAGACAAAAACATTCAAACGTTTGAATTGGAAAGACTCAAAATTAGTATTCTATAGTTTTCTTAACTTTTGATACAACTAGCCTTCTTACCAAATGATATTCAGAATTGTTTAGTTTCGTTTTAGTAATTTATATTATTTTGTAGTAATGCTACCAAACAAATTTACAATTAACGGCGGAAGAATGGATGAATGGACGGAGAGCGGATGCACGAATCCTAAATTTTCTCCAATTTCTCGAACTTCCCGAATGCTTGATATAAGATGGGGAAAAAAGGAGAGAAGTGTTTTCTTTAAATGGAAGAAATTTTGAAATGTGAGTTTAATAAAAACAAATTGAAGAATACATTTTCAAATAATTTCTGATATTTATTAATAAAATATACATGAAATGAAGTAAATGTAGTTGGAATATACAAATGACGGAAAACCCGTACTGATTTGTTGTTTCTTAGAAATTTTTTGGAATTTCAGAATATGAATATCCCATTTCTGGACCATAACCTCCGCAATTTTTAACATTTTGCAAAAATAAAAAAAAAATAATTTATTCCATTACACCCTACATCTTATTTTTCAGTTCTTTCCGAGTATAGGTCTACTAAGAAATACCTTTTCTTTGAGGTAATCCGACCGCCTGCGGTGCCTCAATGGTAAAAACGGTTGCTAAACCCTATTTTAATAAAATGAGGTAACCCCAATAACCAGACAAGCGCAATTCATATTTGCTGACCTAGGAGACCAAATTTTCAGAAAACTGCTACTAATTACATTATTATCACATTTGTTACTTAATATGTTATTGCGGTATGAAAGGTAAACGCCTTCTTGTATAAAAACAAAGTTTTCAATATCACCATTCTGTAATTTTGGTATTACAAATCTTAAGAACATTCGAAAAAATCGCTGCTCGTTTGCCATTATTATTTCTTCATTCAAATAAGGCCCTATTATAAAATGTGATGTAAAACCAAACCAGATAGTAACCTTTAGATCATGTGAAACTTTGTGTTCGGGTTATTTTCCGCTCAAATCCTGCAACTGAGTGTTAGGACCCTTTTTGCCTCTCTTTCCACGAAAATTTTATCTTGATATTCAACGTTATTCTGAGTTTCTGCTGACACTTGCAAAGCAAATCTGCTTTATGTTGTTCTATGAATTCAAAATACATCTGAGGCTGTCTTCTCAAATTGGCAACACTTATGAATAACTCATCTCCAAAGGCTTTAAACTTTATTAGCATTATAAACACTTTATGCAGAATTTTCACTAAATGTCTGCACTCCTAGCCTTCGAATTATTCTCACTGCACTGGAATAGTAGCGATGAATAAATTATAGTCCCTAAGAAACACTTTTTAATAATCGACATAAAACTATGTAGTAAAATAACAGCGTTGGTAACAAATATCTTCTTAGATGATCTTAAACCACTGTTACTTACCCATTTCCCTTAAAAATCCTGTTTTTAGCTTAAGCTCATAGGCTTCCACCAAACTTTCTGTAACGCTTTAAAGTGTTCCAGACAAAAGAATAGAATTGGCAATCTCGCGTGGTAGACATTCAGCCTTGAGGGAGGCATCTCTCCGCCAGCCACAGTTTACACAGATGCATGATGTAGATTCCTGGGTGCTGGATGTAAAAGCAGTACAGTGTTCCCGAAAGAGGATTGCATTTGAAGGTAAGAACCAACAAATCAACGTGAAGTTAAAACAAGGCTCTAGCAAGGGTTACACCTAAATATACTACACAGATGCAGTGTTCGGGGTCAATATGACCCGACGTGCTGTAATCAGTACAAACGTGCAGAACCATATTCAAAGTATACAAATTATTACAACCATATTCAAAGTATACAAATTATTACAACCATATTCAAAGTATACAAATTATTAACACGTATATTTATTTAAAAACCTGTTGTATTATTGCTCTTTTTTTTTTTTTATTACAGACAGCTTAATTTTTACCACGTGTAAGATTTAATTGCCTCAGTTTTTACATTACAATTCTGCTCATGTTACAAGAGAACATATAAACAAACTACTAAACTTAACCAAATCATCGCTTCTCAATGTTTGCACTTTGGACACAAGTGTGTGATATCAGTTTTACAAATATGTATTTTACAGTTTCCACACAAGATATTCGTTTTGTTTTCATTGCTTGATGGACAGAATTTACAGCGTGTAGGCTTTACAGATTTTTCCCGTTTGTAGACTCTGAAACTGTTACTATGATTTCAGGATGTTGCATATTCTTAAAATTTCTTCAGGTGCGTTCCTTTATCGAGGATTTTTCAAGTTCTATGATTATTCTCATTATCAAGTTTTTTGCGTTCCTGTTTGCGTCAATAAAAGTCCACAATACATATAAGCAACGTAAGCAGATACATCAAGTTATAGAAAATAGATCACTAGCCATTGATTTGTTTTTGTTTTACAGGCATAAGTGTTTGTTACTTGATAATGTACACCTGCAGCTCGGTTAGTTGCATTATAATCTAAAAATAATTTATGATTTTTCATCCTTCTTTTCGCCTATTTTCGCATCATGATGCAGTGCACTCATAAGGAAATGTTTATTTCTCTTTGGAATATAACTGAGCATAGTGGTATAATTTTTAAAGTAAAATAAACTGTGTATGCCATTTGCTGTGGATGCTCTGACTTGTTATTCCTTATGGTTTCCAACAGCGTATTTTTTTTTTTTTTTCAGTAGCTGTCCCAAATTATAACATTAAAAAATTATCACAAGTTACATTCCTACCTTATAGTTCACTTGTAAAATCAAAAACTGCTTTTCCTGAACAAACTTGTACTTTCAGCACATAAGTTCCTCTGTCACAAAGTGGCCATACTTTTATCCCATATTTTGCTGGTTTACTTGGGATATATTGCTTGCAGGGATATCCACCTCGAAATCCTACTAGTCACCTATTTTTCCACGTTTGTATAATTTAGTAAGCACTTTCACCCATTTCTCCCAAAGGTTAGGATAACAGCTAGCTTATCAATACGGGCATCTCTCTCAAGTAGATTTTTTATCACACAGCAGGACGATATCTTAGTAACACTCTCAAGTGATAGTATTGCCCGAAATATATTTCCATAAGCTTCGGGTTGAACTCCATGAAATCGATAAACACCGGCAATACACAACGAGTCCTAAATATGCTTGAAACTCAATATTAATACTTATCCACTGTTGGCCATAAACTTGCTTTCCTTACGAATTTGTCATTTAACTCATTCATTTCCATGCATGGCATCATAAACCAACTATTTATGTCAGTTACTTTGTTGACTGGATATCTTGAACGCTTCGTGTATTCTATGCAGAAAGACATCATTGTAGAGTTGGATATAACCGCCAATTTACATTTTAATATTTTCAAAGACCTATCTGCTTATTACGAGAGGGTGTTGAGTGTGCAATTCAGAAGCGGGTATTCAAATGATCTTCACCGTCGGATGAAATCTCAGCTTCACGTCTGCGCTCGAACTGTGCAACAATAATCACATTCAAGTAGAATAAAATAATTTAGGACACAGGCTCAATGTTGCAATAATATGCAACTGATTAATCAATGTATTACAATATAAAATAAAAAATATAGGAATACATGGCAACAATTGCACATTAATATTAATATCGCATGTAAAAATAATCAAGATTTTGACCCAAATGTTATTGATACTTAAACATGTAAATAATGATATAGTTTTTAAAATAAATAGATTTTTCAAGAAAAACAAAGTCATAAGTTTATCGTTATTTTATTTGAGAGACAATCAGAACCAAATGTTTATTATGGGTCATATAACAGAAGAGGAAGATTAATTACACAACCGTATAATATATAAAATCTGGAGATAAAGAGATTCATAGAGCGTATACGCAAGTTTTGAACTTGTTTTACATCGTCCTTTATGTCTAATTTCACATTTTATTACAGTTGCGTTCTGTTATTTTACTGGTTTGTACTTAGAAGTAGCAACAATGAAGTATCTGGCATAAAATAAGTATCTTCATAAGGTCTCGGACGCTTCGTTGTTGGGCTGCAGCCTTCTACTACAAAGCTACAGATGTGCTTATGGATGCTGAAAAGCACAATAGTTCAGCTTAAACAAATAAGTTGTCCAATACATACGTAATAATAATTTATAGATGCTCAAGTGCAGTAATCGTTCACCTTTCCACTTCAAAAGGTGCGTGTCCTGTTGCTGTATCCTGCCGATGACTTCGTCTACGTCAATGAATTTGGTTTATAAATTTAGCTATGACGACTTTGATCCATATAGGTGCCTAGAGCTACCCGAGATAACTCGTTCCCATTCCATTTTCTCGTTGTACTTCTCTGCTTTGAGTTCAAACTTTTTAAAACAAAATATTCAACATATTATTGCCGAAGCTATTGTTTACTTTTGCACATGTCAGCCGGGTTGGATAACTTTCTGGCTTGACATACAAATTTTCGCAAATTTTACAATATGGGGACGTTAGCTTGATATCAAGTGGTTCTTTAAGTAAAGATAAAGATAGCCTATTGTGTCCCTTATGGGCAAACGCATCCTAACAAGTAGGGAAAGCTCGCTTTTTTCCAACGTGGTGAGCTATTTCACGCTAGTCGTTCGTATGCTGTTTAAGACACTCTGACTGGTTCTTTGGTTACACCATTTCTTACTGCACTAGTTGCTTCTCGAGAGTTTTCCATTTTTCTCTTCCTCTTGCTACTCTTGAATTAGACTTGCATGTTCCTTGAAGAGGTCTGTCCATCTTTCGGGTCTGCCTTGTATCCTTTTTCCTCTCCCGGAGTCCTATATGGAGATCTCGTAGGTCCACTTATTGTCCTGCATTCTTTGCGACGTGACCGCTCCATTGTCATTTGCTCTGGTAGCTATTTGCTCTGGTAGGTATTTTATCCTTCAAAGTTATTTCCAGGATCTTGCGTTGCATTTTTCTTGGGTATTTGAATTTTGTTTCGTGTTTTTCTGTTAGTGACCATGGTACCCATATAGTAATACATACACAGGTTTCGAGCGTCTGGAATCTGATTTTGGTCTAACAATATAAACTTGAGGGCACAAATGCTCTCCAGGTTAATGAAATCCCTCTTTGTACTTCCTTTTCCATTATGGAAGGAAATCTGTTGTCTTAAGTACGTTTATTCGCTCACATATATGAGGACTGTTCCATCTATTTTAATTGGGGTCTCAGGTCTGTATGAAAATAACTGCAAATTCAGTTTGTTTAGTGACAGCACTGCATTTTTGCTATGCTCGCCTAATTTTCCAGGATAGCTTGTAGTGCTTTCGGTGTTTTAACGAATAAGACAAAGTCGTCGGCAAATCTTAAATTTGTTAGTAGCTCGCTCAAATGTGAAAAACCAAGTATATCTTTGTAATACACATCTTCGACGAGGAAGGTTTTTTTCTGCTATATCATTTCATATTCCAGGGATAAGGAGTATACCTTGGAAGAAGCACTGAAAGTCATCCTCGAATTGTCTGCCCGTACTAATGATGACAGAAAAAAAATGTTTCTATGAAATCCATGTTCTAGAAAATTTAAGAGTTTTGCAACCTAATAGAAGCGTTGTAATTCAATGACAAAGCGAATGAAGTTCTTCTATGAACTTTCCAAAAGAGTTCAGCAATAGAGCAGACCTCACGAAGCAGGGAAATTCTGTTTACTAAGGCGGGTGCGTTTTCTTGCTTTATGACAACGTTTCAGTGCAAAGTAAAGAACTATGGCATTCAGGAAATCGAATACTTACTCTGTAGCCAAGCTCTAGCACGCCTTTCCTCTAAAGTGAAGAAAGGTATGCAGGGAAAGAAATCACAATGCGATGAGATTATTTGTGTACATACCTCTTGAGCATTGTTCAAAAAGCACTCGGCTGTAAATTTGTAGATGCACAAACATTTTGTAACTTTACTTCATACCCGATGTTCGGCACATCTTCAATAGATCTTCATGGATTATATCCAATGCATTGCACGAACTGCAAACTTCATTGCTGCCTGCACAAATGCCCTTGCCTCTTCTATCATGTGGATTTGTTTGTTTTGTAAAATTGCGTTGGGACCAATTGTTCTCATATGCATTTATCTGTATATTAAATGTCACCCGATTTCTTTTCCATTTCTTGCTTTCCTTGATCTTGTTAGAATGTATTTCATTTTCCGTCCAAGTGTTTGACCTTATAAGAAAATATAATTATATAATTTTAGAATATTCCTGCAACTTACGATTTCTTACACGGTTTTCATATGATCCATTGAAATTTTGTAGGTAGTATTGCGAATTCGTTTACAACTCGCTACAACGGTAGAAAAGACCCTGGGTAACTATAAAATGTATAACATTGCATTTAATTTACAGTAAAACAGTACTGCTATGTTCTTGGAGACCGCGGTATGGTTTTTTTTTTTTTTTTTTTTTTTTTGGGCTATAGGGGCAAATTTAAACAATACTTACTTTTGTTTATTCTCTCAGTACCGAATATTCAAAAGACAGCAATACAAGTGTTAATTTAATGAAGATTTTCTAGTCAATAGGATTGGTATCTGGAGACCCTTTCTGAATTTTCGCCTTCTGTCAAAAGAAAAAAGTATGATTCTTTACATGAATAGGAAAATTCGTGCAACAAACGATTGCTACATATAAGAGAATGGTGGATTGGCATGTTTCACATCTTCATAATTTTTTCTTCATTTTCATCAACATTTTTGAAAGTCTGGGTCCGACTGCCAAGGTTTTCTGTAGCATCTGCAAAATATAAGCAACAACATACTGCCGCGACCCCAGGCCTAACAACAAAATCCTACTCAGGCTTGGGGATAGGGGGTCGCGTATTTCACCGCAAACGTTCTTCCTGGAATTATAGACATTGAAAACAAAGGAAGGAATGTCAAGGGATCTTTATACAAATAACACTACAAACACTGTTTTGTATTCTGTTAATCTGGAGATGTTTCACATGGTCAGAAATTATTTTACTTACAAACTTTTACAAATCTTTGTGGCGAATAAAATCGCGGGGTTGAGTCAGAGGAGCCCTCACTACATCGTGACTTCTTATCGACTGACTTGCAAAAACTAACGCAATCGTTACCAATACCAATCGCTATCTTGCCCGTCTAATCTTACTATTAAGGAACTTGGTTAGCCTTTTAAACTGTTCCACCTATTGCTACTTGTCAACGCCGAATTATTGATACAATTTTTATAATCACCATAATATTACTTCTTTGGTTTTAAACGCTTGAACTTCTCTCCATTTCCTGCGCAAGCTATTATGGATATGGCTCTATGTAGTGCCAGAGCTAGGGATAATAGAGACAAAGGAAAGCAACACATCAGTGACCTGTCAAAATTCTCTGCACTCGACGTACTTCCAGTTACCATTCCAAATATCCCAGCATTCTACATGCAATCGGAAACAGTGTTTTATGTTAGCTGGTGTACTCCTGCATTCCGATTGGTTACAATACACTTCACTCCACACCATAAAGCCAAACTGCAGTCCAAGGCCCAAAGGAAATTGTAAATACATCTTTGCGACAGCTATTGCTAACTTTTTTTAACAGCAAGGGTTTGCGTTCTGCAAAATGAAATCTGTTCAATTTTGTGCTCATTGTAGAGTCTTAGGATAAAGATAGGAGCGTTTTACAGTGCTTAAGATTGCCTATTTTGGTGACGAGTGCGTTTTTCAAGAACTGAACGTATAACTTTTCAAAGTTTAAATTCGAAGAAACATTGGAAGTCTATGGCAATGAAAATCATGTCGTTTTAACATTAAACTCAAGCTCTTTTGTGACAAGCGAACCCAATAATGATCATTATATGATAGAAATTACGGAAATTTGACGAATATTAACCAGGTCATCCGTCAATGTTGCTGCAAAGAGGTCAGATGCGATGATTCCACATGTTCCTTCAATGACCATATATTTTCTGATAAGTGAATATCACACATCTGTTATTGATGACAGTTTACGATTACTTCAATTTCCAGAGAATAACTATCATATGTCAAGGCGAATTCCTAAGAAAACTGAAATTCTGGAAAAAACGAATTTTAACAGGTGCGGCAAACATAGTTACAGAAAATACGAGAGAAAGTTCTTGTAAAGATGTAAAGTGAAAAATATCTAAAGATAAAATCCTGGATAAGAGACAGTTTTGCAAATAAACGGATATACTTCGTGGAGATGTGAAGGAAGTGGGACTGGGGAATCACATCAGATTGCTTGTTTTAAATTTATCGGGTTGAGGGAATAATTTCAAAGTTAGTGCTAGATGAACATCCTTAGCAACGTACAATTTAGAAAAACATATTATTATAAATTACTTTCATAATTGACAATAGTTTTCGGCATGACAAATATTAGTTTGAAAACAAATGTTTAAATAAGTGCCTTCAAGTACTTTTGCTGCCTTTGTGCCTGCCTATCTTTAACATATACAAGACCTGCATATCACAGATTTTAGTAATCTCCAAGATACACTTTCTTGGAAAGCTGTTCAGGTGTTTATCACGCTCTTTGCTAGACAGAACATAGCACAATCCCCAACTAGTGTCATTGTTCACAACTTCTCTCCTTAAAAAAAGTGCAATGGTGTCGAAATATGAATTAAAATCTAAATATACATATCGCCATTGGCGGTAAACGTCATTATCCTCGCTACCACTCCAAATTGCTATTAAATCGCTAGCGGCATACCAAACATACTAATACTGCGTCACTTATGACTACCGAGTCATCACATTTTACGACTCCTACTGCGAAGGTTTTGGTTTTAAAATGCGCCACTTAAAATTTAGTATCGATATAGTGAAGGAAAGAGAGAGAAAGGAAAAACGAACGACAGAGTGATGAATCTTATGTCAATGTTTAACCTGTTGGCTCCCGGCTGTTTGAGAGTAGAAACAACTACCTGTTGGCCTTTCCTCAACATACTTAGCGTGGGAATGAAAAGGCAAAACGCTGGATTTCTTACAGATCTTTCGCGTTTCCATTGATAATTGAAAGGCCGGTAGTTTAACATTAAAAAAGAAAGAAAAAACTAGCCACCTTCATTTTCGATGCCCCCCCCCCCCCAGTTAATTAAACATCCCGAACGTTTATAAGAGAGTTAAATGTTACCGGAATATTTCTTGGCATTTGTTGATTGAAATTTATATTAATTTATTATTTTGCTCTTCCTTTCGGTTTATATCGATCCTTTAATTCCCCCCTTCTCTAAACTCTTAAAATTAACAGACTATACTACTCAGGTGATTCTGACACCAGATATTATGCAAAAAACTTATTTACGGCTTGCACATTTTTTATTAGATGTTTTCATCGCGGTAGCTACATCTTAGCCGAGAAAGAAAACATTACATCCTAAATGCAGCCTTCTTTATAAACTTTTTTTGGAGGGGGGATGCTGTGTCCCATTACAAGCGGCATTTTCATTTCTATAGATTTTTCTCATCTGTCATTTGTGGGGTATGCCAGCTATCATAGCCGCTCCCGCGGCCTTGGTCATAGGAGGAGTGCACGTGTTCCGTGCACTGAGACAAAGAGAAAATCCTCATCATTTTACAGTGGCGTGGTTACTACACCCTTCTTTCAAAGAGGTCTCTGAGCAATTGCCAATTTTGCTAATTCCATGTTTTTCAAACGGTTATATCGAACACCCTCCCTTTTAAATTTACTTTAAGAGCATTTTAAACCATGTTACACTCTATAAAGTTTGTTTAAATGACACCAGGACTTGACAAATACAGAAAGCTCTCTCACAAAAAAAAAAAAAAAAAAAAAAAAAAAAATGTTTGATGAAAAAGCCTGTGCGTTCATTTTTCTTGATTAGTTGACGGCGGTGTGCCCCGCCACAGAAGTTGCATATAAAGACTCCTGAGCAGTTTCTGTTAACAAGCTGTGGTTTTTCAAAGCATAATTCTATGAATCTCCTTCAGATTGTAATTTTAACAAACAAGTACCATTTTCTCACTGTGCAAAAGCAGTCTATTTCTTATGATTTCTGCTTTTTTTATTAACTTAGATCAAGCTCATAATAACAGCGCTGATAGTTGCTTCCTCAAAGTTTCCTCAAATTCTATTTTTCTTGCACGCTGTGTGCCTATGGATCATGTTTCATGAATGTTTCCTGGCTTCTAGCATTACATATATAGCAAAAATGGTATGTGCAGTTTACTGCAAAGAACGTATTAAACCACAATTTGACTGCTTTACACGTAAGGATTTTTATGAAACTAACACAAGCCGGGATCCAAATTTTACAATGTTAGTGTCTAGTTATATTATTCGTCACACTATCATGAATGCTACATTTATTTCCACACAACACCAGTTCATTTTAATGCTGTGTGTGAAACAATTGTTAAGAGATGAATTCTTAATACAACAAGCTTTAATTAATATTGTCAAAAGTGGCACACGTCAAATTCTAAGCCTCTAAATGTACCAAGAAATTGGGGCGCTTCTGCAGATGGTCCGAGCTACAAATAGTTATTTTGAAGTGGCAAAAGAAGGCGCGTTTCCTCATTTACCCTTTTCAGATATTTTTATTTGGATTCTTTGATAACCATGCCATTGCACCGCATTTGCGAGGTGCAAAATCTCGCAATAGCAACCTAAAAAAACATGTTAACTCAGTTTATAAATTATTTTTACCGAATAACCCAACTCTATATGGTTATTTACAAATATTTGTAATACTCTCAAAATAAAATGAAAACATTTTAATTTAATTAAAATAAATATTTTAGTATAGAGATAATTTGATACCCGCCTATCTTTAGTAATTTTACCAGCTATTTATCAACTCTAATTTACACAAAAATGTCTCTTTTTTTCAGTCAGCTAGAAATAAGTGACCACATAATGCTTATGCACCTGCAGTTGCAGTTACATGTGACTTTGTGGAGTATTATGCGAGCTGTAATCAGTTTCTATATGTACGTCCTTAGACCAATTGCTTTAGTGAACCATATTCTGCTCTTATACAAAATTGAAAGCAATTTAAGGCAATGCGAGAGTGAGGAAAGGCCAACACTAAAAGCTTTAATTTTAGATACATTTTTCACGAATTCTATATATGAGTAAATCTATAGAATATAAAAAATATAACCAGAAAGTGTTAACAAGAGATATTTTTGTGTAAACGTTTTGTGTAAGAAATTCACTTGTGAATTTCAGAGCTCTAGGGTTTCAGAAAAAGTGTACCAGAAAAGATATTAAAGACCATAGACTATGTTACATTAATTTCAAATACACAATGGTATTGCTAAAACTAGTTACAATGTTTCGTTTTAGTTAGTGCTGCTGTTGAAGTGGAGGACCTTGAGACGAACTTGAAGTGAAAGGAAAGCCGTGGCCAGTCGACCTTCCCATCACCGCATTTACTTGAATGATCATTTAAGTGGGGTATCGCCACAACAAATGGGTTGAATAACAGTCACGTGCTCACCATTTGGACGTCTTCTTCCTCGTCCTGGACTCGCTTGGTTGGCGGCGTTGTTGCCGTTGTAACTGTTGATGACGTCGGCGATGACGTCGCAGTGATACTCGTCACGTCACCGACAACCACAAGGCTATTTAAATTGCTATGTATGTGGTTGCTATTCAGATTAGAATTATTAAGATTATTTTGCAAATGATGGTAGTGATGAGAATGATTGTAACCGCTGGAAGTAGCTGCTACAGCGGCTGTAGGGATTGTCGATAAGTTATTCGCAATGTTGCGATTGTGGTAGCGATTGACTATCGATATAGTTGTGGCTGTCAGACCACCAGGAGGGGGAGGTGGTGGAGGGTGTGGGTGGTAGTGGTAAGGTGGATGATAAGCGGGGATGTTTGCTGAGGAAGTTGCTGTGTTATTCGCGGTGGTAGCAGCAGAGGAGTTTCGTGCAACAAGCACGCAAGTACAGCACTGGTTGCAGCAACAGAAACAACTGCCGTGAGATGCCGCGGCTGTGGAGTAAGGGTAGGAGGTGAACGAAAAATAGGAGGGAGGAGGAAAATACGAGTAGGAGTGAAAATACAGGATGTCGAATTTATTGGCAAGGTCTGTACCCAAAACAGTGACGTACAAAAAAAGTTTTAAATCTCTCCGCAATTTATACAAGCACTAACTGCTGCCTGGCAGTTGCAGACGAATTAATTTTCTAACAGTGATAAAGTAATTTTCTAATGCACACAAACCCGTTATTTTAAACGATATAATCCCTTCCGAAACAATAACGATAATTTCGTAGCATATATACTTATAAAAATATTAACAACTTAATGTCAAAAACATTAAAGACGCCAACTATAAACAATTACTCAAAAGTAACAACAAATACAGTAAACGTCTAAAATTTTAAAAATGGAACGATATCACACTTGTAAAAAAAACACCACACTTTCAAACACTACCGAATCACAGGATGTTTTTTTCGGATTAACTAGATTTTGAACAATTAGGCTTTGTACATTAATTTCCAGTCACTGATAAGGGTTTCGGGATGGAAAGGGTTTTAGGGGGCGTGATAGAAAATTCGATCGTGGATGGTATGGTCAAAGAAGCAAGATTTCCTTCAAAAAGCGGAACACGAGGAAAGGACACGCACAGCTAAGGAAATGAAAACCGGATGAATGAGAAGAGGAGAGAGCAAGAAACGAAGGAAGACACCCCCTGACAGGTGAATGTTAAACGAACACGCCGCCAAAACGGAGCAAAGAAGAGAAGATTTCACCCGCAGCTAACCTGCTAGAGCCCAAACTCACAACTGAGCGCTCGACTGTCGACCGGCCGGCCGGGCTTCGAACGCCACCAAACCAGTTTGAATTCCCCTCTGCCCCCTTCCTTCGCACAGCTCGCTTGGTCGCTGGCACCGCGCACGACCATCCGAACGCTTCCGTGACGACACGAACATAGCCGAAGCGTTTGCCGTCTGTTATTCACAGCTCGAACGCAAAACCGAACCTAATGCAATTTGCCACGGAAAAATATCCAGCTTGCTACATTTATTTCCATAATACTGGCCGAACGATGATAGCTCAACACCGAAATGCACACCAGCTGCGTTACTAACTTACACATTACAACTAAACATCATTAAACACAGGGTAAAACACGACAAAGAGAGAACTATCTTTGTAACTCATAAGTCGCTCTTACACAAATGACTGTGTTGGTTGGGGCACGCGCACAGACTAAGGTGAATTATCTGTGTTGCTTTTACCTACACTTCAGGTATTTTTTTTCCCTCCATCCCTTTCGGTGCGACTGCTTTTTCTTCTCTCTAATCCACTTTCTGTCTCTTTCTACTAATCATTTATCTTTGTCCCACATCCCCATTTTCTTAGTGCTTTCCTCAGTTCCATTTCCTCTCTTCAATTTTAATGAACTTTCATGAAAACCATTTTAATAAGTACAGATCATCTACATTTTAATCGAATTCTAATAAAAGGCAAAACACAGAGATAAAATAAAAACAAACTGTCACATTTAAAAAAGTGAACACGTTTAAACAAAACTATATGTTTGTCTACTACAAAGGAGTTCGTTTGAATCTGGCATAAAAATCACTGAACTGCATTTTTAAAGTTACTTCACTAATCTTGCTGCGTTATTTGGACTATTTCGGGGAAGGGTAGACAACCGATTATCAATACCTTCACATTTTCTGTCTCTGAAACGGGATTTTTGGATAATTATGACATATAGTAGTTTATATTCGTTTTAGAAATGCAACTTAACAGAAAGAAGAGTCCCAGCTTGCTCCGTCGTAGTTTTCTTTCTCTTTATTTTCATTTCCCACCTCTTGAATAGCCCTCCAGAAACATCTTCATCTTCTTTATTCAATCTTCCTAGCTTCGCCTTTTCTGTTGCTTCTTCCCTGTGTTCTGCTCTCCTCCCCACCACCCCATTCCCTTTTCACCTGCTGGACCAACCACCCAGGTTCTCAAAATAGGACTATATCTGGGGGGCGTACCCCGAAATGCTATAGAAAACGTCAGTTTCCCCAGCCCTCCCTTCCCATCCGGCTCCACAATGGCACCTGCGCAAATCTCCTGCAAGAGCGAGCCTTGATGCAGCTCCCCTGCCCGCACTACCCCGGGAACCACCAACCCACTTCCCCCTTACCTCACCCGGACAGCCCAGCGTTACCTATGGAGCATACCTGAAATCCGTGATGCGCTTACTTTTTCTGTTATGAGTTATACTCATGTTTACTCCCCGTAGAAATTAGTGTTCCAAACTTAAAACTGCTAATACTGCTCATTTGGTTAAAAAGCAAAATACACGTCACAGACAGAACCCAAACTATAGAAGTATCACGTTAGGCGTGCTAAACAGACGAGAAATCTGTTCTTTTCTCCCGAATAGAATTTGGTAATCATAAACTTCCTCAGAGAGCTTACATTGTCTACTCAAAATAACAAACTGGGCACAAAAATAAGAATTATCTTCCGTTCAGTAGCTGCAATATTCCATTTTATTTTGCAGACAATTTTCCTTGAAAGCTTACTCTTCGCTCTCAAAGACGAATAATGCTGTATTTTTCTTGTTCATAGTGATAATTTATCTTGTAGCTTTAAACGTTGTGGTAAATATCCAATTATATTTGTACGTGCGTGTGAGGGAGGGAGGCTTATTCTACGGGTCTTTGGCAAATCAAGAAACAAAATAATGTAAACTGCGTTTATTATGTATAAAATTATTAGACACATCGGCGTTCCAAATTTGGCTTAAAGCGGAAAGTATTAAAACTTTGGTATATTCAAGTGGATAAAATTATATATTCCTTATGGTCGAACCAAAGTCAGTCCTAGTGGTGTAGTGGTAACCATATGTTCTCTGCTTTCCAAACCCACGATCGCAGATTCCAACCTGACCAGACCGATGGATTTTTTCGGGGCGTAAAAATCCTAAGTATGGCTTCCTTTGGAACGAAAGTTAAAGCCGTGTCGTACATTTACGGCACGAAAAAGAACCTCAAGCCCTGAAAGAACAGGCCTCTGAGCAAAGTTTGTCCGCCGTTTCACGACCTGATTTGAATGGGACGCTGATGACCTGAGATGTTAAAGAGCGTCCATAAATAAACCAAATCAACAATGGAACCAAAGGGTCAAATAATACCCAAGATTTATTTTCCTAAGTAACCATGTCAAGCTATACTGCGTGATACAACTTCTTTTAGTAGGGGAAAACATTTTAAACAATTTGGTATAAAACATAAACAAAATATGATTAAAAAGCACTAATTACCACGGTTGACAAACTGATGACAAATTTCTCATTCTCTTCCCAGTGAGGAATACCAGAACTATATATTTTAAACAAGTATACCTCGACTGGAATAAACGTAATTTATAATTATAAGGGCTACCTAAAATAGAGTATAAAGCGCATACTAAAATATTTTCCTTTGTAAGATATTTGCGAAAGCAGACAAATAACTACTTTCTACTCCCACTTTAATCAACTATGCTATGAGATAATTTTTATGAAAATATAATCGACAAACAATTGAAAACTAACACCATCCCTTGTTTATAGTCTTTTATATATATATATCCATTTACGCGCAATGGCATGTGAATTGTTTTAAAAATGTTGCCACAGTTTTCTAAGAAATTTCAGACATTTTGTAAAATAGTTTGAAAATAACAAAAAATAAAATACTGAATTAGGGGAGCATAATTATAACTGAGAAACCATCTATATCAACACAGTCCAAACTTTAGCGCTTCAAATTGTTTTAGAAGCGGCCCGATCGCTAATATACAGATTGAAACAAACGAGCCTCACCGAGAAAACAGTTGAGTATCTCGTGTGCTTTTAAAATGGCAGCTTTATCTAGTTCCGAAAGAAACTCCACAAAGAAGCATACAATGCCGTTCTCACTAAGGCTGAAACAGTACCTGCAAGAAATACCTTTACCTAACTTCTAGACTTAATCAAAATATTGATATTCCTTCTTGAGAATTATACTACAAGAAAGTAATACAGAAATGCCATATTTCATTAAAATCATACACATAATCTCGTATACCAACAGTTAATAAAAGAACAATGACATCAGCATATATCGATGAATCACAGACTGAAAACGGTTGTGGATGTGCTGTGGTTTCCCCTATCACAAGATGCTGTACTCCGTATTTACATGTGAGCAATATGTTGTTAATAAAGCATAACAATATGTTTCTACAACAGATAAAATAAATAGTACTGTAAATGCAGTATGCAAGCTATTCAAGACATCGTCATAAACAATCTACAATTCTGATGAAACACGGGAGTAAATCAGGACATTTCAGGAAAGGAACATGCAGATTCTGAGGCAAAGGAAGCTACAAAACTACAGAACAAATATCAGTGCCACACCAAGATGCCACAAAATACATAACCAGAGTCATCTATAATTTCTGGCAAACATTTGAAACGTTAAGGACCAAGACATCATCACTAGACTTCGGACTGGACACACTAAACTAACACTCGCATCTACTGAATAAAATAACTCATACTGAATGCAACATATGCCACACCAACATCTTTGTACGACACTACTATCGGAATGTCCACAATATCAACTTCAGAGAACACAATATAATCTACCAGTCCTCAAAAATCTATTTCACAGAAAAACTATTTAATTCTTAAAATCAATTTATTTACATCAATAAATATAACGTAACATATGATGAAATTCCTGCAATATTATATTAAGTATCTACCACATAAAATTGTAAATTCCAAAATAACATATTCTTGCGATAGGGCTACCAACGTGAGTTAAAGGGACAAAAAATAAAAATAAAATACTAAAACACTGCGTATTCATGGATATTAATCATGTAAAATCAAGATAGCAAAATAAAAAATATATTTTTATTACATGGAATGTGGGAGAGGAAAAAACGTTACGAATAATTCACGTGTTAAGTAAAGTTAACCTGTAACTATTAAGCTACACTTTTATGATTATTTATGAGTTAGGAGCGATCGGTTAGAATTTATTATATAAATATAAAACACATTCGCAGATAGTTACCTTCACAGAAACATTACGAAGTGCAGGAAAGCTTGTTGAAATAATGATATGCTTGAAATACTAATATTCAGTAAAGTCCCCAATTAAATTGCCCAGGAAAATATAGGCATGTATTGCAATTCCAAAATAAATATTCCTTAACATAAACAAATGCGAAATTCAAGGTTTAGCGGAGTTAGCGGAAGATTGTTAATTCCGCAGTTTCCTTTCTTCAACTTTCTTTGCGCTATGTGCAGCAGGGCATTCCTGCAAAGCATTTTCATTCACTGCTTTGTGGTGCAGACTCTCAAACAATTATACTCAGTGTTCTTCAATCTAATGCCGTAAAATTCACACTTGGATGGATTGTGAGCATTGAGTTTTCCTGTATCCCAAAGGAGTGCTGGCGACTAATAATAATAATAATAATAATAATAATAATAATTTAACACCGCATGCTAATCAGATAATTTTTCCGCCAAGAAATCTGAATATCTTCCATAATAACGAGAATAATATTATTCAAACTATTCAACTGATAACGAAAAAAAGAAACTGAATGTGCAAACGGTTGCGATCGCGCGGAATCTTTTTCCTCGGCGAATGAAGAGGTCCCTTCACAGCAATTTGTGGGCAGCAAATTCAATATCTGATTAACCAGCAATATGAAGACGCTATATGAGCTAATCTTCAACGTTTATGTGGAGTAATTTCTTTTAAGGCTTACACTCAAAATATAGTTATTTCTTCTTTCATGGAGCAAATATTATAATAAATGCTCCAACGAATTCTTAGCACTATATTCAGCGTTCCAGAATGCTGCACTCTTCAAACTTTGCCGTAATGCTTTACAACACACCTTTAAATTCTAAAGCTCTTTTTGTACATGAAGAGTGTTTTAAGTCACCAGATGTAGATCATAAATGAAATTGATGATGTGTTGTTACTATATATAATGCTTAACATAATTTCTAGTAAAAAGTAAAATAGAGATATATACATAATTTCCTTTAACTTGAGGTACTATTTAATTAGGCAAAAACGAAAACAAAATGAAGTTATGATCTCTTAACAAAATGGATAAAGCGTGCTTCTGGTTTTTCGAGTACCTTTCGTCAAAACAATACTATTACCAGGCTTTGATCATCAATGAGCTAGTTAATATATTAACCAACTATAATTTCAAATTGAATGCGTCGGTCCTGGTGGTGTAGTGGTAACCATACTTGCCTTCTAAACTCAAGGTCGCGGGTTCGAACCCGGCCAGCATCGATGGATTTTTTTCCGGCGTAAAAATCGTTAGCATGGCTTCCTTCGGAAGGGAAGTAAAGCCGTGGATCCCGTGTCGTACATTTACGGCACGAAAAAGAACCTCAAGTCTGAAAGAGAGGCCTCTGAGCAAAATTTGCCGGCCGTATCACGCCCGGAGTTGAATGGGACGCTGATGACCTGAGATGTTAAATCAGTCAGTCAGTCAGTCAAAAAAAAAAAAAAAAAAAAAAAAAAAAAAAAAAAAAAAAAAACCTAAATGCATTTAGAACCAGCAAAAATATCAACTTTTTCAGTAGTGTCACTAATTCTGTGCATATAGCCACCATTTATTAAGGTGATAGCACTAAGACACAATAATATTGGTTACAAGCATTAAGTCACTTTGAATACATGTTCTACTCAGGTTATCAATCTAAAGGATGGACAATGAAATGAAAAAAAAATTATTTATTAAATCATTTGAAAACGAATTAAACATGTGAAAATCGTGCATGTATTTTTTGAAACATTGATTACTTTAAAAGTGGCATGTATATATGTAAACGACAATTTGCAAATATTTAAGTGAGTTATTCTAATTCTGCTTTATTAGTTATTTTAGTTACATTGTTCCAAGTGTTACTTTATTTTATATTATACATAGAGTGTTAATGAACAATAACGAAACATTTGCCCTCTCTATAGAGTAATCTTAAACAACCCATTTTAGATAGCAAACTCAGGGTCAAATTTTTCAAACTTCATCTTAGGGCTTTAATCTTTCTCTATAGATCTCAGCAGCTCTTACAGCACAAGGCTCTTGCTTCCCATAAATCAGGCGATGTCCAGAAATACTGCAACAATTCTCCATTTTTTGTAATTTTATTTCAAGAATTATAACAAAACATTTCCCAGATATCTCGCAACACTGGGGGGAGTATAATCGCGACTGCGTTATAACTGACTATTTATTAGTACACCGATGCAGCAGTTAGTCTCAAATTTTGCTGATTATTTCAACGGTTAATTGAGAAGATGCTTTTTGTTGATCATTAACCACCAGGATTCCTTCGATTATTTAAAAAAAAAAAAAAAAAAAAAAAAACGCAAAACCATTCTAGAATAAAATTTAGGGCTATTTAGTTTTAGTATAACTTTTTGTACACCAGATTTCAAGTACTTCCATAGCTCATAATCTCGATATTTTATATATGCATCTCAAATTACCTGCCTAAGCCACTATGTACACAATGAAAATATTCCGAAGTTGTTCATTAACATTCTGCATAGATATAAGTTTTTCCAAAAAGTAATGCATAATTTGATTTATATGTAGGTGAAGATTTTAGAAAAATGGAAAGATCTATGAACTATGATTTCTTAAAAGGGGTTGTTTTATAAACGTGAAACCTTTGTGGTCACATCGAAGATTATTTTTAAATTAGAATCTACGATTTCCCTTCTCCTTAATTTCTGATAGACGCCTTCATTTTTACCAATCTGAATCTTTGTGTTATACAGAAGCACATGTTACTACGACAGCAACATTTAAAAACAAATACTTGTTTATAAATGTGTTACTCCTAAATCAAATGAGAGATGTTCCGTGCATGTTTGATATAGAGAATTTGAAGATGCTGAGAGATAAAAACGAAGGAAATGTATCAGAAAACGAAAAAAGTAAAGGTTCCAATTTAAAAAGGTATTCTATGTACATCCGTGTCTGGCACACACATGGGTTGCAACGATCGACCCAATCTCTACTCTAGTTCACATTTAAAGCGCTAAGACAGCTAAGTGTTGTCTATATATGGATTAACAGGTGCACTTCATTATTGTGCCTGAATAAAATCTAATATATTAAAACATTCCCTTAAGCTATCACTAAAGGGGAGAATATTGTTGTATATGCCACTTAAGCAAAAACAGATTCTTGCATAGTAGCAATTTGTAAAGCATTTTCCTGGTGTTTCACTTCCACATTGAGATACTGTAAGTTTTACGAAAAAAGGATAGATAAACAACAGAATTCCTAATGAAAAAGACGAGTTCTAACTTTAAAAAAACACGTTGGAACACATTAAAGAAACATTAACGCTCTCCAAAGAAATATCTAAGTCAAAACGTTAAATTCCTACAGAATGGTTCTGGTCCATGAATAACCTAAGTCACGCTTGTAAAGTTCTGCAACTAAGTGTTGCGCATTATTGCTGGTTAGCAGTTAATATTAGTTTTCTCGTTGGTTGTTCGCAAACTATACGCTTTAATGCGCCAAGAAACTTGCTTGCATGATTTGTGAAACTGCAGTAGAATATTTTGTGTTATACTACTATAAATACAGAACAGTGTAGCATACAAATACTTGAAAGATTTTTGAACAATTATCCGATTATAGACAACACTACTCCGCCATATCTCACTGCCAACGAATCTTCGGAGAATCCAAGTGAAGTTTCTGTAGGGTTATGGTTAGTGAAGGAACATTTGCTACCATGGCACGACGTTGCCTTAGCATCAACCATACAATGCAGGTGACCCTGAAACAGCAGCAAGTAATGGCATGTAGCCACAAACTCTAACCGCCTCTCTCCAGTCAACTTTATTCCATCTTGTTTCTGAAAAGCTTGTTTCATCTCTAGTTATAGCTCCCCAGATGTGTATTACCGCGCGCGACTATGTTTTGGAGAAGCCTAAACTATAGCCGATTTATTTACAACCAAACGTCACATAATAAATGAGCTGAAAGGTAATATAACACTTTTGCTGGTTTTATCAGGTGATGTCAGGAATACCTGCATGCAGAAAGATATCATTTTGATCAAATAAATGCAAGAATATAGATGGTATTTATGATTAAATAAGATTTGCGTGTTTATATTAATCACAATTATATAGCGTTTGATATATGTAAGAATCCGGTCGGTCGACAGCCGCAACCCGCGCACGAGCCAGCAGATGACTGGCTGGGGACACACAGTATAAATTTTAAACAAGTAAAGAGATTATAACTAATTAAAACCGTGACACTTTGACTGTTTTACTGTTAAGTTCGAGAGCGTCCCTACGGACAATATTACCATGTGCCAAACATAAAATCTTAGAGGTAGGCATCGTTTCAAAGTAGTGGACTGGCGAATCTTGATGTCAAGACTGCTATCGCGATTTCCGGGAGTTTAAGAACAGCCGAGAAAGAAGACAGGCAAAACCGTTTTCAACTTTTTGATGTACCTCCTTATTTACAAGCTCATACACTCTGAAAAAACTTGGAGCTTGCGAATGTGGGTTCTAACTGGTCCCCTTATAAGAGCACCATGTGTATTAAGTGGTAGAGAACAACAATCAAGGTCGAAATTAGTATTTCATGAATCAGTAGATATGATATTGATACTTGATTGAAACCTTTCGATTTACTCTATTTCGAATAGCTGGCATCCAATAATGCAGAGAGATTTCTGGTAGCTTAGATATTCTTTCACTTAAAGGTACAGTTTGTTAATATCAATAACGTTTAAGAGAGAAATTCTTGACTTGTGTTTTATATTTGACAGAGATACATCATTGTAATAATCGTTTTAGGATATTTGGAAGATCTGAATTGCAATGCGCCAACATAGATGGAAAGGAACACGATGAACACTGGTGATAAATGAAATGCTATTAATTTTATTAGGGAACGAAGCATTCCAGCCCTAAGTTTGGGTTACTTACCGACATTTATAATTCATAACCTAAAAAAAACCGAAAAAAAAACTGTCAGGGGGGCGGTACTGGTGGAAATAGAACCCAAGATCTCCCGTTCAAGAGTCCGTGCCTTAACAATCTTGGCCACCCGTGTTGGCATCAAGAAGTTAATAAGCTAATTTGAACGGAGAGGTGACAAATTAGAATTATGTGGAACATCTGCAAAGTAGACCATGGAGCGAATCCAATGCTACTAACAATGCACCACTGTAGCGTGTCTGCAGCTAAGATCTCAATAATCATTATCCATTCACCTCCAGCAATAATTGAATAAAGTGCTTGAAAGCAAGGGCGCAATTGGCGCATCTTCCATAATGTCACATCCTTGTCGAAAGGACACCCATAGGACCACCGTCCGACATGACAAGATATCATTAGCGTAGGCTTCTTAGAGACCCGTATGATGCTCCCTTGTGTTCCTGCCACGTGCCACCTGAATTTTATTCCATGTTGTTGTTCACTTTTGGTAAACATTCCAAATTATACATCACTTTTGACAGCTTGTATTCGCCCGTCTACAAGCAGTGCACTTTGTTGAACAGCTGTGTCCTTCCTCGAAACGTGCCGATCACACCCTCCTCACATATTTATTAGCAGCATGGTGACAGAGTTGACAACTTTCTTTCCAGCTCTCGTTGCCATACGTTCCCAGCCGGTCTACTAATGAAATTATCCAATCTGAATGTTCCATATACCCCCCCCCCCATACTGTCTTCATTTTTAACTTAAAGGTGTGAAAAAACTGAATTATATAATCTCTCCTAATCTTCCTTCAACTTTCATTGAAACTGTAATGTATGAAATGAACGATACAGAAGCATCCAAAATAAAACGTAAAGTGCTTTGCTTACCGTAACATTTATTTTCGTAGCATTACGCAGAAACCCTGCAATTTAGTCATTTTAAGTTCTTAATATCTTAGGCATAAAAAGTTTATTACCGCCTTGCGTCGGACTTTTACAGCTTTGACCTCACTTTTATCTATCATTCTGCATTTTATGGCTCTAAATATCAATACGAGGATCGTAGCGCAAATGAGCATGCTCCAATAGCGCCGGGTGACAACCACACTTAACCCACATCGTCTTTTACATAGACCCCTAATATTTCCATCAGCAGCGTGGCCCAGATTTATATGCAATTAAGTGAGACCAGACTGACATGCAATTAAAATCACAATGATATGCAAATAAACTAGCATAATATATAAGCTCCATTCCGTCCGAGTGTATTGCAGTTGAATGTTATCAAAACAGAACAAAATTGCAAAAGTTTATCACGGCCTCACGGTAACATTAATTAGTATATAAAGAAAACACGGCTGTTAGACACTAATTTACTGTGTTGTTCGTATGAGCTTTTAAATTAACGGTTATACTACAGATGATAAATTGCTAAAACTGCACCTTCCATCATTTAACATTTTTTAACCTATATACTTCCCCCCTTACAATATGTATTAACCACAATTTTAAATTTCTGTATAGGCACTTTAAAAATTATCCACAGATGTGCACACAGCCTTTGCCTATCCAGTAATAATCCGTTTATCTTCCTAAAAATACATTATAACCATAACTTCTCCATTTCTATTGCCCTATAACGTGCATCTTTCCTAAGGGATTGAATTAATCCAGTGGCTTATATAGGGTGTCGCAAAAATAACGCAGAATTTTATTTAAAATGTCTATTTATGACAAAAATACAATTAAATATTAAATAAAATATGACAAGTGCATGTAAAACTTGTTTTTATATTTACACATTTTTGCGTCTGAATTTCATTGATAACTCTTCAAAATTATATTTTTATTTCCGGGAATTTTCTTATTTTTACAGGTGAATTTTCGCCTCGTCTTCAAAGGAGTACGGCCCGATCACTTCACCGGTCCAAAATCCGCATCAAAATATCACTCGCTGGGCATGCAACAGTTGTTATTGAACAACCTGAATATTTTCCAATCCCCAAATGTGACAATTTTTCTTAATGACAAGGAAATGCAACTTATCGTTAAAAACGAGTTCTTAGCAAACTCGCTGTCCATTTGCAGCAGCTGAACAAGACCCACTGTCTCAAATGTCTATGGCTTCAGTTCTTCAGTGGAATATTCATGGTGCAAATGCAGATTGTTGCTTTAAATTGCTTCTTGTACGGCGAATTGCTCTTTCGGGACACTCAGCCGGGATATCGCTCACAACAATGTTTGGGCCAGCGATCAGTACTTGTATTTACGGACGCTCTTTATCATCAGCGCCCAATTCAATTTTGGGTGTGAAACGTTCGATAAATTTTGCTCAGAAGCCTCTTCTATCAGACTTGAGGTTCTTTATCCTGCCGTAAATCTACTATGTGGGACCCATGGCTTTACTTCTCTTCCAAAAATATCCATGGACCCTGGCCGAGATTGAAACCGCGATCTTGGGTCTACCAGGCAATGATGGTTACCACTAGACCTCTAGGACCTACAAGAGCGACCAGTACAGAACGAGTTATTTATTCTTCTAGATTTTGCACAGTCGTTTCATTTGACGGCCATTTTTCAATCGAAAATGCCACCTAGTTTGAGCAGTCTGAGTGAAACTTGACAGTCGTTACGTTCTCCTTCACAGTATCAACTAACCTAAGTGTTTACTACAAGATGTAACTTCATAATACAGCGCTGCAAACCCAACGAAACAAAAATAGCGCCAATTCTCATTATATTGCCATGCCATTCTTCTCCTATAAAACATCTCCAGAAAATGTTACGTGTTGCTTTCAATGCCTTTCATCCTAACGCTCCAAACTGTTGCTTTTGAATGCAACGAAGGTAACCTGCCTCTTGAGGTAACATGTTTACTGAAGCTGCAAATCAGTTCACTTACTGCTAGCTCCCGTGCAGTATGACTGCGAAATCTCTCCAAAAGATCTGTATCTTCGTATTTTAGTTTTTCATGATCTTAGGTGCACATTAAAATGCCCTGTGCAAGATCAAAGGCAAACAGAAGCTAGAAGATTATTATGTAAAAATTTGGAATGTGTCTACGAGTGCATTACTTGTGAAAAATATGTTAATACCAAACCATTCACCCTCACAGTTTTCCACAGACTCTCCAGGTCTCTCTGTCTAAACTACATCCTTACTCAGTTACCGTCTGTACAAAATGAAAAACACCATCGCCAAACTTCAAATGCCCACCACTTCCTGACCAATCAACTATGCTGTTTTCGCTTCCCCTATCACTGCTACTGAAGCATCACATAAACACGTAAAAAGTGACTAGCTCCCTATGGTATCTTCAGCCAACTTCAAAACTAAAATGTTGTAACTATCCAGTGATATATTCTCCGGTAAAGCACGATTTGTAACACGCTTTATTGAAATAAACGTTAAAAGACTGTTTTAAATGTATGATAAAATAGAAACATTATTAAAGAAAACTTACTATTTGTGTAATATTTTATAATACATAATAATAATAATAATAATAATAATAATAATAATACATAATGAAACAATTGGTTTCCAAGACGTAGAACAACCTATGACTGTCCAAGTTTAAGTTGAGCGAAGTTCTTCTTACTCGCACTAGCAACATTTCCCCCTCTGATTAAACATTTGCTATACGACACTTTGATTGAGCATGTTTAAGTACTTTTTCGAGAAGGACCAGATATTTGACTACGAGAAGAATTAAGTCAGGTAGGCTGCTCCCAAGATATTTAAATGAAAGACGTTTTTGTTTATTTTCATCTTCTTTACCAACTTCTTAATCCAATTATTTCATAATTCGTATATTTGTCTAAAAGAAAAGAACATATACAATTTTCCCGACATATTCAAATAAATGCATATGAATGTTTCCATGCTCAATTGTTAAAAATATTCAGGGCAATAAAGAGCTGAACTGCGTGCAAATTATGTTGGCTATAGTCATAAAATTCCCCAGAGTTTGTTAAAAGCAGCTCCCCAATGCATTTGGGTTCCGACAAACGTTTTCTTAGCAAATATAATTTAGCAGTTTGTGTTAAGAGAACAGATATGTTACATGACAATAAGGGGAAATTCAAGAAATTCCATAAAATAGAAGTATTTGATCTTGTTTCTTAAACCCTGAACTTGAGTTATATTAAATTATTGCGATTGTGTCTAATCAAGTGCAATTTAATAAATGTATGCTTAAAAATAACAGTACATTTATAGTCACCGACTTCCTTATAAACTCTAATCATTTACTCGTCTGGTCTTCAGCACCCATCTCAAAGACAAGTAGGTAGAATGTGGAGAGCTTGTGGCCAAGTCGCACGTTTTCTTCAGCAGTAGTAGCGGTGCTGATGGGACAGGTGTGTGCAGCAGCGGATGGGCCAACACGGAATATGTTACTACAAATGTTGCCAAGTTGCATCAGAGCGCTCATGTGAGAAGTGTTTTTCCTTTTTCTTCACAACATTCCAAGGTCTTCCCTACGTTTCAATGTCGTGTAGTAACAGTGTCGCCAAAATATACACCACTAAGCTGGCCAACCTATCTTAAGCAATGTTTTTCCCAAGCTCCACACTATACCCTGAACCATTAACAAACAAGCTGTTAAATGAAAGTGAAAATTAACACATCTGTACGTCCTTCAGCAGGTGATTTGCTTTATCCAATACAATCCTTTTTCTGAGCTCAGGACATGATATGTTTCAATGACTCATCAACACAAAACGCATTTTAAGGTTTAGCTGACTATATCCCAGTATTTTGGAAATACTGTTCAATTTAAGTCACTTTTATTAAAAGCGCAAACAATATAACAATTTTAGCATGAATTTAGGACTCCAAGAGCAGGAGCTATACAGAGCATTCATTTCAAAACGTCTGAATAATGACTATTTAACAAATTCAATTTAAACAAAAACGTCAATCTAGATATTGAGTGACGTCAAATCAAAGTTTTGACACCCTTAAATTTTGAAATGTTGCTATCTAATGTTGTCTGAAAACCTGTTTGAATTTGGAGAGAATAAAAAATAAGTAAGCTGCAGAATGAAATATACTTTGGGATAAATTACAATTATTAATATTGCAACAATGCCCTTTTCGGAACTCCTGACTAATCCGTTGACATTCTATTCTTTCTTACAGTACATACACCATTTTAACAATTTATTACTCCAAAACAATTTTTACATTAAATGCTCAATAGTTGTTATAGTCTTTTACTCTTTCCAAATTGAAACAACAGACAAAATTGCAGCACAATGATAAAAAAAAAGTGATAATACTGGCTTTAGTTAAATTAAATAATTTTAAATAAATATTTTTAAGGCTGACCCTGCATACTAATATGAGAACTTTGTATTGTTACAATTCCAATAAATAGAAGTGTTTAACTTGATTTATGCTCTGGGGTGCGGAAAAAGCAACTCAGCCAAATTGACCAAATGGTTTGCTTCTGTGCTATCCCAATGCTTAAGCCATGAAGAGTAAAAAAATAACTTTAGCACGAATCTAAAATATTAAATCGAGCTGTGGGCAGTTGTGTTATGGACATATTTTTGCCTTGTGTCATTAGGTATTTGTCCAGGCAGTGATGCCCGCTATTTATCGACATTTGAGGTCATGAAACAAGACCCAAAATGGCTGCTCCGTATGAAGCATGCACGAAGTGGAGAAACGTGCAGTCATTCGTTTCTTGGGTTGTAAATTTGAGAAACCAGCTGATATTCATCGGAGGATGAAGAGCCAACTTAGGAATGGTATAACTTTAACAAATGTATGAGTGGCACAGACAATTTATCAAGTTTGGCTGCGGCCAACCTGACACTGTCGCTGTTGAACATCATATACGGGAGAATCGGCGTGGGTATCTGCAGAACTGGAGATTAATCATAGCTCGCTACAGTACTTAACATTTTCCCCAAAACAGCTCAGCCGTGATTTGAAAGAATGTGTAGATGTTTGTGAATCCTTTCTAAGCCGTTATGAAGATGAAGGAAATGGTTTCTTACAGTGAATAGTAACGACTTGGCCCATATTTTCATCCTGAGACTAAGAGACCAGTCAAGACGATATTTTTCCTTGACATTACAAATAAAGTAGGTCAAACAGCAAACTGATGTTTAATCTCCTCAGCATATACCTAGGCCAAATCGGGAGCAATACAAGCCCAGAGGAATTACTATCAATAGCTGGGCATAATTTCACTTGCTTGGGAATCTATTGAACATCAACTCTAAACGCTTCGGTTTATTCACTTTTGGGTTACGATAGCGCTTGTTGATATGCATATCGAGTGTCTCTCTTGACCGCCACTGGTGGCCGAGGTCGTTAAGGCACGGACTCGTGAGCGGGAGGTCTGCGGTTCGAATCCCGCCAGGACCGTCCTCCCTGACTGGGGTTTTTTCCAGGTTTTCCTCAGTCTTCATAACTGGCAAATGCCGGGGAGGTACCTAAACTTAGGCCTGGAACGCTTCCTTCCTTAAAAAAAAAATATCCTTTCCCAATTTATCATTTCATCTCATGTATCATCAGTGTCCACCGCCTGTGGTGCCTCAGTAGTAAAAACGGGCGTTAAACACTACTCAAAAAAAAAAAAAAAATACTCTCTTGACCTGCATCACGGGATTACCAAGGAAGGCGTGAAGAAGGTTTGTATGGACGATGATTTTTTGTTGATTTGGTTTATTTATGGGTGCTCTTTAACATTTCAGGTCATAAGCGTCCCATTCAATTCAGGGTGTGAAACGGTCGATAAATTTTGCTCAGAGGTCTCTTCTTTCAGACTTGAGGTTTTTTCCTCCTCTGTTTCTCTTTTTTCTTTACTCCTCTTCCCTAAATCTACGACATGTGACTTATGGCTTTTCCTCCCTTCCGAAGAAGGCAAGTATGGTTACCAACAGAACCGACACGGACGATTATGAGATCAAAGATGCGATGATGGTTAATTGGAAGATTTTTCTCGAGAAACTCGGGCATTAATAAATGGTTATGAATACTATGTTAAAAAGAGATGTGTCTTGTCAATAAAATAAACTGTTAAAAGTTAATTCTGACTGTTACCATGAAAAGATGAATTCTCTTCTCCTTTGAATGCTAAACATTTTGGCCAATCTGTATGAACGAAAAATACAAACTAGCTTAAAATAAGGACAAACCATTCATTCGTTTAATATCATTTCTTTCGACATATCACAAATAAAACATTCTAATTCGTGGGATCAGTCAATCTGAATCTAATTACAAAATACAATTATTTAAGCTGCACAGTGCAATCCTGAATTTTCTTCACATACAAAGAGTATTGGGAAGTGCCGAACGAGAAATCTTACGTTCCTATTTAAATGAAATTTTATTATCCCTCCCCCCAAGTACGAATATTACAATATAATAAAAAGGGGTAACAAGGTTTTTTTCCCAATAACTACTCAGACATTAAGGCAATTGTTGTGCTTTTTTTAAACGATTTCTTGTGTACGACAAGTAATTTTTTTTTTGATTGATTTATTTATGGACGCTCTTTAACATCTCAGGTCATCAGTGTCCCATTCAACTCAGGGCGTGAAACGGCCGACAAATTTTGCTCAGAGACCTCTCTTTCAGGCTTGAGGTTCTTTTTCGTGCCGCAAATGTACGACACGGGACCCACGGCTTTACTTCCCTTCCGAAGGAAGCCATACTTAGGATTTTTTACGCCCGAAAAAATCCATTGGTCCTGGCCGGGTTCGAACCCGCGTTTTGGGTGTAGGAGGCAAGTATGGTAACCACTACACCACCAGGACCGACTACGACAAGTAAAGTCAACGCAATAGGCTGAAAGAGTAAAGAACGTATCTATGACTTTTTGGTATATACAATAAAATAGCTCTGTACGATTCACTTCTGTGAGAATTAACAGACCTCGTTATTCTTAACTATAGATTTTAACATGTTTTATACACTATCTCACTTCCAGAGAAAGCTTCATATCATTCAAGGGTCCCGGAAATATTTTACACCTCCTGAAGGTGATCGGACTATTAGTATGAGGTATGGTATCTCATCCGAGCTGCAACAATAACCAAATTGCTGAAGTATATAACAGGAAGAATTTAAACTTACAGAGAACCCCGAACAGAGGTGAAATCTAATCATTTTAGAAAGAACCAAGACTTATAATTATTAACTGTTCTGCAAAGAGAGTAAAACTAAACGATTCCGTCCAAAATATTGGTTTCGTGGGATCCCAGACAAAATCATCTGGCACACCTCCTGGTATGTAACACAAGTTGTACTGGAAAAGAGCATCATCAAAGTCGATTCACCTCTTGATTTCAACCTGTTTTAATTAGCTGGAAAACAGAATGAAGTTATGCCATTCTTCAAATATACAGTTACAAGTTCTCATTACGGAATCAACAATTCCTCTACAAGATAAAACTTGTTTCTCTGCCTTAAGAGTTCAGAATTACATAAACCCAAGGTTCTCAGTTGCGAGCTACAATGTCAGCTAATTAACAGCACAAGGTAGCAAACGCTACAATAGAAGCATCTTCGCTCTGCACTTTTTACACAATGCGCTGGAAGATGATTACGAACACAGATATAGAGAAACACAAAACAAATCCAACGCTAGAAAAACGAGTACAGCTATGGAATCTGTTAAGTGGCAGAACAACATTTCATACCACCCCGCACTCTGGTGACGTTTTGCGTAATCAATGAATAGGTTTTCACCTAATGACCTTGAACTTACTGCTCTCGAAAAATCACAAAGAGGTATTTATTGCTCCTGCTTAATTGGTACAGGTGAAGCGATGATTCTTGGCCGGTGACCTTAACACGCACTTTTGTTTTCTGGTAGGTGAGCCTAGAATGTTTGAGCATGCGCAGTGACGCATTTTGTTCAGAAGTGGAACCAGTTGGTTCCTTACGACTAGTCGTATTTGCGAGTGCTTTTCGCGGGCAGTGAGAGAATGGTCGCTCTCTCCTCCCTCCAATCGAGGTAACTGAGACAAAGAATCTGAAATCTTTGATCCATCAATGCAATATAAATACATTTGTTTTTCATTAGTTATATTTAACATTTTGTCTTGTTTATTAATAAGGATATTTGGATTGATTTAAAACATATTTTGTTCTGCATATTTGTCCGTATTTCCGGATGTACTTGATACATTTGAGAAAACTCACGTCTTTATATAATTCAACATTTTATTTTAAATATTTTCCATATTAAAGGTTTCAAAATGATTTTATTACCATCGTTATTTCAAAGTTTGTACTGGTTTATCTATAAAATGTAGAACATAACATGATTATGCAAAGCCATTGAGTGTGTTTCAACACTCTTTGAGGCTCTTCAAAGTTAATAAGTTGTAGATCACAACTGCGCTCTCCTAAAGCAACAAACCCGTCTATCCGAAAGCCTGAACATCCTGAGGAATGTGACTAAAGTTTCAACGATGAATCGTTTTGAGAAATGAATTAGAATCCGTTTGTAAGGCACCAAATCTTGCAAAGACTGTAGAAAGAAAGTCTGCGCTGAAACAATTACAAGAATTTCTATGGCCGAACATTCAGAAACAAGTAGTAAGCAAACAAGAAGCAAAAATTAAAAGGAAAAACTTTGCGATGGAATACATAAATAGGATTTTGATTACTGGTGGCTTGTGATCTACTCAGCACAGTAAAATAAAAAGCTGCAAGGGCACACCAATGTTAAGCTTAGCCAATCTGATAGTGCGAGGTTGCTTAGCAGCATCTGGAACCGGTAATCTTGAGTTTACCAGATAACATTTTAAAACGGAATTTAAAACAAAGTATCATTAGACTAAGACTAGAAAATATTTTCACTACTAGGAAGATATAGCCCTGAATGTGCGCCTTTTGTTGTAATTGCATGTAAAAGAAACAACTCCCTAGCCACCAGCTTCCGTCACCGAGAACCTTTGAAATCGTTAATACGAAAGAATACGAGAACATACCATAAAGAACAAAAATGAATGTAAAATAATTGTTTTAGAAGAATGGAACAAAATTGAGCCATATTACTGTGAAAAACGTTCCAAGTTAATGCCAAACAGACTGGCAGAAGTGAGAAGAAATAAATCATTGGCAACAAAGTATTAACGACAGAAACAAAATATTTTTTTCTGCTTCCGAAAAATGAATAAACATACGTAAACACTGTGTATTTTTTTTTCGGAGGCATAAACTTATTCTGTTATTTTACATACATTGTAAATAATATCCAATGTTTTTTATTTTATGAAAAAAAATCCTTTAACTGCAAGTATATATTTTTTTGGCAGCGAGTCACAAATCTTCATTCGTTTCCAGTTCTGTAATTATATATATTGGGAATATTTGTAAAAATTATCGAGCGTTTCCACCAAGAATAATTCTATGGACATTTGCAATGTTTTTAAAGTATTTGTGCAAGCTTCGTCACACTTGATAAGACCTGTTTAATTTGCCCATTATGTAACAAGTTTCGACGTTTTCAAGTCAGCATTCAACAAAATGTATTCGGAACCTAGTTTTACAAAAAAAAAAAAACATTAGCTACCAGTGTCTTTCGATTTGCTTGCCAAAGAGCTATAGTTCATAAGCAAATGTACGTCATATAGAAACTCTGCATTGCGAAACCCGAGGGAGTTCAAAGTTCTTACACTGTGTCGAAACTATTTCAAAGGAAAACGCTGAGAAAATCAAGAAACACGTTTGGGAACACCGAGATACGAAGTCCCTTAACGGAAAGAACCAATTTAGGTCACTCATGCCGAGATGGATTCGAATTTAGATGGTAGCCCAGGCTTCTTTTACCATCCCATTACCTTTGACCTCCCTCCCCCCTCCCCAGCCTCAGCATTCGTCTCCATTCAATCCAGCCAGCTACCCTTCCCTTTCACCCTTGAAGGAGTTTAGACTTGCGGCTTTCAATTCATGCATTTATAGCTTAGAGCCCATCCAGAGATGACATTCACCCTCTGGACCGTTCGGTCCCACTGTCCCCACACATCCCATAGCAGTGGCACGGGCTTTCATCGCGATCGCGTGATACATCAGCGCAACATCGCGATATGTGCTCTCTCTCAACAGGTACCAACATTCACACCCGAGGACAGTAATAAATCTTATTCCTTTCCAGCCATATGTCAGGATACAAATTCCTTCCTACTATAAAATATTTCATTTGTTTAATGCTATTTAAAAGTATGCTATGATATTTTCTAACGCTATGAGTAAAGGGTTAGTGCAAAATTTTGCGAATGCCATAACTTTATAACAAACCAGTTTCGTACAAACAAACCAGGACATTAAAAACAAGTAATGTCGATTTTCTAATGAATTACCGAAAGTGCCGCCTTGTTATACTTACGACGCTATTATAGCGATGAAAATTCAACTCATTTGTTATTGTTGTTGGCGAAGATGCGTTTGCCGAAAGAAATGTTAGCCCTAATTGTACAGACCGAATTGTAGCTAACACCGAGATAATCTTATGATGCTATCAGAACGATTACGGCATAAAAAGATAGCGGATGTTTCAGAACAGATTAGTATTATCAAATTATTTGTCTTGTAATGAAAATGAATTAACTCAGTTTTCAGCAATACATAAATTGTTTCCTTAACATTATCGTAATATAATATTCAGTCAATAATCGCATTTTAGCAATGAAAACAACTGAATAATGCAATTATTACTTTGGTAATTTTATTAAACTAGTATTATGTAGCATTTTATTAAAGGGTAGGACGAACAATGCCTACTTTATAATTCTGGTTTACAAAAATTATTTTTATACAATTCATACTAACAGCACTACAAAATGTTTATAATACTGCAGTTTTATATTATAATCTCTTATTACATTTTAAAAGAAGACATTACAACGTTTATAATGTATTACGTAGGTATTTTAATTTTCACACTTCTCTTGGTGGTTTCGAAATGAGACCATTGTGCAATTAGTGATAATATAACTAGCGACTAGAATCAAATGCAACAGGGGCGGCCATGTCGAAAGAATGAGGAACAATAAATAGGTGAATCTACAAGATCTACACATGCCTGGTGGTGTAGTGCCAGGGATTTAACACAACACAATAAAAAAACAACATATTTTGAACAAAAAATCA
Source organism: Metallyticus violacea (assembly GCA_030762175.1). Lineage (NCBI taxonomy): Eukaryota > Metazoa > Arthropoda > Insecta > Mantodea > Metallyticidae > Metallyticus > Metallyticus violacea. Next base: position 59,312,172 of record CM060844.1, read on the forward strand.
TGATTTACTTTTAAAGCATAAAGCGATTATAAAAAAAAACACATTAACATTTTAAACTAAAAGAACTGTCGATGAATATTTTCGGACGTAAAAATCCTGGGTAATGGCTTCCTTCAGAAGGGAAGTAAAGGTCTCATGCCGTAGATTTACGGCACGAAAAAGAACCTCAAGCCTGAAAGGAGAGGCCTGTGAGCAAAATTTACAGCCCTGAATTGAATGAGATGCTGATGACCTGAGATGTTAAGCAGCGTCCGAAATTAAAACAAAGCAATAAAAATCTCCACGTGGGAACCCCGGATAGGAAAAAGGACACAAGGCAGACCAAGAGGAAGATGTACAGGTCTCTTCAAGGAACTTGCAGGTGCACAATGGTCAGAGGAGGAAGAGAAAAATGGAAATCTTTCTTTCGAGAAGACACTTGTGCAGTGTGAAATAATGTAGCCAAAGAACAAATCAAGAGTTTCTTAAAACTAGCGTGTAATAGCTCGTCAAGTTAGGAAAAAATCAGCAGCCCCTACTTGTTAAGAGGCCTTCACCCTTTAAAGTATGTAATAGGCTATCTTTACCTTTATTTACGTAAATGTGTTTCCAAATTTATTTGCATAACAACTGTAGTTATTTTCAGTACCGAGAAAACTACATTTTATGTACAACCAAATGTTAATTTGCATTTTACATCTCCAAAATAGATCTTTGTGAAACATTGTTTTAAGCTTTTTTTATTACTTTTATTTACATTACTTAGTATTATAAAACATAACCTATTGTGAAAAATTTTGTCATTTTTAGGGCTATACATTTGCCTTCTACATTTTCAGTTTTCACACTTTTTACGAACGATCTCCTTGGATTGTGTATGTGCATCTTTTTTCCATTGACATACTCTTGGTATATATTAAAATATTAATAATTAATATTTCAATATACAATGGAACATTTTATTCTATAAGTATTAATTATATTCTAAATCATTCATTTATTTTAAAAGTAATTTATTATAAAGAAACTTACCATTTTTTGTTATATTTAAATGATGCGTTGAAATAGAGAGGTTATACAGCCGGTATTTTCACTTAAATATTTGATGAAATTACGCAGTTCAATCTTTTCGTATGATTTACAAATCGAAACATAAACCACCAAAGATTGCAGAAATCAATTTTGTCGGTGAGATTCAAAATAATTTTGAATAATAAATTAAACACTCAACATCAAGAAACGAGTTTACTATATCGACTTCTGCTCCGTTCCTCCCCCCGCACCAAAATGGCGGATGAGAATACTCATTTCTATAGTGCCTTACTACAAGTCTTAAAATGCTTTTATTCGTAGCCTTGCTCAACTCGCAAATTTCCTGTTCACAAATAAAATACCACTTTAGCACTGCATCATAAATAATTCTCGTTTAAATCTGGGTTTATAGTGACTTTTATAAATAATACAATTTCGTTCTTAAAAATGTGGGTTAATGAAACTATGCTCGGTATTTTTAAAAACTGCTGCCATACATCAACCCCAAATGTTTTGATAACAGCCTTATCAATAGCTATGAAACACCGTTATGTTATCGCATGCTTTATATATACTCTCTACATGAAATCGTTTCATATCTCTTGCTTTCAAGAGATACACCAAGAAAACGAAGATATGTGTGCTATTGTAACTTTTCATTAATATTGAGAACAAGATCCAACGGCATATTTAATATAATAATTCCCCCCAAAAAGTTTGATAACTGGCCAGCAGAAAACACGTGCATCAGGTGCTATGCTCTCAGTAACTCGTCATTTATTGTTAAGCATATTAATATACAAATTACAGGAATATTTCGGAGCAATTTGCACAACAGCAGCATATGAAATGCATCTTTCAACAGCACTGTCCATAATCATACACTCCCCGCACTGGAGTTTCAGCCAATGGGAGAAAGTACACCTGCCCAGGCTAGGGACAACTGCCATACGCAAGCACGCATAACATTGCTTGAAGACGGTAGCATAGACAGTTTCTGTACTAGTTTAAAAACCTACCTGTGTGGCAGGCTGTTAAGTGTTAACTTACGTCATAAACAGCAGGTTGGCACGCGTCAATTGGTTCGAGGTCATATACTCGCAACTTAAACTTGGCCAAAACACCAGCTAGGAGTATAAATGCCACGTTTTTGAAAAGAAACGGAATCCATTTATGCCCACCACGTTCTCCAGTTTTGTCTGAATGTGACTTTTATTTGCGGGAATTATTGAAGAGCAAAAATTATTAAACAAAATTCTTTAAGCTGCATGAACTAACGGGATATAACTAGAGTTGAATTGACAGTATCGATTTCAAGCATTAAGTTAGGTGAATTTGAGAGGTAAACCGATCTTAAATAAATAAAGCAATTAATCGATTTGTAGCCTTTCGTTCTTTTGAGAAATATTTGTTTGGCCGAGGGATGGCGGAGATACGTGTTATTTCACATTCTGATAGTTAAAAAGCAATTCAAATTCATACAACTTTAAAAAGTGGTCACGATCAATTTAATATTTTTGCTCCTCCTCCAGTGCATGAGAACATATAACTGCGTATTTTTCTATTCAATGTGTGACAAAATAAAAGGTAGTTTTAATTAAAACTGGGATTCTAATTTAATATTTCTTTCATTGTTTTAAACCGGGAGGTTACCACCTCTCAATTTTCACGTTCATTATTTAGATCGTATTTCGACATTAAAATTATAAATAGCATTATAATCCTATTATGCACCTCTATAATGATAAAATAATACAATGAGGGTATATATGTTTAATTTTTTGAGTTCAAAGTATAATTAAAAAATATCAGAGAATAAAGTTAATGAAAATGTTTTTAAAGAGAATGAAATAATTAACACACAAAAACATATAACTAAAACTCGACCGTTTACAATACTAGCAGTTCCTACAATTACACAGGTACTGCAGAAATGGACTACTTTATAACAGGAGACTAAAGTGAAAACAATATTTTCTTATGTTTTACCTACAGATTGTTAAAACTTTATCAGTACAAACACTCTTACCAACTTTGACACCAATTTATGCAATTTATTGTTTAACACTCGCTTTACATTGTAAATTTTGAGTCATCTACATTCCCGCCTAAACCTAAGACGTTATTACCGCTTAAATCTATGTCTTCTAAATTTACAGCAAAAGATAAATAGGAAAACGACTACTTCCATAAGCAATTTCACTATCTTAATGACAGGAAATACAAGTATAAAATAAAACCCACATTTGCTCATTAACAGTTAAGTAGTCAAAAGTGCTTATGGTATTGGAGGAAAACAATCCACGAATATGAAAAATATTACTAATATTAGTTACGAAAGCTAGAGATATATTCGTTCATTTAAGCTTTAGGAGTATTTAACAGATAATTGATAACTAATACTTTGATTTACGCCCGCCCAGAGCAGATTCTTAATTAAAGAGCTGGCCAGAAAATTTAAATACTCTACTACAAACTATTCAAGACGAAAGCGGGAGGGGCAGAAAGTGCAAACGGGATTTTGAAGCATGCAACAGAGGTCCAGAAAGCGAAAGAAGCCTCTACCTATTAACCTCGAAGTCTATACCTTAACAACAATAATAATATAAATAAGTTTTACTTAACGTCGCATTCTCAGCTCCATTCTTTGAAAAGTAGTCTCTAATTCTTGAAAGAGCGTCTAAAAGTCAAACTTTCCGTGATGTGCGATGGTAGTACGGAAATAAATTAAAAATACCGTTACGGGTGGCCGAGGTAGTTAAGAACGGACTCTTGAGCGGGATGTCTGGAGTTCGATTCCCGCCAGGACCGTACTCCCTGATATGTTTTTCCAAGTTTTTCTCAGTCCCCATGGCAAAAGTCGGGGAAATACCATAAACTTAGGCCTAGAACACATCCTTCCTTTTAAAAACTTATCATTTCATTTCATGTATCATCAGTGTCAACCACCTTTATGCCTCAGTAGTAAAAAACGAAGTTAAACACTATAAAAAATTAAAAATACAAAACCAGTACTTACCTACAGATGATGGACACCAACATTAACTCTGTTCTTAATATAAAAATGACCACTCTGGCCGAGGAACTCGACACTTACCTGCAAAAGAAACAAAAGTAGTAAATATCTCAGTACGCCTAAATTACCAAATATTTAAAGTAAATATATATAATAAAAATAAAAAAGTAACACTATTAGCAATGCAACAAATTAACAGTAATTATAAAAGCAGAAAAGGATAAAACACTAAAATAAAGTCACACTTGTAACCGTTATATTTCGAACTACTAGAGTTCTTCTATGGCAAGAAGACAAGTGGATTACAAGGGTGACTTTCTCTTAGTGTTTTATCCTTTTCTGCTTTCATAGTTACTATTAATTTGTTACATTATATATATATATATATATATATATATATATAAATCTCACACATTTCAGTGAAAGCCGGTGATTAATGACATTAATGTTATGAATTACTGATATTTCTACAGTTGTTTCCCAAGTTTCAGGGAAACAAAGCTAGCGGTTATCTTCACTAATGCATAGCAGTATGTACCCACAATTAGAGTGTAAACAAACTAAAAACGAAATTGAATATCGTACGCATTTAATATAAGTACAAAAAAAAAGGTGGCTAATGAATGAAAAAAGCTGCAATGTACGGGTATTTGCAGTCAATACTCCCTAGCATCTATTCACGACTCGTTACCTGATTCTGTTTCCTCTTTCTTTTCTTATCTGATATTTTGAAATACTAGAAAATGGCCCAATAAGTTAACTGCTACTGCCCTTTTCTCTCAGCATCATATTCGCTTCCGATCCATTAGAAATTGTTCATAATTTGTCACATTTTTAGCAATAAAAGTAGCTTTTAAACAGCACATACTACAAAATTATGTTGTTTCAGCATAAGGTACTCAAGCTAGTAAAACTCGGTGCTTTAAAATGTTCATATCATTCTAATTGGTTTAATGTGAATATTAATTTAAGAAGATACAAATTACCTATAAAACGGCAGTTAAAAATATTTTTAAGTTACCAACATTTGCATATATACACCACTTTTCCTCGGCCGTTCTGGCCATTTGCTTTTTTTTTTTTTTTTTTTTTTAACCCTTCGCTTACTGTGATGATAGCGTGATATGACCAATTCGCTTTTTTTTAATACCCTTCACTTACTGTGATAATATCAAAGTGGAAATTATAATCGGCCCATATCACGGTTTGCTATACAGAGAAATTGCTGAGCATATGAATAGCATTTACACAGAAATGAAAACAATGCCACTCCAAGGATACTCTGAGCTGGAATTCTGCTTTATCGTTTCAGCAGGCAGACCCACCCATAACTACTTATGACATCAAGAATAAAAATAATTAATCTGATGCGACCTTGTAAAGTCTCGGGTAATCTATAGTGTGTGTTACAGTGCCAGGAAATTTGGGAGTCCAACAGCACAGAGTTCCAGCGTTTCTTTTTCCTCCCCACTCCCCACTTTCTAACCCAAACTTGCCTTTCTCGAACGACTGTTTTTACTTTACACTCAGCCCACTGATCCAACATAGGTGCCAAAACTTGTTTGTCAAGGTATAAACAACAAAGTTGTCAGTTATTTACAGTAGAAGAAACAAAAAATTAATTGTTGCAATATTTAGTAGTATTCAGTGCTGTCTATAGTAATAATTTTTAAAATCTCATTTATACCGCCTTGCATATACTATAGTCTTTTTCTTTATTGCCGCTTTCACTGTATTGGTCTTCTCGGGGCTCCTGTAGACTAGATCTGAATAGTGTGAGTGTTAAGTCTGTTGTTATGATTGTAAAGTAATGAAATGAATTTATGATGGCATAAATAAGCTCGAAGTCCTTGGCGGCTTAAAGCTACCTGGCATTCACGTTCTCGGGGTAAGGAAAAAAAAATCCGGAGAAGGGGAGAAAAAAAAAGCTTACCCAGACAGCTTGATCTGACCAGGAATCGAACCCAAGACCTCGGATCAGTACTCTTAAATGCTAGCACTAAACCACGGAGACAGTCATTAAAGTCTTATGGATCTAGATTATCATTCAAGTTTTCGTTCTTTATTAACCGGCAATATGTGGGTAAAACAATACATCTTATGTTTTGTTGAAAGTCTTAAACCATTTGTGTTTCTACTTCTGATACGAAAGCTGAACTATATTAAAAGGATATTATTAAAAGGTTTACCATCATTCTACAATTAAGTTAGGTTTTCAGAAGTTAAACTCCTTTGTGAAATGCATGGAATAATTCACTCCTTAATGGTCTATTTTTGTTTCACAAAGACTATACAGGATGTTTAGAAAATTCGTATCAATAAAAATTAATGCATACACGGTACCTAGGTGTCACCTTAGAATCTAAACTGCTGTGGATTTTTTTAATGGTGTTTAACGCCCATTTTCACCACCGAGGCACCACAGGTGGTGGACATTGATGATACATAAGATGAGATGGTAAATTGGGAAAGGATTTTTTTAAGGAAGGAAACGTTCCAGGCCTCAGTTTAGGGTACCTCCCCGGGATTTGCCATTTATGACTGAGGAAAACCTGGTAAAAAACCTCGGTCAGGGAGGACGGTCCTGGTAGGAATCGAATCGCAGATATCCCCGCCTCGGCCACCCGTGGCGGTAAACTACTGTGGAGGAATCACCTGAACCAACATACTAATTTTGGGTAGGATCAGACTTTCAGCCTTAATAGACGCTTCGCGCTGATAGACCGTCGTGTTACTGCACTACTGTTTATACCAATATTGAAGAAAAGTAATTTTTGATAGATAATGTGACGACTAAATGCCATAACCATCCTGAATTATTTTTCCATGTATGGTTTAGGCTTCTCCAAGAACGATCTCGCTATTGCTAATCAGAGTTTACGAAGAGTTAATTTTTTATTTGGTTTATTTACGGACACTTAACATCTCAGGTCATCAGCGTCCCACTCAAATCAGAGCGTGAAACGGCCGACAAATTTTGCTCAGAAGCCTCTTCTTTCAGGCTTGAGGTTCTTTAACGTACCGTTAAACTACGTAATGGGACTGGCGGCTTTACTTCCTTTCCGAACTTATGATTTTTACGCAAAAAAAAAAAAATCATTGACCTTGTCCCGGATCGAAACCATGATCTTGGGTCTATGAGGCAAGTATCGAAGTTTGTCCAATACAAAATCTGACAAAGAAAATGTTTCAACAGAATTTCCTCTTATTTTCGCAATTTTTCAAACAGCTGATCAGATTTCGTATGCCAATAGTAAATACGACTCTAGGTTGCCTCTGCGCCAATGACTTAAAAATGTGCCCTGTTTGCATTTAATTTTTTTTATTTTTTTTGATTGGTTTATTTACGGACGCTCTTTAAGATCTCAGGTCAATAGCGTCCCATTCAAATAGGGTCGTGAAACGGCCCACAAATTTTTCTTAGAGGCCTCTCTTTCAAACCGCCACGGATGGCCGAGGTCGTTAAGTCTCGGACTCGTGAGCGGGAGGTCTGGGTTCGAATACCGCCAGGACCGTCCTACCTGACTGAGGTTTTTTCCAGGTTTTCCTCAATGCTCATAAATGGCAAATGCCGGGGAGGTACCCTAAACTTAGGCCTGGAACGATTCCTTCCATAAAACCCTTTCCAAATCAAGTGTCCATCGCCTGTGGTGCCTCTGTAGCAAAAACGGGCGTTAAACACCATTCATTCATTCCTCTCTTTCAGGCACGAGGTTCTTTTTCGTGCCGTAAATGTACGACACGTGGCCCACGGCTTTACTTCCCTTCCGAAGGAAGGCATATTTACGCCCGAAAAAATCCATCGGTCCTGGCCGGGTTTGAGCCCGCCATCTTGGGTTTAGAAGGCCAGTATAGTAACCACTATACCACCAGGACCGACGTTTGTATTTAAGAGGCCCAAATACTCTGCGCAAATTCGGGACCCAGTGGGCTGAGAAGACTTGCCAACTTATTTTGCTGGCGATGGGACTTCGCTTTATAGACTAAAAACTTCGTAATCCAGCACTACTAACCTGCCGTGTATTTCATTACTGAAACAAAAAAAAAAAAAAATGTGTCGGTGAAGTCAAAACAATCTACGTGCTCTGCCTATTGCTATTTGAATTAGGATATATCGTTCCACGGTGTCATTTTATTCTCGGGTTGTATTCTTGCCTCACAGATTAAACAACTATTTGTGTTTTACGCTTACAATTCATAAAACAGATACGAGCATATAATTTACATCATCAATGATAATAAGTTTATCTCTATATAACCCTTAAGGTGAACCCTGGAATAATTACTTGAGCGAAGGCAAGAAGATATCTGCATGCTGCAAATTCCGAGAAATAATGTATTTGTTTAGAAATTCAATAGCAGCGTTTGTCCAGTACAAAAATAACTTCGGCTTCTGGGTGGGCCTGTAATTATCTTCGACATGCCAACATTTGTCTTTATATCACTGCAGCCGAAGTGCACTTTCTGATTCAGTGCCAGAAATTCTAGTGCTATTGACGGGAAGTTATTATGCAATGCCCTCAGAGTTACTTTATGATAAACAACTTGTGTTAATACATTCAGTACCAACTTCTCAGCAGGGCATTTAAACCCTCTAACCTGTTATTTTAATGCCACTCCTACAGTTCATAAAATGTAGCATTACTCCTGAACTAAAAGTAAAAAAATACGAAAAATCAATCCCATAAATATCTTTAGTTCAGGAACATCTACTGTGGGGGGGGGGGGAGTCCACTAGACTCGAGTAGAGGTTTGTCTGTTAGGGAAAAAAATTGTTCAAGAGAAAATTTACATAACCCATGATTCCACTTTCATTTTATAATTGAATATTTGGGCCTGAATCAAATGTAAATAGTGGGATATTAACTAGGATGTTGTGTATCTGTAGTTTAACTTAGTTCTTCTGGCATGTCGGGTTCGGGAAATCGGAATTTCACTGCCATTGTCACTGCTGTCAGAATCCAAATCAGGAATTAATTCATTGCCTGAATCGGCGTTGTAGAAAATGTCTAAAATGTGTTCGTCCGTAAGAAACTTCTTTGTTTGATAAGCCATGGCTATATACCCAAACACAAGTACACAGAAATGCTGAAATCAGTTCAATCTCAAGAACTTGACACTGACGCGAGGCCAATCTTAAGATTCTATGAAAACCGGGGATAAACCAGACACCCTATCACCTGATAAATATTTATATGGAAGCAGAAAGTCAATTCGATTTCTATCTATAAGATCTAAAACTAACTAAATCACACTAACGCCTAGACCAGGAATAAAATCGGGAGTTATTTGTAGTGTGGCGTTATATGTAGCGCGCCGTCCATGGCCCCATAGCATGAAGGGAAATTTAAACGTCGTTGGCAGTCAGCGGTCCTGAATGGACTTTCGAGGAGAAGTTTCAAATCGATAGTCTATTTCATCACGCTTCTCCTTTCGGTCGGCCCTGGTGGTCCGGAGTTAACCATACTTGCCTCGTAGACCCAAGATCGTGGGTTCGATGGATTTTAGGGCGTAAAAATCGAAAGTATGAATTCCTTCGAAAAAGTAAAGCAGTGGGTCCCATGTCGTAGATTTACGGCAGGATAATTTCCAGCCAGAAAGAAGAGACCTCTGAGCAAAATTTATCGGCATATTGAATTAAATGCGACGCTGATGATCTGAGTTGTTGAACAGCGTTCGTAATTAAGCCAAATCAACAACACTTGGGTTCGAACTTTGTTTACCAATCTGAAAACTGCATTTCCCGATGGCGATGCTACTCCTGGAAATTCTCTCCTGCAATAACTGCACGCTTTATTTTGAATGTAACTATATTACCAGCATCAGCGGAGCAAACTTCAGTTTTACTGGTAATCGCTCCTTTACTGAAGACCAACCGGTTTCCCCCAATGTAAAAAAATCCGATTGCGTAGCGGAATGAGGGCACGGTATAAAACACAGGTACTTAAACAAAAATAAATTACACAGCCGTACAAGCCATGGATACATTTGGTGGAGTTGCACCTTCTTAAAGTTTCCATTGTTTGAACTTTTTAAAGAACAATTAGGCAAATTGCCTTCCAATCAAGTTTCCTCTGGTGAGCAAAACGTTAATATTTCTCCTTATTTGTGAGCGAAGAATAAGCTTCTTTTTAGCAATTGGATCTGCCTTACCAAGCAAGTTGCTTCGAGTCAGGCCTAACATGCGACTGGAAGTTTGCAAGATCATGATGGTAGGAAGCGGGGAAACTTGGCCAACAATAGAAGTCGAGAATAATGCGCAGCATTGGCTTTATCTGTCCCAGCTCGAAACAAGTTTCGCCACTCGAGATCCAGTTCTTCCTACTCGGCACTGAGTGTTGATCTTCATCTAGTAAAATTATCTATATACTGTAACTGCTTTTATCTCTAGGAGTAAATTCTGTTTATTACATGTACTTCTATCACTACAACCTAACCATGTAATGCAAATTAATAAATTAAGACATTTCTTACAATAATAATGCTCTTTTCCACTTCATCGGAGACAAGCACATTGCTGAATTCTCCAAATAGATAAACATTCCGCTTCCCGGGTCTTAATTCTTCTGTTAAAATTATTCTTCTATACTATTCGTGGACTGTTTGCTATGATTTATGTTACGAAACCTTCTGATTGATGAATCTTTTCGCGCTTCCTCTGGCTATAGGTGGGATGTTACAATCTATGTGCGAAAAAAGATTCCTTAAGTTGTTTTTCATTTCCTGTTTTCCAAGAAGTTTGAGCAACATATTTTCCATAGGGGTGCAACAGTCAATTTTCCTTTGTATGCCTTACATAATAGAGCCTAACAGTACATGGCTAGTTTCAGGGTCACCATGGTTGTTAAAAGAAAGAGGAATCGAGGCGTTTATGACTCTCATCCGCCCTTTCCGCGTACAAAAGATCGTTTTTTGCCAAACTAACGTCTTGGTGAGATTTTGAAAAATATTTGTCTACCCACTTCTCGTTCACAAATGTTATGCCATCTAATTTTTAATATTAATTTAATATTTTCTTGATTATAGTGAATACCAGGGCGATTTGTGTGGGTGGGAATCTAGGAAATGAGGTGCATAGAATTCAACACAAGAATGGAGTGTGACTTCTTTCTAGGATCCTGTCGATGTTTGGATAACAAAGCTGCTGTTAATTATGATCTGATTTACATAGGTTGCATACGAAACGAAGCCGCGTGTGTTTACAACAGCAGAGCGTGCCTTTATGTAAGAGTCATCTGTGTTAAATCATTTTAAAGCATACAGTTGATTCTGTTACTTATATGAATATCATACTAACTCTGTTTTCTAGAGAATTAACCGAGAGGGAGCCGGATCATGCATTTTTTCAACAGGACTATGCCACTGCTCACAATGCGTTTCCACAAGTCAGAGTTGGTAGTAGGGATTTGTGGCTCCCTCTGTCCCCCGATTTAACAGCCTGCAATTATCTCCGGGTAAATTTATAAATGCCGTGTAAAAGACGAGCCTGAACACCGTACTCAAAGATAATATTCATCAAGAATTGTTCGGATTTCTCAAAATGAACTACGGCGAGCAATGAATCATTTCCTATACAGACGCCAAATGTGTGGAGGATGAAGGCGGGCCGTTTCAACTCCTCGTTTGATAATTTAAGTTTTACGCTCCCAAAGGCAAAACAAAAGTGATCGCACTGTATTTTCATTAAGTCGTTTCCTCATTACCATGATAATATCGGCGGGAAAAAAAGGTATTGTATATTTATACTTCTTCCTCTAGTTTTTGACGTCAGAAAACGCCAAGAAACTGGATCCTACAGTACATATTTTATCTCTTTCTTGTAACCACCAGAATAGGAATGTTACCTACAAATAAAATTAACATAAAAGTTTTTTACATCAATGTTTTTTCTACTTTAGTAATTATATACATGAGATTAGAGTTACTTGAGTTTGTTATAAATTTATCCGACAGTACTTTAAATTTTGTAACATAAAATTAAATATCTCGTAAGAGATGGTGGATAATTAAAGCAAAGTTATTATCCATGATACAAAATCGTAGTATATCATCTCCAGGCTAGAGAGTCCAAAACAGCTTCAGCCTTTGAAGGATAGCAAACATAAATGCAGAAGGACGAGCTGGGTCTTCCTTACTGCTGCATCCTCCGTTACATTTAAATAACCTCTCATGGGACCTAGCTATGCCTTCCTCTCCCTCTGAGGTTAGGGATACATAAACCCTTCTCCGTCCTGCAACACGGGTGCAAGGGCCTTCGCTTCCAGCAAACCCTTCTCAGACCCCTCCAACTGTCTGCAATGCTAACCATATTAACTTCAGGTAGAACACGTCACTGTGTTATTGCACCCATAGGTAGCTCGACTTTCAACGATAAGGTACGTGATATTTGTAGAGATAAAGGTGCAACAGAGACACCAAGGGGAGAAGGACTTCGGACGTTCTGCTTCTAAGAAGCGTTAAATTAAAGTGAAGGAACTCTTGCTGCTCCTTCAGGACCCTCCCAAACACCTTACCAACCGAATGTGTGCAGGAGAAATTGAAGGGAAGAGAGAGCTCTTAGTAAAATGATTTAGTTTATTTGGTCTGCAGATCAACTAAAGATGCTGAACAGGGTAGGAACATTCTTTCAAAACGGGAAGGGAAACTAGGGGAGGAAAAACGGACGAAGAGCTTTCCTAACACTTGCATCACGTGATTAGTCCCTTCAAGGTGTTGCTTACGGAATAGCTTCGTGATGGAAGCACCGATATCATTAACAACACGGAAGTACACCTTCTCTAATGAAATTGTCTACTTCTTGTGTTGCGCCCGGTGCTAACGCAATCAGCTCACTTTTTCCTCTCTCTCGCGCAAGAATTTTCTGCCTATTTTGATACTGCTGAGGCATGTCGCCTTTACCATATCATTAATAAACTCCCACTAATCAAATGAAACTTTAGGTGCGTTTGTAATTTAACGGCAAAATCCTGCACAATCTTTGGTGCGATTAAATATACGTTGTACAGTTGCATTAAGAGTAGCCACAGATGAAAGTTGGTCATTCTTCGAGACAGTAAAGTGTTTATTTTATCATAAACCTTCCTTTCATTATATATATATATATTTATTTATATATATATATTTATAAGGGTGGCATGATAAGTGCCATGGTTTGCCTATTAATAGACGGAAAATGTTATAAAGCAGGGGGCAGGAAGTAGCGAGAAATAAATCATTATATTTCATTAGGACAAAAGATACCAAACGGTAGTAATGGAGAATAGCACAAACCGCTTGCGAGCAATATATAGATTAAAGAAAGCAGTTTTCGCTGTTAATACACACACCACGGGTGAGCGAGGTCGTTAAGGTGCGGACTCGTGAGGGAGGTCTGGAATTCGATTCCCACCAGGTCCGTTCTTCCCGATTGTTTTTTTCCAGGTTTTCCTCAGTTATATATATATATATATATATATATATATATATATTAACACTAATAATAAAAGTAGATAAAGATAAAAGACAGAGAAAGAGTCACACTTGAAATTGCTATATTTCGAACTACCTTGCCATTGAAGAACTCGCAGTAGTTCGAAATATAGCAATTTCAAGTGTGACTCTTTCTCTGTGTTTTATCTTTATCTACTTTTATTATTAGTGTTAATTTGTTACATTGTTAATAGTGTTTCTTTATTTTTATTTTCATATATATATATATATATAATTAATGGAGTAATAAAAACTTCTAAAAAGCATAAAAATTCATAATAAAACACTCAAGAGTGCAATATAAAAAAAAGTTCACATAAAATTTCACACTAAAACCACACGTATATTTCGAGCCAAGCCAAGCTCGAAATATACGTGTGGTTTTAGTGTTCAATTTTACCGTTTTTAGTGTGAAATTTTATGTGAACTTTTTTTAATATTGCACTCTGAGTGTTTTTTATGAATATATATTAACACACAAGTTAATTTGTTACATTGTTAATAGTGCTACTCTATTTTTCTTTTATATTGTTTGCACCTCTGGTGTTGCTTTTAGCTTTGCTTATTAAGTTTAATTTGCTTTTGCGTGTTTTGCTTTTGACTTCTTTACTGTTTATCTATTAATGTTTTAATTTTATTTCTTACTTTCTCTGTGTTTTCTAATACTTTTTATTGTTTAATACATCTTATACTATGACATCTGACTTGTCTTCTTGCTATAGGACGACTCCACGAGTCCGAAATATAGCGATCTCAAGTGTGATTTTTTCTTAGTGTTTTATCCTTTACTACCATTATAATTACTTTAATTTGTTACATTGTTAATAGTGTTACTTTATTTTTATTTTATATTATATATATAAATATATAAAAGTAGTTTCCCATTTTATCATTTCATTTCATGCAACATCAGTGTCCACCGCCTGTGGTACCTCAGTGGTGGGAACAAGCGTAAACAATAATCAAAAAAGTAATTTATAAACGTTTTAACTTTTATCACTGTCAGGGAAAATTGCAAAAATCTACCTGAAAGCACTGTTTAAATGCTGCTTAACGAGACCTCAAAGAAAGCAAAAAACACTAAAAAGCTGAACATGGGCCCAGTAATTAATAACTGGGATAAAAAAAAGTACAGAGAAACCTTCTTCTTCCACTTCTATCAAAATAGAACATGATGGGAATGTCCTTTTTCTATTCCTGAAAACACACAGATCTAAAAATACGTGTTATTTGCATTTTGATTTTTAAACAAAAATTCAGTTTCATGTCAGTGAAAGAATTTTTTCAATTAACTGGCCAAATTATGCATAAAGCCATCACAGTTGGAGATATGAAAGGAAGTATGTATTATTGATTTAAAAGTGTAGCATATCGTGATTTCTTTGGTATTATATTTTTAGAGAAGTATAACCAAATATAGGTAAATAAATGCAATATAAAGATTATTTAAAGATAACCAATATAGTAAAAAGTGCTGCTGAAAACAAAATTGAAAAACTGTATATTAGCACTTCTATCATTATATCAATATGTAAGTTTGTCATTTTTTTCTGTTGAATCATAACTTTTACAATTGTCAGAAACATCTTAGTGAGGCCAACAATCTGAACCTCGTTCGGTCTTTTTATCTTACACTGAACAGAAAAGGGGGAAAAAGAATCTTAAAAGAAATCCCTACATATACACTATCTAATTATTGAGGTTCAGTTTATAAAATTACGTGTTACCTGTTAAGAAAAATTGAAAATTTGAGGAAAATGTTTAACCTTACAGTACATATTGGCGTATTTTTAAAATGTCACAGCAGGGGGAATCTCCTTTTATGTTGTATTAAAGAGCAGACTAAAATTTTCTCGCGCACATTTTGATTTCAATATCATTTATTGAAACGGAGGAAGAAAAAAAAAAAAAAAGAAGAAAAAAAGAAAAAAAGTTTTTAAACGTCAAGGACCGGGTTACAAGAATAGCGATAGGCCTCGACAGACCTACTCCCTCCAAGTTCGAATCAAATTCATTTTGCTGTGTGGTCGTCATTCTACGCAAGAATAGAGCTCGGGAATCTGAGAACAGCAGCTGTTAAAACCAAAATAAAGAGGTCATCGACTGGTTCCTTAGCACTGACGATGTGCACCGCACAGGAGAAAGTTGATACTCCTGCATTTCTGATAGTTCTTCCTTCAAAGCATGTAATCCGCCCACAAAATTTGGCTTTTGGAGTGTGCGCTAGCCTTCGTGGTTAAGCGAACACAATAACCATACGCTCGGCGAGCGATCAGTGCTGCCATCCAAATTCGCTTACTTAGATCTTGGCTCTACAATGGCTGTGGAACTACTTCTCGATGATTAGGCCATTTTAATTTGCATCATGAAATAAAAGTTGAGCTAGAATGCACCCTGTTTTTATTATTTTCTTTATAAAACTAAAAACCATATACTGGTCATATAGTTATTGTTATCAACTGTATTTTTGTTATGGTGAAACTTCCGCTGATGTGCGCCATAGAGATTAAAGCATTAAACTTACCTAGAATAACAAAAAAAATAAATAAATAAATAAACAAAAAAAAATAAAACACTATTGGGAGAACGTGGCTCATTTAAAAATTATACATACGCCACATACCTGTCCAAAGGAGTGCATTTACAGCAGAAATCGAAAGGAGGAAGAAATTGCTGCACATTAGTAAACGTACGTAAGAATTAGATATACACTAGAAACCAGAATATAAGGAATAAACACGAAAATTCATTAACAGTGTAATAAGTTACCTGAAATAAAAGATAAGGTGCAGATATTATTACTAGGGGTTTCCAAGGTAGGAAATAGAAGTGGAAAACGGTACACCTTCAACAAACTACCCCACTCTTAGGCGTTGCGTTATTAACGGCCATGTTGAATTATAGTGACTTCCGAAAACAAACACAGATGCGCAAAAATCGAAAATATGTTATACTCTGCACTCGGTTCGTGTAGTGTTGTCTACGCTGCGGCTGCGACGTTGCAACAGCCACTACTGTTTACGGCTGAATTGTAATTTTCATGTCGTCTCGTATACGTATAATGGAATTACTTTGCCTTAGAATTATTTATAACGGCAATTAAATTAAATAGTAATTTAAGCATAATAAAGAACGAACCTTTAACACTGAGATATCTAATGTAAACATTTCTTTATGATTTTAAGTAGGAATAACCCGAGAGCCGTTACGATTTGTGGCATCTCTAACATCATTTTGCGTCCTCGAGGCAAAGGATAGGTATCACGCAGTAAATGACCACTTTTTGACATTTTCTTACTACAAATTAACCGTTCAATTAATCACAACACCACAATTCAAACGTGTAATAGAAATCAGCTGCCACATCAATCAGCTCTTACACACACACTAACCTTAACCTCGAGTATATTCTTCAAACCGGAGGACGTAGTGGTTTAGTCCGGCAGAAAAAAAAATGCATGGTAAGATGCATGGTATATCGTACATAACGGTTGGGCTGGCAACTCTGAAAAACAAACGTGGGATCGCTCCAGCACGTGTACAACTGTTGAGGAAACTGACGCTGAGGCCCGACATACAGAACAGTACTATATGGCAAAATTATGTAGGCGTTGGCAACTCTGAAAAATAATATCCGAACTATAATAATATCTGCACTCATTTTCCTGAAAGTAAACTTGCTGTAATAATGTGCATGCTCACTTTGTGACAAGTTGATCAAATTTGGTTGAGTTGCGTGTATATACGAAAGTTTCTGTAGCACATGCAACAAGCAATGTAATTTGTTACATTTAACTGTCGTTTTAAGATAAAACTTTAAATGTATTCTGATTTAAGAGTATGTTTCGTTGCAATTTTGAAATAAAACGCATATAAATTCATTTTTATATTACCTATACTCCTTGGGGTAATTTAATAGGGGCCTTATTCGCCACTTTCATGAATTAATTCCAGAGGATGCAAACATTTAAGTTTAGTGTTCTCTTTACTTATAAGCGCTGCACGAATGCTTCCAGGTGAATATTAATACTTTTACTTCCGTTAAGAGCACTGCAATTGCAAATAATCCACAGTTATGTTGTTCCTACTTACCTTCATAGAATGAAATCTTCCACTCTGAATCTCACCGTTAAATCCATGGATACCCATTGCGTAGTAGATGAAGCAAATTCCCACTCAGAAGAAAATATAAACACTTCTTTAAGATTGCTAGGCGAGAGTCGTTATCACGGTGTGTAATGCACTGTCTTTGAGCATGAACAGAACGCAAGCAGTAATAGATATAAAACAGCACGGACAAATGTCTATAAGATGTTCACTGACGCCACGAAGGAAGAGCTTTGAAGGTCCTACACTGAATTGGGAAGGGAACATCTGCCCATTCTGCTAACCTGTTTGTTCCGCCAAATAGCCTGCGCCCTCTACAACATTTCGAACGGAAGGGCTTCCTAAGAGGGGTAAAAATCCAACTCAGGTATAAAGATAACCGCGGTTGGCGTAGCTCAGTGAATACAAACTTGAAAGCGGTCCCATTTGCATTCTCATGCCTAGAAGAGAGGCAACTTCCCGCCAAATTGCTTCATGGCCTTGTCGTAACGTAAATACTGCCGTGCAGTTACACTTCAGCCTAATCTTTGTCTTTATGGCTCAATAATGTTAAATCAGGCTTATTTAAAACACTAAAAACTACCGAAAATGTTTAACAGGTCGTAATAAATGCAATTTTACTGTTGCTGCAGATACTGTCTTAATAAAGAATGCAATGCACAGTTTAAAAGACCACAAAATATCTATTTCACTTTCGTTCACTTGAGTTCAATTCCGGGTTTAGTCGACATTTTCCCCTTTTTCCAGAGTTTTCATTCATCCTGGAAACCCGGAGGTGCCTGATCGAGGGAACCGGAGCTTATCATTCTGATAAACGTCAGACGAAAACCAGAAACTGGGAATATAAAACGACATAGCAATGCAAATAGTTATGAGAAAGCAAAATATATAAAGGAGGCCTACAGGGGAAATTTGGTCAAAATCATAAAGAAACTAAATTGTTTTTAAAGCTTCCTATTTTCGTAGTAGTAGCAGTAGTATATATGCTTTTCGCATAAAGGATTTAGACACATGAAATGGGCAAAAGAAATCTAGTAACATTTTAAAATTTCATACATTTTTTGCATTCCCAATGTTCCATACAATGCAGTTTTATGTAATTTTCTTCCAATTTTCAATATCTAATAAACAGTTAATAATTAGCTACAAAAATGTTAAAAAAAATAAATAAAGGCAATGTTAAAAATTTCAGCATTTTTTCTATATTGCAATTTATTTCAAACATCAAATTAACAATTAATATTTTTATTTTCTGTTTAAATTTAGCACTTTGCTGTATTATAGGAAAAACAATTGTCCCTCCCAAATACTATTAACGGAGAAAGTTGTATTACAAAATAGCTGAATTTTTGACACTAACTGCTGCAATCTTTCGGAAAACGCAATAATATGATTGAACTGGTTTTAATTATTTTTAATTTTTGGTTGAGTTTGGAAAATGTCTTAAGTGGTAATACTAAACAAGATCTTTATATTACTAAAACTTGGCTCAGGCACAAAAGCAAAATTTATTTTCTAATAATGGCAACTAGGTTCTGAGTGGTTTGTGTCTTCACTATTTCAGACGGTATGTATAGTTCCATAATGCTTCTAAGCAAATGTTTTAAAGAAATAAATATGTTCTGTATTAACACCATCTTTCCTACAGATATCAACAGCAATATCTGACCATCCATAATATACGTGTAGATAAATTTGTGATAAATAATTGATGAAATTTGCATGAAAATTGCAAGGTTTATAAAATTTACCAATGGGTATTCAGAACTGCGCAACATTGCAACACTATTGGTTATTGTTCACATTAAAGCTCATAGAATATTAAGTTAAATTTCTATAAGGGGACCTTAATTGCGCACTGCCTGTATCGTACTTGATATCTTTTGTTGAACGGCCTTGATTGCGTAATGCACCTATATTTTCCTTTTATTGCTTTTTGACGTTTCTTTGGTAGTTCGTGATAAGATTCCAAACTGAATCTACAGACTTGCCAACCTTTCAAATGGCGTTTAATTTATCAGTAATGTCATAAAAAGAAACATCCCCGGCAATGTCAGATTGAAGAATATATATATATATACGTTTTACAGTTACACGTTTACATTTTCTGTAAATAATGTGGCATTTGTAATATAATTCGTAATTACTAAAAACCATTCCTGATTTCACTTGGACATACCTATTATGTGCTTCTTAGAATCAATTAGTCTTTTAGTTATTTTGACACCCATGTAGCACAGAAAAATCCCACGAGACCATAGGATCCCTTTGTGTAACCATCTCGATATTTTTACAGACCACTGCCTTTTTGCTAGCGGGTGCAATATGAGAACTAGATTACCTTCCGGCAGGTACATAGCGTAATAGTTTTCCCTTTGACCGTAATGCCCTAATAGTGGGACAATCCCGCATAGTTGCCACGTCTGCATCTAACTTCCAGGCAACATAACGCTAAAAGGAAACAAGATAAGTACATCACACAGTAGCTGCATTTGAATAACTTTAAAAATGAATATAAAATCAAATTATGGCTCTATTAATTAATGTATGGAATTACTGTGTGGTATTAGGAAAACAAAATGAGATTTCTTGCAATCTATACGTATTACAAGAGAGAGACCATATTTTTAGGGATTGAGTTTAAACCACAAATATTAATGGTATAGTATTAATTAATTTAAATATATCACCACTGATAAACGAAGCTATCAAATATTTTTAAATGTAACCACATTTATGAACTGGGCCCTTGATATCTTTACATTCACTAAAATACAGAGAAATAACAGAAAGTTTCGAGTTACATTGTATATTTAAGATGATGTTCATATGTTTAAATAAAACAAAAACAAGCTCCTAATTAAAAACAATTACAATGTACTATGAAAATATACACAACAATATACAACAAGTTTCATCGATTTTCATTGGCTTTGAAATTTGATTGAAATGTTATTGTAGTAAAAACGGTAACGCACATTTTTTTTGGAATGATTTATTTATGGACGCTCTTTAACAGCTCAGGTCATCAGCGTCCCATTTAACTCAGGGCGTGAAACGGCCAACAAATTTTGCTCAGAGGCCTCTCTTTCAGGCCTGAGATTATTTTTCGTGCCGTAAATGTACGACACGGACCCACGGCTTTACTTCCCTTCCGAAGGAAGCCATACTTGAGATTTTTACGCCCCGAAAAAATCCATCGGTCCTGGCCGGGTTCGAACCCGCGATCTTGGGTTTAGGAGGCAAGTATGGTAACCACTACACCACCAGGACCGACGTAACGCAAACGTTTTCTGAAGGTTATTACAGAGGCCTCTTACATACAAATACAATTCTCAAACACATATTAGATTAATATTTCACAGTTATTATCTTCACGGCGATAGTTTCGTTAAATATAAATATATGCAACATTATAAATACAGTATATATGCTGAACTGGTTACTACTTGCATTTTAAAACAGTATAGAGAGAATTAAACGCAAGAGCGCTTTTTAAAGTTCGGTTTTCAAGTATATCCCTACTCGTATGGTCCTGTTTCCCTTATTTTCAGAATCTATTTTACTAATTTTACTTAAATGCTATATACCGAGTTTCGTTGTGGGGAAAAAATAATAATTGTTGGCGCTAGAGTATGTTTTAAATTTTGCATAGTAGTAATAATAATTATTCTAAAAATAAATTTGTCTTTTGTATTATAGGTTGCAGGAATTCTATTTTTGTTCCCCTAATGCCACACAGGAAATCCAACTTTAATAGAGGGCATTATTGAAGGGGGGTGGTGTTTGTGATCATTATGCACGCATAGTCACGTGGCTTTCTAGATAGAAGAAAACCTTCTCTCTAACAGGCATCTCCCCATTTATCCTCACGAGTTGAGTGAACCCCGTTCCAGACTTACCTAACGAATCGAACCCGGGTTAGAAGTTAGCAACGCTAACCACTAGACCAAGGAGTTAGTCACGTCTCAGCCTACCATATCACAATTCGTCACTGAAAATATCACTGTATTTTCTATAGTTCTTTTTTGAATAGTGTTTAACGCCCGCTTTTATTACTGAGGCACCACAGCTGATGGACACTGATGATAAATGAGATGAAATGGTAAATTGGGAAAGGATTTTTTTAAGGAAACGTTCCAGGCCTAAGTTTACGGTACCTCCCCGGAATTTGCTAGTTACGACGACTGAGGAAAACCTGGAAAAAACCTCAGTCAGATACGGTCATGGCGGGATTCGAACTCCAGATCTCCCGCTCAAGAGTCCGCACCCTAACGACCACGGCCACCCGCGGCGGTTTCTATGTTATTAATAAATAAAGTGAAAGCCTTCTACTAAACTGTTCTACAAATTAAGTGAAACAGAGAAAAACGATACACTATCTCAGAAAATACTGCAAAACTATGCACATAGCTGCTAAGACATAACCGCAACACCTGCTCAAGTCTACACACTACTGACAGTAGCTAAATAAAGCGGGAGTAGACAGTACATCACAAAGTTCCGGGAATATGAAACTGTAGAAAGGGAACTAGTGGAACTGCTTCGTTTTAACTTCTCTACAGGTGTCGCAACCAATTTATTACTTCGAGTTCGGTGATCGTTTGAGATGAATGCGATTTTGTTATTCATTAAGCAACGGGCTGCTTTCGAACTGGTAAGACTGCAGTTGAAATATGTTCAACAATGCATAAGCGAAGATTGTAAGGTCGTAGCAAGATTTAAAAATGGCAGGGAGTCGCCAGATGACGATCCTAGAGAAGAACGCCCTTCAACAAGTGTCACTGGCAACAATATCGAGCGGATTGGCCAACAGTTGTTGTCCAACCATTAAATTGTTGTCCGAAGAGGACGCGGTAGTGGTAGCGTTAATCACATCGTGCACAAAGAATAATTTAATGGGATTATTCACCGGATCTGGCCCGGCCAGACTACTTTCTCTTTCCAAAAGAACGTGATCGCTGTTTTAAAGACTGCATTTAAGACCTTTCCTCGCATCTACGAACGTTTAATCCTAGTTGATTTAAAAGTTTCTTAGTGAAGAAATGTGCTTTTCTTTAAAGCACTTGTTGAATATACTGCGAATTTAAACCTTATAATTCAATTTCCAGTTTTGATAACAAGAATAAAATGGTACGGAATATAGTAAAAAACAAACGTGGCTAATAGGACATTCTGCTGCCGACAACTTTAATCACTTATGAGAAACAAATTACATGATCATTTTGCTATGCAAGTTATTAATGTGTAAAAATGCAAAAGTTGCTGGTGATTATGACATGACCAATTTTCTTACATTCGTTTCCACAATAACTGAAAAACTTTTATTTTGGGATTATTATTTTTTTAAAAAACAAGAATAATATTCTATCTAATAATATGTTTCATTTTACGGCTGGTAAATTACCAACGATGCATGTGTTAAATGTGACTTGTATATTCCTATCTACATATATCGGTATATTATTTTATCTAAGCAGTTCCTTTGATTCAAATCGTGCTTCGTTTGAAAATTAAATTAAATCGATTAAGCATAAAAGGCCTAGTTAATAAGCTAACTTTTTTTTAATTGTTCTTTACTGGTCTTCCTGAGACATCTGTAGTTTGTGGATTGATACTATAGTTGTAAGTCGGTAGTTATGAATGAAATGAACTCACAAAACCCTTATCTGGTGTCGCACCTTATCTGTTAAGTAAATAATTGTAACTGTAACTTCCGCTCCGCTGTGTTCAGTTGTTCGCATACAGTTGCATAAAGAAGGCTATGTGTAGAAGATTGTGACGTGTTCAAAATGGAGTACCGATCTATTAGTAAGTTTTTACAAAAGAAGGAATTATTCCAAATGAAATTAAACAGCGATTGGACGGTCTGTATGGAGAAGTATCCCCCTCATATTCTATCGTAAAAGAATGGGCTAAGCTTTTTCGAATGGGTCGAGTAAGCATTGAAGACGAAGAGCGTGAGTGTCGGTCCTTGGAGGTGCTTACTTCTGAAAACATCGCTCTTGTGGAAGGAGAAATTATGCAAGACCAGCGGCTCAAAGTTACAGAAATAGCAGCAAGATTGGGCCTTTCTAAAACAACCGTCCTTCAAATTATTCATGAACATTTAAACATGAATAAAGTTCATGCAAAATGGGTACCTAGACTTTTTTTCTCAGTCCAAAAGTAGCAACGAGTAATTTGTTGTCAGGTATTTTCGGAGTTCTGCCGTGGCAACGAGAGAGAAGTTCTGCAAACCATTGTTACAGGAGATGAAACTATGGTCCTCTACCATGATCCCTTAGCCAAAAGAGAATCAATAGTGGTGTAAACGTGGCGAGCACCGCCTCTAAAGGCCAAGGTCACTCAGTCAACCAAGAAGATCATTGCCACAGTATTTTGGGACTGTGAAGGAATAATCTTTATTGACTTCAAGGAGAGAAACCCTCAGTAAATGGGTAGTTCTATGCTGGCCTACTGTACAGTTCCATCAAAGAGAGAAGAGGAGGAATGTGCGCCTTCTTCACGACAACGTGCCTTGTTGTAAAAGCTGTAAAGAAATCTCGTTTCAAGGAGATCGGTCATCCACCCTAAAGCCCAGATCTAGCTCCCAGCGACTATTTCCTTTCTCAAAACTCAAGAAGAATCTTCGAGGAAAGCATTTTAGTGTGACGAAAATATGATGGATGCTGTTTATGTCCATTTTGCAGACAAGACGTCTGACTATTTGGGGGGGGGGATGAAATGTTAAATTAAAGATGTGAGGAATCACATCTAGGGAATCACTGAGAGAGATTATTAGGAAAACATAAAATAATTACCTTACTGATTTATTGACATACCATGTACGAATTTATATAAGAAGAATTCGGAAATACTTATCTAAAATAGAGAAGGGCACGACTATTTTAAAAGACTAAGATATAATGTACACCTTTCAAGTATATAATACTGTTAAATTTTCTAATTCATTTTTAAGTCTTACAAGTAGAATTTTAACTACCTATAGAAATTTCAAATGAATAAATTTAGTTTAGTTATGACAATGTTATGGCCTTACTTGACGCCAAACGTACCAAAATCGCATAATGAACTTATTTTGGGGTCTTCTTTTTCGATTGCTTAACTTAAATAATTAAATAACTGTGAAAATAGGCACATTATTTGGAAAATACATTTCTATATCTAGACAATAAGTTTTAATATGACTCGTCCAAATATTTCACCTTCAATTACAACTATCTCACACATTCGCTGTGAAACAACACAAAAGTACTGCAAAGTCACATTTCAGAAATTGTTCTTGGCATAAAAAGTGAGGACCTAAAAGAAAAAAACAAAGTACGTATTTGAAGGGGAACTATAAGGGCAATACATTTTTCCATGTTTTATTTTATAGAGGGTGTCCACTAAAACATTCCGCAATCATAAGATTGTATACACACGCTTTGATAGTCATTTTTACATGATACTTAGAAAGAAAAACTCAAAACATTTTAGTAACACACGCAAGCGTGCGCGTGCACATACACACTGTGTGTGTGTGTTTGATTGATTTATTTATGGACGCTCTTTAACATCTCAGGTCATCAGCGTCCCATTCAACTCAGGGCGTGAAACGGCCGACAAATTTTGCTCAGAGGCCTCTCTTTCAGGCTTGAGGTTCTTTATCGTGCCGTAAATGTACGACACGGGACCCACGGCTTTACTTCCCTTCCGAAGGAAGCCATACTTAGGATTTTTACGCCCGAAAAAATCCATCGGTCCTAGCCGGGTTCGAACCCGCGTTTTGGGCGTAGGAGGCAAGTATGGTAACCACTACACCACCAGGACCGACCTGTGTGTGTGTGCTCCACGTGTCACACTACAAGGCGAATATTCCCATTCATGCAACACGAACTGCCAACTTACCAATAGCAATGATTATAGAAAGGTTTTCAAGTTTCAACTTATGCACTAATTACAGTTTGTAAGCATAACATCTTAGACGAATGCAAACGGCCTCCGGCACGGCAGATTTTGGAATGTTTAACTGCAGGCTACTTATACACAGACTTAGAAATGCTTCCAAACGTCTTCCTAAAGCGATCCAAAATTTCCGCATTAACAGGTTGTTTTGCTGAACGACCTCCCCTTTAATTATATATGCACCCCTTCTCCACAAAATCTCTATAGCCTTTCACTTGGTGCCTTATGAAATTACCGTCCAAAGGCTTGCTGAACTGTCTCTGCACTCTTGTGTCCGATAGTATTCTAAAACACTCCAAGTAACTTCCTGTGGGGTCGCCATTAACTCACTAATAGCTGCTCAATTCAAAATGAACCGAAAAACATTTACACAAAATAATTGTTTCAATCTAACAATTCAACAAATGACAAACGAAAGAGCGGGAACCAATACAGCACTTTCTTATGGTGCCATCTATTATTTCCGTCGGCAAAAGCACATTCCGCGACATTCAAAACAGCAACTCTTTGAGCCGCCTTTTCTAATTGCAGCGATATACATTTCATAACACACATGGTTTGAAATAATAGTTTGTAATCATGAAATTTTTTCTATATGATTACAGAACACGCTTGCAACAACCATTCCAATAATCACTCATGTATATAATCTGCATTATCTGATTTTCTATACGAAAAACAAACGTACCCATCTCCAGTAAAGTGTAATGTACTACACCCCCAAAAAGAATACATCTTAATGAATCTGCATTCCATAATTATTAGAGAAATACTCAATACTTATTAAAGTACCTAATCCGTGTTTGTGGTTTTTATTAAAATGCGCACGGTACAAATAAATGTTTTATTTCTATTACAAGAGTCCTTTCTACTCAAAGTTGTAGGCCCAATTTTAATAAAAACAAAGGAAAGAAAATCAAAGAGAAAGTACCTCTGCTACAAAGTATATTTCCCTCATTTTATCAGCATTTCAGATCTTCCTTTTAAACGCGAGGCGTAGGAGGAAATTACATGTTTACGTAACGATGGCACAACTGTTTACACGTTTAAAATATTTCAGGACACGCTGAATCATTTGTGAACATTTACGGGCCAGTAGTTTAATGGGCTACGATGGTAGAATACAGCGCACTCGAGAAAATTCTTCAACGTCGCGCCATTGTAAACATGTCACTTTAACGGAAATTGCTAATGGAATAACCTATACGTGCGAAATGAATTCTATCTCCGTCCTATTTGTTGTCCATTTTTTCCCCCCAGCTCCTTCTAAGGAGAGAGGAGAACGTCGCAGCAAAACAAATACTACAAACGATGATTCCTCCTGCATCGGTTTTCAATTTGCCACACGCTGGGAACGCTGCAAAATGTCTCAGGACTAATCGACCAGCCCTCTCACTATCATATTCTGCGAAATTACATCGCTTCTAGCACATGTGAATGCTTATTACAAGCACAGTCCCCGTCCTTCTGAAGCAAGTAACAAGAGAGCACCGACATATAAGCTGAAGGTACCAGAGATGAAAGGCATACCGCGACTAAAGACACGTCAAATAATTATGTAGCTATCCTTATGTACAGCAAATACTCTATTTTTACCAACATATAAATTTTCTGGAAGTATTATGGAACTAAATAATTTAAGGTTTGGACATTTACTCTAAAATATTATTTTACAAAACGACACTTAATTGCACGATAAAAAAGATTAATAGAGCGGGAATGTTTACGAAAGCTGAAACTGTTTAGAAATGAATGGCGAATTTGTGATTCAAACTACGATTAATAAATAGCAAGCTTATGTCATTTCGATTAAAATTGTAGCTTCTAAATATGGTTTCAGTTTCTTCTGGTTACAGAAGATTTTATTCTTAGCCATTCTTTCAGCTTCAGTGTTCTTGGCGAGATTATGGCCAGGCGTTATCGCGTAGAGCAACAGGCCTTTTTCACTGATTATTGCTGGCTGTTTTTCTTGCAGATTCCGACAACGCTGTAATACTTTCGCGACAATGCATAAGACTGTAATGTATTACACCTACAGCCGCAGGAGTGCGCTGTTGCAAGGTGTTCAGCTACCTCATCGAGATTTAGTCATTACCCGATTGTTTGCGGTTGTCGTAGAGAATTCACTTCTATCATAATACAATCTAAAAAGAATTTTAGCGCAAAATTGGTTAAGCAAACACTTCAAATCTAAAATGTTTATATGTTTTGTTTCATTCTTGTGGGATTAATTTTTTTAAGTGTTATTATCTTCAAATGATCACAAACAGTTGAGGTGCTGGCCTAAGTCCTTAGCAAATTGCCGAGCAGTGTGACGTGCATATGCCTGAATTTCCTTAGCCATGACCTACACCTGAAATCCACAGTTTAAAACGTTTCGAGTGCTTTCTTCTAGGTCTGGGGTTCGAATCCCGCCAGGACCGTCCTCTCTGGCTGAGGTTTTTTCCAGGTTTTCCTCAGTCCTCATAAATGGCAAATCCCGGGGAGGTATCCTAAACTTAAGCTTGGAACGTTTCCTTCCTTAAAATATTCTTTCCCAATATATAATTTCATCTCATGTATCATCACTGTCCATCGCCTGTGGTGCCTCTGTAGAAAAAACGGGCGTTAAACACTATTCATTCATTCCATGCTTCAACAATATCAAGTATATTCAACATAGTTACAAAACGCTTACCAAACAAAGCAATCTACTTTTCAACAACCGTAACACTAAATGAATTGATCGATATAAACTTTAAAATAACATGCCAACTTTAAATTACACATGTACATTACTATTTTATTCGGCGGCGAATTAATAATATACCAACTCTCTCCTTGCTTTCATATTTATGCCAAGCACTCCCACTCCCACATTCGAAATACGAGCCTGAGAGCTCCAATATTTGTTTTTTTTTTTTTTTAATTAGTCTACTGGAGATTCGCCACTGCGACACATATAAGAACCCCTAAAAAGCACCAAAAATAATAAAAAAATAAATATATAATGGCCTAGGAGTAATTGATAACTGAATTACTTAGTAAAAAAATCGGCTGACTATACTTTTTTAATTGAATTGTACCATTAGCATTGGAGATTTGAGTGCCTTTATAACAAATTTGTTTGACTAAGAACAAATGTCGTCTCGTTTTATTGTAAACATCATACTCTTACACATCTGTAAATAAGACCGTACTATTTGAAAGTGGAAGACTCTGTTGTCAATACTAGTAATCTCCCGTGTAATGTTATGCTTGAGATCATTCAATGTTCGGGGGAGTGTGTCGTAAATACCGTCTTTCAAGCAATCCCATAGGAAGAAGTCCGGTGTTGTCAGCAGATCTCGGTGACCACAGGCTCTTGGAGATTATTCGGTCGTCAAAGAAGCTTTCCATTAGGACCATGAATTGATTTGATTTATGGCACATAGCGCCGTCTTGTTGAAAATATTCACGACCCAGATTTACATTGTTCATAGCTGGTCCCCCCTCCAAAAAAAATGGAACAATATTTGCCAGATCTCACCAGAGAGTCAGTAGTTTCCAATTTGTTTACGAGTAACAGTATTGTTTCTTTCGGGGGAATTGCCAACTCCAAAGATCCCCTTTTATGCCTTCGAGTGCTGTAATTGAATTCGTAAAACAGTATCGTTTTACAAGCAAGATCCGTTGATTTAATGTAGCTGCATTTTCACAGCTTCTAGAACAAAATTTCGAAATACAAAAGCCAACACTAAAGAATAAAAAATAAACATCTGCACGTCTCGTGACAGGGAAACAAAACTCCCAAATATCCCAATTAATTTGATGTCAAAGTCGAGACATTGGCGAATTTCCAGCCAAATAAATAAAGAAAGAAATACGTTAGTTTTATACAAATCACTACACACTACTCTAACACATAATCTAATATTTTTTGTGAAATATAACATTCCAAGGTTTAGTAGTGTGCATGTAAATTTCGCCAGTATAAACCGGAAATGCACAACTTGACTGCTACTTCTGAATATAGATTGCAGGCATCTAGAACCTTAATAACTACAATAGTGTCCAAAAGTTAAAGATAATCACGGCAAAGGTGAGCGATCGCCGTAAATATCTATTTACAACCTGCATAGAGTACTTCCTGCTTCAAAGATAACTGTGAGTGAGTAAAAGATAACCTTAGGCCTATACTGTATCAATCAGTCTTGTTTCTTCTTTCACTGTGAGCAGATTGCAATCTCTTTGTTAATGGTACAACGAAATGTCACAAAGACGCCATTTAAACGCTGATTTGAATCAGATGGCGTGAAGTAGATTTGGCACGGAAGTCCCAGCATCCTTGAATGTACCATAAAGTGTGATTTCCAGGCTTTGGCAACGTCTCCCAGACACAGGAGATGCTCGTCTTAAGTCAGTACAAGGTCGACCAAGAGTAACCATTCCATAGCAGGACTGATATCTAGCCTTAAATGCAAAGCTTACAACCTCTTCAGGAGTTACAGATTCTCGACAAACTCTGTATCACAGGCAGATGTTATAATAACAATAAAAAATAACCTATATCTATTGCAAACACTATTAATTTAAATATAAACATTAAATTTTATCTGCTATGTCATTGCAATTTTGTATTATACGGGAAAATGTGCACAAAGAATTCGGGAGCAGAAACAGGAGTTGGAAGGGGAAGGGGGGGGGGGAAGCACATCAAGAATATAAACAAATGATCTAGAACGGTTCGTTGTGGCATTGCAGGCGTTAACTCCAAAGCTACTAATGCGTTTATGGACGACTAAGAGCAATTAAATCGCAATATCTTACCTTAAATAAATAAGTAGTTCCATCAGTACAAGACGTAATATTAATTAATTGAAGTTCAAGCAAAATGATCGTTCATAAAAATGTATCTATTGAATTGCTCAAAATGCTTTACCGTTTCCACGCAGAGTAACAATGCGTGTGACTTGTGATGCACTAGACTGTCTATGAACATACGTCACATCGCAACTTAGCTATGACATTTATAAATATCGATGTCTGTAGCTCCATATAGAACCGTCTTAGACCATCTGCTCCCACTGTAGAACATTAGTGCCAAGCTCCCTTTCTGTTCGTAAATTATTTGTGGATGCTGTTATCCGAAATTAATGGTAATCATTAATTTACATTTTTACTTTATAGTTATAGGGCAGATATTTTATAAATAGAGCCTGAAAGTTTCAAGCATTTATTTTGGTTCAAATAGGCATGCAAAAAGGCGCATAAAATACTGAAAATAAGCAGTAATATCATTAAAATAGGCATTTATTTAACGTGAAAAGAGATAATATCGCCTAATATAATGATAATAGGTATTTAAGATACTTAATAGACTTCTTTATCTCGTAATTAGGTAAAATACTTAAGCTTAATTTTCTTGGTTAAAAACAAAAATATATTTTTTCAAGGTATCAAATATGCGCAGTGGTTTCTGGTAGAGTTCATGGTCTGTCTATGCGTTTATAGAGGAATCAGGTTAGTATTTCTCATACTTCCGCATTGAACACATTGTAGGCACGGTTTATTGCACAGTTGTGCCGCTATCATCTTTCTCGCTTGCAATGGTACATTTACAATTATGCACCACAAATGTCTTAGAAGTGTCTCGCGCAGGTCGATACAAGGTCATTCGCCAGGACTATATAAATCTACAGTCCCTTATCCTATTTCCTATTCGTATGCCGAGGTAACAATGCGTTTCTATCACTATAATTCTGCTATTTAAAGAGTTAAAATGAATGATTTGAGGAGAAAGGTCTTGACTGCTTGGAAAGAAATAAATGTGTAACAAGATTCTCAATAGAAGCCTTTGCGAGCTGAACATGCCATTTAACTTTGATAACTTTTTTCACTTCGATATTTTGAAATTCTTTATATGCTTTTCAAAATGAGTAAATAATAGCAGAAAAATCCATAACGACCAAAGCAGATAAAGGGGGGGGGGGATTTAAACCTTAAGAGGCAACAGATGCCAAAATAGGTTAAAAAGAGCAAAATAAAAAAAAATGGTCCTACCGACAACTAATGTATGAAAACCTGATCATTTCTAGCTTGACTCTTAAATACATCCACCCAGATAAAAAAGCATTTTGTATAACTTCCGGGCTCTGGTTATAACGAAGTTTGTGATGCGATTTTAAATATCTTGCTGTAATAGACGAAATGACGCGTTAATTTCTGATTTTACAATTCCAGCAAGCAAATGAAGTTCGTGAGAACAGACAACTACAACTACATAGTACAACTACTATGACTAGTGGAGGTGAAAAGGCACGAGGATGTTAATAGATCCAATTTTTTCTTCTCGCTCTTCAACTATGAGTAAATAAACTGCCTTTTATAAATAAATGAAATAAACACGAAAACTAATACAAGATAAAATATAAACTTTTAAACTCCTTAAGTGCTAGAAGGTATTAAAAATCAAAGCATTACCAATATTTTATTGCTAACGAAAATACAAAATAAAAAAAAAAGCATAAAAATCAACAAAAGCATGCAGTAGAGTGCTACTGAAAAGTAAAAATTTTTAAATTAAAAACAAAGATTAAACCTAATTCTTAAAGTTATGCAGAATATGTTTGCCATATAGTCGCTCAAACTCGCAGCCTTTGTATTTAGTGGCAAACGTGAAAACCGTTACTCCATACACAGCAAGAGGAAACTTGTGTATCAAACAGTTAACTGCTGTCATTCAAGTTATTTACATATAACGATTATCAATAAAGTTTCCGTCATTTAGTAGCGCTTACATTAATCCGCACGTTTTCCCTCATCTCCTCGCTACATCAAGAAAAAGTGTCACTTCACAACTTGGACTTTTTTTCACTTACATCCATTTTTGGTACGGTGATGGAGAGAGGAAAACCGATGAAAAGAGAACGGAGGGTAAGGAGAAAGGTGGGATAGATGATAAGTGATGTCATTTATTGTGTCCTCGCCCGTTATATATAAAAGGTGCAGTCGCCGCAGGTGGGCTAATCATTAAGGACGCCCCATCAAGCACCCGACTACAATACATTTGACAGTGTTTTGGAAACAGGAGAACTCTCGTTGCTGCCATGTAGAAAACGTAATCAACGGGTAATTTGTTAGCCGAAACGACGGCACCAGACTTTTTCTTTCCCAGGAGCCTGCCCATTAAAATGCTCCTGTATTTATGAACGTCGATATGTGTAGGAAAAAGCTTCAAAACATTCAAGATATGATTTAACTTACATTTTCGAAAATTAGTAATGTAATGTGAGTGAGTGATTCTCAAGAAAACCGCATATAGTGTTACATGCTTAGGATACAAATAAAAAAATTATCTAGTAAGTCATAAAACACATTTTTCGATGGGAGTTTGAAAGTCTCTCTTCCTAACAATGAAAGAATAAGTTTAAAACTTGAACACTATTTTTATTTTTCAACGCTATCTTCCTTAATGTTAAAACAATTTCAGTAATGCTCCAATATACAGTCTCTTGAGATGATTTTCCAGAAGATATGGAAGAGGAAGGGGAAAAAAAAAAAGAATTCTATAGTGAAATCGTCTCTTGATTTGATGAAAAGTGAGGAAGATCAGCTTTGGGAACTATGGAATTCAAAGAGAGCCAAATTTGGGTAGTAGGGTGGATGTTCTAACAGTTCATACAAATCATTCAACTTTTTCATTGCTAACACACTTACATGAACCATTGCCATTATATTGGTAAATAATTTTTATTTTTTCTGCTAACCCGATCCTTTCTCAAAAGCATTTAATATAATTTAAAATAAAATAAATTAGTAAAATTCTTCGGTATCCCTACCGATTGACGATACAATCTTTCCTGCAGATGAAACCAACTTTGTCTTATTTCGCTTTGTCCACGGTTTCGATTTTGATAAATACACAGTTATGTTGCCATTAAATACTTTTGCGATATGTTCATACGAATGCATTTTTCATCATTCTTTTGCGTATAGCTTTTCATATGCAGTTCTAGAAGAGGGCTCACAATTTGTTAGCTTAATGCTACACATGACGTATTTTCAATGTTTTCACTTTCGTTCCTGCCTGTGGGAAATGTGCAAGTTGACAAAATTGACACCAACAGCAAAATGGAGGTGACATGCGAAGAACAACATGCTGGTCTGAAATTCTGCTTTCGTTTCAACAAATTATTAGCTGAGCCCTATGGAGAGCTTCCTCCTGTCTACTGCACAGCTCGACGATGGTTTAAAAGTTTAAAGAGGGGAGGCAATCAAATTCATAATGGGTGGACCCGACGCTCCAGTTTGTGCTCAAACGGAAGAAAACAGTTGCTGTCATTGTGAGAGAGGATCGTGGTATAACATTAAGAATACTGGGTGTCACCCCCACCCATTGGTAACTTCCATATGAGACGTGTTTGCGCACGGTGGGTACCAAGACGGCTGTTTCCCAAACAAAACGACGTTCGCGTATAGGTTTGCATGCAACTGAAGATGCTGTTACAGTAAGATGTGGAGTTTGTTTTAAAGGTTATCACTGCTGATGAAACTTGGCTGCATCTTTTCGATTCTGAGAGCAAACGGCAAATCTTGTGTGTGTGTGGAAAATCTTCTTTATCACCAACACCAAAAAAAAGCAAAAATATTTGCATTCGCTAGTCAAGTTATGATATTCTAGGAATGGGTTACCAACATGTAGTTCCTGCACACACTTCAGAGGAGCTGTCATGTGCACAAGACTCCATTATCGTGCAATAAGCGGGATGCTGCTGCATCATTTAAATCCATGATCCCACATCGCAAATGTGGCTAAATATCTGTATACAAAAAAAAATTAAAAATTGCCCCTCATCCTCCCTAAAGTCCAAATTTAGCCCCGCGTGATTTTCCTTTACCCCTAGTTGAAGAAACTCTTAGTGGAGACATTTTCTATCACTGTCATATTTGGTTGATATTTAACGCTTATTTATATAAATATGTTGCTCTCTGCAAATTATCACTAGAAATATCACGAGAAGGTCTGAGGTTACCGTTCATGGTAACTGGGTACTGAAAAGCTCGGACACTCGAGTAATATTTATTAGGACTATTTCATGAATAAAATAAAAATGTAAATATAATTCCTATAAACTTGGTTTACAAAATTATAATAATTATATATTTGTACTTAACCTTTTCAAGCATATATATTTGTCACCTGTCTCTTGCCATAGAAGGACTCCACGAGTCCGAAATATAGCGATTTCAAGTGTGAATTTTTCTTAGTGTTTTATCCTTCCATACTATTATAATATATATATTACAGATATATATATATATATTTGTCACCTGTCTCTTGCCATAGAAGGACTCCACGAGTCCGAAATATAGCGATTTCAAGTGTGAATTTTTCTTAGTGTTTTATCCTTCCAAACTATTATAATATATATATATTACAGATATATATATATCTGTTTGAAATTAGCGCACAGAATATTAATACTTGTATAAAACGTTATACTTACGAATATCTATTCTATTCAGAAACAGTGAGATTGAAATGGATAAATGTCGACTATTACAATCGCTACTGTTGGATTTTCTAATACTGGTTGTGTGTGTGTGTGTGTGTGTGTGAGAGAGAGAGAGAGAGAGAGAGAGACTGTGTGTAGCATTCAATGTCTTATGTTTTTCCTTGTATTCTATGGTTTGTAATTCCTAATGATAAGATCAATTTGCAGAATTGAAGCATCACCAAAACGCTTTGAAGAACCCTCCATTTTGTGTTACGATTGTCGATTGCCCATGTTTTTGTTGCTATCAACTGCTTCCCACCTCCTCTAGCAAAAGTGGTCAGTAATGCGTGTTCAGGAATTACATAGTGGAGGTATAAAATTGGCTAAATTGACAAGACAAATGCACGCCGCGTGATAAAATGGAATTGATGTTTTTTTTCTCTCGATAATTTCACCCCGTAATCCGGCCATGATTGATAAAAATTCAAATTTTTGTTTCATTTCATTGGTCGATTTTAAGATGACGTCACATGAGTGAAACAGTCTTCACCATTTTTCATTATTATTCGATCTCTGTGAATAGCATGGTCATTGTATACTATCTTAGATTAGAATTATATGAATAATTGTTTAAATTTCTGTAACATTAGGTTGTCAATATTGGACAATTTTTAAATTCATAGTCGTAACGAAACAGTCAAATTTTCTTATGTAATAAGCCTTAATGTTAATATAATTGGTATTTTATCATTAAGTTTAAGTCTGGTTCTACACAATTCTCTTATTTTTAAACAACACATCTTTTTGTGCATATATTAAATGACTTATGTATTGTTGATTTACGGACATATACAGTGAGTTATGCGTGTAATAAACCTCGCTAATTTTAGGCATACTTTACTTATATGAAATGTGAGTTTTTTCATGCGTTAAATTAAGGTTTAAATTCAGAGTAAAATTGGAAACATTCGAAGCCAAGGCCGGTTTTACGGTTTACCGTGCCGATACGCTTACCATCTAAACTACCGTGCCCTTTACAAACAAACTTTACTTACATGAAATGTTTTTTCACGCGTTAAGTTAAGTTTTAAATTCAGAGTAAAATTAGAAACATTCGAAGCCAAGGCCGGTTGTACGGTTTACCGTGCTAATGTTCTTACCATCTGCCCTTTACAAACAAATTCGCGAAACTCCTCCATCGGAGTCTATATACTTTGGAGAACTCTTACGATTATCTCATTGCAGTATTTCAACTCGAAGAATAGGCTCGAAACCTTCTTAGTTAACCACACAATTAGGGTTAATGTTACATTTATTCCACACAAGTAGTGTTATAGGTTAAGGTCGTAATTCTCAAAAAATGTCTTTATTACCAGCATTACATTGCTTTACTTCGGAAATAAAAAAAAAAAGCTGAATGTTCGACGCAAGCCCCCGTTACAACATGAACAGGATCAACATTGATTAATTTTGCCTTAAGCCGAACCGCACACCGACTCTGTCATCCCACATTCCTTTTACACACCCGTGGCACTCTCCACTTTAGTCGTTGAAATAATCCACAATAAATTTCATGCATTCATCGCAGCTCGAATAATGTGATTGTAATTCTGTGCTGTCTAGATTTCCTAATCTCCAAAATTCAATTTCAAATGTGTTTAATCAGATTTTCTTTTTTATTTCTGTACCATATGCTATACATATCAATTTATTTAAAAAAAATACATTTTGAAGGAATGTTTTTTACGGGCTAAACGCGGGGGAGGCTGAGCATACCAATTTTGGAGCTGCAGCGATAAGCTGAAGTAATTTAATCTAACCTAGCGCGTGCATACATATAAAGGTTCAAGACTGTTTAAAATAATTCAAATTATATTTTATATCTTACCAACTCTCAGAGTTATGCATACATATAAAACAACTCATTTCTATGCACCAGTTAAGTCGAATTTTTTCATGCATTGTGCACAAATTTTTAGTTTTCGTAGAATTCTTAAGTAACAAAAGTATGTTCAGTAAAAGACTTTGAGTTTATTTTAGCATTTTACACTATCTATTTTTTACATTAATTAATTTTCTAACTCCCGTAAGTTTCTCAATAATGGGCTTTTTACAGTGGGCGGATTGCATTTTTTACTTATATTTATAAACATCTATTAAATGGATGATTTAATGCAATATATGCTAGAAACCACTATAACCATTATTTTATGTTTAATAAACGCAATAATATATACCCGAAGTCAAAAGAGCATTTGCCCATTTCCAAGCATATGGTTTAAAGAAAAGTTAATTTAAAAAAAAGTGTTAAGTTTACACAAAGAGTGTTATGGTCATCCTAAACCGTTAACCCGCCCCCAAACCCCATACACTATCTATCTATCACTTAGCGGTTCAGTATCCAAAATATTTCAAATAAAATAGACCCGTCATCGCTGATTTTCTTCTAAAGTATATTTCAGAGATTGCCAAATTTATCACCACGTGTTTATAAAAATTAAATTAAGCTTCCGGACGGTTGTGTGCTGGTCTTTGTTTTTAATGTTTATGTTTATTATATAGAAAATATTAAGCTTAAACATTAAAGTATTTTATGTATTTTTGTAAGCATTTTAACGTCCTGCCAACGACAAATGGAATGGATAAAATTAGTTTTGGAGTCCATTAGCGCTCAACGTTACCTGACATTCACGTTTGTAATGCGAGAAACAAAAAACCACATAACACCACGTCCCGACAAGGGACCAAACTCAGAACCGCTATTTAACGTGCTATCATCTCAGCAACGACTACAAACTTTTATAAATTATTTAATATGTATATAATTACTGATTAAAGTCGCTTGCACTGGTAAACGTGTGAGCATTCAAATAGCATTCGAATTAGATTAAATTATCTTTATATACAGGGTGAGTAAAAAAGAATGAAGCACTTTCGCATAGTTATTATGGGGTATATATTTATGACAGAAGATCGAACATAGCAGCACTTAAGAAGTTTTACAAGCACTGCAATTATTGAATATGGGAACTGCCTGTCTTCCCATACACGAGACATGTAGCCATCTTTGGTTTGATGCGTCTTCGCAACTCGTGCAGATCCTTGGGAAAAGGAGGCTAGAATATCCCACACAAAGAAGTCAGTCACAATGGTCACGCAGCCGATCCGAAGATAGGACAGGTACTCATTGAGATAATGCCGCACCTCGAAGTGATAATGAGATGGTGCCCCATCTTGTTGAAACGTGTAGTCTCTGGAGTCATTGTCAGTCACTGCTGAAGCATGTCAAGGTGTGTTATCCCTGTAATGGTTTCCATGAGGGGAGGAAGAAAGAAAAAAAAAAAAAACGGGGAAAGGTTATAGACCCTTCGTTGTGAAATAGCATAAAACGCATTCGTCTTTAGTAGTAAATTTCTTTACATGCTCAACCCAGATGGATGCTCTGTGGCCCATACTCACAGATTATGGCGATTTACTTTACCGTTTACATGAAACGTTGCTTTTATCCAACATGACCGCCTGCATATCTTGACAAAACTGTTTGCGTAATGTCTTGTCATTTTCTGTCGGGCCACGTAACACATGCAATTTATACGGTTTGCACATCAATTTCTTACGAACTACACGCCAAAGTTTTCTGTTGTAACTGGAGCTTGCGATGTGTCGACTACAGTATGTAGACTATGTCTACACACAGTTCCCGATTCTGTTAACCGTTTAAAACATCGGTAAATGTTCTTTCGACGTGGTGGAGTACCGCCATAGCGCATGTGAAGATGTAGCGGAACCAGTCCTGGCGAACTCCATGCCTTCTCTTCATTACTCATCATTTTGTCTCGCCTACGACTCTAGCGCTCATGGAGGAACATTTACACCACTTTACGAATAACTTCCAGAATTTTCCTTTACAGTGGTATCCTGCAGGAAGTTGTTTCATTCTTTTTGACCCACCCCTGTATCTGTAGATCGGAAGAAGCAATCGTTCCAATGGGGATGGTACACCAGAAGTGCAAGTTTGGAGGCATTGAAGGTTTCAGCCCCGTCCCCAATCTTCCTCTGCAAGGCACTCGTAACGGGACCAGGGGGCAATTTATAACTGATTTACTACTGCTGATAGGAATATAAAATCTGCGATATAAACTACAGCTGATTTTTTTTAACTAGTTAAGTTTTTTTTATATATATATATATATATATATATATATATATAGGATATTCAATTTCATGTGTAAAGCTAACATTGAAAAAAAAATAATAATATGTTTAGAGTAAAATGTGGAAAAATTAGGACGCTGAAAAATCACAAAATCAGTTAAAAATGTATAACGTTATGGAAATTTCAGTTCTAACCAATGGACATTAAACCAGTAGTGACAAAATACAATAGACCCGGCGGTGATGAGGTTTTAAAGATCCGTGGTTGGGCTTTACTCTTATTAGATAAAGAAGTGACAATACCAGAGAAAAAGCTATACACATATTTAAATTATTTGGTAATATTGTGTAATCACAACTAAAGAGTGAATAAAAACATAATTGCTAAGCTATTTGAATATACATACATTTAACGTTTGGCTTAAATATCAACCAAAGGACAGATCCAAAACAAGATTTGTTTGTTGTTTTGTTTTATTTACGGACGCTCTTTAACATCTCAGATCATCAGCGTCCCATTCTATTCAAGGCGTGAAACGGTCGACAAATTTTGCTCAGAGTCCTCTTCTTTCAGGCTTGAGCCAAAACAAGATGAGAAGATATGTTACCTGAAGCCAGAGAGATCATAAGATCTAACCTGAATTGTTGATTATTATTAATTTATTTATTAGATGTATGATATTGCTTAAAAACCTCGAAATTTGTTTGGTCTTGGTTTTTTTTTTTTTTTCCATCTCACGCCACGTTATATGATTAATATAAAAACCCAATGCTTCTAAGTATTCTAGCAATCTAAATCTGTTATCCAAAGCTATTTTACTGTCAATTAAAATCATAATTTTTCTTTCAGAAACAGATTATTATTGTCTTCACTTTTATGACATGGGTGCGTGGATGAACTCAGCTAAAGTGGGGGTCTTGAGCTTGTATTTTAATTTTAAACTTATAATTACTAACATAATAAACCTACTATTCCATTTCTCAAACTGAAATGTTGATAATGCTATTGTTGTAGCAGTTGCATTTCTCACACAATATTGTACACATTCCAAGATCAGGGACAAGAAATGTAGTAAAACACGTTACGAGTGCTATAGCTACGGGTAAATATACTAAACCCAACTGTAGTAATTTATATTTGCAAAACACAGTTTTAATATTTTACACTGTATCGATTGAGATTAAATTAATATATATTTAAACATAATAATTAACTCTGGATAAGTAAGAATTTTGTATTTTGCATTTTTTATACAAATACTACACAGATTATTTTCATATGTGTGTGTGTGTGTGTGTGCGCGCGCGCGCGCGCGTAGATAAGTTGCGAGGTTTAACAACGAAGGTCTAAAGAAATGAAAACAACATAAAAATGGGGAAAAAATTATCCCAGTTACTGACCTTACGGGATTCGAACTCGAGTTGTCTGGATTAGCAGGCACAGACATCTGACCACAATATCAAGGATACTAGTTTTAATATTACAACTAATACATTATCTTAAGAGAAACCATTAAATATAGATGCTTATAGTTCAACTTTAACAATAATCGTAGAAATCTACATGAAATCTTGAATTTAGCACTCATTTCGCTTTCAATTTTGGCGCTTACCTGCACATAGTGATCAATGTGGCTCGGATTTTTAGGTGATTAAACTCTGGAAAATATTTTTATATGCTAAAATACTTAAAATTTTTATGTTTCAATTATTTTATGTGAATGTAAACAGCGTGTAGTGCTTCTCTATAGCGCGTCAGCCAAAGATCGAGCTATGGCCTGCCGCGGCGACCTCTTGATTCCTCTACCTCCGTCTTACGACTCCATTGATAGAGAGCACTATTAAAGGGAGCATTTATCAGCACGCCGGCACTCCGTCGGTCGCCTATTACACGGCTTTTGAGATGGAAAGACGCCATCTCTCCATCAGGCAACTCCCCAATTTTCCTCACGAGGCTTCGTGGACCATATTCCAAACATTAGAAACCTTAGACAATTTCTAAGTAGGTACCGGGAATTATCACGGGATCTTCCAGCCAGCAGCAACAACGTTAACCACTACACAAAGGAGATAGTCAAGATAGTATATCTAGGTTATTGGAAGTTTAGAATCATATGCTATACCTCAACTATTGATTATATTTATTATATTTTTCAACTGTATGTTATATTTTTATATTATTCTCTTATCTTGTAAAGATTATAACTATAACCATTTAAAAAAAAACAAGTTAACAAAACCAACCCCCCCCCCCCAAAAGCATACAATTCTTAAATTGCAAGCCAGTTAAAAAACAAAGCTATAACTGGTAGCCAGCTATAATTTAACTACTAAAACTTAAATTCAGTTTTTTAGTATAATATTTTAGCTTCGTAACCTTCGGTTACCGAAGGACAGTAGTTTTAAGTTTTAGGTTTGGTAGTTTTAGCTTCAGTTTTTAGATTACGGTTTAAGTTTTAGTGATTAAAGTATAGCTGGCTTCCAGTTTAAGAACTGTTTGTATATGTTTTATTTTGGTTAAAATAACTATAGTTATAATCTGCACAAAATAATGTAAAATAATGTAAGAGAGAAGAAAAATATAATAAATTGTAGAAACTGTAATATATATGTCCTGGCATAGGCACCTTGGTGCCAAGACGGCGTATTAGAGATTTTTATTTATTATTATTATTATTATTATTATTATTACATCTATTGTTGAAGAACTGCCTAGAAATTACTGACTAGTATCGCGGAATATTGCCTTATAGAGGAAACTTGTCGCAAAAGTCGTTGTTCTTACGTTAAAACACTTCATTAATGTACTTAAGAAATTCAACTCCCCACACCAGAAAACAACTACAAAGGAATGATCACAAATACAAACAAAACCTGACGATATAGAAGATAGCCCACTACAGACATTCAGGGCAGTGAATGTTTCTAAGATCCTATACACATTCTGCGTGAGACAATACAGCTGAGTACGCCGTATTATGCAATACAAAATCTTCAATTCAAACTCAAATGATCATATTCGAAAGTTTAAGCTCGCTTACGAGCTACTTTTACAACGCAAATATATCTAGAACCAAGAGTTACAGACTGATCATTATACTGTTGACAAAACTGACATTACCAGAAATATTAAACACGGAGCGAGAACGTTTTCATTAGAGAAACACAATAGCAAAGCAATTGTGCGAATATGAAGAGAATGTAATATCTAGAACTGCATAAGTGAACAATATGATCAATCCATTATCACCATCCCCTCCCTATTTCCTCCGCTCCATACTTCGCCCACTGTGACTAGATTTAACTGATCACAAAAGACCAGTGTCCCCAACAGTGCATAACACGGTATCCGCTATGGTATTAGTATGGAAAACAAAGTAATGTGTTACGGGATCATGAAATTGGAGTTATATTTGCTCTTGAAAATTTTATATTACGTTTATAGTATTTTGAGAAATATATTTTACACTTGTATCACTTTCATTCCTATAAAAGATCATTTATCTTACGTATATTTTAAGCAGCTGCACTAGACAAGTGTAGTACTCCATTAGAGCCAT
Source organism: Metallyticus violacea (assembly GCA_030762175.1). NCBI lineage: Eukaryota > Metazoa > Arthropoda > Insecta > Mantodea > Metallyticidae > Metallyticus > Metallyticus violacea. The sequence goes on from CM060844.1 coordinate 59,354,897, forward strand.
TTAAAGGCCTAAAATGCTAAAAACCAATTACAACAAGTTCATTGTGCCATTTAATTAGATACTGATTTTGCCACCAGACACTTTGAACATCTTCTGTAATGATGAATACAATATTAACTGATACGATTAAAAAAAAAAAAAACGAACTTATAGTTTATATAAATATATGTTTCAATAAAAATATTGTGTATTTTCACAGGAGGCACAGCTGGTCAAAACTGGGGAAAAGGTTCCCAAAAACAGATATCTAAAATAAATATCTGTAAGGTTACGACAGCATCCTTTAATGCAGCCAGAATGTAGTTAATATGGATCCAAGATATTAAGTACTTGTGTGGAACAGACTGTATTATTGCCCTTCTTATAGACCACCTCTACAGTGCAATAATGGTGAGGCGTATGTGATAGTTGAGGTTGTACGTATTCGTACTATATCGTATGCGGTTCATGCACGATGGGGTACCACCCATTTTCTATATCACGTGCGACATCTATCCCAGACCTATAGTGAACAACGATATTAGAGGAGGCATGAGTAGCATGTGATAACCTGACCTGTATTCTGAGAACGTTTGGTTATGGACGCAACTAAAGACGTTAGCGTGTACATAAAACGTTGCGGAGTGGGTACAGTGCAATTCGAGACCAACTGCTGTGTTGGCACTAGTATGTAACACTCTGAAACGTAGAGTTGAAGCACAACACAATATGTTCCACATCTCAACAGGTATTTGCTCATTAGCCCTTTTGTTAACTTTGAGCTTTGCTGTGAAAACATGCAAAACTTTTAATTAATCATCCTACACCGATTCTATTAGACTCTTTGCAATAAAATTATAACGCCAGTGTCATAAAAGCAACCAAAATCTCTTAAAATGAACATACTTTGACAAAAAAAAGTACTTACGGTCCACTGCACTTGTTGTAAAACACGTTTGTAGGTTATTAAAGCCAGTAGGCACTTGCATTTTATATCGCGTGTGGATAGTTTTATTAATAAAAAATGTCCTTAAAACATTGACATTACTACGCTTAACAATAAAGATACGTATATATAGCTCCTGCTATCTCAGAGGAGCGTATCGTCTGGAATACGCATATGGAGGTTGTACAGGGAGGTTAAAAATGCTTGGGTGTATTATAAATTGAAAGTATGAGCAGAGTCTCTCAGAAACGCCCGAAGTCATTCAAACACGGTTCACAGGTGAAAGTAGTAGGGGTTATTTACAAATCAGACAGATACATCAAGATAAAATATGAGTATATTATAAGTAAAACAATAGTTAATGGATTTTATAGTTTAAAACCTCATTCGTCAAAAAAAATAAAAAATTACTAACATCCCAAACAAAATATATACGAAGGCTGCTAAATGAGGACATGCTTTCTTGCGATAAAATGTAACTTTACAATATTTGGTAGTTTAATGCGTAATATGCAAGTGTCACTTTGGATTCCCAGCTGTGATTGTTGTGCCACTTGAGACATGTTCGGTTCCGGCCTCTTTCGTCTCTCTAAATCTTCAACTTATACCTATACAACGTTACAGGAGTTTATGGGGAGTTCCATCTTATCTGGTTTAATTTCTGGGAGAGGTGATCAATTTCAAAGGAAGGTGGAACGGACGCTCCAGTTTGTGCTCTAACGGAAGAAAATAATTACACCAATGATATCATAGTGACAGAGGATCGGTAATGACGTAACCTTTTCAGAAAATTTGAAGATTTCATTGTTTGCCAGCACACGTTGGTAACTGAACCGTTGCACATGAGAAGTGTTTGTGCACGGTGGGTTCCCAAGACTGCTGATTCCTGAACAAAAGAACGTTCCAGCTTAGGTTTGCTTGCAGTTGAAGATGATGTTACAAGAAGAGGTGGAGATTCTTTCAAAGGTAAGCAATGCTGGTAAAACTTGCTATATCATTTCGATCCTGAGAGCAAACAGCAAAGCTTTGTGTGGAAATCTCCATTATAACCAACACCAAAACAAGTTAAGTGGTTGCTTCTGTTGAGAAAGACATGGGAATTTCTTTTTTCGATATTCAAGGTACGGTTCAACAGCATGTCGTACCTGCACACACAACTGTTAACTAAGCAGTAAGTACTACAGATGTGTCCTGAAAAATCTGCACAGGCAAAAGACCACATTCCCGTGCTTACAAGCTGGATGCTCCACCGAGATAATGCATGGCCCCACAATGCAAATATTGTTGCTTCATGTCTCACAAAAATCAATGTGAACGTGCAATCACGTTCCTCATAGTCCAGAATTAACTGCACGTGACTTCTTCCTTTTCCCCAAATTGAAGAAACGCTTTCGTCGGAGGCATTTTCCGCCATCAGAAGCACCGGAGGCGATTCTGAAGAATCTGTCAAAAAATTATTTCCAGCATGTCTGAAGATCGGCAGAAACGCTGGTACAGGTGCATTGCATCCAACGGGAACTACTTTGAGAAAGATCCTCAAAAGTATTAGAACAATAAAGTGCATACAATTGTGGAAATTACTTACTTATTTTATATACCGAGTTACTAATTCCGCTCAGAAAGAACGAAGTTGAAATCTGGCAAAACATGTTTTTTTCCCCCCTTTCTTTCTGCATACATTCACGATAAAATGGTGACTATATCACTGAATTTCAATCTTCCGTCTGTCAGCACTTGGCATGCATTTCTTGTGATCATCGCAGGCTTCTTGGGCGTCCAGTGCGGCTCTTCCAGCCTCGCTATTTATGGAGAACTTTCTTTCATTACACTTTTCATCTGTTGAGAAGTGTAATGGATCCTTCAAGCCTTTTAAATAAAATATGATATAACAGCGCGATATTTAATATTGTCCAATTAAAACATTCAAAAATAGAGTTCATTTCAACAAGTGGCGAAAAAAAGTTGTCAAACGATGGCTGTTATATTTTCAATGCTGCCAACTTAATAGGATTGAAATTTCAAAATGTGGAATGATATATATTCCACATTTTGAAACTTCTGATAGCCTTTTAATAGAAGAAGTTCTAATAACAACTTTATTAACCTTGTTATACTTACGTGCCTGGAATTGAAAGCATCAGGCCTATTTTGAAAGAATGCCACGATACTTTATTAATGCATTCTCTTTAAATGACTTTTTTTTTTCTAAATTTGTACCCCGCCTTACTTTTAGAACACCCCCTAACCTTAAAAGTATATTTCGCCGAAATCTATCTCCTTCGAATTTACCTCGTCCCGTTGTTGGCTCATATCCTTGCCAACGCCCTAAATGTAAAACCAGTGCGTTAATTATGCCGTGCCATTTATTCCGCAGCCCTAATTTATCCAGAGAATTTAACATTTCTTCATTTGCTACTTGTTCTTCCAAGAACGTCGTATATATGTTATCTTGTAAGCTTTGCAAAGCATTTTATATTGGTTTAACTTCTACTGTTGTTTCGCTACGTATGAACAATTATAGACGTTCTGTTAAAACCAAGTCTCCCTTGCCGGTTGCCCAACATGCCTTATGTTACTGTAAGTATTTTGATATGTTTTTAATCTAACACTTATTGATGCGTTACCTACACAATGCTCTGAAAGTTTACTCAGAGATAGAGAAATGGCAGTTATATTTTTACATACAGCGAGTATACCACCATGTTTAAATCTTAAATATTACTTTTTTTTTTCCACACACTCTTGTAGCTTATTTCATCTATTTCCATGCATAACGTTACCTTCGATACTCAATATTTATATTTATCACCGTCACTTGTCTTCTTGCCATAGAAGAACTCTAGTAGTTCGATATATTGAATTTTTCTTAGTGCTTTATCCTTTTCTGGTCAGTCTCTCTCTCACCATTGCAGCCTGCACGCAGGGTAACTAATTATTACCCCGTCGTCCAATTATAATGTCGATCCTGGTGGTGTAGTGGTTACCATACTTGCCTCCTACACACAAGAACGCGGGTTCGAACCCGGTAAGGACCGATGAATTTTTTCGGGCTTAAATGCTGAGTATGGCTTCCTTTGGAATGGGAATAAAGCCGTGGGTCCCGTGTCGTACATTTACGGCACGAAAAAGAACACCTCAAGCCTGAAAGAGAAAAATTTGTCGGCCGTTTCACGCCCTGAGTTGAATGGGACGCTGATGACCTGAGATGTTAAAGAGCGTCCATAAATAAATAAATAATAAAAATCCAATTATGATTTCATTTATGATTATTTAAAAAAAAAAAAAAACTTAGGAAAACAGCTGAATTCCTTAGACAGTAATTTTAGCCACGTAACAGCAATAACAGATACGGAGCGACTAATCAAGTAAATATAAAGGACCCTGGAAGTGTTCAATTCGATGCAATGGAAGGAAAATAAGAGCATATACATATTTTGCTTAAAACAGAAAAAAACTACAGCAAAATAAATTCTGCGTTAAAGACGCTTAATGCATTCTCAATCTATTTCAAATACTGTCAAAGCTAAGCTCGGAAAACTGCGCTTTGTTCCACATTCTCCCAACGCGAAACTAGGCCCATTATTGGGGATTTTATTTCGTTCACATAATGTTGTGTTTGTCACCGTTCGCTAAACCGTCGTTCATGCACCAACTACATGCAAATAAGTGACAACGTAAAACGCAAAACTGACCCGAACCTCGTTAACATATGACACTAGCAGTTACACTACAAGCGCTATTTAAAGAAACGGATAAAATGCAGTCCGAATGTTCCGCAAATGCCCACGAAGATTTCCATACATTCATGGCTAATGTAATCTCGTCATTTGCATACACGAATATGGAGAGCCATTTATTCCAAACTACGGCCACTGAAAAACAATCCGCGCTGTAGGAATCAAAAACGCTGGCAGGGGGAGCGTTCGATTGATTTTACATGTCACTAACAGTTGTTTAGAATTCACCGAGATGGATTGGAAAAACGGAAGGGGAGGGAGGGCGCTGTCGCATAGAATTCCAAGAGAGGCGGTCCGTGTTCATAAAAACAGCATATTCCTAGACCATGCATGAACTGATCGCTATTCGGTTACGCACTTGCCAGCTTGACTTGTAAAAAACTATGCCCATCTGTTACGGATTAGGTTGAAAACGGCACAAATTATATTCATAGCAAGTGTTTGAGAACATCTCTGCTTATTTGCCTTATAATCGGTATCAATGTACACCGAACAGAATTAGTAGACAACGTAATGTAATTGTCTTCGAACGATGTACGATTGCTGGGACATGAACTGTGGCCGCTAGTATTTCGCATAATGTTGCATTGTTAACTGATCTTGATGTATATGTCAAGAGTCTATTATGAATGTCACATTTGGGTAGCCACGACGAGCGGATTTCCAGCAAGCAGTATTTTGCCTGATTCAATTAACTCAGTAACACAACACCGGTGTAGAAATATCTGCATCCACTGGGCACCGTATGAAACACGAGTTGAGATTTCTCACGGAACTCCATGTTCACACACAGCTGCATCTTGCATGAATTGGAGAACATCAAAATTGGATTACTAACATGTGCAAAACAGTAGCTCGGTGACATATCACATGGTGCATATAAATGTATATTTTTGCAAAGCATTCTATTCCTTTTAATCTATTAGTTATAGACCACAATTACTTCCTTCCGTAGAACTGACATGAATTAAGTAAAATTGCAGCATAAATTGATTCATTAGGAGATTGAATGGCACACCATAACGAATATGAGTCACCTAGACAAAGCAAGAGCTCCAGAAAGAGGAAAACATAACCATCTATAATCCATCCTTTGTTTTCAATGCAGTGCGAGTCGCTCTAATCAAGCAAGAACCGTGAGAAGAAAAAAAATAAACATATCTTGCAATTCCAATCGAAAGCATTATATCAGTTGCCGGCTGTGTTTTCAGTGCAGTAATTTACTTTGTACAAAAACTTCCTAAAATAAAAACTAATGCAAGTCATAACTACGCAGTTTTCAAATGTGAAATCTATGGGAAAAGTCTTTATTGTCAAACGTGTGAAAAAAGTAACGCTCCCAAATACTCAAAAAGTTTCTGTTGAATATTTAGGTACCCATAAACAATTCTTATTTTCCCATAACCTGTGTGAAGCTTTCCTCGCACCTAAGAGTCTTTGAAAGTAATACACAATACAAAACGCCTGACGAATCAATTGTGCGATTGAATGTTACAATGAAACTATAGAAAATGGATCGAAAACACATTAAAGACAATTATATTTGAGTCACGGTTGATGAAACAACGGTTATAAATGCTTCGCTTAAAAACGAACCATCTGCTTATTTTCTGTTGGCTGAAGAAGAAATTAAAGTCCACGAATTGCTCCAAAATTGCAAAAATTTGCATTGATTCGCTATGAGCGAATCTTGCTTTATGTGAGTGGTGTATTAATTACATTATCAAGATCCATACAGATATACAAGTAATATTCCCATCTAAAATGCCTTGCACATGTCTTACATCGTGTATCACAAAAGGAATTTATTTTCCACCAGGTAAACTTACCTTTAAAAAAATCATGAAAACATCTCGTAGGCAATTCTAAAACTGACCACCTTTGTTGTCTAGTAATAGCATTGGCGAACACTAACCCGAGTTCCAGAGTTCGAATCCAGGTCAGTGCCAAGTTGTCTACGTAAGGTTTCTTTCGGAGTTTTTCTTTATCCTGAGAAAGTGAATGCCAGATAGCTGTAAGACCCAAGGATTACGAGTTCATTTGCGTCAATATTAATTCATTTCATTTCATTTCATTCATCCCTCAAGACTTACTCCTACAGAATTCAGTCCAGAGACAATAAATCAACTATTTTAAAAACAAATGTAAAACAATGGCACCAAAGTACCCTCCAGAGCGAATTTTAACTCGCTGGACCTCTTGGCTCCTTGCTGCCACCTAATGCGCTAAACACCTTGAAAAAATTAGAAAGCTGGTATGATTCCAATGAGGTAGTCCACAAAAGTTCTTATCCAACTCAGAAGTTAACTTTTGTTTCGTAGTTCCACGTTTTACTCATCTTCCATTTGTCATTTGATCATTAGCAGCTACTGGTATTAAAATGTATGAATCGTTTAAACGCCCCCCCCCAAAAAAAAAAAACCAAATTCAATTTCCTGGTAATATTGGCGACATTAACGAAAACTAACAGATTTCCATTTCTATTTCCAAAAATCCAAGATTTTTTGTTCCCCCCCCCCCCCCCTTTACGGCCGCTCTTTAACATCTGGGGTCATCAGTGTCCCATTCAATTCAGAGCGTGAAACGGCTGACAAATTTTGCTCAGAGGCCTCTCATTCAGACTTGAGGTCTTTATCGTCCGTAAATGTACGACACGGGACTGACGGCTTTACTTCCCTTCCGAAGGAAGCCATTACTTAGGATTTTTACGCCCGAAAAAATTCATCGGTCCTGGTGAAGATCGAACCTGCGATCTTGGGTTTAAGAGGGGAATAAAAGAAATCCAAGATATGAACAAATATACGAGTGCAATAAAGTGAGGGTAGAGCCACGTACTGAAATGTCAAGGGAGGAAAAAAAAAAAAAAAAAGCCTAGTGAAACAAATCGTAGCTCTGATATACATTCCTACATCGTCATGTGAGGCTGAACCAAATTTATTGGGCTGTACGAGCATCTTAAGAAGCAACAGAAAAAGATGACCCTGCAAAACCTAAAACATCCAGTGGTGACCAATTGTATTATAAAACATGTACCGGAACAACCTTGAGGTGGGTGTAGCAATAAAAATATACACATAGTAAATTTATTAGTAGCGCGTAAAAACTGTTTTAAAAAATCCAGGAAACAAAATGTATGAGAAATGTAAATACAAGTCCAGAGGATCAGAACAAATAGAATAAATCGGAAACATGCCACTGTATCTTTTAATAATTCATATTTATCCTTATTAATATTGTATGTAATTTAATTTAATAATCTCATCAATTATATACATTAATTCTGAACATGAACAAATTGTATACCATTACTGAGCTATTTTCGCAAATTAGATGTATTATTAATTTCAACACCCCATACAAAATGTCACGCTTCGCTATAGTAGTTTCATTTTCGTTGTGAGCGAGCGGTATTAATTTTTGACGCCACTCATTCATAATGAAAGCAAGGCTACTTAAGATAGCCATTTGTTTCGCCATCGTATATTTTCACTAAGGTGCCGACGTACAACAATGTCTTGGGATTTCATCCTTTGTGAAAGAATGGGCTTTCCTTTCACCGATACATTACATACAGCTTCAGATATGTAATAATTTAAAACAACATTAATGTTTAGTTACTCGAAACTGTGTGCGACGCCTTTAAGGCGCCTGCCTTACTCTTAAGTCTTTAATGCCTGAATATCATAGCAAACAAATTGCAGAGAACTATAAAGTCCATTGCTATTAGAAGGGGAAATCTTTGTACTTAAAACACCTCAAACAAAAGCACAGAGAATTAAACCTTCGTTCGTATATGTAGACAGAAATCGTGGGAAAATGTTTTGACAGTGTTTAACGCCCGTTTTAACTACTGAGACACCAGGGGCGATGCGCACTGATGATACACGAGATGAAATATTTTGATTACGTATTTAATATTTATTTTTAAGGAAAGAAACGTTCCAGGGCTAAGTCTAGGGTACCTCTTCATATTTGCCAAATGAAGACTGAGGCAAACCCAATAAGGATATCACAAATATACTTGCGCATTCGAAAAGTAATGGTAAACTAGTTACTGTTCCACACAAAATTTATTTTGATTACTTTTGGCATAACATACTTCAAACATAATAGCCCGCCATGGCATTGGGGGTGTTCGATTACCGCCAAGACCGTCTTCTCAATAAGAAGATCCCCCCTTCTAGATTTTCCTAAAACCACATAAATTGCAAATACTAGGGAGGTGTCGTAAATTGAGATGTGAAAGGCTTCGTTTCCTTAAGCACTAGTCAACAATGCGTTGTCAAATGCCTGGAAGACGACGCACTTTAGCAGCAGCATAATTTCTGGATATGTTTCTCATTGATCGATCTAAAGCTCTTTGGATGCCAACTCTCGATTCAAAGCGAATGTCGTGCTCAGGTTCTTTGATCTTCGAACAAAAGTTTTAATCACAAGGGCTCGTGGGTGTTGCGGAACTTCCCAACATTTGTTAAGATGCAACATAGACGAGTGTGTTCACAGTGACGAAATGCTTACACCCATCTTGCAATATGTCTATCCCACAAGCTTCTTGTATTATCCTAAAGCATTGAGGTGCATTCTTTCCTCTTAAAACTTGGATTTTTATGAAACACCTTTACTCATGTCTACACCACAGTATTACCTACTACAAATCTGTAATTTAATACAAGATACCGATGATCACCGCAGGGAAGACAGGTTTAGAGATAGTCGTCCTTACTTTTCGAATGCTCCAATATATTAGGGCTCAAAAAAAGTATTAAAACAACAAACTCAGAAATATTATAAACCTTAATCGACTTAAAGTCCATTATAGATGATAATTATGGATGGAAGTTCGGTAACCAAACAGAAAATGAAGATAACCACCAAAATGGCCTCCAAGAGGCTTAATAAAATTAAGAAATGTCTGTTGGGGTTGCAAATAATTAACCACTTTTTATTCTCAGGCCGGTGTGCGAATGCTAAATTAAAATTTAAAATAGCAAGCCGGTATTTTGGATGAGAGCTAATTTTTACACCGAAAGGGAAAAATTTCGTATGAACCGCAGGAAATTTTTCACAGAAGGAATTATTATTGGCTGTGGGAAATTTTTCTTTAAAAACTGGGAATAATGAGACAAAGTTGCTGTGACTTGGTTTATTGTGTTTTTTTTTTTTTTAATAGTTATACGTGTCGTCTGATTTAATTTACTTTAAATAGCTAGTTAGATGTGGAATTATTGTTAAAGAAGAAGAGATTGAGAAATTATATTTTTACTAAGACCTCTGCTGAACACAAGAACCAAACTACGCCCATTGCATTCTTTGTAACTAAAAATAAAAAAAAAAAAAAATATGATATAGCTGTGTGAAGTCTTCACATGTGATCAATCCTTTCTTCGCTTCGAAATTTCCTGCTGTTGAAGCTAAAAAGAAATCCCCCTGATTGTAGAAATAAAGTTGACAACCTTCTTTATGCATATTCGTCAGTGGCACTTAAAGGTCCATATAGGAAGAATAAAAAATATGGTTAGCCAACTATGTTCAGATTCTCCATGCTCAATCAGTACACATACATTAAACAAAAGAAGTGGAAAACGTTTTACTCTGGCAGTGAGATTTGATATCAAAACACTGGAGTAATAATTACTAGCTCCATTTTTATGAGGAACCAATGGAATAATTAGAACCTCTATCGTAATTGAAGCTCTCACTGGATAATAAATATGTGGCATATGGAGCCAACAATGTATCTGCTAAATTTTGGAGAAAAAATAACTAAACTACACCAAAAATCATTAAACATGTCATTGTCACGTCGCTTACAATGAAGTTAGGCATAGTCTGAAGTCATGTGATGCTGAAACTCTATTTTTGAAAGTATTGCACAACTTTTCACACAGTGTTCAAAAAGTTACGAACTGAAGGAATGTTTTGGTTTTGTAAGAAACATTCCTGTTCTCTGCCTAACACTCTTCAAAACTATTTTGTCCTCTGCTCAACTTGGAAGCAATATTTTTTGAAAGAGGGTCTAAGAATCATTCTGGTGATAATGAATGATATCTATGTCAGCTCTTTGGTGCTAAGCCAACAGGAGCCTGCAACATTTAAAGAATGAATCTCTGGAAATGCATGGAACGGCTCGTTTACTTATAAGATTACGAAAATGCTCCATTTAAACAGCTGTTATGCTTGAAACTTGACAAATCTCCATATGTGTTTGAAGAACTTCTTCGTGGTGGATAATTATTAAACCTTACGCTGGATAAAGATACAATTTTGATAAGTCTGTTGTTAAAAAAGTTGTTTTGGCAACAGATGAAGCAACTGCTCATATTTTCATCTAAAGGATGATTTTATCATAGATGTCATATAACTTATTAAAATTGTTTCAGCACAATCTTTGGACACCTGAGAGAAACAAGACCAAGTGTCAAATGTTATCAAAGCAGTACTTAGGTACTGTCTAATTTGAAAGAACATGATCAGTTTTTCTTTTTCCAGTCCATCAAGAGGGGGGGGGGGGATATATTGAAAGCTGTACATTCAAGTATTAAGTACATATTGCTTAAAAAGGAGTAGGCGTAATATGTTTAGTCTTCTCCCCATCTTGAAGCAAAGCATATGTATAAATTACAGCAAAACCTCTGTATTTGAACATCCCTGTATGTTAGACACTTAACTGGACATATTTTCCTTGAACCGGACAATGTCTATGCTTAAACAAAACCTCTATGTTGCCTGAGGCTGACATCCTGTGTGGTCGTAACTAGTAGGACAATTTATCTTTCTGTTAATTTATCTGCTAACCTTTTTAAGCTTGGTTGGCCTTTAACTCTGAGGCTTTAAATGAGTCATTAGGAATGTGAGATATAAAAGACGATTTTTCCCTAACTGGCTTTCTGCTACCTGGTTTAGCTTGAATGTCATTTATCTCTATGCTTTGCAATGAAGCATTAAGCATAGTGGTGTGGAAAAGGTAGGTTTTCCATTAACTTTTATACTCTGTTGTGCTTCAATTCATTACAATATGTAAGAATGTTGCACATTACCCAGAAAGTACACACTGTATATAACTATAAACTTAATGAAGCAAACAATTCCAAGCCTAAAATAAGTAATGTGTCCCCAGTTACTACTGAGGTGAGTGCAAGTTTACTTTTATTTTCCTTTTTTGACCATTAATTTGTAATTTTATTCACTTCCTTTAAATAACGTATATATGCTTGTACATATTATAAAAACATACTTCCCTCTGTCATGGACACTTCGTTAATTTGGACAACTTTTTTAACTATACCTATCCTAGTTAGAGAAGTTTCGCTGTACTTGTCATATTATGGTTAGATGTCATTAAGTTCAATTCTTAATGTAATGTTGCAATATTAATATTTCACATTTCAATACAATATCGTGTGTTAATTTAATTAGACCCATTATCCTTGTACGTCGGATATATGTGGACAATATTTTTTTTTATTTTGGATTTTGCAATCCTAAATTCTGTAATTAGGTAAAAAAAAAAAATATATATTAAATAAACAGTCCAATGAACAAGTGAATGTACTAAATTTTCTGGTTTGTCACATATGCCAGTATTAAATCAGAATGATCAAAGCATATACGACACTATAAATATTTGAAAGGTAAACAAAAATGGCTGTGCAAAATTGTATAAAACAATGGCGGTAAAAAGCGGTGTATTCTAAACCGAAAACTGGGATCTAACCTCAAAGGACAAAAGTAGCCTTCAGGTCAACAAGGAGCAATAGGATTCCAAATGGAGAAGCACTACTAACAAATGAAAGCTTTACAAGTAAGGACATAACATATTATTTCGACAAATACCCCTTAAGAAAACTGCTGTTTCAGCAATTTTTACAGGTGGCAACACAGCAGAATGCGGCCTTAACATAAGACGCAGCGTTTGAAAGGGAAAAATAAATAAATAAATAAATAAAAAATAAAAATAATAACAGCACTGCCTTGCACAAAGCTTTTTCAAAACCATAAAAATATGGAACCTTCGTTTTACTACCATGACGCAATACGAGTTCTTGAAAATTAAAAGCTCTACCCTTCTTTAACAATAACTTTCCCCAAGCATCATTTTCCTGAATCTTTTGTCTTTTTGCTCACGCTGTAGACAGACAATGGTCGCATAATGGAGGCGTTGCTTATGACGAGACGCAAGGGAAAAACAAAGATGAAAACGCCGTACGCAACTCAACTAAACAAGTGGTCATAAAAAATGACCGTGTGACAATCCCTGATTGATTCTGGGGAGAGAGAGAGAGAAAAAAGCAGTGTTCGTTTTTTAAGTAGGCAGGCAGGCACAATGGCGACACCATGCAACTCCCTGAGAGTGAACAGCCCAGCGGGGTTACACCATCTGCTTTACCCACCCATCCCACGGCAACCAAGCACAAAGGCTGTTAGCAAAAAGCGAGTGGACATTTTTTATACTGCGCGGTGACGTAATCCTCTTTCCTTCCGGCTTCAGTTGCTTAACGTGCTGTATGTAGTACCTAAGGCCGAACAAGGCTAATTCGTGTAGACTACAAGCTAATTATTATTATTATCATTATTATTATTATTAGTGTTTCCAGAAAAAAAATCGTGAGTCTGCAACCCTCTGCTATTGTGTGTGCCTTCCATTTAATCGTCATACTGTCTTTTGTATTCAGAACTGTCCAGAAAAGCTAGTATTCAACAGTATTATTATTATTATTATTATTATTATTATTATTATTACAGAAAACTACCTTTACAACTAACTACAAGCACGCCTGCTAATATTTTTTGTTTAAAAGTATAATTAATTTACTTACTATAAGTGGGCTTGGGCTTAGGCTAGAGTCAAGAGTGTCTACACAATAAAAAACAAAAGAATAAACAAAAAAAAACAAAAGAATAAAGCAGTAAGAGTAACACAGCAAGAAATAACAAAGCAGTTGGCAAAGACCGCATTGTCACACTATTTACGTTCGCTCCAATCATTTATTGTTTTGTTTAAAAAGAGAATTTGCCTGTGTCCTTTCTTTTTTCTCTATAATTAATTTTGAACTTATGGTCGTTTCTATTACCATTAGATAGTTTATTAGGTCTGTATTACCTGCCCACTCTTTATGTCCTGTATACGCTCTGTACTACGAAGCCATTATGGTTGTTTATGTCTGTTATTCAATGGTTCTCAGTCCTATTACTTTAGCATTTTCTTTACCGTGTCCTTTTCTTTCAACAAATTTAACAGCCTTGCGCTACATATTCTCCATTGACGTTATTTAAATTGCTCTGTAGGAAAATCAACAAGCCTGTCCATATTCCATGCTTCCTTTTAGAATCCTTATAATAAAATGCAGTTCCCTCCATGCTCTTCCCTTAACATATCTGCTCCTCCCATGAAAGTTCACAACTCAAGCAAACTCATAAGTGCTTACAGTGGGTTTGCTGTGGAATTAATAATTGCTTTAGTTTATAACCAGAGCCGTTAGGCAAAATGCCTGTTCTATCCGGGCAGATATATTTAAGAATGTTTCTGTACATTTGGGATCATAGGCCAATCTTTATTTTGCCTTTTTTTTCCGTATTTTAAGATTTTTTAAAAACCTGTTTTGGATAATTGTGGATTTTTCTGCGATTATTTTACTCGTTTTAAAAAGCACACAAAGAATTTCAATCTATAGAAGTGAAAAAAGTAATAAAACTTCAACGACATATTTGTATCTATTGAGAATCTTACAAGGTATTTATTTCATTTCAAGCAGTCAAAATTTTTCTCCTGAACCCATTCACTTAAGCTCTTTAAATAGCAGAACCTTCATTACTGAAATGAACGCACCGCTACCTCGGGCATACGAATACCAGAAAATAGAGAGGATGAGGTAAGTACTGTAGTCGTTTTGTATAGTCCTGGTGAATGACCTAGTATCGATTTGCGTGAGACAATTCTATGGAAATTTGTGATGGGGTAATTTCTCAGCTGCATAAATGTAACAAACAATTGGAGCGAGAAAGCTGAGATCGATACAACTGCAATAAATCGTCCCTATAATGTGTTCAGTACGGAAGTAAGAGAGTTACTAATCTGATTCCCTTATAAACACAAACAGAAAATGAACTCGGCCAGAAACCACTGCGAATCTTTTGTCATTCGCCAGGACTATTCAAAACTACTTTACTTTGCCTTGATCAACATTTCTATGATATTCTGAAAGGTGAAAGTTCTGTTGTATCTCCTTCGGAAATACTTTGCTTTAAATTTGTTCCAATTACTTGTAGAAATAGAACGTTCTCTTTATATGATGAAAAATGATCTCTCTGACAAGCAGGTGACTATGACAGTTGATATCTTGAGAAAAAAAATTTTTTTTTTGTTTGTAACCAAGAAAAATAAGTTACGTAATTTAATTATGTGATATAGAAATTATTTAGTATCTTAAGTACCCATTTTCATTAATAACTTAATGAATGAAAAATAATCTTTTTTGCACTTTTAATAAATGTCCACTCTAATTATAATACTGCCTATTTTCAGTATTATGAGTGCCTTTTTGCCTGCCTATTTTAACCAAAATAAGTGCCCGAACTTCCGGGCTCTGCTTATAACTAAATGTAATTTACTCTGTAATTTACTCGTTTTACAGAATGTTATTACTTTACTTTTAGAACAATTTATTTTCATTTTATGTACAACAACCCAGTTAACATTTCATTTCGATCGCTTTCTAGTACCTGTACATCTGCATTGCTGTTAGTTTTTCTGTACACAATACAGTCGTCGACAAACACTCTAAAATGTTCCGATGGAGCGGCTTTTGCTGTTGGCCTCCAAGTTGGTAGGTGCTAGCTTTATATAAGATTTTATCGGCTCGTTTTTCGTAGCTTCTTAAAGAGGGTCTGGAGCAATTTCGCTATTTATAACGAGCAAATCCCAATGGGACTAAGGAGAGGTTTTTCAATAACCAAATAAATACGTGTAACATGTCCTTCGGGGTTTATTGTTTGAAAATTAGGAAAACTGTTTACACTCGTGTTAAGATCAATAGCGGCCAGGGGGTCAATAACATACGACCTTGACCTTCATTAGTTTCTTCCTTGCTGCGCACGGGAGACAAGCAATTTCGCGTGCTCTTAACTATGAATGTTGAAACTGTTCCTACGGTTTCGCCCATAATATTATTGTAATTTATATTTTTCCTTGCCATTATTAGCATAATTTATATTAATCTTTTATAAAGTATATTCTACGCTCATCATAAGTTTCATAGCTTAGCATTTTTGTATAATAGTAAAACTCTGTGCTTTGTCGGCAATACGTGGAGCCACAAAACTTTGAAAGGATAAGATCTTTTGTGTGTTAGGATAAACGAGTCAAGGACATTTGCCATTGTGCTCTGGAACTTCAAATGACGTATTTTGGTCACGAGAAACCTTCTGACTCTTTAAATGCAGTGTGGGGGAGTCTTTTAAATGCCTGGGACCAGTTAAAAGATTGATGCAGCGTATCGTGTGATGGGTTTTTAAACCCCTTTGGGCGAAGGAATCAGATGAGGACGGACAAATTTAAAAGTTGTCAGTGTAGAAGTATAGTTTGAATTTTTAAGGATAGACGAGATGTTGTTATGTGTTTCGCGAGATTTGCGTGCTTCAACAATTCCTATTTGAATCAGTTATATAAGGACAAGATCGGAGGTTGTTTTTCACTATCTATGCTATTTTTTACTCTATTCTATTCCATTCTGAACTCTCTAGGCAGTTTTTCACTCGATTCTAGTCCCTCACGTTCTACTGGTATCATTCTGGCTTCATCCTAGCGACATCGCGCATTTAGGCAGCCGGAGTTCGCAAAAGATTATAACTGCATTGGGAGCATCTGTTTTGTCTTCGGTCCAGTACTCATATTATTACATTTCGTTGCGACACACAGTTCAATAGTCTAAACATTGTTGAACAAATGTACTAAAGTGATTTGACTCTATAGACAACAAAGCACCCATGTTTTGAAGAAGTGATGTGAAACATATCACGGAACCGCGTGCTTATTTACAAAGCCAAAACTTCTTCCTAGATCCGTTGATTTAGGATCAACGAAATTATCGCAATTATCCTGAAAGTTTGGTGTTTTGGGAGCGAAAACAACAAATAAACTACATTTACAAGCGGTGAACATCAGCCGAGGCCACCAAAGACTAGCTGCATCCTTAATATGCCCCTAAACTAACACCAACGTTGATTGATTTATTTATTTATGGACGCTCTTTAACATCTCAGGTCATCAGCGTCTGAAACGTCATTTTAACACCAAGCATGGTGATTTGAAACACAAACCATTGGAATATTTTTCAGAGAAAACTATTAGATTTGTCATCAAGGAAAAAAACAAATAACTTATTTGCAGATCTAACGTGAAGATCTCTGGAGGCATCTGGAGGAAAACCTCACACGATGGGAGAATCATTAACATTACCAGCGATATAGATATGGTTAAAATAATGTTGGGGACAAGCAAGCAAAACAACTTCTTCAATAAATATATAATTTTAAATACTACAAGAAATAAATCACTAATATTGTTATAAATGTAAACAATTGCTTGTTTTAACCCTTGTACAAAAATTCACGCATTTACCTCGTAAATTTTATTTACTGATACATCTATCCTCCGTTTAATATAGTAGTACGTCAATGGAAAAGGTTAAGAACCCTTGCCTTACTAAATCAAACCTTAGTTATGTTAATTACGTGCGGCAGAGCGAAGCTCTGAGAAGCCAATTGCCTTACTAAATCAAACCTAAGTTAGTTATGTTAATTACGTGCGGCAGAGCGAAGCTCTCAGAAGCCAATTGTTAAGACGTAATGCATGTACAGGTAGCAGCCTGTAGTTCGTTTGAGAAATTCCTTGTTAGCGAGTGGTTGTGTGTTGCGTTACTCATGTAAATTATTGCTGATTACTCTTCGTTAGTTACGCCACCAGATATATAGTCTTGAAGTATGGGTGTTTAAGTACAAAAACATTTGAAAACGGATTCTTTGAGGTTCAAGATAGAAAAACTTGTTAAAAAGTTGCGGGAGTGTTCATCAATTGGGGGGGGGAAGTGTTCCGAACCGACATGTTAAATGAAATACAGTAATTCCCTATGTATATGCCAGCAATGCATTGCCACTGAGGGACATCATTTTCATTATCTCTTATAGCACATCAGTTTTAATTAACTACCATTTATGCTTTCTTTAAATATATAAATACCTAAATAAAAGTACTCATTTTATGCAAGCGACTACATCTTCCTTTTTTCAGTTAATGCGGCTGAAATTCCCCAACAAGCAACCGCGCTTAGGCGGATCGCAACTTAAATAATTTCACTGTAGATATCAACACAAATGCAATATTTAGCGATAGTCAAATTTACCTTAACCGTGCCGCAATAAAGTAATCGTTAACAGTTCCCCAGAACCTTTTATTCCTTAAAAGCTGGTTCAAACCCCAAGCGCATTTTATTACTCTCTGAAATCTTTATTTGATATTAATTCATTATATGTCATTTTCTTGCCCAGCGTCTCTACAACGCAAAATGTGCAACGAGAGGTCTACAAAGTTTCCTAAAATCCAGTTTTTGACCGGCTGCTTAGCTTAACTCGTAACAGTTATCCGTCTGAAGCGCAATACGAGAAAAAGAGTTCCCTTGGCCGACTGAAATAATGGACCGCTTTAACGATATCAGGAAGCGTGGCCATTCTCCTACGAAACCCGATTACTTTACCAACCAGTTTCAACAGAGAGCTTCTAACCCAATAATAGTGAAATCCCGCGCAGAGCTCAACAAAGCATGCCTGATATCACTTGTTTTACGTTTCCACAATGAGATTTCTGCCCATTTCGATCGAGACAAAAATAAAAAGCATGACTAAACTTGCAATGCAATAGGGATTAAGTATATGTGATTTCATTCTGTATTCCATCTTCATGGAAGCGAGTTTATGAAACCAAACCACTTGTTTAATTAAGTTATGAATGCGTGTAAACGCAAGCATTTGTAGCAGTCTTTGAACTGTTCGCTTTCTACGTCTTTAACAAGAAGCAATAAGATGGCAGGAAAACTGGTCAGTTTGCTAGGCTTATACTTTCAACTACATTAAAGTTATTCATAAGTAATATTATGAATTTATAGTTATGATTGAGACTTAGTAATTAGAAATATTGACCATACGTTCCAAAATATAGTGTAAAAATTTGTTATGTTATTCCAAAATATGGTACAGAAATGTAACATATTGAAAGTAGAGTAACTTAATGGTATGGATATACTATGCATTTCACAATATGAAACAAAGTTGACGGCATGCAATAGCACAGGAAAACAATCGAATGCAGGCAAAAGGATGTATGAAATTTTGCTGAGTTCCGCTTCACTGTCTTTGCGCTTGTGGCCGCAGTTTGTTTTCTGTGAACATCCTCTGATTGTAAAACACTGCCAAATTCGGGAAACAGTTAAGGGTTTATCTGAAAGTTAAATAATTCAGTCTTAACACTCCCCTTCCAGAAATGCAACTGTCTTGCACAATGGCATTACAATATCAGTTGTCAGATGTTGCACCTTTGACTTTCTACTCCCAATTGGTTGGGTGTTTTCCAAACTGAGGTTTTAGAAATGCTTCTCTACTGAAGGATTATTATTTGTATAATTGTTATTATTACAATTTGATCCTGGAATATATAACTTATTTATGACCCACAGATTAGAGGAGGTTTAGGGGGTTTGCAAGTCGTAAACATTTAGGAACCGCTGAACTGGAAAATCACTGCTGTGAACATTTGGTTTCTGTCCATGATGAGCTCAAAGAGTGTGGTTAGATGTCCCACGGTAGATTAATAATACTCGGATATGCGTAATCATACCTATGCCAACGCCTATTAATACAAAGCAACGATGATGCCACTATTTGTATTTGTTTCTATATCATAGTTTAGAGAATCTGTTTGCTGATGATCTGAATATCCTGTTTTAACCTTCAGATTTTCATAAATAATGAATTCAAATCAGTGAAAATGGGCCAGAAACTATAAGAGACAGGTGTAGTGTTAATTTGGTTTGTCTTAATACTGAGAAACCCATGATAACGTGTAGTAATGAAAGTGACATACAATTCTGCAAGCTTTATTGGCTTTAACCTGGGTCACAATGGGTCAAACACATCCAAAGTATATTGAATCCAAGGTATGCAAAGCTGTTTATTGTGAAGGCTGATATTGTGAGTTAACTTAGTTATATATACTTCACATAAGAGGTCTGGATCTGAGACCAGCAAGCCTCCCTACCTAGACTGCTGGAAAATTATTATACCTATATATAGTCATTGCAGGTCGAACTTTGTTAAAATGCGCATTATGACTGTACCTACTCTATATACCTGTACTTAAAACCTGTATATATTAAAGAAAATTAATACAAATATTAGTACAAAGTATCTAACACGAGTACTACGCTTAGGTTTATTTAGATGTAATTACTATAAAACTGCGAAAATCTTGCTATGTTACCAGCAAAGCTTTTCAACGGTGTTCTCCCTTCGCACAACAGTTGGATTTTTATATCAGCAAATCAGAATCAAGCAATTACATACTATTAATTGTATAATATATTGAATGTTGTAAATCTCCAAGGCATTGAAGTTGTTCTCAATATTGCGTAGATTTTGTTTTCTATTAATTAACACGTCCTTGCTATGTTCGATTACTAAATAATACCAACTTGTAGGTAGGTATTTTGTATACATGCTTAAATTTGTCTAAATGTTTTTCACATAATGACGTTTGATATTTTCAAGCATTTCTGCAATACATCTGTGTGTTCAAATTTCTTAAATGCTGTATACACAGTGGAAGGAAATTCAGTGCCCAATTTTTCGGGGCGATTCCGTGCTATAAATGGAACATTTTCTAATACCACTTGTTTGGTCGGGAAAAAAAAATATATTTGTACTATCTTACATGTATGAGAATTCACAGATTTGGTTATAATAATGCATTGAAAAAATAAATGGAACTAGTGTTCTTGCAAATTCACTCGTAACTCCAAACGATTTGATATAAATTTACCTCTCTTAAGTTTTTTGTGAATCATTTAGGTTCCTAAAATTAAATTTGGCATCACTGAGATTAGCATGGTGTTAACAAAGATTCAAAAAGTGAGCAACTATGAACTTATTTTCACAGTAAAATTATGCAAACAAACACGTGTATTACCATCTACAATTAGTGCATTCTAAAAATATAAGTTAACTATGCAAAATATTACGCAGCATTAACATATGAAGGATGTCTTAAGTCATGGCAAATATATTTTTTTTCTCACGAAGAGAGACCACACGAAAAAGGTAAGAAATGCCACTGAGAGAGCATGGCATGTACTTTCGAATTAAGTTCGGTTGGTAGGCGACAGTGGTCAGGAATGGAGTTCACGAAGAGTGAGCAATGTGAAATAACAGCCCTCCGCGGCAGAATACACGAGAATTCTACACAGAGCTACAGAGTTCTGCAGGTGCACGGGCCCTGCCCTATCCAACAATGGCGAGGTGAACAGAGGCCTAAAACGGGCCAGAATGTCTACTATTGATCTGCCACGCAGTGGGCTTTCTTTGTCCGCGGACAAGGATGTACACGCAAAAACAGTGCGGGAGGACATGAGCATGCGAGAAATGTGTGCAAAGTGGGTGCCACATCAATTAAGTAGACTCGCTAAGAAACATGTCGCATCAATCTGGCGAGATTTCGGAAAGAAGGGGATGCCATGTTGAATCGCTTCATTGCAATTAATGAAACGTGGGCAAGAGCGTATGAGCTAGAACTCAAGCGACAGTACAGTGAATAGCGTCACCCTGGGTCACCAACAAAGGTCATGTTCATTCCGACGCATAAGTCATGGTGTTCTTGTGTGCCATCCAGTGCTTGAGGAGACAATTCCCAGTAACACAAATCTTCTTTGCTGTCACAATTGAGCCGTGTCGTATGCACCAAATGGCCAAAACGTTTGAACAATGCTATTATTCTCCAAAACAACGCTAAGCTCACATAGTAGACAGTATCAACTGTCTTTTATAGGGGTGGGGATGGCAACTTCTTCCACATCCGCCGTATTCACCGGCTCTCATCCCCAAAGTGAAACAGTCCATTGCATGGAAAACACATTGTTAACAAGGCGGACATTTCGAAGTGAGGTGGCTTACGCTAGCAATTCACATGTAGCAGATGGTATTCAGCTCCTTCCACATCCTGGCAACGAACCGTCGATGTACATGGAAAGTACTTGGAAGACTGCTAAATACCGTAGATTACCTGGAACACCCGTCCTGTGAAGGATTTGCAACCCTGTGTAAGTAGTTATGTGTAACTTTTGCTGTCATAATAAACAACTGTTGTGGTTGTCTTGAGTTTTGCTTCTTCCCTACGAGGGCCACCCACGTCGTCTTTCGTTGATAGCACCACTGGCAGTAAATGTCATACACTTTCACTCGTCTATCCTAGATTTTTCATATTGTCCCTTATTTGCAAGGGGAAAAATCAATGACTTATGCCTTATATTCATTTCCTTGAAAACTCCTAAGAGATAGAGAAAAGGTATTTAGATTTTGTTGTTCATTTTAAGTTCTATTTTCAGCTTTCTTCCTTCCACTCTGTATTTTAAGAACATGTGTCCTTCAAAAATCAAATGTATTGTCGTACTTATACCAAGTGTACATTATGCAAAAAAGGATTGTAAAATTAAATTCAGCGGGAAAAATTATGCCTGTCAAACAATTATGATCATTCTTTCCTGAACAGCTCTCGCACAACGTGCATGGCCGAAATCATTTAGGTGCGGATTCGTGAGCGGGAGGTCTGCGGTTCGATTGTCATTATCCCATTTTCCCTTCCGCCCCCTCAATCCTCATAAATGTAGCTAAAAGGGCGTTTAACACTATTAAAATAAAATTTGAAAAAAATGCTGAGTAAATTTTAAGCATTTTAAACATTTATATTAAAACAAATTTTGTGCTTATAAACTTAGGAATATATTCCGTCCTCAGTTCGTTTTGCTTAGGATAAACTACAGAGAAACCTCTCAAAAATTGTGATATTAAAAACGAAAAGCCGTTGTATTCGCAATTTTATGTTTTCTGAACACACATCACGATATAAACGACCTGTAAATACAGTGGAGCAAAACAGCATCAGAATGTTTCAAAACAAAAACATCAAATGAACATATAAATCGTTTCCTGTTCGGAAAAATAAACCGAAAAGTTTGTTTTCTGAATGTCTAATATTGAACATAACCCGGACTATTTACGCAATAAATAGCTACTCATTAATTGCGTTGCTTTGCGCTGAACATCAAGTTTTAGAACTTAAATATTTGTAATTTACTTCAAATATTAGAGTTGGTCTGCACTGTTCGATTTTGTTTATATTGTAAACCTAACAGGCTTACTGTGGAATGATTCCTCCCTTTTATTCATGCCGAAACAAAAACCCAGTGTTGACGCACATTAATATCAAATCTCTATTTATTCGGTAGTATAGTTTGGCGATTTTAATTTAGTTTTTGCCTTTACTGTTACATAAATATATATAAAAATTTACTACAAATTGTTAGGTATAGTGAGAAGATGACATCCTCAAAAAGAGCAAACTGTTGTCCCCCAGGAATGGCAGAAAATTGAAAGAGTATACAATTAGGTGGGCAGGAGTCTTGGCGCGGTCAACACACCGCTATTTATCCAACCTATAAATTTTCGTTAAGTTTCTCTTAACTCGATTAAAAATGCCTCGCAGAAGGACGAATTCTGTAAATTCCTTGTTAGTAATACTTTGTGAAAACTACTTCAATATAAATATTTCGCCAAGTGCAAGCAAAGTGCAAGGGTGAACCGAAAGTTCTTGCCTTACAATAAAGGTACGAGTTTCTAACTTTAACGTTATTTTTATTTTGCAACATAATATCCCTTAAGTAACACATATTTTCCAGCAATGCTCTGACATTATTTAGTCTCTAAAGTGGTATTCCGAAAGGTCTGTAAAATACTTCTCTTGATGAAGGAGGTCCAGCTTTGGGAACAGAAAGAAATCCAAATGGAGCGAAATCTGGAGAGTAAGGTGGATGCTCCAATAATCTATAGCAATTTTTTTTTTTTTTTTTTTTTCTTTTTCAAAATTTAGTTTTTCTCCTCACTAAAACTTATGTGAGCAGACACCTTGTTTCGATAAAAATTGTTTTGCATTCCTCTCGTGTAAGCTTTTATGGTTTTACTCTTCTAAAGATAATCAATTACTAAATTTCCTTTGGCGTTACAAAAGACAAAACGACAAAACTCTTGCAGATGGAACCACGTTGTCTTCAGCTGAACAGATCTCTGCCCGCTGCAGTTTCGATGGTAAAAAAAAAATGAATGGTGTTTAACGCCCGTTTTTGTTACAGTATTGGGAAAGGATTTATTTTTATGGAAGGAAACGTTCCAGGACTAAGTTTAGGGTACCTCCCCGGCATTTGCCATTTATGAGACGGAGGAAAACCTGGAAAAAAAAAAAAAAACCTGTCAAGGACGGTCCTGGCGGGATGCGAACCCCATACCTTCCGCTCACGAATCCGCGCCTTAACGATCTCGGCCACCCTTGGAGGCAGTTTCGATGGTGGTGGATCCAATCTCATTTACATTTATGAAGCGTTTTGTTCTGCTTTACCTGCGTAGTCTTTCACAACATTTATTCTACTCGTATAGTTTTAGGCCACATTCTCATGTATACATGCCAAATTATTATGGACGGGGATTTACAAAAGCAATTTCATCACAGAAATAGGAATTTGTTCATTTGCACCTTAAGAGAACAATAACACCAGGCCAAAAATGAGTATGCAAAGAGATTTCGATTACTCCACCCTTTCTGCATGGGGTACGGGATAATTTAACACTACAAATTTAAAGATAGTGTCTCAATTTACAAAAAAAAATTATAAAACTTAAATTTATGAATTTTTATATTATAAGCTGGATTTCTACAGCACACCTAGCACTTTTTTTTTTTGTTATAAAGTGTATAAGATCTGGGTTTTCTGCACTCCAATGTCTATTGTTTTGTGTTGCTGCATGCCATCTAAATAAAACCATGTTTCGTTCTAAGAGAATTAAGCGAGGGTCAAAAGAGTGAATATTAACATTATCCAACACCAAAATGCAGAAATTAATTACTCACATTATCGCCAGTTATCTTTTAGGGTTTTAATTTTAAAAGTAATACAACTTTCAACTCCTGTATAGCACAAAGACTTCGCGTCAGCCTATATGGGAAAATGGGAGTAACAGAACCGGTTAGAAACAGGGCAGATAAATCCCTGTTAAGTCGACCACGCATCCAACTGAAGGCTCTGTAGTTCTTTATAATGAAATATTTTTGTTTATAAAATTTAATTTCAATGCTTATTATATTTTCAAATCACTTTCTTTGTTACATTACAACAATATGTTGCAGCATACGCATTGTTCGAATTGTGCGTTTATTGTTGTGGGAAGAATGTCCGTTAAGGAGAGTGACTGTTGGTTGTGATTGGTTCTCAGAAATCTCTAGAAGCAAGCCTAATGCTTTAATCTTATTCGTGTTTGGGAGCTCTCCCATCTATGTAGCAAATCGTGGAAACGCTAAGATAATGAAAGAATACTTGTCTCAACTTTCCCTCAGCCCAAAGATATGCACAGCTGAATTCAATATATTGTAAAATCAAATACATATTAAGCGTAACGGTTACTTTTTATAAACATCAACAATATAATAAGTTTAAGAATGTAATTTAGAGTAAAAATTATATTTTAACAAAATAATTCCACTAAACGTCCTTGCCAAGCGATTTAATATACTATATGGTGAAACTTCATAAGTTTATGTTATGTCACTAACGTAATATCTATAGACAAAGGAATCAGGTTTGTGACATCTTATTGGTGGAAGTCGCCGGGTATTTGAGCGTGACAGTATTTAGCTACAACATTAAAAACATTTATAATATTATAAGAACAAATATTACACATCTTCAGTTCAATAATCGGGAATTTTGTCAGAATAGTTTATTTAAATTACACATGTGATAACAAAGACCTTACTTTAAAATAAAAAGTAATACCCCAAAACGGTTATCAAAATGTTAATGGCAAATATTCCGCTACAGATTTATCTTCGCAGAAATTGAACAGAAGACATAATATCCAACGATAATTATAATCTGCTCAGAAGCGTATGTACGGTATGTAATAATTATAATACAAACCAAATTATTACATTATAATATTAATAATTATATTAATACCCTCTTGCACTTCACCAGGAACAATTACAATATACACAACACATACACGATGCAGTTAATGGCATTTGAGCATAGCACTTTTTAAATGCTGCATTCTTCAAATTAATCACCTTCGAGGTCTACATTCAAAACTGTCGTGGCCGGCAGTCCTTGGCGACAATTATGAAGGATGAAGAAAAGTGAGAGAAAAGTTCGGTGTAAGGCTACAAAGGGAAAGAAATTGTTATTCGATCGGATGTTTAAATTATGATGAGGAGTGAAAACGGGAGGAAAGATAGTGGCTATGCTCAGGTGCATAGAATTCAACACAGAAGAATGAGTGCAACTTCCCTTTATGTGCCACCATGTCGATGTTTGGATAACAATTCAAAAGCTGGAGCGATAGGTCTGGTATACGTACGGAAGGCAGGCATTGTGAACACGGTGTAGTCTTTGTACAAGGTTTGCGTGATGTCAGTTAACGGAATGTAGCAATAATCGAAATACGGCATAACCAATATTGATGCTAGCGTCCCCCCCCCCTCTCTCTCTCCCCAAATGTGAAGGAATTCTTAAGCAGATTTGAGTGGAATACTGAAAATTAGTTTTTATAAGTTTCTTTGTTTGATTTTTCCAATTAAGATTATGTAAAAATACATGAATATTTTATAACGATTTTATTGGCACTTTTTTCATTAAGTTTCAAGGGAATGAACACTTAAGATTAATTTTGATTAATAGTCGATAATGCACATTATGATTGCCTACGATTTTCCCAGTTTATGGAGATAGTTCTGTAAATAAGGTCTTCATTAAGTTCAGCTATGGAGCCGATGGGTCAGTCTGGTCGCGAATGTGTATGCAGTTGTAGGTCGTCAGCACATATATGGTATCTGCAATGTTGAATGCAGTTCTTGACGTCATTTATATAAATAGAAAGCTATTTTGGTGCCATTACCGACATTTGTGGCACTCCACACTCTACTGACCTTCAAAGCGATATAATAATTAGAAACTAGACATAAGGCTGACGCACGATAACTCTGCATTCGGCTTCTTTACTAACTGTTAAAACTACAGTGATTTCTTCGATCAATGCCTGGATATTACTAACTCATATTGCATGTAGAAAAGTATATTTGAATGCCTATTATAGCTAGTTACATACTAAACTCGCTTTCATTTATTGCCATTTACTTTCCTCATTCAGGCACAAGAATGGCACCTGTTGCAGAAGAATGTTGTCTGGCGATATTAATGCTGTCAGTTGAATGATCTTTCAGATTCAAGATCAAGCACGCCCTCTGAACTTCTAACAACACGATTTAATCGGCACTAGCGTGCATGAACGAACACTATGGGGGTAGAAAATGCTTACGTAGCATATTCCTCTCGCTTGCCTTATTCTGATCGCTAAACTATATCCTACTCATTGAATAGTTTATCTTTCCCATATTAACGGACAACAAGTGCAAAGTTATCGTGCGGCAGCTGTTTACTAGAAGTTGAGCTCTACTGTTTTAATTTTGACACATGAGCGTTATATTTTACAGAAATAAAATTCATAGAAATAAACAATATAGACCGTCATAAGGAGTACATTAATATATAAAATCTTGGGAATATTCGGGGTATACAGTTTGCGGAACAATGCACCAATGTTAAGACTGCGATTAAACCTGTGTTGTAAGTGCAGACGCTTTAACACACTAAGCACGTATTTCCGTGGTTAGTGTCTGCGGGTTCCACATGAAGCGCAACATTTTTCTTTAAAAAATATAACTATAATTCAAATAATGTGTTTTCACTTTGAGGAAAAACAAAAATGAATGACACGCTATTAGTTTAATCTTTTTGATCAAGCACAACACGCAGCCTTTCATGTTGAACTTGCTGAGCATCCAACAAACACCACAAAAAAGGAGGCAAGAGGCGCAAATTCATGCCCTAAGTTCTTAAGGAAAGAACAGGATGTTAAAAGTCCGGCTTGTAAGCGGTTAAGGACAGAAACGCAAAGGTTGAAAAGTACAAGACACATTTGAAGTGAACATTGCCGTCACTTAGGCGGCAGGGAGCGAACTGTTCTGCGATTTTCACACTACAGCCGCTACTATCCGCCTTCTTCTCTTTCTCCTTTTTAAATCGAAAAGGTTTACTTTTACGCGTCACAAAACAAGAGGAAAACTATGAGAAGTGCAGGCAAGGGAATGGGAATCCAATTTAACATGGAGTTCAAGTTATCCAAGCGTGAGTGTGTGCGATTCTTCCCCTGTTTGCTCGGGCGAGAGACGAGAGGAGAAGAGCCGCACAAGGCGTCCGGTCTCGTCTCACCTGCTGCCCATGCTTTACGTGGTCGTGTGCGCAGCTGTTTGGACTTTTGTGGATTTTCAACATTTTAAAAGCTCAGCGACATATCGCGCTGAAGAAAGACGATAGGCACAGGCAAGATCAATAGATGCAATAACTTTAGTGCATCTTTATAGTGAGTTAATCAGCATGAAATCGTGACGTGTAATGACAATTCTTTATACTCTTCCCACTATATCTTCAGTACTTCGACCACTTATATCTGACTGCGTCCTATTCTACGGGTGAGCCTGGCCGCTATGGCGCTATAGTAACATTTATCCACATGAAGGACAGAAACGCTCTGGGCTGCAAGCGAGTCCTGAGCGACAGCGAAAAGACCCGAAGGCGCATAATATTAGCTAGCTAATAAGGCTTTCAAACGTAACGGCATGATAGCTCAGACGGTTAGAGCGCCATGCTATAGTTGTGAAGATAGTGATTTCGAATCCTCACGAATCACTTAGTGATTTTTTCCCCTCCCATTTTTTCTGCCGGAGTTAAAGGAGATTTGCAACCATTGCAATGATTTACTCCCTAACATAGTACTACGCACACAATGCGCTATAAATTGAAATGTTTTTCTACTGAAATCACAGGAGATTTTCCACCATTGCAGTGATTTTCCTGCTCCTATCATTTAAATGTACAAGGAGGCAAGCGTAGGCTGTCAGGCCATAGCGAGCTGCAGCTAACCACTGGATTCACCGGTTTCTACGATTTACCTGAGGCTAGCTTTAGGTTTAGTATGTGTGTGCAGTGAGCAGATCTGCCGCCATTACAATATTTTATCCGCCTTACAATCCTTTTTCAATGTATATTTAAAAGTTACGGAGGACAACGCATAGATTACATTATGTATAACAAAAAAATAATTGCCGCCGTTACAATATTTTATCCGCCTTACAATCCCTTTTCAATTTATATTTATAAGTTACGGAGCACAACGCAATGATTACATTAGGTTTAACAAATAAATAATATATGCAACATTTACACTGTTACAAGCGGCCACGTAAACGTTACATCCGATCTCTCCGCTGTAGCTCGCCAGCGAGCAGCAGCCAACAGCAGCAATGGGAACTTTTCCTGCGTGTTTGGGCAAGTGTAGTGACGACCGAGATCTTGTTTCTCTCGCAAAGTGTCTAGATTTTCTAAATTGTGTTTTTATGTCATATCAGAGATATACATTACAAGAATGTTTATTCGCGATAGGTACATCATTACTATAGTCCGGATTTATATGTAATATTATCCCAAAAATATGTACTAAATATGCAATATGAGAATTGCATAGGGAGTTAAACTTGGTTTTAAAAAGGGTTTTACCTAAAGAAAACGTAAAACAAGATCACTTTTAAACAAACTGCATATTTGAATACGTCACGTCAGCTTTTATACAATCCTAAAGTCAACATATATTTCTACAAATTTTCAAGAGGCGTCGGCGTTTGGAAAGTACATTCTAATGTAGTGAAAACAATTTCTCGACGTAATATGGTAGCTGTTGCATGCTTAAACAGATAGCTGTTGCTAGAAACAAATCATTCCTAGTGTCTCTCGCATTTCCGCTGATGAAACCTGCGTTGCACCCAACAATGCAAGCCACTGCGCCCAATGGACTACAAAGTTTGCTCGTAACACGCAATATGTCCCTTGCGAAGTGTCTAATCGTCAAGAGCTTGCCAACCAACGTAATTCTCCAGGGACTTTGTTACGCGGTATATTTGTTGCGATGGTTTCATACACATCTTTATGAAATGCGTATCAACAGCAATGTGCTTTGTGCTGTTCCAGTTGTTGTTTCATTGTACAACCTACTTTTGTCATACACCTGACACAACACCGCTTATACATTGGAGGTAAAAGCAACGTACATGTATTCAGAATCATAATTTCGTACGTAAAGAATTTTCGACTAAAGCTATCCTGGATGCTGTCCAACTAAGATAGCAACTGCAAACCATCGTGAAAGCTAATATATATATACTGCGTATTGACAACTTTCGGTTTACAATTCAATGCTAATAATTACAGGACTTATTCAATTTTTGTGAAAACATGAAAGTATCTTTAAAATGTGTAGAAGTGTGCGCGAAATGGTAAAAATGTCTTAACATTGACATTAGTTTGTCAATCTTTAAGTTTTCAGACAGATACAAATCAAGGACAATACTACTGACGATAAAACAGGGACAAAGATTAAATTTTCAATCTCAGTGTTTCATCAACAGTGATTAGTGATCACCCTGGATAGAAGCTCCGCAACTTCTTTAACAACAATCTCGCAACCTCCACGGCAACGTCCTTTTGTTCGGCAATCAGCATCGTGAAACCCACCGTGTACAAAAACTTGTCAGTTACTAACCTGTAGGTGGCACCCGTGAAATGTTACTCGACGATCCTCTCTCACGATGACAACAGCAGTGTTAGTTTTATTCCGTTAGAGAACAGACTGAAAACTCGGGTTCACCTTCCATTGAAACTGATTGTCTCCCCTCTTTAAACATTTTAAACATTGCAGCAGTATTTCAGGGGGTGTGGATTATTTTATTGAATAAATTGGGTCTCAGGGTTTTGGTCATCCCCTGGCTAGGTTACTGGAGTGGGTTAGGAGGAGGAATTCTCTCAGGACGATCTACAAAGTGATGGTTGGGGTATCCTGGTCCTCCGTCGAATTTTCTGGCAGGTCCTATTACTCATGGCCGGTACCTACTCCAAGTAAACTATTATGGAGACAGTGTTCTCAAATGTTGCCCTTTTTAAATAGTGGTATTTTACTCGCTAAGCATAGCGAACAGGGAAAAGGAGAATGGGAATATATTCATACACGAAAGGAGGCAATGACGTCACTCTCAAATTGTTTATTTTTAACGTTTCACCAAGAGTACCAGGAGATCGAAACACAAATGACTTCTGGTACGTACATGTAGATAGCTCTCCCGAGAAATCTTGCCTGTCCAGGTTTGTTAAAAAAAAATCAGTGAATTTATATTCTCGGAATTTTAACATTTAAAACTCCAATAAGATCAAGAAAAAATCAACGTCCCTACAAATGAAACGGAGAAACTTGGAGAACCACTGGGAGACACACTGCGAACTGTACAAAGTGAAAAACTGCATGCCGCCGAACGATCTCAGCCTCTTTTAATAAAACTTCAGTCGTTCGGTCCCGAGTCTCATAAGCCTGTTGCAATTTTCAAAAGATTGCCTGTAATTGGTTGGTGGTCTCGCGCCGTTTTTACTAAAACGAATCAGACCTTCCTGAGTAACGCCAATTTCTGGACATCGGTTGCTACATTCCTCTAGGCAATGAGGTCTGGTCTAACGGTACAAACTTCGAAAACAAATTTAAGGGTTTTCTTATTGTTCTCGCGCATTCTTCCTATTCAATGGCTTTGGCAAGATTTCTCTTCGAACTCTCGTTTTGATGGTTTTAACAGTAAAGGTTCAAGGATTTTATGCGAGGGGAAATCATACCGAAGTTACAGATGTTGCTTCTTCTCTGGAGTTTGGCTAGTTTCCACTTATGTGTAAGCTAAAATCCTTGATCCAAATAAAGTATTTTCCTCATTATAATACTATTGAGAATTATAGATACATATTGAGAATTAATATACATTTTAAATATTCTCGTCGTGTCTAATAATTGCTTCAACATCTTCTAGATGTAGTGTAGGAAAGAGAGAAAACAGCTCTTCATACGTCTCCCGTGACCTTGCACAGGCCTTCAGCTGATGTTTTGTTTAGAAAGCACAATTGCAGAGCACCTCCATTTTGCTGCTGGTGGTACTGAACATACATCACATGCGGCAACGAAAGTGACAACAATGGAACTATATCATGTGTATACATTACGAATTAAGCTAGCAAAATGTTCTAAATTTAAATTTTAGTAAAAATTATGATCAATTTTTATACAACAGCCCTTGTACATCGTGTACATTTAGCAGTAAGAATGTAACAGCACTATATGTAGAAACAAAAACTCGTTCTGACCTGCAAGATAGACCAGGATGTTTTGCTTAAGTTTTCCTTTTTGTTCTCACATATTTTGACCTATGTTTTTTCAGTATTTCTTTTTTATTCTCTTTCATCTTTTGTATTTTTTATTGTTTATGAATACAGACAAAAATAAAAGCTAACAAAAACCTCCTTAACTTTAACTTGAAAGCCAACAATACAGCATTATCGTAATTTAAGAAATTAACAGAACCAAGCTTTCACGATGTTGAATTAACATCCAGATTATTGAAAAATCCAATCTTCAAATACTTTGATGACCTGTAATTTGCCTTCTATGTTGCTACTTGTCCAATTATTCCTTAATAATTTAATTTTACAAACTTTGGTGTTTCTTCCCATCACCGATTCAATTAGTAATTAGGTTAAAACATTCATTTCACTTCTGTCAACTTCAGTTTTATTTGAAAATCTTGCCAATAACCAGATTCTTTTTTATTTATATTTGTATTTATTTACTTACTTTTGTACTAACACGTATTACAGCTTCGGTTAGAATTATTTCTGTTTCATAATAACGGGAGGCGATTTAAAGCTATTGGTTTTCATGCGAATTTTCATAATTTCCCATTCTTTCATGACAATTTTTGTGCGATAAAAACGAAAAATGGGATTTAAAATATATTTAAAAGTAAGTAATGCCCTTATATATTCTAAAAACTGTTTTAACATTTAGCAACCTTTGATTTTGATAAGTGGAAGAAGGTACTTTGCACTTTTATAACTTTTGTTAGTCTGTATATTTGAATACAAAAGGAATTTTAACGGTACTTCAAAATATTCTGTTCAGAAACTGGGAATCTTTAGCTTATAGTTATAACAATTACCTTCAAAAGTGAGAACATGGGTCGGGGAAGTGGAATAAATGCGCCTTCTCGTGCTGCGTTTTTATATGAATGAAAATTATATTTTATCCAAATATAGTGGAAACAACACGACTTATGTTAGAAACACGTACAGAGTAATCGGACAAAAATTATTTGGAAGAAAGTAGAGAAACAAAACACCTAAGAGACAGGCATTGAAAGCTATTTTGAAAACCAAAAACTTTAAAAAAAAGGAATTCATTATGGATACTACAGAAATGTTAAATTTAAGTATATAATAGTTTTACAGTTTTAATAAATCAGCTTTCATATATCAAAGTCAACTAAAAGATAATTTCAATATTAATATCACCGTACATTATAAAATTGGCAGGCAAATAAATAATTAATATAAAATTGCTGTGAGAAATTAAATTCAACTGAACTTCTCTAGTTCAGGTTACCATGCGCACAGTGAATTTGCTAACTATAGTTTAATACTTTCCAAGTGTTCAATGAAGCCAAAAATATTGTAACTTGTAGCTTTGGTGACTGGAGTAAATAATAATAATAATAATAATAATAATAATAATAATAATAATAATAATAATAATAATAATAGGTGTAACTTTTCACACTATTCATTTGCATGTCCTTAAAATAATTTGAAATATTATGTTAACTAAACTTAATATTGTGTTAGCTGGGTATCAATAATAATAATGTAAATTACCCATACAGAGATATTTGAATATTGTATAAAGTATTAATTATTATCGCATTAGTATTAAACGTTTACAAGGATGTACCAGATTGGTTGTCAATTACTGCACAAGTCACTTGTTTTTTACTGCGAAATGTTACTTTGATAACAACCAAACGCGAGGGTTAAAAGAAAACACTGCTCTGCCGATAATGCAAAGATTACAAAAGTTATTCTTCAAAGTTTCATTTAAATGCCCCATGATATCTACCAGAGAATATAATTGTTAAAGACTTGATATGATGTTGCGCTGAACTAGGAGAATTTCTTGCCAAGAACTCTTTTAATTTCCTCACAGTCGTTTCCACACAGTACAACTCGCTTATTTTTCAAAGTTGCCGCAAACCAAATTCATTTTCTCAACACAAAAGAATGAAATTGCACTTCACTTAGAAGATAAGACAAGCATTTCTATATATAAAAATTAAGTACTTAATATTTTAAAATAATTTTAAGTTACGTTGCGAGTCGCAAGTTTGGCATGTACGATTGATACGTTACATTTTTAGCATTCGACAACTTCCGGCCTCCGCCTTTAGCCTCCGTATATCTCAATCACCTGGCTACTGTTTCTCTTGAGCGTGAAAGCAACAGTTACCGCCACTAAGCACTCACCCATGTGCTCAGCTTCCTACAATGCAAGTATGTCGGCTTGAAATAATATGCCGTATATTTGCAGTCTCCAGGGAAAAGAAAAGAACACACGCATACACAAATGTCAGTCGTTAACCTGGGTGGCCTAATCCAGTATTCAGGCGCGGAGTATAATGGTTAGACAATCAATATTAGCGACCGCTGATTAAATTTCCTGAAACTGGATAACTTTAATCTACGCAATGAAAAGCCAATGATGTTTGCTTTGAGTATTTATCACCTTACGTTAACAACACTTTCAATGGCGCGGCCACAAAGCGGCCATTGTGTTCTATTCATTTTACATTACACACAAAACTCGGCAAAATATTAGCATAACATTAATTCAAAGCCATTACATGCACCAGGTTTATAACGGTAACTACCCTTTTCGAGGGTGGGAACAGAGAAAGGGAGACGAAAAAATTAAATTGCAATAACAGTTTTCATTGAATACAAACGCTATCCATGGAAACGGTACATTTTTTCACGTTCTGTTCAAAATGTTGAAAAAGCACGACTAAAAAATTCAAATTAAAAAAAAAAAAAAAAAAAAAACCTAAGCGTTACAAACGGTTATTAAATAAAGTGAGTCGTTCAGCTTTTTAAAATGCTTCCACTGTTTCAATAATCCAGTTATAGCTAATCAACCGCACAACATCAAATGAGTACACTTTCGACTAAAGCTTTTCATAAAACGGGATGCGTTTAACAGGTACGCAATAACTGACATCGTTCTTGTTATTAAAATAAAAGTGAAAAGGAAACAATAAGCGACTCAAGCGGAAAAACGCCAGTCATTTGTTACATGCACACGCATTGAAGCAAACAAGAGAGAAACGGGTCAATTTTGAAAAGTATACTGCAAACATACGCTATCCAGCATAACGATGTGGAACTTCCAAGCATAAAACAGAATTATTGTTGTCGCCGCTTTTCAGTGAAAAATCTTTGCTGCAACGGTTAAGTAGCAACATTTTTTAGCTTTCTTAGAGTTTAGTGCCGTTTCATTTCCGCGTACTTTCAACAGTTATTATTGATTTAATTTTATGATTTACTATTCAAGTTGAGGTATATGTTCATTTGTTTTATTTACGGACGGTCTTTAACATCTCAAGTCATTAACGTCCCATTCAATTCAGGGCGTGAAACGGCCAGTAAATTTTGCTCAGAGGTCTCTTCTTTCACGCTTGAGGTTCTTTTACGTGCCGTAAATGTATGACACGGCTTTACTTCCCTTCCGAAAGAAGTCATACTTAGGATTTTCACGCCCGAAAAAAATCCATTGAACCCGCGATCTTGAGTTTAGGAGGCAAGGCATGGTTACCACTACACCACCGAACCGACTCAAAATGAGGTATAACCTTAGAGGATAGGTGACGTGTTTGGTGAGGTGAAACTCATCACTGTCAAACCTTACAATGCAAAACAGCTTTCCTTCATGTAAAGTATTTTTTGCATTGTTTTCGCTATATAACTATCTCAAATAACAGGGACAATATACAGAAAGGACTGTATGAAATACATATTCACTGTTTCGTCTTCGTTACAAATCTAAGCAATCAACTATCAAGACTACCTCTTTCTTTCTATTCCCTAATGCTCCTGTTCCTCCATCCCTAAGTATATCGTCTCTCGCTTCGTATACCTGTCCCTACCTCGAATCCGGTATATGCTTTACTATCTATCCCTCATCACCAAACACATTTCTACTGAACTTCATTCAGCGTGTCAGTTCCCAGAGTGGAACTCCCTTCCTCCTGAAACCAGGCAACTCTAACACAGAAGTTAAGCTCTCGCTTCTTCCTCCTTTTCTTCTTCTTCTTCTTCTTCTTCTTCTTCTTCTACTTCTTCTTCTTCTTCTCTTGTACTGGAGAAAAATTATCGATGAGAAAGAAATGCTAACACTATCTTTATCAGTTTTCTAACTATATTAAAAAGGTGTAATGTTTACATGCAGTATACATCTAATTTGCCTTTTTTCTCTATTTTATGTAACTGTGTATATTGTACCGACTATCTCCTTGCTGATTGCTGGCCAGGAAGCCCGGGTTTACTCCCGGTACCTACTTAGAAATATTTCTAAATTAGGGAGGTCTGGAATGGGGTCCACCCAGCCTCCTGAGGACGATTGGGAAGCTGCCTGATAGAGAGGTGCCCTACTTTGATCACGAAAACCGCCTTATGCTGATCACATGCACCCTGCAATACTGCCCTCTATCACTGAAGTCATAAGACGGAGGTATAGGATGCAGAGCTCGCCGATGCAAGCCCAGGCTCACCCCGGGCTGTAGCGTCAAATGAGATGTATATTAAACTGTGTATTTTCCTGGTTTTTCTCCCCCGCCTAGTATAGTGGAAGACCCCTCTTAACAATTGCATGGGTAAATGAATAAAATAGGAAAATGATCTCTAAAAAGTAAAACAATGGCTTTTCAAGATAAATTTCTAATCCGATCTAAGCAACCTAGAATAAAACAATTGAACAAATTAAAGTTAAATTTCTGAAGACAAAACATTACATATTTAGTTATATTGATCAGAAAGAATAAAAATTCAATTATATGGATTCAATTAGAACAGTCCTTTGTAACAAAGTACCAAAAGAAATAATGTAGCATCTGATCCGTGTCCGGGTACACAAAATTACTTATAAGTCACAAAAGAAGTAATATTTATTTAAATTAATTTTAAAAAGTTACATACACGAACTTAAAATCACAGTTGAGAGAATGCCAGTGATTTAGATAGTGGAATCCCCAAGTGATATTACCAAAACTAGTGGTCTAAATAGCGATAAACAGTAAAGAGCAGATTTTCAGCGAATCATTTCCAATCAACTGCTGGATGCTACTTAGACTAGGACCCGTAAAAATCGTTAAAATATGTAAACATGATCGCAGAACTTAACTTTTGGTTACAGTTAAGGATTCGCCACATGTCAACATTAGTATTAATACCCCACTCTTCGGAAGGGAAGTAAAGCCGTGTCGTACGTTTACGGCACGTAAAAGAATCTCAAGCGTGAAAGAAGAGGCCTCTGAGCAAAATTTACTGGCCGTTTCACGCCCTGAATTGAATGGGACGTTAATGACTTGAGATGTTAAAGAGCGTCCGTAAATAAAACAAATGAACATATACCTCAACTTGTGTAGTAAATCATAAAATTAAATCAATAATAACTGTACAAAGTACACGGAAATGAAACAGCACCAACTCTAGAAAGCTTCAAGGAGACGATGTCGAAAATAAAGTATTTGAACTTTCAATTGTTCTCTTTAATGTGAAACCAAGTTAATTACCAAACCACCCTCTTATGTGATGCCCCCTAAACCGAAGATCGCGGGTTCAATCCCGGCCAGGATCGACGGATTTTTTCGGGGCGTAAAAATCCTAAGTATGGCTATCTTCGGAAGGGAAGTAAAGCGTGGGTGTTTTTTTTTTTTTTTTGTAGTGTTTAACGCCAGTTTTTATAACTGAGGTACCACAGGCGATGGACACTGATGATACATGAAATGAAATGATAAATTGGGAAAGGATATTTTTTATGGAAGGGACCGTTCCAGGCCTAAGTTTAGGGTACCACACCGGCGTTTGCCAGTTATGAGGACTGTGGAAAACCTGGCAACCCCCCCCCAGTCAGGGAGGATGGTGGTGGTGGGATTCGAACCCAGACCTCCCGCTCACGAGTTCGAGCCTTAACGACCTCGGCCACCCGTGGCGGTCGCTTGGGTATCGCGTCGTAGATTTACTGCACGAAAAAGAACCTCAAGCCTGAAAGAAGAGGCCTCTGAGCAAAATTTGTCGGCCGTTTCATGCCCTGATTTGAATGGGGCGTTGATGACCCGAGATGTTAAAGAGCGTCCGTAAATAAAGAAGAAAAAAAATCTTATGTGTATAATTAAAATAAGTCATGATCCAGCAGTCACTCGATTAATGGAACAGACTGTCCTCTTTCAGCAAGATTACTGCAGTCACTTCACGAAAAACTGGTTCAAAGCTGAGGACAACAAATTGCTCCCAATTTACTATGACAGTACAGTTGACCAAAAGGAACCCCTGGGGCAAGAAGTCACTCCCCAGCAATGCTGACAAATAATCGACTCTACATCAGATCGTGTAAGGGCATGTCGCAGAGTCAAAGATGGGCATAGTGATTACTAACCATGTAATGATACTTTGTAGATTGTTCCAAATAACAAATTCATAGCGACCAGAATTCTGTATTATGACGGACACTTGTTTCTATCCTCCTTTATGTAACTGTCTCGATAAATGTAATTTTTACGAAAGGGAAGGACCGATGCTGTTAATGCCTTACGTATCAAATGATATTAGCAAGAACACAACGTTTACCAGTCTGTTTCATACTGCCTCTGAATTGCTCAATGGTTTTCATTCTTCTGTCGCGAAGCCTTGCAGAACTTGATTGAAACTTCTAGAAACCTATCAGCAACGTTCGCGTTGGACGCTTTGCATAACAAGGCCCGTAAACTTTTGGCTGATCAATGCTATCTGCATTCAGATCGAGACAGCAATGTAGACAAAACCAGAAACTAAATCGAGAGACGCATACACCATATGTGAATGCGGAAGGCTAGCGTAGGCGGAAACAGGGAAAGAGCTCCAAGAAAAATAGACGAACATACACGTTTACAAGAAGTGGGGCATCTCGAAGAAATCAGGAATAGACGAACATCCTTGGACATACAAGACATCCAAAGGGATATATCCATAACTATGCGTGAAGAGAAGCAACCATAGCTTCCTGTCTGGAAACTGCAGATCAATGCACAAATCTCAAGTAAAAAGCGGTTTCTGGAAAACGGGAGAGTCGCCCGCAGGATTGAAAGGCATTGTAGTTATTTCCAATAGCAGCTGTAAACGCTTTCATAAAATAACCTGCAACATGTGCAATAAATATTAAAATTATTATCGCCACAATGTTTTAGTGAATAAACTAGCTTTTTGGATTAAATAAAAAATAGTAGTGTTTAACGCCCGTTTTTACTACTGAGGCACCACAGGTGGTGGACACTGATGATACATGAGATGAAATGATAAATAGAGAAAGGATTTATTTTTTAAGGAAGGAAACGTTCCAGGACTAAGTTTAGGGTACCACCTCGGCATTTGCCAGTTATGCATACTGAGGAAAACCTGGAAAAAACTTCAGTCAGGGAGGACGGTCCTGGAGGGATTCGAACCCCAGACTTCCCCCTCAAGAGTCCTCGCCTTAACGACCTCGGCCACCCGTAGCGGTAACAAATTCTAGTTCAAATTAATAAACAAAAAGATTAATCAGAAGAATACTAGTTTGCTACCCCCATACACATGTCATATTAATATTGGTAATAACTGCTTGAAGCGTAGCTCAAAGTTCATCACTCCTTTTCATGCGCGAGTGGGGGTCAGTAATTATCACAACTCTCTACACAAACGGCTGCCAACATACCATTACCCTGGACATCCTTTAAAGCTTTCTCGCTTTAACGGATCTCCAAAATTAAACTCAAAAAGTTTCAACTTCTAAATTTGCATTCCATTTATTCTTTGAACTGTTTCATCTGCCTTACAAAATACACGCATGCAAGTAAATGCACATTTTTTCAACATTTTCCTTTTATTATAACGTATGCTTACACAAGGATCATAGTAAATTGAAAAATTACATAAAATTAAAAGCTTAATATTAATAATAACTACCACTATTTGTTAGGCACCCGTTGGTTTTAATTCCTGAATTATATGTGTCGGGATTAATAGGTAAATTTTGCATTCTTAGTTGTGATTCTACTTTATATACC
This sequence comes from Metallyticus violacea, assembly GCA_030762175.1. Classification (NCBI taxonomy): domain Eukaryota; kingdom Metazoa; phylum Arthropoda; class Insecta; order Mantodea; family Metallyticidae; genus Metallyticus; species Metallyticus violacea. Next base: position 59,395,236 of record CM060844.1, read on the forward strand.
TATATATCTTGGACGTAGGCGACTTGCAGTCTAGACATTTCGCTGTTTTATGCCAGGGATACTATGACGTTACACACAAGTGCACTGCCCTCCAGTATCTTTTTGAAATATCCCCGGAATAGTCACTTTCAATTTTATTCTAATTTACTTTACTTCAATCAATATATATCGTAAGTGTGCATCATTTATCTATCGTTTTCTTGTGATTCATTGCTTGCATCTATGCATTTAAGAATAAAGGTTGTTACCAGTATGTCCAGAGAGCGCCTCGCGGACCACAGTTTGAGAGTCACTGCTACGAACAAAGATCTATAAAAGATCTAGAAATGTAAGACATAGGACCATTTTTTTTAATCCGTAATGGCCTTGCTTTACATATTCTGTTTTTAGCACATGACCAGGTTAACTGTTTAAATATGGATGATTCGACATCGATTTTGAAAATGAGCATTTTAAAACACGTTTAAAAGTTTACATATAAGCGGGCTGTTCAGTAAGGAACTGGCATAATTTCTCGTCCGAAAATTTAATTATACAGTTTGTTAGCTTAGTACGTAGTACTAGTTTCATTGTTGTCACTTTCAGTTCGGCCTATGGGAATGTGCCGGTTGAGATATGTTCAGTTCACCCTACAGCAAAATGGAGGTGACATGCGAAGAACATACTGCTGTGATAAAATTCCATTTTCGTCCCAACAACCTAAACATTTAATGAGGGGAGCAATCAATTTCAAAGGAAGACAGACCCAGTGCTCAATTTTTGCTTTATTGGAAGTAAACAGCTCCCAGCTACCACTGTGAGAGGGGGTTGTCGAATAACTTTAAGAACACTTTCAGTAACACTGAGAAAATGACCCGTATGTATTCCTGAATAAAATTACGTTCGTACACAGCTATGCACGCACAGAAAGTTGAGATTCTAGCAAAGGTAATGAAATTTGAGTACACCATTCAATTCTGAGAGGAAACGGCAAAACCCCGTGGAAATCTCTTATCATACCAACACTAAAGGAAGCAAACAAAAGTGGTTGCTTCCGCTGAGAAAATTATGGCCATCATATTTCTCGATATTCAAGGAATTGTGTATCAATATGTCATACCTGTACACTAAACTATACCTAGGCGATAGTGCATAGATGTCCTTAAATTCTGCAAAGCGGTATCAAATACAATTGACCAAATCTCCCCACATTGCATCATGATAATGTATGACCGCATGCTGCAAAGTTAGCTGCGAAAATCAACGTGAAGTCTTCCTATGGTTCACGCAAAGCACTGTGCCGCTTTCTCCTCCAATTGGATGAAATTCTTTCGTGGGAGACATTTTCCATCAACAGAAGCAGTAGGAAGGTTGCGAATTCAAGGGCCTGTCAAAAAGTGTATTCAGTATGTGCAGAAACGCCCGGACAACTGAGGGGTTTCCAACGGGGACTACTTTGAGAAATCAAAATTGCGAGGACTGATATTTCAAAAGTATGCATTTTGAATTGCAAATACAGCGCATAAATTAGTATTTACCCAACATTTGCGCGTGGAATTAATGTATAATTTAAAATCCCTTACTTAGCTCATTTGTTCTTCATAAAAAAGTAAAACAGCATTACTACCTGGCATTTTCTACACCCCAACTATAAAACAAAGTGTCCTTTATTATAAATTACGGGACCAACCATAATGACCCATTTCCTGGTTATATATATTTATATTACGTTGATATTATATGCGTGAGAAATGCTCAGAATAACAACGTTGTCCCGTCTCTGCAATCTCTTTCAATACATGTTTAGTATTAACAGAGATCGGATGAGGAAGTGAGAGCAAGTAATTTATTCATTTATTCGTAATTTATTACTTAGGGCACCCTCAGACATGCTTAATAATGTGAGAAACAGGAAATATTCGTTTCTGCTCTATCTTTGATGTGAGAAAGTAACATTAACAACGCTGGATGGCAGTGTACTACGAAAGCGAAAACTCTACACTTGAAACTCGGTGGGATGGCGTGAGGTTATTCATGATGTCGCGTACTTTAACCGCATTGTTTTCATTAAATATACTACAGAAACTATTTATACATCATGATATTCTTGATGTTTTTCCATACTGGCTCGTTCAAGAGGATAGCGAGCTGCTAAATTGGCAACGCGCTTGACATTTGACGGTTTATTCCAATGACAGTCCTACTAGGGACAGATAAAGCATGCAGGAAAACGGGTGGGGTAGTTTGCACTGTACGCAATGCGTGTCCATAAAACAAGGGTCTGGCCTAACTGATAAGGCTAACGAGTGCAATGTTGCATCTGCCATAAAGCAATCAATTCATCAGAACCAAGGCCGGCCGTTATGTCAGCCTCGAGCTCCAAACAACGGAGTTACTATCGGCGTTTCCACGTGTCACCTGAAAATGATTTGATGTGTCAGCATTTCCTTGCAGGATAAACTGTTCTGTGTTCAAAGAATGCGACCTGTCAGTTGACTTAACATCGATACCGGTCTAATATATTACAAATACAACTGTGAAAACGAGCTTCAAGTATTAAGTGAATGCGGTTTCTAGTACATGATATTGTTAAAAACGAGGTGGACTCAAAGCGCTGTTTTTTCTACTGAGGGTATGACTTGGAGGTGGTTATGCTTATTGATTAACTGGGCAGAATCACTCTAATATAATCATTTTATACACTCATCATCATAGGGCCAGACGTGGGATACAGCTCACAATATCTACCTAAATGCATCTTGTCTTATCCATGAACAGAATTAAATAAACAGGAAAATAAGAGACCGAGATGTACAATGGAAACTCAATGGCTCATTTAAGGACGGTCGTCGACCAAGATGGCCGCACCGACAAATTTGGTGACACGTTCCGGGAGCAGTTCTCCAATGATCCATATCATCACTTCTTCATGTTTAACAAATTCAATTATGAATGTATTAGTTTCTTCCATTGACACTCACCCCCATGTGCCACAATATGTATTTAACTATGCGTTTTCAACAATAACCGAGAGCTTTACACTATCGTCTATTTTGGCTGTGTTGAGAGTGGGAGAAACAATTGTGACGTAATACTATAACACAACAGCGTAGCCTTCACAAAAATACTTACGATGGTGTGGCTGCAAACCTGATACACATTTGGCTGAAGGTATCAGGACAAAATAGTAGCTCAAAAACGGCACATGGAATGAAAACGGATATTCACTGAACACTTAAACGCAAACTGTGCATATGAATTCGCTTGGGCTTATAAGAGGAAATGAGGAGCAAATACGAAGTGGTATCCACAATATTGGGTTCGGGACTGGTGCTGCCATTACGACAGTAGTTGCAGTAGAGTTTTGTACCGCTAGGTGGCAACATAGCATATCTGATGAATGGGTGTTAAAAGTTTCATGCAGCCGGGTAGCTATAGCACTTTTCATGATACTCTGTGTGTAGTGTGTGGCGATTTTACGAAGGATCCAAGATTATAACAAAGAGTGTGCATCAAATTTCGGGAAAAATGCAACCGAGACACTCGCAATGATTCAACAAGTATTTGGGGGACAAAAGTATGAGCCGTACACGTGTTGATTGGCATGCTCAATTCAGGGCCGGCCGTACAACTATTGAACACGATGATCACACCGGTAGGCCCGCCAGCTGCACAACACCTTCACATTGTTGCCGAAGTTCAACACTTCGTTGGTGAGGATCCACGTCGAACCACTGAAGACCTTCCTCATGAAGTGGGAATTGGTTATGAGACATGTCAACGAATTTTAGCTGATGAATTGGGATGCATCGTGTCGCCGCAAAATTTGTGGCAAGGATCCTGACTGCTGATCAGAAGACGCAGAGTGTTGAAGTTTGCACGGAGCTTCGTCAGGCCATATCCGATGACCCAACCTTCTTGTCCAGGGTCATCACCGGCGACGAGAGCTGGATATATGCTAATGACCTTGAGACAAAACAACAAACCTCTCAGTGGAAGAGCCGGAACTCGCAAAAAAAAAAAAAAAAAAAAAAAAAAAAAAAAAAAAAAAAAAAAGCGAGACAAGTGAAGAGCGAAGTCAAGAGCAAGCTTCTCGCTTTCTTTGATACTAAGGGAATTGTGTACAAATAATTCGTCCCACCAAACGAAACTGGATTCCACGCACTACTGTGACGTTTTGCGACGGCTCCGTAAAAATGTTCCGAGACGGCCCGAACTTTGGCGAGAAGGCTGTCGTTGCATCAGGATAATGCGCCCGGTCACAATTCTTTATTCACCAGGAGCTTTTTGACGAAAAACATGACGGTTGTCCCCCACTCACCGTCCTCGCCTGATTTGGAACTCTGCGACTTTTCTCTATTCCCCAAATTGAAAATCAAGTTGAAGGGACGTCAATTCGACACAGTTGAGAGGATTCAAGAAGAAACGCTGTCTGTGCTAAACACCCTCAAAGAACACGACTTCCAAGATGGATTTGGAAAATGGTAGAATCGCTGGGATCGGTGTATACGTGTGGAAGGGAAGGGACTAATTACTAGGGTCATTAGTTTCAAAGTAAGTTTTTGACCAAATGGCAGCACCAATCCCGAATATTCTGGATATCACCTCATATACACATTTTCTGAAATGTTCTTATACATTCTGGAATATTTTGAATCTTCCCGATACTGCTATAAAATCGATCTGAACGGTATCGGTACATTAAGGATAAGACTAAGAGCTGCTCGTGCAGAATCGAACACAATAATGGGGCTTCGTGCATGTGGGAGTATACCGAACGTAGAGGCGACAAAGCTACTGCATCTGTGCGATGACTGACCAGTGGTTGCACTCATCTGAAGCAGATAAAGCGCCGGAACCGCGTGATATACTATCATATGTTACAACGATTATCAGTATTACTAATTTCCCCTAATGAACTTGCTTCAATGTATTAGGGCCTCTAACAAAAAAAGTTATCACTAAATGATCGTTCCCACACCCTGACTTTTCCTTAGGAGGAGGACAACAGTAGTTTGGCTTCATATTTCTGTAGGTATTAACAAAGAAATCGAAACCTGATTTAACAATAAGGAGAGAAAGAGTGTATGAAAGAAATGATACCAAAATGATGCAATGCCCACAAAACATGGCGAAAAACAAATATAGTATAATATTCATGAAAGTTGTGCATTATTATAGAACCACATACTTTTTTTTTAAAATACTTGGTTGATGCATCTCTCAGTATAGTTCTTCTTTTTAAATTTAAATATAAATCGTTAACTGATCTAATACTTTAATTTTCTTTTAATTGAGATATTTTCTAACTAAAATGAACAAATCCTATGATAATATATTTACTGTTTTTATTTTCGTCAGAAAGTTGGTGTGATATTGTTCAGCGGTTTATGTTATTTGAATTTACACGAAATAACAAATAAACCTATTCCCATATACGTCTTTGTATTAGGATGTTCTATTTATAGATTATTAAGAACATAAGCTCATTATTGGTGTATTTAATTCTAATGTTAGGAAATTTTGAATAAATAATATAACTTTCACATTAAGAGCCCTGAAACCCTAATAGTTTGTTCCCAGACGGACTATTTGCTTATTGGAATAAATGACTTACGGGCAATTAGAAGAAAATAATACCAATTTTCGTGCTGAACCTCGACAGAATACAAGCAGAGTTTTCTGAAAAACCAAACTCTTCCAAATGCAAATTTTATCACATATTAAGCAATTATTTCTAAATTTTAACTAACTTTAACTGTTATTATTTTATAATTATTTTAATAAACCAGAAAAAATAGTTTAATATTTTTGCTGCTTTAGGTGCACTTTACCCATAAACCATTAATATCAGCATCCTTAGGTTTTAAAATCTATTTGAAAACAGGTTACTTAACATTGCCGGTAACAGAATATGCAATTTTTCGCAAAATTTTAATATTTGAAAATATTTGCATACAGCGTCATTTTATGCAAATTTCAAACCATCCCCTCCCCCTTCAGAACTCTCATGCATTCACAAAAGAAGTCATAGCTATCTTACATAGTTTTTAAGAAAAGTGCACCTAAAGTTAAAAATATATGCAAATTATGGCATTAAAAGAATTTAAATTCCCAAACAAAAATAATATACGGATATAATCTGCAAACTAAGTATATTCTGCTAAAAGCAGAGGAAAAGGGGGTGTGGCAACCAGGTCGCCGTATTTCAATAACCATTCATACAAATGCCGCAAACACAAAAATTATTATGATCAAAATGTTAAAATAGTCCAACATATCTACATTCAAGCACCTCAGAGCAAGTTCAGACACCTCAGAATTGGACATTTGGTGACTTTAGACCAACAAACATCGAATCTAAACCAGAACATAACATTACAACAAATTTTTCCTGAAAACCTTAAAGAAAATATGCAACCAAAAGAATGCCACTCCTTTCCTGTAAACGACAGATAAATAATGTATCACATCACAGCATAAAAAAAAATCATTCGTTTCCTCTGGGAGGAGATGATCTGCTTAAATCGTATGCAATTCCCAAAATCAGTGCATGTCATTTGCCTCAAGAAAATATCTTGTTTATTTTGTACTTCTATCCTGATGCTGTTTTTTACCCCCTTTATTTTTCTTAAAGTGTTAGTTTTCATGCATTTTTTATGTCTGAGCATTGGTTTGAGGTAATTCAATTAAGGAACGTCATGATGTGCCTTTAATTCTTCCTTCTTGTCATAAATATTGTTACACACTTTCAAAAGGAACTATACCAGGTGATTTGGCGATCAGGAAATAGTTTTACTGTCACACAATATTACTCTCATTGTTGAATTCAGGTACAACAGAAAGAGTATCTTATATGAGGTTTAACTATGGAATGGGAAAATTATGAAAACCGTGTTGCTGAAAAAGCGCTTCATAGGGTTTGGAAAATATACAGGGTATATCCGGGTCGCTTCACCCAATGCTTCACTGTAACTAATACTGTTGTTCGTTCGAGGTCCAGATGCCCCGTGCTGCGAAGACTGGCGGATCCCTGAGCAGACGTGATGGGCCATGAGATGATCATATTCATAAGATTCATGTCCAGAGTGCTTGGACAAGACCTTGGACTGAGAGTATTTGCCGGAGTAATGAGCATTTTAAACTGCAGAAATGACGCTGAGATTCAAACCACTGACACAGCGTTGAGGCCTGAAAATTTTATTCACTGGCGATAAAGTATTGAATATTGAAGAAAGCTACAGCTGCCAACAGCATATACTTCGACTTCACAGGAAGCTCGTGAGAGGGCCCAGGGAACGTTATACTTCCGTTAATGGTGGAGTTAGACCTATGATGGTACCACCAACAAATTGCACGAGACTCACATTAGAACTTCTTGAGAATCTGAACACGATTTTGTTGCAAGACTCAGCTGCAGTCCATAAGTCAAGGAGCATGAGAGACACGTTCCAGATGTTATTAGTGATTAAGGTTGGCCTTCTAGCAGTCATGGCCTGATCCTCCTAAAGTACAAATTGTATTTGAGAGTATGGTTAGCAACAAAAGGCACCTATCAAGAATCTCAGGCACTTCTTGGAGAAAGCAGTGCCTGCTGATACAGATTATGGCCAAAGAGATTTCGATCGAGTGTGAGGGCACTTGAGAACTGATTGGTGCTTCGTTTAGAATGAACAGAAAACATCAAAAGTAGATGAAGGGGGAGGGGGTGTTCTATATGCAATATATATAGTAATATTTAAACTGTTAAAATGCATTTATTAAGTGGATTCGAAAGAGTTTAAACAAATACGATCAAACTTTCAGACACTCTGAATGGCTACTGATTTTGGTCATACAACTTTCAGGGAGACCTCAGCCAATTATTTAATGTCTTGCACAGAGATGATGGTTTGCGGTCAGTTTTTATACCTATTTTACTTTTACTACGTTTTATATTATAATAGAGACTTAAGAAACCAAAAAAATTAAAAATAGGTTCTTAAATCTGGACGTGTGTTAACTAAGGCATGCATAAACTTTGATATTTTTGCTACAAAAGAAGAAAAACTCTTTGATCGTTCTATTCATTTCCATGTTTTTCTCTCGTTCCTACATCTGAAGTGTTTTGTTTAAATTCTTCTTACACAATCAGAGCTGTGTTCTTTTTTTGCCAAGTATTATATTATTTTCCGAGTCGTTTCACGCCATTTTTAATAAAATCTAACTCTACTTGTGTTTTCATAATGCGATCTAAACGAACTTATTCTGGCCATAAGCGATTCTTGGTCTTCAAGAGTTAGTTCATCTTACGTACCAGAAAATCACCGTCCTCATTAAACGCTTTACTTTCAATTAAGCCTTACACCAAGAGACGGGGCACTTCAGCTGGTTTCCAAGACAACCAGAGCGCCTTGAGCCCTTCTACCCCAGAACTTGAGCGTCTAGTTATGAGATTCCTGCCTATCCAACCATTTGGTCCTTCCCTCAAGGAAACTTCAACATTTATTTAGTAAAAGTACGCTAACTCTTGTTTTCCCTCTTCTGCGGTCCGCAGGTAGAGGATTCAATTATGAAAATTTAATTGGTATTTAAAGAAAACGTACTCATCCAAGTAAAAACGCACTCATGTACATTCGCGTGCTATCACTTAGCCGTTTACACCGTAAAGAATGGACTGAGAGGAATTTCAGAGTAAAATATTTAATAGAATAACATTTTGGGTAGGCAGTTGATTGCAGGTGCAGTATCGTTGTATACAATCTCTAAAATGATGAATATATATTTTTAAGAAACTCCACATCTGAAAAGTTGAAACATAACTGTGGTTTTTTCCTATGATAGAAAGCACAATTCTGAAATAGTTTCTATTTTATGAATTTTTACGTGGATGCTTCATCAAAAAATCTGATCAACACACATTAAGTTTCTCGATACAAAAGAGATAACGACTACGCTCTATACATTACAATGCTTTTAATTAATAATACAAGCAGCATGTTTTACAGTGGTCACAAGAAACACCTGTCTTATTCATAATCTTATAACTAGCAGGTGGCGTGTGCCAAGAAATTAGACGCGCTTCTAAGCTCGACTACTGGCTCTTTTCTTATACAGGGTGTATAAAAACTCCATCCAATTTCAAACGAATTTTACTCGCATGGACACGGAACCTTGGGGTATATTTAAAAAAAAAAAATTCAGAATAAAACATTAAGCATGCCATATTTAAATGTTCCATATGGTGCCATACATCTACACGATTTTTACATTGTGACGGTTCACCTTTGCACTGAAATGGAACGTGGCCTCATCACTGAACTCTGTAAAGGTGAAAGAAAAGCTTCATCTTCCATCTCCATGCCCAGACTGACTTCACAAAACTCCACACGTCGTTGTTTGTTTATCACCTTCGCGTGGGGGGATTGTTATGATTGAATCCTGTATAATATGAATGCCGAACGTCCCGTCAAAATACGCCGATCAAACTCTCGTATGGCACGACCAGTTTACGTCTGGGGGCAACGAACAAAACTGTGCCGGATGGATCTGCGGATTTTCTTAGACATAAACAACCAGTCTCTCTTGAAACTGTTATTAGTGTCAACGTCTAATGCTCAGAGGTAGGAGGTTTAGCGCTGTATTATCGAAAATCCGCTGTACAGATGTAACAGAAACATACTTAATTAAACGGGCAACGCAGAATGCTTTTTTTTAAATAGTGTTTAATGCCCGTTTTTACTACTGAAGCACCACAGGCGGTGGACACTGATGATACATGAAATGGGATGGTAAATTGGGAAAGGATTTTTTTTTTTAATGAAGGAAGCGTTCCAGGCCTGTGTTTAGGGTACCTCCCCAGCATTTGCCATTTATGACTGAGGAAAACCTAGAAAAAAAAACTGTCAGGGAGGACGGTCCTGACGGGATTCGAACCCCAGACATCATGCTCTCAAGTCCGCGCCTTAACGACCTCGGCCACCCGTGGTGGTTCACTGGCATCTTGACGCACATTGAACACCTATCGGCAACCAAGTGAAACTTATTTTCCAAACTGTATTTTAAATTTTACTCCGAGGTTCTACATTCATGCATGTAAAAGATATAACTCTTTGAAATCGGATGATTTATTATTATACATCCTGTATATCTACAGATGGTCTAGCGACAGCATGTTTGAGCAACAAATTTCTGTAAATATCAAGTACCTGCACAATAACACTTGCTGAATATCGATTTCCATTCATGCTTCTGTATTAATTTCCAGCGTGTTTTTCTCTTGGAAAACCCCTATAAAATTCTGGGTCAGACCAATACCAACAACTTTGGTAAGCATATGATATGGTGTTAAACTATCTCATCACAAATAACTTACTGTAACAATATAATGCTTCGGCATTATTAGCTTGAAAGCTGATTTTACATATCTACCTGCTTTTTTTCAAGTAAATTATTATTTTTAAGAGATAGGAAATGGTGCGTTTTCTGCTTAATCTTCTTCGGGTAGTATGAGTTAAGTTTGGAACGATGAATGATATCCGCGTGGTTTACCATTTCAAATATATTATTGAATATATTATACTGCATTTACTCTATAAGCTTATCTATACACCCGTAAACGTCTTAACTGACGTATAAAAAGTTTATTCGACGAGTAAAGAAATTTGTTTTACCTATTAATACTCTCAAAATAAAATTTTGCAAAACATCTGTATTTTATTTAATAAAAATGTTAAAGTGTCGAGAATAAAACATTTTTCGAATATCGTGAAAATATAGCATACTTGACATTACAAGCTGTAAGCAGCCAAAGGTGCATTCACGAACTGTAGGGAAGAAAGCCGACGATGTACAGTGTTACTATGGAGTAAAATTTGTTTTATTTAATGTTAATTTTTTGTTAACTTAAACTAAACTAACGTAACCTAACTTATGCAAAAGTGGCATTTATTGGGTTAAGATTAGTGTATAAAAATAGTTATGTAATATTATTATTTTTTAAACCAAAGATAACTTTATCTAACCTACGTTATGAATTGTTTTATGTTATTATTGTTTTGTTAAACTAACCTAATCTAACTTAAACTACGTGGTGAATTTTTTGTTAAAATTAACCTATCATTGAAAAAGTAACATTTATTCAATTAATAGTAGTGTAGAAAAATTATAAAGATAATAAAATAGTGAATTTATTTATTGCAACAGAAAAAACATTACAAAAAAGAATTTGTACATAAAGAATCGAACCCACGACCCTCATATCATTAGCACGATGCTCTAACCTTCTGAGCTACACAGTATTCATGCGCGGTGTGGAAATTATTCGCCTAAGTAATTGCTACAACTAAATCGCAAACAATCGGCTACTTTCGCTACGGCTAGGGACTGAAGCCTGCAGTTGCTTACAGCTGGTAAGGACAAATTTTAATATCGACCCACCTATAATTTTAAACCAAAAGTATTGAACTTGTCTAATCTGTAAAACACCTACCTTAACACCAAGATTGGGCTGCATTAAATCATACCCTGTGGTGTGATTTGGTACTATTGCAGAGCAGCTCATAGTTTGTAGGTTCCTGGTTGTTTCACTTAATAAACCTACCTGTAACACAAGAAAAACACAATACAATTGCAGAAGCAGATTATATTATAACGCTAGTGTACATTTTGAAAAGTATTAATGAAATTATTTTTTAAAAAAACTTATGTCTCTAATTTAAAATAGTTATGCTTGTTCTAAAAATAAATTGTCACAGGTGTTTACATAGAGTAAGAGTGTGTTTTATAGATTTTCAATTTAAGAACAAAAAGGAAAAAATATATACGATCTCTTCAAAAAGTATCGCGAATTTTGAATTTCCGCGGGCTACGTATATTCGAGTTTCCATTGTTTTGTGGCGTTATGTTGGTACTCATGTCTTTCACTTATGTTGCCAAGCTCGGCCATTTTCAATGCTCAGTTAATTGTTGACAGCTATTTTGCTTGGATGTGTTTTGGCTCGTCTTCGATTTTTGCCTATTCCAAAAAATGGAACAAACAATCTGTATCAAATTTTGTGTGAAAAACAAAATTAATGGGCGGATGCATTCCGAATGATGACTGTGGTATATGGTGAACTGCCTTGGACTAATGCAACGTTTATCGGTGGTACAAAATGTTTTCAGAGGGTCGAGAAGATGTAAACGACGAAGAGCGTTCCGGACGCCCGAGTTCGTCAACAGACGAAAACATTGAAGAAGTGAATAAAATAGTATTGGCCAATCGTCGAACCACCGTTAGAGAAGTTGCGCTGAGGACCTAAACATATCGATTGCCTCGTGCCATTCGATTTTTACCAATGATTTGGGCATGAGACGATTGCCTCGTGCCATTCGATTTTTACCAATGATTTGGGCATGAGACGGGTCGCCGCAAAATTCGTACCAAAGTAGATCAATTTCGACCAAAAATACCATCGCATTAACGTTGCTAAGGAGCTGTTGAACTCTGTCCGCGACGACCCAAATTTGCTCCAGAGGGTCATAACTGGTGACGAATCATGGGTTTATGGTTATGACGTGGAAACTAAAACTCAATCATCCCAATGGATGCTGCCACACGAGCCAAGAACCGAAAAAAGAGCGCCAAGTTCGGTCGAATGTGAAGGTTTTGCTTACAGTTTTCTTCGATTGCAGGGGCATGGTGCATCATGAGTTCTTGCCACAGGGTAGAACGGTCAATAAGGAATATTACCTGCAAGTTATGCGCAATTTGCGCGAAGCAATCCGCCAGAAACGCCCGGATTTGTGGAAGAACAAAAATTGGCTTTTGCACCATGATAACGCCCCTGCTCACACATCGTCGCTTGTGCGCAAATTTTTGGGTAAAAACAACACACTTATGATGCCGCAGCCACCGTACTCCTCAGATCTGGCCCCCTGTGACCTTTTTTTGTTCCCAAAACTGAAGAGGCCCATGAAAGGACGACGCTACGCCACGATTGAGGAGATAAAGACGGCATCGAAGGAGGAGCTGAACAAGATCACAAAAAACGATTTTTTAAAGTGCTTCGAGGATTGGAAAGAACGTTGGCACAAGTGTATAATATCTGGTGGGGATTACTTTGAAGGGGACAAAATAGATATTCATGAATAAATAAATACTTTTTGAAAAAGCACAAAATTCGCGATACTTTTTCAACAGACCTCGTATTTTATACATGGAACTATTTTTACAAACACATTTTTTACGGGTACTCTACGAGATGTCAAAATGATTTCGTTTAAAATACATGGCAAATATCGTTCCATATAAATTTTCCACTTGCAATCGGGGCATTTTGGAGAAAGATTGTACAAATTGACAAAAGAAAAATTAAGACAGTTAAATAAGACTGGTAGGGAAAACGTTGACATTTGGGAGTATGGAACGGACACTTAAGGAAAGAAAGCTAGGGATACTATGGAATGTGAGAAAATGTGAACGGCTGGATAAGTGCGTGGGAAAAAGGATGAATGAACAGCAAAGTGGAAGAACCAGTGCTGGAGTGGGTAAAAGCAACGGCGGTAAAAAGAAAAGTTGAAAGGGCGAACCACTAATAAAAGCACAGAGCAACTTACGTGGGCCGTGAGACTGTGGGAATGGCCACATAATGGACATTTCTTTCACAAACGAACATGGGTAATACACTTTACAAAAGTCAGCTTGGTCTCCATGGGTTCAATTTTAGTTTGCCTTCAGAGACACTCATCTCTGGGCATTATCGGATGAACCCATGTGAGGATGAGAGCTGAGTCAAAAGGTTTCATTCTTCCCTCAATACTGTCAGAAACACGTGTCTCCTCTTCTCTCTTTCACCAAATATTTCACTAGCGATGAAATTATGAATTTGTATCAACAAAGGTTTATTTATAAACAACGCAATTAGTGAACAGTACGACATAAGAACCATGAAAGGAAAAAAACAGGATATCGAAAATAAAAATCAAATTTACATGGAAATAATCGAGCGCGGTAGCTCAGACGCTTTGAAAGGTTCTGGGTTTAGTTCTCTTAGAGAACTCATCCTAACTTCGGATTTTTTTGTGCTTTCCCCTGGACACTTTGGTGAATATTGGGACGCGTATTTAAATTTCACTGATCTTCCTCTCTTATTTCATTTATAGCATCACTATGTCAGGAGAGGCGGGCTGGTGTCGTATGACGTGGCGGTGGCTTGCATTATGAAAAATTTAGCTTCTGGAGGGTTCTGTGTAGGGGGTCTCGGGATAGCTTCAATTATTTCTGAGCTGTGGTATTGGAGTCGTTCTCGCGGTTGGGACGTAACATTTGTGCCTTTGTATATTACCAGCTAGTTTTCTGGACGCCCGGTAAATTCTCCATCTCATGCCTTCCTCAGGGGCATAGGTACAAAACGTATCATCACAGTGGCTAAAAGCGCAGAAGGATTTTCATTCACCCCAACACTCAAACCTACGCAGTTAGGCCTCTATTGTGCACTGATTTGCATGAAGAGTTATTTTGCAGGTTTTTATACGAATCTAAAAGTCCCACGTCCGAACTTACCTACCAACAAACGTGAAGGATTCTTCAGAAATTGTCGAACTCCAATTACGTTTTCATTTTTACTTTCCAATACATTTTAATTTAATTCCTGATTGAATTTTAAAAAAGCAATGACTTTGATACTGACATTCACAATTTTATTATTTGCTGCCGTTACTTTTTACGCTCCTATACTCTATATTAATTATGGAATTGTTTATCGATATAAGAAACCCTTGCGTTTTGACGTCATCATTAAACTGTATCATGACCCACTTCCTTCCAAAAGCTCCAAGTTAAAATGTTTTAATTTAAACTTGCTTTAATCGGAATTGTCTACCACGTTAGAAATTCTTGTGAATCTCGAAATTCCCTACACAACTTCCTCTTCACTACCGGAAATAAACTCGGTCAATGCTCGAATCGAAACTCTAATCGCGCTACAACGGTGGACGGTAAACGAACAGTTGAACGGTCAAACTGAGCGAGCGGGAACTCAGTGTAGGACTAATGTGAATGAGCGAGGAATAAGAGGACCGTCAAATGTGACAATGTTGAAACTACCGAGTCGGTAAAAACCCGAGTTAGAGAACAGAAATGAGGGTTTGCAGTCTACGTATCGGTTTAATAAAACTTTCGGCGCCTTCTGTCGCTAGAAGCCCCATATTATGACTTATAAAATGTTTATTATTTAGATAATAGTTTGAAATTGTATGCACACGTACTTTCAACGATGCAAAATAGGATCTGTAGGTACACGTCTATGTTGAAAATGGTCTCCTTCAATTCCTATAAGACACGCACATTACACTCCAGCTTTGATAGTGACACCAGTAATCGCTCCTTTACTCATTTATTGGTCATCGGGAAAATTGAGAAGACTTCCTGTAGTCTGTAAACTTTCTAACCAATTCCGAATACAACACTTTCACCAAATTCAGTAGGAAATAGCATGTGATATGCTTTAAATGAACCCGCTTGCCGATATTTACGAACGAGGAACACGGGTTGTGCGACTATGTACTATAAGTCGAGTCACAACTGCCGAGATGCGGTGACGCGGAACACAGTCAAATTGTAACTGGGCGAGCCTATTATATCCAGGGTTTTCATGTTGTTTTGCGTCTTTGAAGGTGCATTTAGATTATCCAAGTAACACATTTGTATACACAATAGTTTGGGACCTCTATCGAGAGAATTGGCCTTCCTCTTCAAAGGAGTGCACTCGTTTTTTTTAATAGTGTTTAACGACCTTTTTTAATATGGAGGCACCACAGGCGGTGACACTGATGATGCATGAAATGAAATGATATATTAGGATAGGATATTTTTTTTAAGGAAGGAAACGTTCGTTTAGGATACCTCCCCGGCATTTGCCATTTATGAGGACTGAGGAAAACATGGAAAAAGCCTCAGCCAGGGAGGATAGTCATGGCGGGATACGAACCCCAGACCTGCCGCTCACCAGTTCGGCCATCCACGGCGGTGGTGCGCCTGTAAAATACCTAGAGAGTTATTTAGATACAGCAAAAATTACAATTATGTAAGCCCTAATTGTGTAAACATTCAAGGAACTTAAAGGATTAGTAAACAGGGAACTTATCCTATCCTGCCAACCTAATCAAAGCTCATTGCCAGTGCCGTATATTTATTTCAGTTTTTCTATGAAGAGGTCCAGGAGCATTGGTATTGCTGTTCATGGCTTTATAACTGCTGTCTATTGCAAATTAGTTAGTCTTGTAAAGAAAACTTGAAATACTGTTAAATGTTGTTTGCTAACTCTTAACTACTGCCAGATCGCAAATTTCCAGAATCATAAGAACTAGAATTAACGCTCATACTTGAGTCTTGGCTGAACATAAAAGAACGAGTGAGAGTTGCGTGAAATTTAATAAAATACCGTACCAACGCACCCTTTTAAATTAAAAAAAAAAAAAAAATAAAGTGATTTATGACAGCTTAAAAACTACAACGTGAAGTTTGTTTCTATTAGAAAGCATTGTAACTCACGTTTTGAAATAATTGTGACTCACATTAATACTGGAATATATGCAGTCTTTTAAATTCAATGCCTTTTTCCAATGATCGCGAAAAATTCAAGTTTTGTATAGTGTTAAATTCTTAAGTGCATCACGCAAGAGCTGCGTAAACTATGCGAATTCCTCAGCAAGTTGAGTTGTCAAGATATTTAGTTATTACAGAGGGCTACAGCAGAATGCAGTAAAAAGCAAGTACCGCTAACTGAAGATATACAAATGTATTTATATAAAAAATATAAAAAAAACATAACTTTAAGGCTAAAAAGTATCGTATTATTTTATTTGCGTGTTACGTTCTTAGCTTAACGTTTTCAATTGCACTTAGCCACATAAAAACTAAAACTAAATGGGGTTTACATTTAAGCAGCATAGTTAATTTTAAGCGTACGATTGCTTGTTCCGAAAAGGGTTGTTTTACCCGCCTGCATTTATTGTACCTTTACACTACCTGCAACCAAGTCCAATGCAGAGATTTTTAAATCATAAAAAGCATGCATCAATAGTTTAAACCGGATTGTTTGGGGGTTTCACAACCGAACAACCCACCAGAGGAAATACCCTGCAATAAAGCCTAAGCCAGAATAACCACAAAATCCCCTACTTTGTTGACGCTATGATGCTTTTACTCAGAAAGCCCAAATATGCAAGTAAAATGGTCAGAGATTGTATTGTTTTGCTTTGTTTGTTTGTTTGTTTTTTTTTTTTTGATTGATTTATTTACGAACGCTCTGTAACATCTCAGGTCATCAGCGTCCCATTCTATTCAGGGCGTGAAACGACCGACAAATTTTGCTCAAAGGCCTCTCTTTCGGGCTTGAGGTTCTTTTTCGTGCCGTAAATGTACGACACGGGACCCACGGCTTTACTTCCCTTCCGAAGGAAGCCGTACTTAGGATTTTTACCCCGAAAAAATCCATCGGTCCTGGCCGAGTTCGAACCCGCGATCTTGGGTTTAGGAGGCAAGTATGGTAACCACTACACCACCAGAACCTGGTCAGAGAGAAAATATGGTTCAATAATGGAGAACAAAATGATGTATGGAATAGAAAGAAATCTTGGGGGCTAATGGAGGATGGAAACGATAAACGTGATAAATAGAACATTTTGTAGAATAATCCTAGGCTTACCTAGATCTTCATCTAATGAGGTTGCTCTAATGGAACTAGGAAGATTGGTCTACAAAAGCAAGGTCATAGAAAGAGTACTAAAATGTTGGTATATAATAGGGGGACTCGAAGAGGAGAATATCATCAATCAGTGTTTAGTAGCACAAGGAAAAATGAAGGGGAGATCAAAAAATTCTACAAGATGTGGGCATGGGAGAAAGATTGGTAAAGCATTTTGGAAAAGATAAAAACAAGAATTAAGGATATTGAAAAACAAGAAATATGGGCTAGTCTTAATGTAAAAATCCCTGAAATTATATAGCACACTAAAAAGTGTGTGGAGAAGAGAAAGATGTATTGAAACCTGTGACAAGGCAGGAAGGGAAGAACTGGCATGGTTTAGAACAGGAGTGGGGTAAGAAATGGGATATGTCCTATGTGTGAAGAACCAGATAGTATTTCGTTTGCATTGTATATTAGAATGTAAGCAAACCAAGTTTTGGAGGAAAGAGTTCCTGTGACGAAAGTGGGAAATCTTACCAAATAAAATAAGTATAATAATTTTAAATCTACAATCAGATGAAAATATCAACATACTTGGAAAATACCTAAGCAAGGTAAGACAAAATTGGTTATGGAAGGTGGGCAAGACAAATTTGAACAACAATGTTGACAATTACACTATCTTGGAGTGAATGTATATCCCCGTTACATACTTAATTTGGTGTTAATCGTAATGAGATATGGAAGGAATGCAACTGCATAATGCGAGGGAAATATAGTAGTACGTTTACATGTACTGAGAATATAGAAATGTAAATGTTTACTTTGATTTTAACACGTATACTTGTTTAAGAAATATTTGCATTCATTCATTTACTAAGAAAATAATGATAAATTATGCAACTATGTAATTTGACATTTTCTGTCATCTTGTAACTAGTAGCTGATATTTATGCAGTAAACGACATACTCTTTAGGAGCAACACATAACTCATGCTCAATTAATAAGTCTATAGCTTCCTGTATGGATACTAACATAGCAGTTCAAAGGAATCCAATAGTTCAACATTACTAACTTTCTTAAAAAGGTTATGTATTGTTAGGTACTCCTAGGAGAGAGGCAGAAGGATATGTGACAAGCCTTAAATGCCCAAGGGCCATCAAAGTGTCAAAAGAAGGGACAGGGAGGCGAGTATCACGTTCTGTTAGCTTTTACTCAATTCGAATGGCACGTCGATGTGACAAGTCACGAGAATGCGAAATGGCGGAGAATATACCCGAGGATTTCGAATTAGAAACGTTTCTAGTCTTGATTCCAGTGCCTCACATCAATCAAAATGTTCGATTTTTTAAATGTAACGATGCAGCCGGGTAATTTAAGAATATCAATAAATTAAAGCAATTTATAAATAAATCTCTACTGGTTGTTGCATTATATTTCAGCTGCATTTCTTTACGTCTATGACTACTTGTGGGATCTACTATTGCCATCTTTATATGTAATGAGATAGGAAATCTAACTTGATACTACTTTGTCCGTATCCAAGAGACAATGTCACTGCTCTTTAAGACCAGTTTTTAAAATAGCGCCTGTTTTTACTATTGAGGCATCACAGGCGGTCGACACTGATGATGCACGAGATGAAATTATATAATGGGAAAGGATTTTTTAAAGAAGGAAACGTTCCAGGCCTAAATTTAGTGTACTTCCCCGGCATTTCGCATATATTAGGGCTGAGGAAGACCTGGAAAAATACCTCAGCCAGGGAGGATGGTCCTGGCAAGATTCGAACCCCACAAGTCCACGCCTTAACGATGTCTGTCACCCGAAATGTCCAGGACATTTCCCATCACTCTCTACAGGTTCGAAGTCCCATTCTCTCCAGCTCAAAGTACTAAACGTTTTCGCCAACACCAGTGGGGAAGATCCGCAGTCACCTCTGTCAGTCACATTAATGCACCTATAGCCGTCTTAATGAAAGGGGATCGGAGGGGAAAAGATCTGATGTTTGTGGAATAAAACTCGAAATAACTCAGTCGCCAATGTAGCTATGCAGCCATGGGGAGCAAGTTCGACCGGCAATCGTAGAAAGCCAATGGTGCAGATAGAGCGCTAGAGGTGGCGCGCTGTCTCGAAAACTCTCGAAACTAAATCTCAATTGTTCTGGAGGTTTCTAGCACTTCATGTCGAGACATATTAACGGTGCGTCGCGCACATGACTAAAAGTTATCTACCAATGACTTACGGTCTACAGCTCAGCGTTCCTGAAGATTTGTCCCACCTCTGCGTAAGACTTTCGGGAGGAAGTTATCTCATGGAGCACTTGCTGTCACACATACGTTAGGTTAGGTTAGGTTACAGCATGATGGCAAGACAGTTGAGGGGGAATTGAGGTGCACCAAACTAGGGGTCTATGCCTATAGGAAAACACAGTGGCAGTTAAATTGAAGTATTAGCTGTCGACATAGTAAACCCTGGGACACCGTGAGCACTGCCAATTTGCCGCCACTCTAAGAACAAACGGCAATAAAGTAAACAACAAACGTGTCAGATATGTCAACTAGCAAAATCCTGGGGTGCCCCCGACCTACACACAATATGCAGAGTCAACCGGAGGGAGAAAAGTTGCAGTAGAGGGCGCAGACCCAACAGTCACGTTCGGGAAACCGCAATCAACACCACAGCTGCAACCAACCGACCACCTCAGAGCTGTACATCTAATTTCACAGCCCACCACACTCCACACAGCCTTACCTGCATCACTAGGTTCCCAGGACATACTCTTTATTCTGAACGTTTTGCCGTTTTGCGGAAACTGAACTGACGTTATAACCTGGCCATACACATTCTTAAGTTTTCACGACCAGTGTTCATAATGTTAAGATTAAAACTTCCAGGCTGTTGTGCTGTGGTCTTTGTTTTATGACGTTTCACCAATACTAAAGCACCTTTACACATAAACAAAAGCAATGCAGCAAAGAACAAACACTTGGAGGAAAAATTCCATTAGAACTGACAACAGTTGCCATACTGCCTTGGCAATATGCACAATTTGTGGGACAATATGCAACGATTTCTTCCTGTTGCCTATATTTTAACAAGCAATAAGGCAAATGTTTACAATAACCACTAATTGTGAACATCTACATTTGCCGTTGTAATCATAACATATATAAAGACAGTGTTTATTGTAGAAAATCGGAAAAGGAAGAAATGCTTAAAAGCAACTTAAGTCCGATAAGGATCAGTTTCTTCAATTCTTTCCAAAGATTATATAAATCAGATGAGAGAAATGCAAAGAAACAACAGGTTGAGTAACGTCAGGAAATAAACCAGTGACAACCCTGCTTTGAATAGCTGACAAAGAGGACAAACTACAAATATCAATTTATTTATTCAATAAAAGGTCAAAAGTATGGTACGATTATGTCATGCGCAAAAACTAAAATAATAACCTTTCATGGCAAAAGAGATGATTCCAGTAAACGTAATGTAAAATATGAATTAGGTGGGATAATTAAAAAAAATATTTTGAAGCAATAATAGAAGGGTATAAAGAAAGTATTTAAATGTCAAATAACTCGATTGCAAAGAATATGCATACAGTTAAAAGAACTCGAAATTAAACTTAGAATAGAAACAACTATTAAATTTTATAGTCCTAGTAAGTGTCAGAACCGCTGTATGGTTCACTGTAGCTAAAAAGAGATAAAAGCATAAAGGTACAAATAATAGAAATGAGATTCCTCAGTGCTTCATAGTCTAATCCCTAGATCCTTCAAACAGTTCAAAAGGAACACCTCCACTTAAGTTAATATGAACATTTCAATATTCAATTTTAATTTAGGAAAAAAAAAAACAACAACAACAACAACAACAACAACTGTAGTAAACTAGTTGACACAACATCTCTTTAAATTTATGTACATTAATGAACAACTAGATTGTAAATTACTGAAGAAATTCCGGATGCCATGAAAGAAGTTTTATAAAAATTTAGAGTGGATGTTTGTTATTTTGCAATTATTCCAAAAGAGAACCGGGTGATTAATTTTAGTATTTAGTATCCCGAAACCACTAGAATTTTGCATAAACATGCTTGGGGATGGTGTTACATTGTAAAAATGTCGATGAATTTACTGGCGTATTTTATCACCTCCCTTAAGTAGTTCAACCGTGGCTGCAAATGAGAGGTGCAAAGAAAATCCCTGATTTGTATAAAAACTGCGTTAAAAATAAAATTTCTGCGGCTAAAATTTACTCAAATAATACACAAGGAAAATGATTTTTGACAGTATTTTTCAATAATTATAAAATACACTTTTTTTAACCTTAATTAAATTTTGTTAGCATTTGTGCCAGTGGATTAATAATTGATGGCTTAGGAGTTAGAAAAATCTATATTACACATATCGTCCGTCCTAAAAAGAAAAGGTGACCCCAAGGATCGGGAAATATGAAAGTATATAAAAACAAGAAGCGATGCAACTATACAGTTAGCGAAAATAGCAAGATTTTCAGCATTAAATAAAACCCTCAGAAAAATATAGATATATGTCAACTTGTGTGTTTCGTTGAGAATTTCAGGGAGGGTGTTTTATATTTCAAAAAAGGCATCGACAATTTTAAACAAAGTATTAAAAAATTGGACATAGCTTGCTGTTCCTTTCCATGCGAATTGTTGGGTCAATAATTATAGCTATTACATCTGCTTTTTGTAGTCTTCTTAAAAGCATCTTTATTCAAAAAGTTTTGCAGTCTAAAATAAAAAAAAGAAACTATCCCTAAACCTCTAGGGAACCCTTGCTTCATTTACGCGCATGGACTAATAGAATTTGTTACATTTTGGTAAGTTTCCTGGCTATTGTATAGATGAAAATAGTGGTTCTGATAGAAAAACATGTTGTCCTATTTTATGTTTTACGATCTCTATGAACTGCGGTTAAAAAAGAATAAATAACATTAACATATTCAACCAATTGTAATAATGCTTATGGATGCAAACGATTGATCAAAATTCTTCTGAGTGAAACAGAATTGTGTTTTAGAAAGTCTATACTTGTGCTAAAATTTTCTAAACAATGATTTTAAAAATTTAATGCTTTTTGTTACGAGGAGAACACAAATGTTTCTTCTATGGTGTAAATAAGCCTCACTAATAAGCACATCTTTTCATCACAAGCAAGTCGTTCCAGGAAAAAACATTATCCATAGTGATTTCCTGTTCTGATTGTATAATTAAACATAAAGCATGTACACCTATTTCTGTATCGGTTACAAGCAGCCGAGCTCTAGAAATAATTATTTTACTGCATAGATTTTAATACTTAAGTATACAGGATATTAAAAGGCATAACACGGAATGCCCTCGTAAAAATGACTTTCAGTATCCCCTCCTCTATTCTTAGGGGATGTGCAGATCAATGGAAGCAAAACATTCGCGAATGACTCACTTCTACAAATCGCTCATTCCTATGTTCTAGGCAACTTCTGGAATTGCCAGGTATGACTCATGCACACTCCACACAATGAAACGCGGCTCAGAATGAGTCAGCGTGACTGCTTTCATTAAGGGCGCGGTTACAGGGGTCTGTTCATTCAGAACCAAGACGCGGTAAAGAGAACCACGCTTACTTTGAAAACCGCAGAAGCAAAGCACACCATACCAATCATTCCAGTTTACATGCTGTTACAAACCCCAGTTGTTTATATGCAAGAACTACGATGACCTTTTATGCTAACATGCCTATACACATTTCAAAATGTTTATGGCCTCAGAAACTGTAAAATGCACACTGAACGATCACTATAGCTTAACAAAGTTATTAATATATGCCTTGAATATATTAAACCGATAAATAACCAAATAAGTCAATGAAAACTGTCTACTTATAGAAAAACTGAGATAGAAGTTGCCCCCTTACAATGTATACGAATATATGTGTCCTGCGAAGAGCAGTAAACTGGGAACTCTACCAGCATTCGCAGGGGTTTGATCTCATTTGTCATAGAAACATGTATTTTGGCAAAATGACAGTAAGAACCATCAGTCACGTACCAGCCATCACTGGACCTTATGAGGACCTCTCGCCAGAGTAGATAACTGAACTTTCATTACATGACTTCAAGCCCTGTTAAATTGTATCCTAAATAAAATAAAATTTCAAGCCAACATAAGCAACCTTTTCCAAAGCATGAGAGAATGAATTTAACTGGCACTTATGTTATGAAACTCAGTGACTCTGTAAATCTTACACATACTTGAAACCCGGGGTGTTTTTTGTAAATTAGATATAGATTCATCATTGTATTTCTAACATTCCCTCCATTTTAATTATCGCCAGAAATACGAACATGCTAAGTCACAAGCAATCCTTTGAGATATCAGCATTTTATAAGTTCAAAACAAAATTAATTACAAATAGTTTCACAACTTGTATGAAAAGAGAAATTTGAAATGGGGAGGGTAACTTGACTTAATATAATTATGTTTTAATTATTTCCTTTTGTGCACAGTGTTAACACTATAAAAAACAAAAACAGCTAAAAATTCGG
Source organism: Metallyticus violacea (assembly GCA_030762175.1). Lineage (NCBI taxonomy): Eukaryota > Metazoa > Arthropoda > Insecta > Mantodea > Metallyticidae > Metallyticus > Metallyticus violacea. The sequence continues at coordinate 59,419,422 of CM060844.1, forward strand.
ATAAACCCCAATAACGGGCTAGGATGTTTGAACATTCTATGAGCATATAGATTTCCAATATTTACGTTGTGAATGTGTTGTTAATTCTTTTAGTCTTGATTTTTCTTATTTTAAAATAGTACTTTAATTATTTGGTCTAGTGATTAGTGTTGCTGACAGCCGGCCGGGAAGCCCGGGTACGATTTCCGGTATCTACTTAAGAATTTTTTAAAGTTAGGCAGGTCCACTCAGCCTCGTGAGGACAATTGGGAAGCAGCCTAATGGAAAGGTGGCATTCTTCGATCAAGAAAACCGACGGAGTGTCGGCATGATCATCGCATGCCCCCCTGCAATATTGCTCTCTATCAATACGGTCGTAAGACGGGGGTAGAGGATGCAGAGGTCGTCGCGGCAGGTCAAGGTTCACCCCGGGCTGTATTGCCAAATGAGAAGAGAATTTGATTACTTTTATGGTACAATTGCAAAGAACATTTGAGCACTAGGGTCACAAAATGACTTGAGAAACTGCTAATCTTCGTAATTATAACAATATTTAAAAATGGCCTTTAACATGACCCAATGTTTCAATTTCCTTACTCGAGTTGTCATTTTGCCCTGTGTTCTGGCATTGTTTACTTGATTAAGCAGCATTAAATTCTTCCTCTCATTAGTTATTTCAACAAGGATAACAAGCAAATGATATCATCAAGGTAACTGTTAAATGTTTATGAATGGAACAAACTTTTCCTGTCTCAATTAGTATCACTGAAAATCTACTATTCCTGTACTTGATTTGTCTAAAATGAACTTCAGCAGATATGCCACTATATAGCAGGCATGCACATATAAAAAAGTGGCAGAGCTCTAGCGAAAATAACAGATATCCAAGAGAAAGTAGTCGATAGCCGTGGGCAGGTAAGTGCAGAACTAAAACGCAAATTAAAACGTAGAATTAAGACTTAACAGCAATACGCGCTTTATGCAGAAAAATGGCAGCCATCTTTCCGCCTCAAAGGTTGCTTTCAGGAGCGTTCTTTCTTCTGGATATGTCACTTTCGCTTTTCTCTACGGCTCTGCTATCTTAGTTCCCCTTTTCATCCACACTCACCCACCCACCAATCCTGGCCTGACTAAACTTTTGGCTTTTTGTCTGAAATTCAAGAGATGACCTGTACACCGTGAAGGATACTTAGCTATTCGAAATATCGTGTGAATTGTGTGCCTGTTTTCATTCTTACTCTTTGTATGTGTACTTCACAACTGTATAATGAACATATACATATATAATAAAACTCTTCGAAAAGTAGCTAAAGAAACAAGCAGAAATAGATAAAACACAAATACCGCTACTCCGTCTTTCGAACCGCTTGTGTTTTTCAAATAAATATGCTTCGATTTGTCTTCCGTCTTTGTGTTATATATTATTTCAGTGTATCAACTTCTGCTTCTCTAGTGCATGTGTACGTTTCGCACCGATGCTCTTATCTGCCCGACCACTGGCAGATATAATAAGACTTGCAATGGGGGAGATAGTGGTAATATTTGGACATAAGTGCATAGGCAGGGTAGGCCGAAGATCGAATTTTTCTTAACACATTTGTACTAAAAATTCTAAATATATTTCAAGTGTATTATTCTCCTTTATTTTAGTAGATATTCGCTCTGTTGTTAATCTCTAGTTATAATGCAATTTGTAATTTTATTACTCCCAGTTTTAGCCATAAATTTCTTATAGTTGAGATAAATATGATTTTTTTTTTTAACGAATTGCAATATGCAACAGTATTTCACAAACTGTGCAAAATTAGTACATATTTTTTTCATTTCTACTTTGTTTTACTGTTACTCATCTTCCATTCGAAATTGTTATTAAATTCATGTGCATAATTTTTATATTTAACTTTCTACTTTCTGTTCAAAGGCATTCGAGATGACAAATTAAATGAATTAATAAGAGTCAAAGTGAGCACGGTCATTTAGGCGGGAAAATAGCACACGGGCACTGTCTCCACCAGCAGACGCACCCGGACCCCAGCAACACAGACACGGTAATGGAACGTGAAAGAAGTCTCCTAAATTAATTACTTAGGCAAAACCCCTTCAGTACATCATTTAATTGCTATTTATGTGTATATTTCTGCTACTATGCCGTGACGTCACCTTTTTTTTTCCATTACAGCGTAAACTCCTAACGTAGTAGAGAGGAATCACTGCTTTTTAACTAAGCAGTGAGATTAAAAACACTAAAAATGCGGTTTAATGGAAATTGCTTTTAAAGATATTTTCTTAGAAATATATTCAGATATAATCCTCAAAATGATTAATAGCAGGTGCAATAGTTGGAAACATCGTACCTAATTCCGCCAAAAGCAATGCCACTCAAAGTGTGACTCAGAATTATAATAAACAAATTTTTTTCGTGACAAAAACTATGGATATTTGGCCCTCTCCAGTCCGCAGCATATCTTGTTTAAGGCAGCTTTGCGCTACACCATGAAAATCGCGAAGTGGTCATTAACCTCTTTGCTATCAATTATCTTGTCATTTTCCTTGAGTAAACAAGGAGGTTTCAATTAGCACCAGTATCCTACTTTCAATAACTTTCTCGTGTCATCCTGTCAACAGCGAGATACAAACAATAGCGTGTAAACAGAACAGGTGCGCACCTTCATAGTGACAACGCAGGTACGCCGCAGAAATACCATCCTCCTCAAGGTGAAAATGTTGAATGTCATGTTTACGGGGGAGGACGGAGAAGCGTGGGGTATATACTACCCCTTCACCTTGAATTGCGAATACATTCTAAAGAAATACTCTAGTCCCCTGGTACAAAAAGTCACAATAGCTTTTAAGAAGTGTGTTCTACTCCATAATACGTAGAGAAACAGTATATATAAAAACATTCATCGTGGGGAAACAAGCTAAGCATTGAGCTTGACAGGTTGAAGCGCCTGGTTTATCGTAATTAGTAATTTTGCAACCTACTATTATTTAATATTTTATTGTTAATGAGATGGACAGAGCAAATGCCTCAGAACTCAAGCATTCTACGTACGATGAAAGACATTCTGGTGGCATGGATACTCAGTAAGCATATATAAACTTTATTTCCCCTACCGTGCAAGACTTCGGCCTTAAATACGAAAACTTTTACGCAAGATTACGTTTACAAGATGACATTTATATTATAAAATAATATGATGGTTTTTAAGAATGTGAAATTGTTTACAAATAATATTTTTCGTGTGTACGCGAAATATAAAACATGTATTATGAACTTCTTCATAGTAGGCACAAATTATAAAATATACTAACTTCCAAATTACTGTACACCTGAAAATTTATCGACATAGATGGGAGAGCATCATATTTATCATCGTCTACTTTAATAAAAAGGACATAGTCTTCATTGACAATAGTTATAAATGGGTTTACCGTCTGGTCTTAGTCCCACTTGCAACAACATCCTGCTCACACCATTCATTAAAAGTCTCTTCATCTCGCTCCAAAACCCGCTTGTTACGTTCTCCGGATTTTTCATTTAATTGCTAACCCTTACTGTCACATGATGGTACATTAGAAATAAATGAACAGGAAACTATCTTCCTTACCGCAAATTTTGGTACGAAATGTTTAACACACGCTGTCAAATTTTTCATGGTGTGTACTATTTATTCACTTCTTTAATCCTTGCTACTTAGTAAATGTAAATGTGGCATTTAATATGCGGTGCTCTGTCATAATGAAGACACAAGAGCAACCAATGATGTATTACACAGCTTTTATTACGCAAGTTCCTGGTGACTTCACTAAATCAATATTAACGTAATAAAAAACTAAAGAACTAACGCGCTCCTGTCTTTCAACTATAAACCGCCGTAATAAACCAGGAAACTGCAACAAACCAAATAAACAAACCATGTGTTAATAGCAGCAACGAGTCGAAACATGTTAAACATCTGGCTCACTCCATTCATTAAAACTCTCGTTAGATAAACACAGATTCATACGTTCTTTCGGATCTTTCCTTTCTTTGTTAACCCACACTATCACATAAGGTGGTAGATCACAGAAATTTGCACAAGGAAAATGTCCTCCGGTTAGCAAGTTTTGATACGAAGCCTTTAGTGCACCTACAGTTCATCATTAACCGCAAAAGTTACACTCTTAATTAGCTTAATAAATAAAATAACACGCTACTGTTGATTTACTTCCAACTATAATATACAAGGTATCCATGTAATTAAAAGCCTGGACTACATTTTCCACCATTTTGTCTGTTATCGATGCCTACATTGGTGCCTTGTAAATACAGTTGGTCTTGCACACATTTTCAGTACGCCACCTAGAGGAATCTCCTTAACTTCGCTGCGCTCTCTCGAAACTGTCTGGAAGTTTCTAGCAGTTCATGCAGAGGTATATAAACATTGCACATCGCGCACATGACTCAAGTCGACTGCCAAATGAACTGCGCGCTACAGAGTAGCGTATCTAGTTCACTTTTAACTTTGTGAAGAGTCTCATTTGCACCGCTGTTAGTCTACGTTTGTTGCAATCACTGTATTTGTTTTATTTTAAGTCTTTGTTTCCTCATTTTCTTATCATTTTCACCAGTCTTGTGAGCAGGATTCAGAAAATTAAGAGTTTAGATATCAGATTCGCGAAAATTTAGTAATTAATAATTTCGATGACTTTGCATCTCTTTTAAGTACAAGGACCAAGTTGTGTTGGAAATAAAGTAACTCAAACCATTTCTAAAGATTATTTTTTCTCATTTTTTGCATTTTTTAAATAATTTTTAGGCAGTTTTAGGGTTTTAACGAAAATGCCATTGTTATCCAGTTATATCAATTAATTCTTTACAAAAATAATTTCCTGAATCTTCAGGAAAAAACTTATTACAATTTTTAGACATATATGAATACATTCCTTTCCTACATATTTCACTCGAATATAAATAGACAAATGTCCATTTCTGTTTAATAAGCGTGAGATTATATTATGTACCTGCTATTTATTGTGTGAAAGTATTACCTGCATGCTCTACAGTTCCTTCATATTCCAAATGCGATTCATTCAGGTGTTAAATATGCCGAAAATATGAAAAATACGTATTTCTGCGAAATTAACGCAGTAATGGAATACCTACATTATGTTTTCAACTGACGGTAGTAACATTTAGCAGAAAAGTGATTCATCATCAACCAGCATGAGATCTTCAAGTACAGAGACAAAGGAAAGTGCAACAGAAGCTTCCCAGGCAATACAACAATACGACTCAAAAAACACACAATTTTCGCGAATTTTTTAGTTGATAGTTGCCAGTCTTTCACAAATGATTTACTACAATGCTGTAACGAGGAAGAAATTATGGTATGAAATAAAAGTAAAGGTGAAAATTTAAGTAATTTGTTTGTCTTTTAGGTAATTTTTAATTAATTATAAGGTCATAGAGCCAATTTAAGGTCCTTTTTAATTAATTTTACGTGAATAACATCTGGCCTTTAACGAGCATTTGACTAACATTGATGTATTAAAAGTGAGCTATGCTCAATCTTTACATCAAAAGTTTGTTATAAGTGCTGGTAATCCAGATGAACTGTTTTTCGAGTAACGTCTGTTTTGTTTAAAGTGACATATTAGGGCTCCAGTACGCAAAAACACTTACCCCTTCAAAACATTTTAAATCTAAAATTGATATCCTTCATTTAAGTATGGCGTTTTCCATTTGGCTTCAATATGCTGTGATAGATGTTATCGCTCTGGTGGGAAAACAGAAGATAAGTACATGTTGATTTCTGACTATACTACCTTGACAAGACCATTTACTGTCGCTTTGACTGTGTTGGTCTGTGGGGATGAATGAATTGAAATTTATTTATGATGGCGCAAGTGAGCTCGGAGTTCTTTGAGAAGCTATCGTTAATTTCAGATCATGGACTTCATTCCTTAATAATGAGAAATGCTTTCCAGTAAAGATAGAAATTCCTGAACTAGCGCATGTAGAATATACTCCATAGTTCACCACTTGCACTTTCAACAGCCTCTGAGGAGATTCTGTTCATGTTTCCTATTCAAGATTACCCGTTGTCAATAATGCTCAGTGTTCAGTTTTCATATAATTAATCACTTGTTTACGATATTCTCGTTATAACCACATCTGTAATGCGCAATGAAATGGAATTGTTTAAAGTACAAACATACGTACCTTGTCTTTTAGCAAATTCTAAAGGAATTACTTCTATTGTCCTATAATTTTTCTCCCCCCTCATCTTCATTTATGTGCACGTGTGTGTTTGTTAACGCTCTAGCGGTCGCGTTTTTTTTCAACAGAATGCCATTTAAATAAAATAATAAAAATTGTTTATGAAAATAAGCAAAATCAGATTAGGGCTGGGGGTTTACCTGAAACCCAACATTTAAAAACAGCGGTACCAATATTGGAGTTTTCTCAACAAAAGTCGGTATATGACATGTAAATAAAATGAGAAAAATAGTTACTGAAAATTAGGGAAATCGGACCATTATGAGTAGAGGTATACTAAAAACTAAAATTTAAAAAACACTTTTGTCCCAATTGTTTAAAAAAAATGGAAAGAGGAGGGAAGGAGAAATGAAGAGAAATTAATTCATACTTTATAACTGAGCATATGTTTTATTTTTGACAAAAGCATTACCATGAAGACAGCAACTGTGAAATATTAATATATTAACTGCCACATCCATCGTATCAAAATAGGAGACAAACTTATGATATGATGTTTACTCGATACCCCAATAATAACACAGGATAAGTTCTCCCACAGTTGTACGTTTATCTGCTGTTAATCCTAGGCTGGAGTTTGTTTGCTATTAAATGCTAGACTGTTATTGGCTGAAGCTAAAATATTATTGTACAGTAAGACAAGAGATTTTCTATTGCTATATTGTCAAATGCACTGAAACGGGTGGTGACTATTACACTGGCTTGGCCCGTCTTCTAGAAGAGAAAGGAAATGACTAGAGATAACTTATTTTGAATTGTGGGCTCCTGATAGCAGACACACGAGTTACTGCTTCCTCCCAATTTCTTTAAACCCAATATGTAACTTCTCTGCTTTGGGGCTCTGCAGTAACTTTCACAAAATCAATTTGCTGAGGAATGTGCTTAGTTTACGCAGCTCCAGACGGGCTTTTTTTGTCATTTTAGAGAGGTCTGTGATACATTCGTCAAACTCTGTAAGAAGGTCTGTTACAAATATTACGGAAAAAGGTTTTAGAGTTCTTTACGCAAGTAAACACGTTACCCTCGTGCGCCTTTCAACTGCGTTCCTAATAAGCTAAGTAAAATCACTTGCGTTTTCGTAACTGAGAGACTTATGTGCGTATTCTGGGCGCTAATAATAGCGCGCATTAAAGTGCGCCTATACTCGAATCCGGGATACTTCGACTGTTAAAGCAACATGACCACAGAACCAGCTCGATACTCACTGAAGAAATAGTCGATGTAAGAACTGATGGTGGATAATTCCACCGATAAGTTTACCGCTAAGTTCAAACATTTGCAATTTCAAACGATGTTCCCATACTGGAGTTCCGAACACGTAATCCACACGAGAGAGGCCATCAAGGTAGTGAAGCAAACGGGATGGGCGAGTGTGCAAGTAGAAAGGGATCCGGGGAAATCTCCCTCGGGGGAATTACCTACCATACGTAGGAATACAGGAATCCCCTATTCCCTAGCGCACAGCAGCACTCATCCATCCCCTTCGCATTGATCTTATTGGGGAAGCATCTTCCGTGTAGCTGAACCGTCCTGTCTACTGCTCTCATCTTGTTCCTTCACATTTGTTGTACTCGGAGCATTCATTAGTGTTGTTGCAACTATCCTGCTGCCCGAATTCCGAAACAATGCTCAAAGCTTTTGCATCGTGTTTGCAGATGCAAAAACGTGGTCACACAATCGAACCCCATTAAGTTGCCTGGATAGATTTCTTCACACTGTAAAAGGCCGATGCCAGGTACTTTAGATGCTAAAGAATTATGGTCACTCATTTTCAGTTTCGAGGAACCTGGCAATTGACACGGGACGGGCGCTATGCTAAGAGGTTTCTGGCAATATGTTTTGTTCATATTAAATTCTTAAACAATAACTTTTTATGGGCGGTTACTGATTCCCCCTCCTTTGTAGGTATGTAAACTTAAAAGCATCAGACATAAGACGATTTTGACAGCTTCAAAAGGCTATGCATCCAACTACCCTAAGCTATCTCGGATTTTGATTACTTAAGAGCGTTCGGAACGTACATAGTAAATGTTAATAAGTTTATACGTGTGTTATTAACATTTCAGCTTCATATTCCTCTGCAGTATTTAAATACGTTTATCTAGAACTGAATTGCATCTTACAACCTGAAACTTTACTCTGCAATAATTTTAGAAAATATTTTTCAACCCATTTGAAACTTTTTTTGTTTTAATTTATTTACGCACGCCCTTTAACAACTCAGGTCATCAGCGTCCCAATCTAATCAGGGCGTGAAACGACCGACAAATTTTGCTCAGAGGCCTCTTTTTTCAGGCTTGAGGTTCTTTATCGTGCCGTAAATGTACAAGGGACCCAACTCGCGATCTTAGATTTAGAAGGCAAGTATGGCAACTACACCACCTTGACCGACACATTAGGCCAAGCAAAGTTTATCTTGTTAAATGTTACCTCCATTTGAACTTTGTCTGAATAACTACCTATTAATGTTCTATTTAAACAATTACACGTTAACGTATTACTTACTATAGGAAATGAACAGTGCAAGATGAGTAGTCACTTCTAATGCAATCTACATTGCTGTAATTTTAATCAAAATAGTTATTTCATTATACTTTTTTATTTTGCCCAAATTCAAACAAGTCCAGCTTGTCAGACGAAGGAAAATGCAAAACAGATGACAACTGCATCCTATTTCAAATTTAAGCACCAAAAGCTAGGGTGAATTTTAAAAGTAAAAAAGCAGGGGTGGTAGAGGGCCAGAGTGAAACTTAAAACTTTAAATAGTATTTACTGGTTTTCAACTTCCACCTCAGTATCTACATTGGATCTGATTATCGAAAGGATCATTTTAAATGGGAAATTAAATTTAAATCTCTGCACTGCTATTGAATTCATGTTGATGTTCCTGTCCATAATCAAGTTATATCTTTTATTATATTCTCATTATGGGTGTGAAATATTTATGAAAAAATTAAACCATCTTTTCTTAATTTTTAGAAATTACTCATTTATAGTGAAATAAAACATAAATAATTTAGAGGGATAAAAGATGTAACATATAACGAGTATTTCATTTCCCTTTCACAGATGGTGCACCTCTTATTGGAATGCTTTATCATCATGCTAAATGCACGTTATTCTATTAAGTGAGAAAACACATTTAGTACAATAAAGTCGGCGTTTGGGCCAGTGGGTCGAAGATCACTTTGTTCATACTTCACTGCTGTAGAGCCAGATGACAATGATGTTCAGTTGTTAGCATGCCTTTGGTCAATGAATAGGAGATTTTCCAGAAAAATTATGTTGAACCACAGGAATCCTAAAAATAGATGTTACTGCTAAGTGGTGAGCAGCATTTATATATATAATTTTGATTATTACTGTTTTAATATGCAATGTTTCTCAAAAACCCATGTACTTAGCATAGTTGGATACCGTGTGAAATGACTGTTCCATGACCTAGCCTTCCATCTCATGCACCAAACGAAAGTACATATAACAGTGGCATCTTCTCATCTCTGGCGAAAGATGTTATCTCAAGAAACAAATTTAGAACGGTTATGCATATTTAATTTAAATCAATCACAGATAACAATGGTTCTACTTTATGTATAATTTTACTTACAAAACATAATTATATATCCAAAATAAAAATGTATACTTTTGTGACAGTAACATAGTGCTATAAAAAAGAACGGACGAAATGGACTCGAGAAAATCTCCTCGGGCAAACATTAGAAAAATAACTATATGGGGAAGCATCGAAATATTATGACTTACATACAGACATTTAAAATGGAGAACTGAAAATAAAACGGTATCAAAGGTACCTAAACCGAACCGGGTTACACCAAAATTGTGAAACAGCAATGATTACTGTCAAATGTAACACGCTTCAAATAATTATCTTTACAGGACTTGTGAGAAGCTACAGCTGGTGCTAAAACATGTCGCTCTTTATTTAATCAAAACAATCAACTGTTATTTTAAAAAATAAATTAATGTGTATATTATTTCTTTGTGGATTAAATAATTCATTTACTTGTATTGTCCCCATCTCAAGTGGTAACTAGTGGCCTCTTACTTATACAGGATGACTCATTTAACTTGTTCACCCAAAATTACTTTTATGATGCGCCGAATGAAAAATGTTTCAACAAACGTTTCATAAAATCAAAAGTTATATTGGGTGAGCAAGATAAATGGGACTCCCTGTATATAGGGATAAGATGCCGGTTTTGTAGGGTTAAAGGACATTAATAACTACGTTTTCCGGAATATCTTGTGTAAAGATTCGAACATTGTGTATACATTTTACATAAATGTAACTATTCATTTGCATATAATCGTGTATTAGTCCTTAGCTGTTGCATCTTAAACGACTTGCCTTATAAGTTATAACATATGTATAAATATGTTTTCTGCTTTTTCCTGAAAGTTTATGAAAATGGACGAACTGCATTTTGTAGTACTCTTGTCAGCGATTTAGAATTTTTCGAAGAATATACAAGCTATATTCCAGTATTTTCATTGTCCTAATGCTAATATATAACTAACATGTACAGAAAAGCTTGTTTAACCTAGTAAAGAAACAGAACTTGCTGCTTTTAGTGATCCGGGTATTGATGAAAACTATCATGACATTTCATGCCAATGTGGAGTGTGATGTAGGAAATATTAATAACACAGAATACCCAATAAGCTGTTTCACATTGCTTCGGCACCTCAAATCAGCCTGCAGCGTGCGAATGGTATTCAATTTTAATGTAGTGTCGCACCACATTGCCAGAAACAATATACCCATCTTATAAAGAATTATGTTTCCTTCATTGAAGCGGGATATAGCATTCTGTGTTTTTACCCACAAATGATGTTTTGCACATCTATCCCATATCATTAAGTTCTATGAATCCTGAACATTTTGGGTCTTGCCATGTAAACATTTTTTTAAATAGAATTTCACATTTGCAAGGAGGCAGCGGCCTTCAGATACTTTCAATGCTGTTCGACAGTGCTACCAAGCAACCAGTGAAGAATTTACCACAAAAAGTGAGTGGAACTGCTTTTATCTTAACTTTAGAGAGATATAGGTATTCTCTTCCGCCATTTTCACTCCTTTGGTGCTAACCGACGTTACTGATTGGATGTATCACTGTGTATTTGTTCAGTGTTTTGTGCATTAAAATAGTAGATTTTTATTAATAAAGTGACTTAAAAAGTGTTTGTAGTGATAATTTAAAGACTGAAATATATTGTGTGTAAATAAAAAGACAATTTAGCTACATATAAGTAGTGTTTACTACGTATAGGACGTATTGATAATAATAGTAATAGTTGTAGTTATAAGTGATAATTAAGTACCTTTATAAAAATATTAAATAAATAAGTCATGATAATTGATTAAATAGTTTTTATGAATATCAATGCTACTATGAAAGAAACATAACCTATAATTTGTATAATATATACATACCTATGTATTGTACACACGTATACGTATGTACAAACAACTTTTGTTTCGTTTTATGTCATTTATAAATAATGAATTGTGCAACACGTAACATATACATTATATGTATATAAGAATTCAATGTCATAATGTTTGTATTTAATCATAATAAGTTATAAAACATTATAGATTATAATTATATTTATATTTTTCAGTTAAGCAACTTATCTAAAAAAATGCCTAAAATTTAAATAAATGCGTTTATATACATCGCTTGATGACGGCGCTATAAGCGTCAGCGTGTGTTTGTGTTCCGCAACTGTTGCTCCGAAATAAAGGAGTAAAAATGGCGGACGAAATAAAACTCATCTATTCCAGTGCCTCATTAACTTGTATTGGCAGTGCTCTCTGGTGGTAATTTAACTCATGATTTATAAACATACAAACACAAAATTTGTGAAACTTTTAAGATTAATCCATATATGTGAGAAATGCGCTGAAGCAACTGGAGATTATATTTGTGATTTTATTCTGTCACCTTAACGTGCTCTGGCCGGAAACTTACGGACAATGGAAGGCACATATTCTTACTAAAATCTCTGTCCTTGAAAAATTAATTTCTTCCATTGAAAACCTGAATTCAATGAACTGGCAAAGTTCTATATCTAGTGATGGGTGGAGTTTGACAGGTTAAAAATTAAATTAATTTATTTCACCAAGACCTATCGGGGCATTCTCGCATGCTTGGTCTGCGATACTATGTAAATCGTACGGAAAAGAAGCGTTATAATTTGAAAAAAAATAAAAATCTTAAGTAAACTAAAGCAAGATTCATCAATAATACTTCTGTTAGCTTTAAAACTATATTATTCAATATTCTGAAAAAGAACTGTGCTGTATGGGTTATCAGGGAAAAGTTCACGAAACATTCATCAAGTAACGGATGCCGAACTGATAAACGAATTTCGCCGGTAACGTTCACGACCCTGCTTGCTCAAAAAGCTAATGCTGTTGTAGTAACCCAGAGAGGAAGCTGCACGTACGAACGACCGCCAAGGTTTCGGCCAAACTTGCTCGCTTGATCTTTTAGTTGGGTAGCGGCAACGTGTGGCGGGGTTATTAGCTAGAGGAAAGGCTAAACCCCTCTATAATCCCTCGTGGACTTGCAGTGGCGTCAGACGCTGACAGATGTCAGAGCGCAGGTGACAAGAAGACAAACCCGGACTGGAGCAATAATGCATTACATCCAACACGGGCATCGCGGCAGCCTTTGACTTAAGAATACTGCACGCTGAATTCAGGCCACCAGAGCTGGGGGATACAATATCACTGCATAGTTTATACATATCTTAACGCTCGGTGTTAGCTTTCTATTTAACTACGAAATGTTGTTTGCCCAATGCTGCAGTCATCCGTTGAAAGTGAAGAATATTTTCATTACATCGACGGAAAGGAATCTATGGTTTTCCTTGTATAAAATGATTCTTGTTATGAACAGACCTACTAAAGCACTTTTTGGTTAATATTTTTTAACATTTTTTTGTAATTCGTCGCTGGAATGTGCAGGTTTTTCTTATTATTTTGTAGTCCTGATTCTTGCAGTCTTTTATTATAAACATTGCATTTTTTTACGTCAGCTGCAACAATATAGCATGAAAACACTGGAGATCCAAGAATCAGACATGTATTCTAAAAGTTCAATAGCTACTTTCAATTGTTGTCTTGCGTATGTTTTATAGTTATTTTCAACTGTTTATCTTTGAATGCAAAACAAACAAAATCAGTTTGCTTTGCCTGTTTTTAAATATAATATTTAAATACTTCAAAAAAAAAAAGTTTACACCATTCTTGGGAAAGTATCCAGCAACAACAAAGTTTTAGATCCCTGTGGTATTGTGTTTCTTTCGGTTTCATTGTTTACTTTTAAATATAAAGATGACTAAAAAGGATATACACATTTTAATTATAAATGGAGAATTCTAAAACGTTTTACTTAAAATTCAAAATTCAATTAAAAATTTAATTTAAAATTAGTCAAATTTTGAAGAAGAAAAATTTTAGTTTCTTGTTCCAAATAATTATTTGAATTTGTCTGCTTAATTTGGTATATCATTTATTGACTTTTTTAAATTGTAAGTACTTTTAATTACGTAATGTATTTTCTGTCGCATTACTTTTTTTTTTGGCTTAAAAATGAAAATATCCCTCAAACTATTTTTATAGAAGGCTGTGGTTTATTTATTTTGCAGGTAAATTACTGTTTCAAATGTCAATAACAATAAGGACTGCTTGTGGGTTCAATTTTTTTAGGAAATTGGAACGTGTGTGTTTATTTTGAATTTTGCAACCTGTACACCCTAGTTCTCTTTCCTAATACATTTAATATCATGTCTAGGTGCACCAGAATTTATATATATAAAAAAAAAAAAAACTAAAATTGATATTACAAAACCCATCCAGCAAGCATGTAGCAGTGATAATGAAAATAATAGGCATATTTCTAAAGAGAGTAATTCATTGAATGATAAACCAATTACTTTCACTCCCCCTAGTGCTTCCAAGAAAAAGAATCTGGTAATCACGTGGAAGATATGGAAGACAACTAAGGAAACATTAATACAGTGATTGGCTTGAATATTTTAATTACAATGTTGAGTAAAACTTGTCTCCTCTGTGGTGGTAATATTACTTCATATGTGGATACGGTACAAAAAAATGGATTAATATGTAAATTGACAATAATTCTATAAACTTTAAAACTATTTCAGTCCTGTGAAAAATTCACAATATGTATACCTTTTTCTCATAAACTAATAAAGATAGAAGCATGGGTTTTTACACCTGATCTATGGTATTATATTCATTGCTGATTTCTTGTTTCAGGCCATTTGTATCATAACTTTTTTGTACATGAATATTAATTTAATTTTAATTTTACAAAAAAAAATAACTTACTATTCTCTAAACTAATGCACAGAACAGTAAAAGTTTCATTAATGCATTACTTTCTGAGAAAAGGGTACATAAAAATGCATAACTTCGCATTAGTAATGTAGAACCTCTGATCTCACCTTAACTAAAAGTTTGGCTAATAATACTGGAATGCTTGAAATACCCTTACGGATATATTCTCCGTTTAGGCACAGATGACAGCACAAGAAAAGAGCATCAACATAAAAATTCGCATATCTATATTTTCCTTCAGAATTGCCTTTCAAACAAATTGAAACTAAACTGCAAGGTCAGATCTCCGATGTGTGATTCTGACGCGCTGCCAAGACCGAACAATATGTCCAGGGAGAATTGAAGCAATCCCGCCTAGGTAACCCTAACTGAAGTAATGTTCCACTCACGACTTATCTCTAAAAAAAAACTCATAGTTGGCTGTTCAGCACTAGGAAAGGAAATCGGTTCAGAATCTTGAGCCAAATTTGAAGTTGACGGTTTGTAATTAAAACATAGCAATGAGAAAATAGATCTATGGAGGTGGCTTTTCCATTTTCGTTGAAGATTTATAGGCGTATGCTGAAGATAACCAGTTAAAATGCTTTCTCTGGAATGAAAGGTTTGTGCGCCACTGGGTTTTGCAAAGCCACGCTCCGTTCCAAGTTCCTCTATACAGAAACTGGAAATACTTATCAGATGGGGATTTAACAAAGCAACTTGGTCACTACATAAACGGCAAGCTGATATCAACTCGCGCTGTCTTGCTGCAATAACTGCGAGACTGTATCCCCTTCCCACTTTACCCAAGTCCGCTCTGCTTTCTCAAACTTGTGTCAAGTGCTTGCAAATCCAACACGCCGCCTTCAATAGGCGCGACGGGACTGAAAGCGCTTGTTTCGACAGGAAGTGTGGTTATTCATTGGTCAAATGAAGATGTACTCAGTCCTAGAACTAGAGGCCAAAATTTCATTACCCGATGAGGAAAAGTTTTTTCATTTGTCGTTTCTTTTACCAGCAGCTTCGCTTTTATCATCACTAAAGATTATTTTGTCCTAGTGAATTTTCGAATTCCAAGCTTGGGTTCAGTCCAATCTATGACGTTCCAAAGTGCTCAAATGCTTTTCTACATTTTTCCCTGCCAACAATTGATTCAAGTATTAATTTATTAGTTTTGTCAGGACAAAGAAAAAAATACATAAAAGTTTGTAAAATAAATATGGAAACTGCTGTTTCTACACTACTGAAGTGTTCAGAATAGTTCAATAAGAGGATAAGGTTTTCTAATTCGCTGTAATTTGCAGATTATTTGTTAAAATCTAGGTAATATTACATGTTTTCAAATGTTTCTATTTAGATTTATTAATAAGAAAACTTTGTTTATATATATATATATATATAAACAAATACGCAGGTTATTTGAAATATGGGCCAGCTTGTAGCAGTTTGAGGAAAGCTCTGCCAGGGAATGTTGTGCGTTCGTGTGTTACTGAATGCTTTCATTGTATGTAAATTTTCTGCTTATTGTTCTTCGTTGTCACTATATAATTATATTCTTAAAGAACGCGTTTCATGTACGATAAATGTTTGAAAAGGGATTCTTGCGAGAATTAGACAATTCGCAAAAAAATATTTTGGCAGTCGTGTTCCAGGTAAGGAAGCTATTCCAACTTGCTAAAAAGTTACGAAAGATAGGTTCTCTTACACGTGTTCCGAACTGTCGTGTTCTTACAGAAGAAACGTTAGATTAAATACAGGAATTTTCTACGGCAATGTACTGTCGTTGAGGGGCATCATTTTCAACATCTATTGTAACATTGTTCTTAATTATAATCGGCTTTAAATAGAGTTTCATTATATACTTTAAGTAAATACATACACATTGAGATAAAACTACTAACTTGAGGCGAAGAGAATATAGATCCCTTTTTCCGGTTGTGGGACTGTACTTCCTTGGTGTTCGTAGCTCAAATAACATTGCCCCAGAAATCACTAACAAAGGTTGCTACTGAAAACTTACTGATTACGAAGTAACAAAAAATGTTACGTTCTTGGTATCTACCTGTAATAAAAGCTACCTTGTGTACTACAAGCTGGGCAATGTTCTCATCAATGTTTCTAAAAGGGACACTAGTTAATATGCTGAATTAATGCTGCAGTAATAAAACCTGTAACATTTTCTTTCCGTATTTTCTTTACCAACTAATTTTGGTGCGTCGCTTTGCGAAACCCTTTTATGACTTATAAAAAACTGTTGTCTTTCCACATGCGTATGCCCTGTGCAACTACATATCAATTGCACCATTCACCTTTCAGTGTTCTGTGTTGTTACAACAACGTAGGCAAAGGAACGCAGGTCGTCGCGGACTTAGATTGCATCTGAGAACAGTTTTACTTTTAAGCATATCACAGAAAATTTCAATGACAATATACCCAAAGTTAAAACAATTATTTTTTGAAGCAAATCAATATCGGTTCTTCCTTTCCAACAAAAGAAGCCCATAAAAACCTATTTCCTAACCTGTATTTCCCTGCATTGTCATAATACCGTTATAACTAAATTAAGCTATTCTGTGAATTGGGTGAATTTATATAACTAATCAGTTATTACTTTTTCCTACACTTACTTAACCTTAAAAAACATTTCATTAGCAAATTCCTCTGATCAGCTGATTATCTTTTCAGTAATTTCCTTGGTTTTGGGGCTTATATCAATAGAGACACAATAAAAACCAACAATTAATAGTATGTTTTAGATTTTACTTTATGCCTCGAATACTATAATTATATTCTTTTAACTTATTTTAATTATAAATGTAATTTTAATATTATTAGTCGATACTACATTGCCGGCTCGAAGCTCAGATAATACTCACGGATTATAATCTCATATGTACGAATTTCCAACACTGACAAAATCAGAGATAAAAACCACATATGCTTATCCATTGCTCTCTACTTCTGGCGTTCCCTACCTAGGTCGTGGAACTGCTAACCACCAATAACATTCAAGTTTTCAAAAAATGACTTCTAGCCGCCAATTTCAACGGCTAATTCTTCCCGCACAGCAATAATAGATAACTGAAGACACTACGACAATGCATATATAACAATATTAATCACTTCACTATCAGGTACGTTAATACTGTGTTATAGTTATACTACCAAAATAATTCCCGAACATTCAAGAATATAAATATATTTGTTTCTCGTTATTGATGTAAAATCAGAAACATGGGTTACTTCCAGTTAAAAATTACTTTCAAAGCAGAGAAAGAGGCAATTTTTATTCCAATTTTTGACGCTGCCACCTGTTATTTCTGTTCCAACTGCTTGTGCTGCTGGGAGCTGGAGATATAACTAGTCAGAGAAACGTGCTGACAACGGAAGCATTAATATTCTGCTTTCGTTAAAGCAATGAGAATGGACCGAATCTTATTATTTGAACAGATGATATACATGTAGTACTTACATTAACGTTTCTCCCCGTAAACATCGGTAGCCATCTCTCCAGCTCCCAGCAGTATTTAGTTCAGCCTGTAGTCATCAACGGAGCGAGCATTTGTTTTATACCAAACTGCAAGAAGCCCATATCCAATCCCGACAGTTTTTTTTCCCTCCCCTCCCGTGGCACTGCAACCGCCCGCTCAGTTCCATAAATTTTAAAATACAAGAAAGCCCTGGAGGGTTAAGGGAAAATAAATTCACCAACCAAAAGTGTCTTGCGACACTAACACTCGTCATTGTATCTTTCTTGTGCCACTGCAAGGGCTGATTGTACATAGGAAAATAAATTGTAAACAAAAAAGTAGGGCACTAGGAAAGGGTCCTGATAAAATTTTAGTGCACTCTTACATCTCATGTCTTTGAAATGAAACTGTAGAATTAAAATTGATTATAAGCACAAAAAAATTAAACAAAATAAAACTTGAAATATTCCGTCCCGACACCTTGTTACCTATACCGGAACATGCATTTCCAAATGTTATCATTTATTAAATGTTCTTTTTCTGACAATATATCATAATTTTATAGAGTAAATATATAATTATACAAACAAAAATATAACATAAATAAAAATTAAACATTTTAGTACTAGAAAAAAAATAGTTAAATAAAATTATAAATTTACTGGAAACCAATAAACATAACCAATATCTACCTATATTAAAAATGGTCCGTTGGAAACTTACCTTGCTATTCTACCATATATAATTCCTCATGCAATTTGCCTAATTTTTCATTTCCACCTCTTGTAGGTACCAATCTTCTCCTGCCTCCCCATTCTCTACTTCACGATATTGTTTAAAATTATTCCCGTCTATTATAAATTTAGGCATCTTCTCTCCTTCATCACTGCCTTCTTCCTTGCCTTCATATTCTCCTCTACCATTCTCTTCCTTTGTATGCAAATGCGTTTTGATCTTCTCACTTCTTTTTCTGTTTCTTCATTAATTCTTACCTGTTCTTGTGCTATCATCTCTTCTCGTGCTAGATTACTTATTTTGAATGTAGCCTTACTTATTTATATAGGCCTTTATTTCTAAGTACATGTGCCACCTGATTTAAGAGTGCTTATAATTTCTGTTTTTTTTTTTCTTTCCCATTACAATTTTTAAGGGGATTCCCCAAGCATTTATGTCAACGCTAAAAGCATTGTAAAACTTCTGTACAGTTTTTCCATGAGTTGCACCTCATGGAATGTACCTCTTTTGAATTTTTGTTTTGCTTTTCGATAGTTTAAGTTCTTTATTCTTTCTTCCGCAATGATCGTCTTTTGATACATTCTTCTCTTTTTCCTCATTTGTCTTCTAGCTTTTTGGAGTGCGTTGGTTCACATCTTATCCGAATATTTCTTAAAATTAGTTATTTAGTTATTGTCAATTGCGGTTTTTGTCTTCGTTAGGTTATTTGATTCTTGATTCACTAGTCCTTGGCACACTAAGTTGAAGTTATCAAAGATATGTTTCATATCTTCCCAATTTGCCTGTGCTTTATTGCGTCTCCGATCTTCAATTGAATTTCCTGTCTCCTCTTCTCATATCGTAATCGAAATATATGAATAAGTGATCACTTATAGTTATGTCTTGGCCCACTTTCCAATTTATAATTTTTTGTTCATTATACTATTACAGGGGTAGATCAATGTTTAGCTGCAAAATCTCTGTTTTCAAATGTTGCAGGATTATTTGGTTCATCCTGGATTTAGTTCTGATATAATTTCCTCTTAATTTTTCTCCTCTTTCGTCCTTTAATCGATTAAACCACCGTTCCGATTTTGCATTTGCAATATTTCCTTGTCCCCATAATTTAATTTTCAAGAGGCGCGGTTCAAATTCGTGACTATACTGAAAATAATGATTAGAAAGTATAAATTTGCCGTTTTATGGGTAATTTCGATGCAATTAATATGTGAATCATTAAAATGCGTGATGCTGACGATATTTACGTTTGCGTTGTTTATAATTATTGCCGCCATTGTAGGGTCGCTGGTGCACATTACCCTTGCTTTTATGGGAGGTGTATTAATTTCCCTTTAAAAGAGCATTGCTCTTGAATACATAAAATGTCTATATATAATTCTTCTATTTTCTTGACTTCAGACATTACAAATTTACTTCTTTGCGCATTTAGCTAACCTACTTTAAGTAGTAAGGTAATAGATACGCTATAAACGACCATGTCTAAGAACTAAAATGTATCCTATTAACATGTGATGTTTTATATTTAATTCTTGTTCCATCGATTCTCTTAACAATTTATGTACCCGGAAAATTTCGCTGTTGTTAATGTTATCCCTTGGTATGGTTGTTTTTGTTCCGAATATTTTAACTTTATATACATATTATTGAGCTTGTGCTTTGTCCTGTTTGTTTTATTTAATTTATATAAAGATACCTTTATCTTTACCAAAACTATTATTCACTTGCTTACTCGTATTTTTGAAAGGAATTTAAGAGGATTGGTAGTTTTTATTAGGAATATTGTTGAGAGTATGGGGATGTTGGATCTTGGTTGATTTTTGTTTAATTAGCACCATCATACCGAATTTGAACATAGCAATGTGTTCAATTATGACTACTATCAAATGCTATGCGTTCATAACACAATACAAAGTGTTTATAAACTTCATCTAAATCGAATGTATTATTTCTTATATACTGACTCTACTAATTTTAATGGATCTTTGGAATTTGTAAGAATGTTAGTCAATTCTATCTAATGTACCTGGTACTGAAAATATCTTTTCGCCGTTTACATGTATTTTACGAATAATATGTCGAGCTGCTGCCAGCAGAATTTGTCTCTCCTCCAGTTTGCTGATTTGAGCGTTGTGTCGAAGTCAGCGTAAAGTTTGCTTGTGTTTTGCTTGTGCAGTGACCTTGGATCGCTTGCATCTGTTTCTTGAATGTTTAGAACTGTTTCCTCTTCCTTAGTTTCTTGCTCCATCATGTTGATTTCTGACATCAATTCTTTTTGCATTTTTACCATGCTCTTGCGTGTTTTCTTTCCTTTCGACAGACAGTTTAAAAACCCATTGCGTGGCATATCTGCATTATTTTATTCCTTTTTTTTTTTATCTTTTTCTTCTTCTTCTGTACTTATATCATCTATAACTACTATGAAGTACACCTCTATTTTCTTATTATTTACTATTCCCATTTCCTGATTTATTTTGTGAATTCTAGTTTTTGGAGGCAATTTGGGTACCTCTTCTATATCACCTTTATTTTCACAGTTTTCATTTGCGTTAATTGTTACGTGGTTCTTTAGATTTTTCCTTATGTCATATTTATATAAGACTCCTTGGTTTGAATACTAGTATCTTTACTTTGTATACTTAGCTTTAGTTTATGTGCTATAGCTCTTCTTAAGTACCACGAACAAGAGATACGTTAAATCCTACATACACCGTTGTTTCCTTATTCTGCGCACAACTCCGCTATTGAAACTAAACGGACGTCACATAACAGTACTATTTTTAATTGAACTGCTGTGATAATTGATAATTGTGTAATTAATATAATATCAGTTTTTTTTGGCTATGACCAAAATATAAGGGAATATTTTCTTCTATAGAAGAAACTCTATTTTCTATACTCGTCTATATACTGAACACTATATATGCTAAAGAAATGCGTTTTTCGCAGAGATATTGCAAAAATTTACATTTCTCATAGCGAATCTAGAATACTTGCCCCTCGGGTAAATGGTATTTGCAACATCTTAGTGGAAACACAGCAAGACTCGGATGGTCTGGAATCACCCCATTTGAAAGCCACTATTAATTTTATAGCAATTGTTCACTTGTTTAATTACTTGTATAAACACCCCAGAAAATTATTAACTTCCGGATTTGTCGGCAGCAGAACCAGTTCCCCCCCCCACTTAGTGATTAAATCCGCAAATTACGAACAGAACATGCATCGTGTCTCCCCCCCCCCCTTTTGGTCTACATTTTCTCACACCTTGAGAAAATTTCTTTTGCTTTTATACTGGCATTGGACTAACATCCTAACAAAGGCAAAACCATGGCTTACTATTTAATATTTCTGTAGCTGTGCTAATAAAAGCTTTAATTTAATAAAGTCGAGGTGACTTTTGAAAAACTCATATATTTTCCTTGAAATTTCACTGCTATCGCCAGTTTTTGTTAGCAGTTGAGCTTTCAAATACAAGACAGCAAATCTATGAAACTTTATCGCAGAAAGGAATGTAAGACTTACAACATAACCCTATGACGATATTCGAAACCTTCTTTCCAAATCATAAATGTTCTACTATGGTATTATTTTAATGCTGCATATAAATTTATGACTGTTATGGCTAAAACATCGACAGTCGTTTCGCTATAGTGGCAAGATCGCGCATACGAACGAAGTTTATGTTCATATCAATGTTCTTATTGCTTTGGTACATGTAACGGTCCATAAATTTCGAATGTCTTAAGGAAAACCAGGCCATGTCTGCTATTGCTGTTGTGGAGCATTTTGATGAAAAGGGGACCAATGAGTAGCTATATTTGTAGAACTGCTCACACGGATGCAACAGAAAACTCGGCCATATTCTTAGTACCAGTACACAAGTAGAAGTATTCTCACGCAACAATGTGTTATTCTAATTATTCCTTCTCACATGTCATTTTCAATACTTTAGGGTAGTTCAAAATATAGCCTGGTTTGTATTGAACAGAATATATGTGATTATAATAAAACATGTGCTATTATACATACGAATTTCATATTAAAAAAAGAGAAGATTTGTTTTAACTACAGGAGAATTAATATTCTAAATACGGTTTTAACATGTCTAAGTAGCAAAACAAATAGGATCGTTTAATTTCAAGTCCAGAATCGGTTCCGGAAGTCAAACAATTGAGAAGCATCGAAAGTGTAATACACCTACATTTATGACCATTATAGATTTTGAAAACGTTCTCGATAAAATAAACAGAAATAAATTATAGGGCGTAATAAATCCAAAGGTAGACCGCAATATATTATAATAATAATAATAATAATAATAATAATAATAGAAATGTGTCATTTACCACTCCTACTTATATAGATGTCATTACAAAATAACAAGTCTGGTTTACACATATATTTTAAAATTGGAAATAAATCAAACGATACTTCTATTAGAGCCCATTTACACTAAATAAAATATATAAAGATTGCGCCCTTAATTTTGAAATATTAATAAAATAAAATAAAATATTTAAATAAAAAAATAAAATATTTATCATTCACAGTATTAGAGATATTAAGAGCAAATACTACGAAGGGTTGTTTGAAAAGTTCTTGGAATGAAGCATCAAATGACAGCTTACCTTACTGAAAGTATTCTTTTCGAAAACAGTGATATAATTGTAAGCTCTTCATTAGAGAATGTCTTTCCAACGAGAGATTTTCTAAGCTTTGGGGATGAATGGAAGTACGATTGAGCCAGCTTATGGGAGTAAGGCGGATGGGGCAAGTTTTAGTTCTGTTCCATTGACAGTTGACACTTGTCTGAGGGCGAGCATTGTATGATGCAAATAACGGCGTTTTCTCGCTTATTTTTTGACTTCAATAAGTCCAAAACTCGCTTCAGTGATAGATATTTAAGTTGGAAGATCATCAGAAGACTTTGACATTCCAGAAAAACGACGCCGCTATCTTCCCGGCTATTTCAAGCACTTGGCGATGGAGAATCGTGATGCTTTCATTGTTTTGTCTACTGTATTGTTTCAGCTGTGTAGCATGCAGATTTGCACCCTAATGCGCTTTTGATTGTCAGTCAGCACCCATCTTAAGAGATGCAAATAAATAAGCTACATTTGCAGTACAATCACAGAGAGGAAACATCACTAGAAGAGAAAGTAGAAGAACCTTCGTATGCAACTTATGATTCTTAATTCATGAGCTTTAACTAGAAATTAAAAGAGAAAAATAGAAACGTGTAGAAATGAACAGAAATGTTGCAGGATAACTGAAAAAATTAATCAATACAGAATCAAATAGTAAAAATACTAGGCGAACGGATTAACAGCACGTCCCCAAATGAATGAATTACAAACCAATTCATAGAAGGAATATTGGCAGATCAACGACTAGATGAATTAGAATTATGTTGATGGTCAACACGTTGCTTTAACATTTTCAGATATACTTAGTTACCCTTTGTACTTTTTCAAAATGTCTTCTTTACTGATAAATTAAGTTTATATACAAAATACGCCCTTAGGTTTATATTTCATTAGCGGCGTCACTTAGCTAAATGCAGCATACACTATAAGAGTATATGGAGGTTCTGTTTAGCAAACCCTTTTCCGGCTGTTTGGCCGGCATACCACTTTTAGCTTCTGTGCTATATTTTTCACTATACTCGTTAGTTAGGAGCTTTCTAGTTTCTTGGTGCTCTATGGAATGCACGGAATACTGGCCTAAATTTATTTCTACTATGGATTGCAATTCGACACAGCTGAATTTTGACATTTCTCATTGATAATCGCTAAGTTGTTTACGTTACGACAATATTTCCTATGTAGATTTTGAGATGGGTTCCACAAATGCCTGTATGGGTTAAACAGAACATGCTAGTTTCAATATACATTGCTACGAATATCTTGACATTTTTAATCACAGCTGTATTATATTCGTTTTTGTTCAGCACCCATCACTAATCTTTGCAAAAAATAAATAAATAAAATAGAATTTTATCAGTCATGGGAAGAAATAAAACGACAACCAACTGACAAAAGAAACTAAAACTGAATCCATGGGACCAGCACTTTCTGCGGCATTAATGAAAAAAAAAAAGCATTGTGCCAATGAACTAAGGTCACATCAGATAAGATGGAAGAATCTTCATCCTCAAGAACTATGTAAAATTTGTGCCAAACCAACTATTGGAATTACTGGATTACTGGACATTGGTCATTCCGGAAATATCTACGGACGATGGGACGCCACAATGAAAGATCCATTTGTCATCCATGTGAACTGCAAATGAAGCCTTACTAGAGTGTGGAATTCTGGAAAGAAAAGAACACTCTTAACAGTCATTTAGCAGATGTATTTTCTAAAATTGTAGTAGGGAATATTCTAGAGCTCACTAAAGCGCTAGTCCCGAAACTAAGTAGTCAGGATTAAAGAAGAGCCTAAATGGGCACTTGTGGCTAAAGTGCCAAGGTGTAATTGCAATATCAATCATTCTGCTTCCTCTCTCAGTAAAATTTGTAAAATTGCCTTTTTACAAACACAGTGTTTCGGATTTAATAACATCGGCAAACAAAGTTTTGAAATTTTGCCAATTTTAATAAAGTGAGAAGTAAAACGATGTTCTTATAACGAAATAAATGTTTGTAGTTCTGTACATCGTGAAGACATTTCACAATTTTTTTCTGCTAAGAATAAACTCTTTATTTCTGGAAAATTTACTTCTAACCTACCCAACTATTTTGTCACCAATAAAATAAACGAAATTGATAAAAACAACTTCGGAGAACCTGCAGGTTTCAATATATTCTCTCATTGAACTTCCACCGTTCACATTTGAAGTCATCATTAACAAAGTCTTCCACTACGAAATCTTTGGTCTACTCGAGGGTTCTGGAAGAAATCACAAGAAGGTTCTGAACCCGATATGCCTGTAACGAAATTTGAGATGAAAAGACTCAAGACATCCCTAGTTGAGGACCTCTAGTTTTTTCAACTGTGTCGTTGCTTAGATATATATGCGTGTTTTTGAGCGCTCATTTCTTCGGATTTTTTTTCCCCTCCCTATTTTCCTACAACCAATATAGTGTGAATGTCGGTCTGCAACTCGCTATTACAGAACGATACCCCTGTAAATAACTATTTCTCACACATAGAGGGCATATTTATAACCTCTAAACCTTGTCACTATTTCAGGCGTAGAACAGTTTCCACCAAGCAGACCCGAGTGTGATTCCCGAAACAAGCTGGCTGGATGTTTTTTCTTTTACCTGTTGCTTCCCCATTCTTAAATTTTAAAATAACTCATTCATACAATTTACTATCTTCAGAGCTCACTGCATTTGCATTGTATAAATATACAAAGGAATGTATTATTTAAATCAGTATCTTACAATGGAAGTATTTCGAGGACCTGTATGCCACAAATTCAAAAGACGTCACTCAGTCGTTTACCCTTGAACTTTCACTTATAAATACATGTCTCAAGCTCAAAGACAGTGCTGCAGCTCGAACGGAAATGTAAAATGAGTCAAAGCTGTGCAAAGCAGGTAAGGGAGCAGCATGTACAGGTTTCAATGCAGTACTCAAAGGAATATACGCTCGTCAACAAGAGTATTCAACTTTCCTTGTTTCTTTAAACCTGTCTTTTGACAAAAGGGAAGTTAATTCGTGAAAAGACTCCCATAGAGAGACTCAACGGTACAGTAAAAGGAACAGCGGAGTGCTTTCATAATTCAATACACACTCCCTCAGCCTGAGAATCCGAAACCTTTGTTACTCAATTCTAATTTGCTTGTCCGACTAACCCTTCAAGAAAATTGCAAAGTTTTGTACTTAAGGCCTGCACTATTCTTGCTTAATCGACAATCACTCAAGGATAAACCTTGCACTACAAAAAGCTTAAAAAAAAAAATGTAATACTGAAAACTTGAAGCTCATTAATCACGAAAATGTAAGTGCTTACTCCCAAACTTGTAGCGCATTTTCTAATTGACCCTTACGAGTGACCGAGGTCGTTAAGGCGCGGACTCGTGAGCGGGAAGTTGGGGTTCTAATCCCGCCAGGACCTTCCTCCCTGACGAGGTTTTTCCACGTTTTCCTCAGTCCTCATAAACGGCAAATGCTGGGGAGGTACTCTAAACTTAGACCTGGAACGTTTCCTTTATTTAAAAAAAAATAAATAAAAAAAAAATAATTACAATATATCATTTCATCTCATGATGTAGTAGTAAAAAAGGGGGTTAACCATTTCAAAAAAATAATTACTTTATGAATTATTCAGATATGCGCCAGTCTATCGAAATATCTAATTAAAATTAGAATTCACATTGCAAACAATTTTGGCGTATAAGATGAGAAATATATGACAAATTTAATTTACATTAATATATTAATACTTTCTACATTTTTAAAGAAAAGCAAGGAAAACACCAAAGTATCATAATTTTTCATATTTTAACCTTTACAATATGCTTATTTAGTACGCGATTAGAGTACAGAAAATTGTGGTATCTAGTCGAATGTTCAGCTATGTGCAAACATTTCAATGCTTAGAAGCGTATAAAGGTACCTCATTATCGCATATATTGCTTTAATAAGAAGCATTTGTAGATGCCGTACAACCGCACCTTTGAGATAATTAATGGTTCCAGTGCAGCGTCTCTGCTCCTTCAAGAGGGAACGTGTAGAGGACGCTTCTGGGAAGTTTCAAATGAAAACCAACGGTAGTGCAATGTCATTATTTTCCTTTACCATCCTGACCCAGTAGTTCGGTCGGTTTCAAATAGTTGATCTTGAAAAAGTCCAATCCCAAAATTTGCTGGTCAAAATGCACGTTAAATAAATTTCACATACAAATATTGTCTCCTTATTTGTAAGCAAAATAATGTTCCGTCCTCCCAAGCTAAGTGTTGATCTTTCAAATTCATTTAAAAGAATTTATACACAACAAAACTTACATAATGTAGCACATTTGCTTGCTTAATAGAGAATGGAAAATATTTACAAACGCTGAGCTGTAACATTCTCGCTTTCTGCTGAGAATTAAATGAAGATGGCTACAATGATGACCAACACAAAAATATTTACGGATGAATTTATGACTTAAAGCTGAATTCCACTTATGAAAATATCGTCCTGAGTAATAAAATAATGGTAAAAAGTATTAAATCAAAATAAAATAAATTTCTTGTCGCATTGTTTTATTTATTTTAAAAATTCTATAATTTAAGGATTTGTTTTAACAACTTTAACAACCAACGGCTTTACCTCCCTTCCAAAGGAAGCCATATTTAGGATTTTATGACCAACATTTTTATTTTTCATTGATTTCCTTTAATTTTTTTCATTTTGAAAAATTGTTTGAACCACCGACCCTTGGTCTACGAGACAAGTTTGGTTACCACTAGGTTACTATGACCGGCTTATCTTTCTCTAAATTATGTGCGATAATAAAAACATAAATTAAATGAATCCTATTCTTGACAGCTTTTTAAAATTAAAGTAGTAATTTTGGCTAAAACATTGCATAAAAATATGTATTAATACAATTTAACATTAAATATTACACATTATTCCTAATGTTATAAATCGCATTATTTACTATAATATTGTTAATTATAAATTATTTATTTTCTAAATATTGCATGTTTACTTTCTTCGGTTATTTTAATACCCATTAAAAATATAATCGAATTTTGCTACCTACATACCGTTTAGTAATATTTTTATATCTATTAAAATATACTAAAAGGCTTCATATAATGTGCAATTTAGCAAATTATATTTGTAACACATTCATCGCACACCATAATCAGCTGTGAACGAATATTTGCTTCATGTTATATGTGTGTGCTGTTCCAATATGCATAGAGTGAGATTTGCGTTAGAGCAGAGAATATTTTTAAGACTGGAACAAATCATAAAAGCACTGCAGGAAAAATATTCTGTGATGTAATTTGTAGCGGAATTTAATGGCGTCGATTCCGTAGATGTTGCGGGCCAATTGCTACGTTATCTACGTGTGTTGTCGTAGACGTCGTTCGTAACTACCACTATGCATGGCTAGCTCAAAGTTTGATATTATAGCTGGATTCTAATGGGGTGGAAAGAGTGTGTCTAAGTTAACAAAATCACAGTGAATACAAATCTATTGAGTTCATTATGTTTTGTTATTATCACACAACAGTACACTTTTCTGATTACGATATACTCTGAGATTATTATTAGATATAGACTGAACACGAGACAGGCGTGACGGAGTTTATATTTCTCTCAATGGTGCTTTAATGGCAATGTTCCTTTCGTAGTTGATAATACTTACGATATCTATTAGATTTTATTTGATACTCCGTGTAAATTCTTTCTATCACAAATATATATTTAACACGCCTTATTTTGTCTTTGTCCTGGTATACTCGTATAATATATTCCTATACGGACACTAATTCGAACTCGTGACTCCTATTATTCATGACAACTAATAACTTGTAGCATCTTCCCATCGTCACTTATCTATACGTTATGTTAATGCACCTTCTCTTTACGGAGTACGATCCATGATTTCTACAACTTCTCTCTACGGAATCCAACGCATAACTAAACATTTTGAAATATAAACCGTCACTTAATACAATAGATTGTAATAATACTATTAATTACAATGAATTATTTTCAACATAAGTATACTAAGTGAATGAAATTCATCAATTTCTATTTAGTCGCAATAAAAGCTGTCTGTCTACTGTTTCACTCTTGGTACACACTATTAATGTTATTACGTCACCATTGGTTGATTCAAAATCACAATTTACTTATCTGTAGTTAATATTTTCATATTCTTTGCTATGTGTGTGATCTTTTGAACCGTTACATATATTATTAAGTATTGTCATAAAGGCTAACAAACATACATTTTAATAGGCTTATCTGACACGTGAAATCTATACAAATGAGCTTACTAGATTTATACGATTTAATACATATTTCCAATTGTTATTTGAATTGAAAATTAAAGCCCTTACTTAACATAAAAACATTTATAAATGAACTTATTAAATTTATATGATTAACAACATATTATCCATTAATGTTTGCAGCTTTAAATCGACTTTATCTTTGGCCTTTATCTTGCGTAATAACATATGAAAATGTATTTCTTAAATTAATATAGCTAAATAGTTTTTACCATTATATGTTTGTGGCTTTATAATGAGCATTATAGCCTTTACCTAATATAAAAACATATGAAAATGAACTTATTAAATTAATATAATTAAACAGCTGCTATCAATGCGTGTTTAGGGTCTTCAATCGGATATTTTCCACTTCAAATTTCAGGAGCAGCAGATCTATCTGGACTGGCAAGTACATAAAACAGTTCGATATCAGGATTCATTGACAAGAAACCTGGTGGGGGGAAAACTGTGTAAACAAAGGAAAATTTTAAGAAGTATGTTTTCAAGTAGAGAAAATTCCCTCGATAGTTTTTAACGCGATTAGAGCAGCAAATGGATGTATGTTTATAGTACGCATAAAGGGATTAAACTGCTTTATCTTTATAATAACACTGTTCTTTCTGAAATAAAACTGATGAATTGTGCAAAAAGAGCCACATTTTGTAATTAATTTATGAAGGACTTCTTGATTCTAATCTTTTTTCGCAGTAGATATTTATTCAACTTCTTAGAACATGTGACGAATAATCGCATAACGGTAAATCTGGTCGACTAATTGAATCTCCTCTTTATAAGAACAAAAGATAAGCGGTAGTGCTCACCCGTTGTTAAGAGATACAGAACCCACTTTTTAAAATTTCGACACCTTTTCAAGAAATGTGTGCATATTTTATGCAAGATGGTCCGTTATGGGAAGAAAAGTATTATTTCGTGTTTGTGCCCCTGCCCCCTAGATATCCCTAGATTAAATCTGTACACTTTCATTCATGATAAAAACTGGGGGAAAAAAAAGAAAAAAAATTGTGCATATCCTCGTTATATGGAGGCAATAAATTTAAAAATTTCGGGATGCTTTTGTAAAACATCAGGATGAATTGCGGCGAATTCTCAAAATCTTTCATAATAATTCATACATGCCCTAATAGCAGAGAACCGAAGCTTTGAGCATTTTTCTACTATCGCGAGTAGTAACGAAATAAAAATAAGAATGCCTGTGTTAACTTTTCTAACCTCGCGGCATTATTTTCCTGCAAATGACAAGACCTCATGCAGTAATCTGCGTTGATCCTGATAACCATACTTGCCTTCTAAACCCAATGTCGCGGGTTCAACCCCGGCTAGGATCAATAGATTTTTTCGGGCTTAAAAATCCTAAGTATGGCATCCTTCACAAGGGAAGTAAAGCCGTGGGTCCCGTGTCGTACATTTACGGCACGAATAAAGAACCTCAAGCCTGAAAGAAGATGCCTCTGAGCAAAATTTGTCGACCGTTTGATGCCCTGATTTGAAGGGACGCTGATGACCTGAGATGTTAAAGAGCGTCCGTAAATGAACCAAAAAATCAATCAATCAGTAATCTGCGGACGTCAAAACCAACATTTGATTAAGTAATTAAATGAAGTCCCTAATGTGTGTCTATATCGAAACACTTGTTACTAGTGTAATACGTTCGTTGCCAGCTATTAATTTATTTAGTTATATACAATACAAATTCCTTTAAAATCTTAGTTTTCGTATTTTTAATAGCGTTTAACGCCCGTTTTTACTACTGAGGCACCACGGGCGGTACGTTTTCATTCTATATAATTTGCACATATGAAGATGAGTGTTTAGCCAAGAAGTATGGACCAATAGCATCACCAAACAACTAGTTTCTAGTTTCCACTTAAGTAAACTATTACTTCCAGTACCGCTGTTAAATGACGTCTGGTTGGATAAGGAATCAATTGTATGATTCAGTAACACCTACATAAGCACCTCTTTAGGTAGATTCGTTGCTCCTTTACCATGCCTCGTCCATTGACCAAGGTATTGTATAAGTTGTTTTGTTTATTGTAATTTTATTTATTTGCGGGGTTTTCTTTACTATTTTCCGTAGGATGTTTGGCATTTAATTTGAGTAAATTCACGGCAAGCATCCATGGCATTAACGAGCTTATGTCCTTTTTCTTATTATGTTTTGCTATTGATTTTTTTTTTAATTGGCAACTGAAGGCAAGCATTAGCTATTATAAATATTTGGTTTTACTTCGCTAATTACACTAGACTATTAGATTTCTCTGATGTGTAGATTGAAGCCCAGCACTAGGTAATGTTAAGGCACAATGGGAGAGAGCTTCGGTCAAAAAATATAACTTTTTTTTTCTGCAAATGGTTCCTTGAACCTTTGGGCGCCCGGACAGTCAACATTTGCTGCCTCTGCTTGTCCTTTTAAATCACTCTGTTTCCAGCCTAACTGCGTTTATAAAACAGCGCTTTTCTCAAAATTTCATTTTCACACATTCAAAATATTCCACGCGTGAGCTTGTCGGTCCTGGTTGTATAGTGGTAACCATCCATGCCTCCTAAACCCAAGAACGTGGGTTCAAACCCGGCCAGGATTGATGGATTTTTTTTCGGGCGTAAAAATCCTAAGCATTGCTTCCTTCGGAAGGAAAGTAAAGCCGTGGGTCCCGTGTCGTACATTTACGGCACGAAAAAGAACTTCAAGCCTGGAAGAAGAGGCCTCTGAGCAAAATTTGTCGGCCGTTTCACTCGCTCTGAATAGAATGGGACGCTAATGAAAAAAGCGTTCGTAAATAAACCAAATCAACAACAACGTGTGAGCTTTTGCTTAAAGTCAATTAAAATTTCCCAGAATATGCAGAAGTATCCACTGTAATATTCTACAGACAAAGTACATGCTAACACTAATAATAATACCGCTACGGGTGGCCGAGGTCGTTAAGACGCGGACTCATAAGCGGAAGGTCTGGGTTCGAATCCCGCCAGGACGGTCCTCCCGGACTGAGGTTTTATGAGGCTTTCCTCAATCCTCATAAATGGCAAATGCCGGGGAAGTATCCTTAACTTAGGCCTGGAACGTTTCCTTCCTTTAAAAAACCCTTTCCCAACATATCATTTCATTTAATGTATCATCAGTGGTCATCGCCTGTGGTGCCTCAGTAGTAAAAACGGGCGTTAAATACCATTCAAATAATAATAATAATAATAATAATAATAATAATAATGTCAAAATTCTATGAAACAATAATTAATTTTAAAGATTAAAATTTCTTATAGATTTAAAAAATTATAACAGTGCACTCGGCAAATTTATTTAAAAAATATTTCTATACAATTTTTGTAAGTGATTCAAGGCCCCAATTGCAAAAATGCCAACCAAATTTCTCAACTCAAGAGCCGTGTGGGACATTTTCATTATGCGACATATCTACATAATACAATTTGTGAAATAATTTATAGCTCGCAAAGTATTTATCCAATTTGAATGCAATTTGGTATACATAATGCAATTGCGGTAAAGGTTTTAGTAAAATCCATACAAAAACAAGGAACTTTTTATTTCTTCATTGTGAGCCCTTGATGCACTTTTACGGAGCATTGTAGTACTGTAAGCCTCTTTTGTTATAACAAATGCATACTTTGTACATTTCTTTTTCCATAAATAAAGCTACCTTTCTTGGCCACAACGTCGGTCCTGGTATAGTGGTAACTACACTTGCCTCTTAAATCCAAGATCGCGGTTAAACCCAGGCTTCCTTCGGAAGGGAATTAAAGCTGTGGGCTCCATATCGAGTTTTACGGCATGTAAAAGAACACAAGTCCGAAAGAAGAGGCCTCTGAGCAAAATTTATCGACTGTTTCACGCCCTGAATTGAATGGGACGCTGATGACCTGAGATGTTAAAGAGCGTCCGTAAATAAAACAAATCAACAAAAATTTCAGCCACATATTTGGTGCCTTGGTTAGTTCGCTTTCTAACTTAAGTGCATGCGCAGGCATTAACGGGAGGGTGCCGCATAACATTTTACATTTATATTAAGGAAGGCGAGAGCTATAGCGCATTGCCACATACACTCACAAATCTTTATACAAAAGTTCGCTGCGAATATTAAAAATGTGCTATAGTATTATTAACGCATACAGTTCCGTTTCTTTTGGAAAAAGACTTGGAAATTCAACTGCAAAGCCAGAAGTAACAACGGCTTGCTGGATAACTCTCGTATATGTTCAGCAACAGGAATTTTGGGCACTGTACTGACAACCAACAAAAGCCCATATTAATTATTTCCATTGTATTGTGCACACTATTTCGTGGGTTTTTCTTCGCAGGCCTATTGTTTATCGAGAACTTAAATCCAGGTCGATAACACGAAACTTCTCAATTCTCTAACTCCAGGTAGCAGGATGAATTTCCGAACAGTATAGTGTAACATCTACCCTTTGGGCTACTGGCTGGCAGACGCAGATTCGGTTGCTGTTAAATCTGTCACGGAATCTCTTGACAGCCTAGTGTAAGCAGTATGGAATTCCCGCGAGATGTTGTGACGGCACCAAGCAGTACAACTTGCTAACACAAACTTTACCTCCAGTGCCTTCCTTATTACCGCAGTCCAGACATTTCAACATCGCTTCCCCCAAATAGTTCATCTGGCTTCGTCTGGCCATGGATAAACACTTGTCAACTGGAGTGGTGCCCATGTGGCCTTTGTGACAGTCTGCCCGTAATGTGACAAGACATTACCGCTAAAGCATCTTATGCCCAAAGCGCTGAACAAAGCGGGTCTCAGCGTTGCTTCCGCAAGCGTCTTACGTTACCCTTCTTTTCACAAAGTCTAGCAGGTGCTGTAATAAAGATCTTACTAGCAACGATGGTTATATTTACGATTTACTGAGCATTAACATGTTATCAGTTTTCATTGAATATGTCTCTCTTGTTCGATAAGCATTAGTGTGAAATTTAAAAAAAAAAAAAAAAAAAAAAAAAAAAAAAAGATTTTATAGGACATTCTTACATGTTTTAATTTTAGTTACAAAGGACTTCACCCTTTTCACGTTTTTATATATAATTAATGCATTCTTATATGTAGCTTAAGTTTTAATTTAATTTTGTTTTTATTTCATAATTGATACTAAATACACTGTTAAAAAATAAAGGAACACGTCTTTAAATCAAAGTCCCAAAATAAATATTGATACAAAGTAATTTTTGACAGTCAGGTGGTATGTTTTGAAATATTAATTAAAACTAGGATAAATATCTCCTACAATGTGTTAGTCTTTCTCTGGATAAATTAGTGAAATTTCAAGAACTGTGGAAACCAAATGTGAGCTCATTGGCTTATTTTATTGAAAACAGTTTTAACAGCAATCAATGGTAGGAAATTGTTATTTTGTGTTCTCCGAGACTAATACAGAGCAATTAGAAATCTGAATGAAACCTCAGTCGCACAAGCAGCTGCATGGATTGAAGATGGCCATTCTATCCTATTTGTCTCCAGGATTTTAAATATCATTCATAAACGTTGGAGGCTATATACAGAGACAGATGTATATAAGAAGCGGCCCGGACAAGAACAACGCCAGATATCTACAAAATGATGTACGAACAATTGGAGTGGTGATTTCAGATCAGACTGTAAGAAACAGACTGAAAAATGCAAGGTTCAGATCTACAATCTCCTTTCAAGTCCCTCGTTTGACACGTCAGCACAAGGAAGACCGGCTGATATTTGCTCAGAATCATCTCAACTGGCAGCTTCACCAATGTAAGGCTGTTCTCTTCAAAGACGAGTAAAGCTTTCGTTTGACGGGTTGTAATGGTTGAACACGTGTATGGAGTCGTTCTGGTGAACGTCTTGATCCAGTTACCATATTGAAAATGATAGATATGGAGGCAGTTCGATTATGGTTTGGGCTGGCATTACTAGTGAGTTTCGGGTAGAGATTGTTGCTGTCCCACAGCGCACGATTGCTGATGTTTATATTAATATTATCCTTCAACATGTCGTACTCTTTGCTTACGTGTGGACCCAAATTTTCTTCTAATGCATGATAATGGTAAATCTATACAGCACAAAATATCTTACAAGAATGTCAAATTCGACAAATTGACTGGCCTTCATGGGCGAGCGTCCTGCAGTGCCACAGAACCTGGGAGAACTCGCAAATGTACTCACTGAAGAACGGGAGAGAATCCCACAAATCTTTATTAGGAGGCTGTGTGAAGCCATGCCACGTGAGTGTTATGAATTCATCGCAGCTCACGGAGGACACACTAGTGTTGAAATAACCATGGAAACATCGATTACTAAATAACGTAATCTTGTACTTCCACTTTTTTGTATCAATCTATAATTTGTTTGCATACCTAACTCTGTGAAATAAAAGCTTGTTATAATGCCAACTTAAATTTTACACAATTCTTCTATCTATAATTACAAACTGTCAAAAAATAAATCGTATCATTATTTATTTTGGAACTTTGATTTAAATATGTATCTCTAATTTTTGGAGCAGCATATATTTGTAGCCTAACAATGTATCTCAAAAAAGAATTCTAAATATTAAAGATATTACCCACTAGCTTTGTATACACATTTTGAAGACCTAAACTAGTGAGAAGTAGAATTTTGAAAGTTGGAAAATGTAGTATTCAGTAGCATCTCGGTTTATGTGAAAATCTAAAGCCATTTTCTTATTGTCTAATTAAGATTGAAATAGAAATTCTTTTGTACGGTTGTGAAAAAATAAAACTACATCATATCAGTGTTTCTTCATGGATGTTGGGCTATCTTCGCAGATAAGAAAAAGTTCTAAGTATATGACCATAATTTTCATACTAAAATGTATTCTCCTTTACCACAAAATGTATTACAAAACAAAGGCGAATTATTTTTTCCTATTTTCATTCTCACATTGTGAACAGATGATATATTATTTACGATTTTTTCTGCTGATAAAATAAAGTTTGTCCTTGAAAAGCGTTGTCTTTCCTCTTCCAAAACTGATAACTTTTCAAGAAAACATAACTGTTTTTAATTTAGTAAAATAAATAAAGTTTTACAACTAAGTGCTTTTTAGCAAGATCCAAATGTTTGAGTAATAGTTTTACATTGCCCATAAAACTCTTGGCAATGTATTTGGCATTTTAGGCCTACAAGACCGTTGATATTGAGTGCCCGCCATTTTAGTTTCTTATAATAAATTATCATCATATTTTACAGGCACAAGTTATCGCACTCAAATTTGAAATTTATAACATTTTGTTCTCTTAATGTGTAATATGCATCTATCGTTGTCACTTTAATTCCCGCCTGTAAGAGATGTGCAAGTTCAGACATGTTCAACTCCACCTACAGCACTGAAATTCTGCTTTCATCTCAACAAATCTTATGGAGAGTTTCTTCTACCCAGTCAGTAGTACAGCTCGAAGATGGTTTAAAATATTTGAAGAGGGGAATTTCAAAGAAAGGTGAACCCGGCACTCTGTAATAACATTATGAACACTTTCAGAAATGCTGAAAACTTCACTAGGTGCCACCTATGAGGGTAGGTCCATAAGTTTCCGGCCTAACCCTTTTTCAGGTATGATAAAGACAAAAACTATATTTCACCTTTCAATATAGTTACCCTGTATTACATTACACTTTTCACATCTTTGAATTAATATTTCAATCCCCACTCACTCCCAAATAGAAGTCTTGTCTGCAAAATGGGCATAAACAGCATCCATCACTTATTCGTCACATTTAAGCTTCCTTCCTCGAAGGTCCTTCTTGAGTTCTGAGAAGAGGAAATAGTCACTGGCAGCTAGATCTGGGCTGTAGGGTGGATGATCGATCTCCTTGAACCACATTTCTTTACAGTTTCCTTTGCAACAAGAGCTGTGTGCACAGGCGCATTGTGTGAAGAAGGCGCACACCACCACCCAGCTTTCCTTTCCTTTTCACTTTGATGGAAGCACGAAGTCTGTGCAGTAGACCAGCATAGTACTCCCCATTTATTGTGGTGTTCCTCTCCTCGAAGTCAATAAAGAGTGTTCCTTCACAGTCCCAAAAGATTGTGCTCATGATTTTCTTGGTTCACTTGGTTGACTGAGTGACCTTGGCCTTTAGAGGCGGTGCTTCGTTAGCGCTATTCCATTGATTCTCTTTGGACAAGGGATCATAGTAGAGGACCATAGTTTCATCTCCTGTAGCAATGGTTTGCAGAACTTCTCTCTCGTTGCCACGCAGAGCTCCAAAAATGCCTGACAATATATGACTCGTTTTTGAACTGAGGAAAGAAGTCTAGGCACCCATCTTGCACTAACCTTATTTACGTTTAAAAGTTCATGAATAATTCGAAGGACTGTTGTTTTAGGAAGGTTTCACCTTGCTGCTATTTCTGTAACTTTGAGCCGCCGGTCTTCCATAATTTCCCCTTCCACAAGAGCGATGTTTTCAGGAGTGAGCTCCTCCAAGGACCAATCTGCACACTCTTCGTCTTCACTGCTTTCTCGATCTATTCGGAAAAGTTTAGCCCATTCTTTTACGGTAGAATATGAGGGGGATGCTTCCCCATATACACCGTCCGATTGCTGTTTAATTTTATTTGGAGTAATTTCTTCTTTTGTGAAGAACTTAATAACAGCTCGAAACTCCATTTTGAACATGACACAATCTTATGCACATAGCCTTCTTTATGCAACTACATCTGAACAACTGAACATGGCGGAGCGGAGGTTAGAGCTGCAATTATTTAGCTAATAGATAAGGTATGACACAATATAAGGCTTTTGTGAACAAGTTTGTAACTGATGTTGTGCATATGGCGTGTTCCTGCACAGTGAGTTTCCGAACAAGAGGACGTTCGCTTGTAGATTTGCATAGTTCAAGTGACACTATATGAAGATGCGTAGTTTCTTTAAAAGGTAATCACTGATGATAAAACTTGGTTACATCATTTGAAGCCTGAGAGCAAACAGTGGTTGCTTCTGCTGGGAAGTTATAGTTATCTCAATTTTCGATGTTCAAGGAATATCGAACATGTACATACAACTGTAACTGGGCAGTACTGCAGAGGTGTTCTGAAAACCCTGCACGGCCATATTCCAAGCAATATTCCACATTTCCTTGCAACAAACTAGACGCTGCACCACGATAATGCACGACCGCATATCGCAAATATTGTTGCTAAATATCTATAGTCCAGATTTAGCCCCTTATATTTCCTCCCCCCACAATTGAAGAAACTTGAGGCATTTTCCAACATCAGATGCACAGGTGAACACTGAGGAGGCGCCTCTCAAGTGTAGAACAGATGCACTGCATCCAACGGGGAACTACTTTGAGAAAGATCATCAATAGTCTTCTTAAGAACCCTATAGATTCATTAGATTCGACTGCTGTTAAATACTCCATGGCATTGTAAGCTTTACTTTAGTAGTTTGATATATTGCTTGTTTCAACCACCATCTTGCTTCGTTCATCACGAACCTCCAACGAGCATTTGGCAGGAAATATACAACATATAAAAATTGTATAATATCATACCACCTTAGGGCTCTGTACTTAATTAGCGTGTCACATTAGTTATTTATTTTCAACTTTTAATAACAATGTAATAATTAAATAAATGCATTCGGCGTTTCCAGGAAATATTCATCATTCTAATGTGCGTTCAAAAATCATGAACTCTCGATAAGAGAAGAAAGGGAACAAAGGACACTGGCTACTGTTCATTGAACAGTATACGCACAAATATATTTTTTCTCCAAGCTTTACTCGTTTCATCTGGTTTTAGACCATTACGTCATTTGCGCATATTAACCGAAATAGAAGATGTAGCTATGTAAATAAGACACTATCGCTGAAACAGTTTCACGGGAAGCAAGGAATTGGAAAAATGTAATACGCTGAAGCCTTGGGAAGTCTTCTGCGACATTAAAATACCTAAGAGGCCAAGGACTCTGCTGGGACGTTCTAAAGTACGCAAAGGCGATTTCTACCCCTACCACTTCTACCAAACTTAATTAACAAGATTAAGAGATACTATTAACTATAAATTGAGAATTCTGGGGGTGAAGATGATGTTAGAAACACAGACTTCCTTGTAAAGGATAGCATCGTCTCCAAACAGGGGTGACAAACTCTGCTTTGCATATTCCTTCGCGTTTTTTTTTTTTTTTTTTTTTTTTTTACGAAAAATGAGAAATGTTACACTTGCAGTGGAAGACCATGTGTCAACTTATTGTTTTCCTTCGAATTCAGAGAAAGGAAAATAGTTGAAGCATAACAGCATATGATTTATTCACAGTTAACTTTATATCTATGTGATTCCTGAGTTGCTGGAAAAGTTTAGAAAATTCAGCTGTTTCTATTTATGTGAATTTTTAACACAGGCCAAAAATGTAATACAAGATGACAGAGAGAGATTAATGTGTTTAATAATTATCACTGCTTACACTTTTTTAATCTAAGAAAGATTTAAGGGCAAATATAATTATCAAGGTTTGAATAATTTTATTTCAATAATTAAAAGAATACAAATGCTTTTGTACAATATTTAATGAATCTCGTAGTATTTGGAGAATCTTTTAAGATTTTTACAGGTTGACAAAAGGTTTTTTGAAGGTGTCTACCTCCTAACAACCAATCATTCTCTTCCCTGCTGTCAATGTTATACTTCTCAGTAAGGTATTTACAACAAAGGTCAAGGTTTTTTTCTTTTTCTTTCTTCCCTCTCTTAATTAACTCTTCTTTCAAAACGAACCAGATGGATCGATTATGTATCTTTTTCTTTTTCTCTATCAAATTACAATAATGCCCGCTCTTTTGGTAGCTCCCGTGTTGAAAATTTGTCGCAATCTCTAAAGCTGTTGCATCGCAGCTACGGACTTTGAGAGACATAAAAAAGTTAAGTCTAGGGGTGGAGAGCTGTCTTAATCATTAATGACCAACCCTCATCTACATCCTTACCAGGAAGCTTTCTAAACTCCGTAATTTTTTATAAGAGCATAACATAGCATCTGGGTTATTTACTGCTAAGCCAATTGTTTCTTTCAATAATTTAGTCAATGACATTTAAGAAGCACATTGGATATATTAATGTAAGAAGGTATAGATTTAGAATGAGATTTTGGTCAGCTTTTGGCAAAAAAGAAAGAAAAGAAAAGAAAAGAAAAGGAAGAAAAAAGAAGAAAGAAATGCACTAATACAGTAAGCGATTGCATGGGAAAAGTTAAGCAGGTTTTTGTTAGTCAGGTACTTAGTAACTTAGGTATCTTATTTATTTTATGGACATGTAAATGGGCCAAGGTACACAAATAAAAACATTTATATTCCCTTTTTAGCAGAAAATGAAAACGAGAAATGTAACAATTTCTCTTCTCCAACTGTTCCTTTGCTTTTCATACACTTTCTCCTTTCTTTCCACTCTTCAAAAAGAACAGAATGTTTAACCTTAGTTCAATTTCGTTCCTTCGCCTCAAAATATATAAATAAAAAAAAAAAAAGGAGGAATGTGAACTGTTCTTTCGGTTTGTGTGTTCCTGTGTAGTCCCATTTAGTTATCACCTTCCTAGATTTCTATATTTAATTTCGATTAAAAATTTCAATAATTACAAGTTATTTACAATACAGATGTTTAGAATCTTCATTTATGAGGACGGTTGGTGGTCAGACTCTTTGGCGAGTTTTATATATATATATATATATATATATATATATATATATATTGGTACACACATCTTAAGCATTAAGTTTAAATGTGCAGTCATTGTTGCAAATAGAAGAACTATAAAATGGGCCGTTTTATTTAAACATGGCAGTATCAGCCTTAAAGATGCACACACACACACATGAATGACGTTCTAAAATGAAGTTAATAGCAGAACAAATACATATGCTATTCATGACTGGCGAGTACAGCGCGTGAAATTGCTAATGCTACAGAGACGTTTTCAAAGGAACGTATAGTTTATCTTTTACATGAAGAACTGCACATGAAAAAGCTTTTTACGGACGATTGCTAATAGTAGATTACAAACGCATTCGTTTAAAAATACTGAAACGTGGTTTAGTGCTTTGAGTTAGACACTACGATCGAAACTGAGGACAGAAGTCAGTTGCTAAACACGTAAGTCTTTTTCATCTGCCGGGAAGGTTATTGCGCCAGTCTTTTGGAAAGATAAGGAATTTTACTATTAGATTATCATTACAAAAGGTATAACCTTAACCAGAACGTAATATCTCAACATTTTAAACCGATTACATTAAAAAAATCGTGAGAAAAGACCGGTTGGCAAGGGGAAAAAAATCATCAACAATGTACCTGTACATCAAAGTGTTTTAGCGATGGGCAAGTTGAAAAAATTTAAGTATGCTATTGCAGCATTCACTCTTCTCAACAAACTTGGTTCCCTACGACTTTCATTTGTTTCCAAAGCTCAAACTCTTTCCCAATGTTCAGCGTTTTTCATCAAATAAAGTAGTGATTGCAGCTATAGAGGAATACTTGCGTAAAACTATTTCTGAGATAGGATAATGACATTGGAGCATAGCAGAGAAATTACTTTAACAAAGATTAGGCTGAAGAACAAAAATAATGTTCAAGTTAAAAATTCGTTTCTTCAATCTTAGGCCAAATTTTTTCTTGCCAATCTCATATATGAATGACTGTTTAAGGCAACTTTTTGGGCCAACTCTGCCAAAATTCGACAGCGGGATTTCGGAAAAATAACACCATCTTTCCTTAATAGAACACGTGTTTTTTTGGCGAACTTCAAAGCGGGTTGTGGTTAAAACCTAAACACACTCAAATGGGCATGCAGTTCACATTTAATAGAAATTCATGTATATCCACAACATAAACATTTGTACATTTTCCAAAGCAGGAGGGCGCTTACTTTAGCCCTGTCTAAACATCTTCACATTTCTTCTTATTCGGACTCTTAAGATAAAAAAATGTTTGTTACCAGAGAACTGCAGCATACAGCCTGAAGACCGTATAACCTAATACTCCTACTTGCCTATAAGATTACTTTTAGTTTAGCAGCCAAACATGACAAACCCCGAATGTTCCTTCTATTTTCATTCCTTAAATTTTCCTTAAGAGGGGAGCTATTTCCATTAATTCAAAACAATACATGTTCTGAAGTATTCACAATGCTTTCAGTTTCAATACTTAGTTCATTTTGTGATTAATGAGACATAAACACGTAATGTAAAGCCTAATCAGGAAAAATCAGCTTCTAAACTTATTTAAATATGATTTTTTTCCAAAATTAGTTCTTCACGTTTCTTTAAGAAGATTCACGAGGTGGCTCTCCCAATTTTAAAGTAAATTCGTTTAATGGATAAATACATATCGTAAAAATAATTAGCTGTAGAAGTAAAAACGAAGAAACGCAATAACAAATACATTAATGCAGTTTATGGTATACCAATGGTGAGCAGATATCTCCCAGCCTTCTTCTGCCATTTATTTCTCAATATTACCATCTAGCGCAATGCGGTCCGCTGACATTTCCTACGTAGCTTGAAACTGTATTACATCGGTGCTTTCTGTCGCCCGAGTGCAACATTAGAACCTATCCTCATTTTTTCCGCCCTTGTTAGAAACCTAGAAACCATTTTCGACTAAAATGTTCACATGTTTCCTCACCATCTTCAATGCAAACGCATCGACTTGTGCACCCGCTCATGATCTAACGTCATTGAGGTTAGGTCCAATTTACTGAACTTACTTGTGGAAAGTGTGCGGACGCACCGTTATGCTGCGACCACATGCGCTGGCGAATGTTTTATATATAACGTCCTCTAGCAGCTCGGCATTACAGTTAAACCAACAAAGTTATCGCAAGTTTGCCCATTTTAACCGAGTTGTAAATCAAGTGGCCATGCAGCATTCTGGTTAACATATTTTGAGCGGTTACAGAGAACAGTAAAATGAGGTTTTGCACGGCTATTCTTGTAAACAGAGTTTTCTGGTTAAAGCATGTCTCATCAAAGAACGAAACAATATTTTCAAAGTTATAAGGGTGCTAAGATAGGCAGCTTGGGTTGATATTAAACAGATCAAGTTTAAGCTTGAAAATATTATTTTCATAGCCCCCTCGAAATTCAACGCATTTGCTCGAACATTTCGACAAGTTCGTGACTCCCTCGTGGGGAAATTTTGAGTTTACGGGAATGATGATAATCCCATGTGAAAAGAGTGAAAAACGAATCATTGTAAATAGTAAATCGTTCAATTCGTCCTGAGCGACGAGGTTTAAATGCAAAGGCGCAGTCACAAGGCGAAACAACACCTTTTTGACTATTTCTAGACATTTCTTTCACGATCGCTGTCCTAAACATCTCCGCAAAAGTGATGCGTAATATTCTCCAGTAATGGTTTTCTTCAAGTAGTCAATCAAGATAATTATTTTTGCATCCCAAAACAGACCATGGAACATATTTCGCCTTTATAGAAGCCGGTTTCGCCTTGAGCGGTCCACTGTTTTGTTTCCCGTAACGCATTCCCTTCCCATCAAATTGTTCTACTTTGGATAAATTAAATCAATAGTGGCAGTACAATCACCGAAGATGCTGCACATCCTGGAGCTCCAAAATCTGTTGTAAGGCCAGAAATCATCGATGAAGTTCATGACATTGTTTAGGCTATCAAACGAATGAAAATGCGCGAGTGAGCAAAGGCTACAGATATCTCAACCGAGCGGTTCATTATATAAAAATCCAACCGATTTTGCGATTTTTTACTATATACATAGATGTTACTATTCCCTCTATTAGTATGTGAATCAAGTTACTGGTCAAACCACCATCGTAAATTATTTTATACACTTCTGCAATAAACAGTATCGAGATCGAGGACCGCAAATCAGCTGCAGTCAGAGACTAGGACTTTCGGACATGAGAGGAGCATAATCTCATCCATATACGCACAATGAAATATGCAACATCCGTTGTTTCTAATTTACTGAGAACTTTTGAGGTTGCCCCCACACTCGACTTAGCACTTCATCCGATACATCAAGTCTTGCATGTTCTACTTGCACCATTTTTAAGTTTGATCGCAGATGTCCTGTTTGCTTATAAACATGGCATGGTATCCTACCTTTTCAACACTCTCTTCCATAATGTAGAGACATAAATCGTAGTAATGCTATTGCATGTAT
This sequence comes from Metallyticus violacea, assembly GCA_030762175.1. NCBI lineage: Eukaryota > Metazoa > Arthropoda > Insecta > Mantodea > Metallyticidae > Metallyticus > Metallyticus violacea. The sequence continues at coordinate 59,464,366 of CM060844.1, forward strand.
GAAATCCTTAACTTTAATAATCCTGACAGCGACCTTCATTTCAATACTTAAGTGAACCAAATGCGGCTATATTTGCATGAACTTTGTAACGTTTATCAATTTCACCATGCCATACTAAAAGCTCCCACCCTCTCAATATATATATATATATATATATATATATATATATATAACTTCTTAATTGATTCAAAAAGTAAAGAACTGATCTGGCAACATGCAGCAAACAGCAATTTGACTATGTAAAGGACTGAATCAAACATAGCGTTTCTGGATATGGAAGTTGTCCATACTGACTCTACCGCTCCTAAAAGTCGCTAACCAAGACAGGGATTGAAGATTAATCAACGTAGGCTATAATAAGCAAACTTGTTTTTTTATCTCAGTTCTGAGAACTGCTGTCCTAAACCTACGCCTAGTTTTGTTTCATGACAAACTTTTAAGATTCCCTTCACTCTGTATATATCAGATATAATACCAACATTATTGCTTCTATTTCGCTGAAAAAGATACTGAAGCAGAACGCAAGGTTTCGATATATAATACGTACAGTATTTTTCAGAGGGAAAAACAATGAAATTCTGAACCCAATTCCCTCCATTACTTTTTGCTTAGAAAATTTTGAAACTCTAAAATATCTCTAACCTGTCTTTGATGATCTACATCACAGCGAATATATGTGTAGAACGTTATGGCAGTCCCTTAAATATCGTAAAACATTAACAGCAAAATAATATTTTGTCCACTCAATATCTTTCCTTTCTAATTCGCAGTTAATAATTGCTGTGGCAGTACAGAAACACCAACTTCAGGAAACTACAGTCCTAACGTAATTTAAAAATAACAATGAGACTGGTGAAACAAGTCCCAACATTTCCGCATGTACGCAGCAGTTTTACCACCCCTGTGATCCTAATATATATGAAATCGATATCATTCTCGCTACTCCCTCCTCCGTCCATTCCTTCATATCACCAACAGAACTAATTAATCGGAGGGAGGGAGGTTGAAGAGGGTAAGAGGGAACAGGGAGGTCAAAAGCGCTTCAGCATGCGATGTTCTCTCCTCACAAAAACTATCACAATTCCCCTTAAAACGAAACACCATCTTATGTCTTAATTAAGTCAAGTACAGGTGAAGAAGAGCCTCTCGAGTGCTTATAAGTGTGCAACGGAATTCCTCGACCTTAAGAAGGATCGCTTATGAAAAAACCTGTGGGTTTGTTTTCTGGAAGGAAGTACCTATAAGTCTATGGGGCTACGCAGCGCGAAGCATGTTTTTCAACGTGGTCACAGTTTATTTCTCATTGCTAAAAGAAACTCAATCTCTCACTCCCATTCTTTCTATTGCTTTCATTTGACCGCACTGCTTTCTCATACATTACGAGGTCTGTTCGAAAAATTCCACAACAATCGTAATTTCGCGTCAATGGAGTGATGGAGCGAAATGCGGTTGGCATCCCTGCACACGCCTGTGTTTAATGTGTATCTGACGAAGTTTCATTATTGTATGTCTGTTAGTTATTGTTGAGTGCTGTATTGAATAGAACGTTGTGTCGCATAGTTTGCGAATTTCGAGCTGTCAGCGTTAAGAGGAGCATGCGTCTGCATTAAATTTTGCGTGAAACTCAAGAAAACCTTTAGAAACACAACAAATGATACAGGAAGCCTACGGTGATGAGTGCTTAAGCCGTACTCGGTGTTACGAATGGTGCACGCGGTTTAAAAATTGCCGGACGGAAGTTAAAGTTGACCCTCGTTCAGGACGCCCTTCGGCGTCTACCGACGACGCTCATGTCAGGAACGTCAACGAAATTGTGCGTGCTAATCGACGAGAGATTGCAGAAGAATGTAACATTTCAGTTGGATCATGTCAGAAACCCGGACAATCTTGGAATGCATCGTTCGTCCCCACGACTCATGGAGTCAAGACCAGAAAGACCATCGCCTCGCAACCTGTGAAGAGCTTTTGGATCGCGCAAATGCGAATGAGATGTTCCTTATGAGAATCATAACTGGTGATGAGACGTGGGTCTACGGTTATGATGTTGAGACCAAGATTCAATCTTCACAATGGGTCGGGAGAGGTTCTCCAAGACCAATAAAAGCTCGTCAGGTCAGGTCAAAAGTGAAAGCCATGCTGATAGTTTTCTTTGACTTTGAAGGATTAGTTTATCATGAATTCGTGCCACAGGGACAAACTGTTAATCGATGGTACTATCGGGACGAGTTGCGATGCCTGCGAGAAAATGTGAGAAAGAAACGGCTTTTGCATCACGATGACGCACCCGCACATTCATCCCCGTTGTTGCGCGACTATTGCAAAAAAAAAAAGAAAAAAAGAAAAAAGAAAAGAAAAAAAGAAAAGAAATCGCTGTGCCGCCTCATCCTCTATACTCTCCATAGCTGGTCCCTGCGGACTATTCAGACGGCGCTTCGCGTGATGCAGAAAGCGGTGTACCAAGACTGCTTCCGGAGGTGGAATTGGCATTGGGAGCGCTGTATCAATTGTGGAGGAGAGTATTTCGAAGGAGACCATGCACAATAAGTAAGAGGTAAGCGTAGAAATATTTTGTGGACACAGTTACGGCATTTTTTTAAATAGACCTCTTATTTAGGTTAAATTTCGCTGATGTTCTAACAAGCTACATCCTCCTAGCAGTCTGCGTTTCAACCAAATTAACTACAAACTGGTTTGTGCTTCAGGGCATGGTTTGCAAGAAAAGGCACCCAATATTCAGTGTTTCACGTGCCCTTGGAGTGGGTCGGCAGTGCTGGCTTTTCCAATGCTACGGCCAGGCAGACATCGGTAAAGCGAGGACAATATTTTGAAAAGTCGTGCTAAACAAGAAAACATAGCTAAAGCAGATGAAAAAATATTAAAAATGCGTTGTACTTATTGCACTAATCTGCACTTTGTAACAGTATTCATAATAAGACTGGGTACTTTATGTTGTATTATTCCCAATTCCATCCATTTTAAAATTTTTGTTCATTAATGCGACAATGCGTTGCTAGGACGTTGTTTATCGTTTGCGATCTGTCATTCGTGCTTACAAATATACCTTGAATTTAGCAGATTTGAAGGTTTTACGCTATTTGTGAGGTAGAGAATGAAGAAAGCGATTCTGACATTTCAAGAAGGGCCACTTAGACCTTCGGAACTCTTTAATCCATTGATTATCCACGTCTGTCAACTGAGAATTAGCAGATATGATTAATTGCGAACTAGCGACACCTTGAGGCCGCAATTGAAGAAAAGAAGAATGCCTTACTATAATGCATGCCCACACTCGCTAACACGATTATTTCTCCCGGTTTTGCGCCGCCAGATGTCAACCTTTTGCGTTCTCTATCCAACAATACTTTACTTTGGCTTCATGACCTCTTCAGCTCCATACCAGCATATGTGGAGTCAAGGAACAACCTCAGCGTTGGGAGAGAGTCAGAAAATGGAGAATATATTTTTGATTCATCTCAAATAAAAACTTTCAACGCAGTTAAAAAAAAAATCGCCATAACCTGATATAATATAACCCACTTTTCTACCCTTTTAATCACAGTGTGTGATAGTTAATGCGCTATTACAACTCCTATATAATATATATTACAGTGGACAAAAATATGAAAAAATTTAAATGCTTTTATTCCAATTGCTAATAATTGTACTTTAATGTTCATTTCACAGGCAATTTCTAGTGTATCAAAATATTTATTATTTATTACGCGTAACTTTGTCATTTGTTTTGTAATCATTTTCATTGGTTTTCTTTCGCACTGAGGTATGAATTGACGGAGTAAATGTTGCATTGATAAATGTCAATTAGATTCGCAAACAAAGAACATAATTAGTGTTGAAAAAAATTGGCTAATACAAGATATAAATGTGAAATTTACATGAAAATGTTTATAAATATCATATAACATAGGAAGGTATGAGATATTGAAAGAAAAGAAACATGCATACAATCAATAGATATGTAATATATAGTTTTATACAAATATAGACAGGTACAGTTACATATAAATAGTAAAGTAAAAGTATGTAAGAAATGTACTAGTCACCTGTACAGTTTCTACCGGATACCGGTGAATATTAGTTTATTAATTTAGAGTTACAGATTATGTGAAAGTAGTAGCTGGTTTATAGTTACTCGAATGTTGCTGGTTTCCACCAATTAGGAAGTAGTTGAAGGGAATGTAATTTTGTTATTTATCAAATTTGTTATTTTTATTATTTTAGTAAATTTCTGATTATAACCTAGGTATAAGTATTATCTGAAAAAAAAATAATGTAAGAATGAAATTTGGTAATTTAGAAATAAAGTGTAACAGTTTGCAATACACGTCCCGGTGTAGGAAACAAGGCACCGGAATGGAGTATTTCAGATTTTTATTATTGTTATTTTTGCCCTGAGTGATTGAATAACAGCAATAAATTACCTTGTGGGTTTGAAGAAGGGGAGGGGAAAATTTTTCATGTAACACTTCTTCGTAAACCTATTATCTCTTGCGGCTCTGAGAATTTTATTAAACATTTTCATGAATATGACAGTACTTTAAGACAGAATTTGTGATATTGAACATTTAAAACAAGGCCTTCCTGTACTTTGGGACCAATTTGGGCAAAGGCTTCTGCTATCGGACATTTACAAATGGTTGTCATTTTTTTTAAATAGTGTTTATCGCCCGTTTTAACTACCAAGGCATCAGAGGCGGTGAAATGGTTACCAAGCACACACTATTATAAGTTTGATCATTTGGGAGATAGCATTTATTATAATTCCGCAATTCATTTCTTGTACTTTTAAGCAATAGATTCTATAAAAAAAATATTTTTGAAATCATGTTATATTCACGTCCCTGAATTTTAAAGTGGGTCTCGAATCAACGCAGTAGAAAATATATCCCGTTAATCTGGAGAATCTACGGTTTCCAAAGGACCTGAACTATAAGTAAATAGTATGCTTTTCAGAAGAAAAAGAGATCTTAAAAACTTGCCCCTTTCTCGTTGTATTTTTGTTTTTGCTTACATCACAACGATTGGATATTTTTAATCGCATTAATATCCCGTCGCTATGACGGCATTGGTCTTCTAGCGACGTCTATAAATTGTGTACTGAATACCATAGGTGTTAAGTCTTTAGGGAAGAAATGAAATGAATTAATGACGCCAATGAGGTCGGAGTACTTGGCATCGTCTCAGCATAAGAGAAACTGTGAAGAAAATCTTACCCAGAGCGCCTGACCTTGCCGGGATCCGAACCCAAGACTTCTAAGTTAGCTGAGACTACAGAGGCGGTTCACTTGCCGTTTAATAATGTTCTAATATAGAACATATCTGGAGACAACCTTCCTTCATGCTGGTGAAATGAAAAAAGCACCAATTACAAGTGGAACAAACTAAAAGATATCTCACGATTGTCAAACAAACTACATTCCCCTATTCTAATACTATGTGAAAACGAAATGCAGAATCGATTCAAAGAACTTTCTAGAACGATTATCTAGACATTCCAAATATTTTGAGCTTGTCCTAGCCGACAATTATTAATAAATTAAATACGGCTATAGATGTCTATTGCATTATATTTCATTCTTTTTCTTCGTCCTATGATGCTTAAATTCTCAGTTTTAACCAACGCAGTTTAAAAAGAATTCGGAAATTACGAAGCGTTGATTCCATTGCCGGTTGTGCCAGCTTCCATGGATGGCTTTTTCCCCACCCTCCCGAGAAGTCTTCCTCCGCCCTGATCAAGAAAAGCCAGATAACTTTGCGTGACTCGTTTCTCTGTCATTAATTAGTTTCACTCATATTCTCAAAGTCTTGAAACAATCAGTACAAGGCGATAAGCATTAGGAAGAGGGGAGATTTCTGGATTTCTTCTACCTTAAAAAATAAAAAAGATCAAAATCGGTGGTATGAATTTTCACTTCTTAAATATTAATTAAAACAAAGTTTGGAGGAAGGAAGGAAGAAAGAAACAAAGAAAGAAATATAACGCATATATTCGTACGGAGTTTATGTTAAATTGGTAATCTTAAATAGACATTATTACTTTTATAGGAGGAGTTTGAGGGCCAGATGAAGGGAATAAAAATTGCACTAGAATTTTTGTTTCTCTTTTTATCATTTTTACTTGTTAAAAGGAGAGTGCTATTGAATTAAGTATGATCAATGTTCATAAGCAAATACATTTTATTGAAACAAATACCCGCAACATTAATTTTGTATAACTAAGGATTTCTTGCACTTTAATCCCTTCACTTTCTTAGCATGAAAATTTTAATGTAAAAAAAATTGTGACATAATATTTCAGTGGCCAAATTTGGAAAGGCCTACAAGCCTTTTCATACATATCACACACAACAAAGAACAACTTTAATATATTAGCATTTAGAAATTAAATTCATTACCACTGTTAACATACCTCTATTTATATACTTATTATTAATTTATTTAATTTCTTCTTTGAAAGACAAGATAAAAAAAATTAACCAGTGTAAGGTTCAAATATAATTCATTGAAACTGAATAAAAGTGATGCATTGAAATATTGAAGCGACACACACACAATTATTACAGGTTTGTGTTAACTGTAAAACTTGGAAATAAAATATTTCTAGAATATGTTCATTTTAAAACCCAAAACTTGCACATTATGACGTAAATTACTCATAAATAATTCAGAATACAACAAAGCATCTTATAGTTACAATAAAATAAAAACTTGTTGAACGGTTCATCCCAACTTTAAAATACGAATAGACCGAGATTTGGAAAGATTACAACAAATAGAGCAAACCGGTGAAGTGAATCTAAGAAATAACCCACTCTGACTAGTCGTCAGTACAGCTGGCTCTTCTCCGGAAAGTCCCGCGTTCGATCCCCGGTACCTACTTAGAAATTTTCTAAATTACGCAGTCCTAAAAAGGGATCCATCCAGTCTCATGAGGGCAATTGCGGAGCTGCCTAATCCAGCAAATCACGCGATTTGACCAGTGGGGTGGCAGCATATTGATTATAGCGGAAAAAATATTCAGATTAAGTATGACGAAATATGAAATCTACATTACTACATTTTGGGATTAAAATTGTCCAAATTTAAAGAATAACTTTTAATATGATTTACTTTTTACTATTTAAAATGTTACAATAAATTTATTAGAACTACACAGTACACACTTTTGACAGTAAGCTACAAGCATTTTTCTCTGAGTTTTCTGCAGAGAGATTGTACTATCTGTCAATGAGAATGTTTTTGTACAATGAACACGAGCTGGAGCAATTTATAACACGCTAAATTTTGAAACTTTGTATGTTGGCTGAAATAAGATTTTACTCCATCTTCTAGTCATTAGAGGTTTATTTGGTACCCAAATAATGAACCTAATTAATGGTTCATTATTGACGCATTTGCTAAAAATGCCCCAAGCATTTCGTACAGAAATATAAATTATGCCAAAAACGCAGTTTTTTTAAGACATCGAAATCCACTGGTACACAAAGGATTATTATTTTATTTTATAACCCAAACTTTTCTAAATTAAAAAAAATGAAAACTCTAGCAAATTGAATATGTTTTAGATCATGCATAATTTTGGCCACAAACGTACAATATTTAAATAGTACCGTATAAAATGAAAAACACATCTCTCTTCTTTTTAAGAACAAAAAAGCAGAAATACATAAAACAACCCGTGGCTTGCTTTCAGCTAAATGTTTCAACTCATTGCGTACATCAAAAGAAAAGCAGCAATTATAAGTGATCCATAGAAAAACTTGCAAATGTTAACTGCTCACTTTCATTCACCTCCTTCCAGTAAAACTTCGCTTTATGTCTGAAATACATTCAGAGAAAAAGAACCCCTGCAATAAATCTGAAACCACATACGGCTCCCTTCGGTTCCGCACAATATGTTTTCATTTTACCTTGCTTCGCCACATGCTCGCCAAGTTTTCTCTCCTCTGAAAACAACTGACAACAGAATAAACCATACAGCACTTGCTGAAGCGCAAGGAGTGGGAACCTGACTTAACAGGAAAAGAAAAAACACCAGTGTCTTTAAAATGCCTCATTACTTTCCAGGTTGGGGATTCATTACCTTCCCCGTAAAGAAGAAAGGACTTTTTACTTGACAACCGCATTTTCTTTTACGACGTCTACGCCTGACAGTCCCTCTGCCTATGATTAAGGTCCACCACAGCCCTTAAGCTAAAAAGAAGCATTTGTGGCGAAAACGCACATATCTCAAACTTTTCTTCCTTTCTTTCGCAAAGTAGTTAACTCCACTGTCTGCAACTTTGCTGTGGGATTTACAACGAGACCACTAAGCACAACTTTAGTTACGCAAATAAAAGACTCTTCAAAACAAAACGTTTCGCTCATCGTGTTCAGTAATACTACTAAATTTTTATCGATCAGTCAAACTAAAAACTCGTATGCCTGTATAGCTATGCAGAATACATGACGAAAGCCACAACACCATGGCAAATTGAAAGTTATTCAAAGCCGCCAAATTTTTGTGATAACAAAGATTGATACAATTTCTTTAGAAAAGAACGAATTCTCCTGCTTTATTTTATTCAAATATTACTTGATAATTTGTGGTGGGATCTGGCGGCTTGAAGCAAACTTGAAACAATGAAAACTATACATAAAACTAGCAAATAATTAAATCTGCTATCTAAACTGACTTCCCATCAGGAGGCCCCTACCTGACACACAAGATAATGATTCACTCTGTAGCGAAGTTCAAAATATGCGTTTCAGGAGTGTAAACACTGCCTTTCCTTTCCAATTACGCCATTCATTTAAGTCTGGCGTCTATCAAAATACAGCGTGGAGCTCAAGGTTGAGACAGAGCAGTGATTGATGTTAACTAAAGAAGGTTTTTCGCCCAGTGCTATTAAACGCCTTGACGGTGTGTACGAGGACGCTTCCGTTTCATATTCCTGGTCAAAATTATTTTATTTTGGTATAGATCGTTTTAGATGACCCGTGTTGAGTGTATGCCGATAGATGTGTTGACACAAGCACAGTGAGAGGGAGGTTAGGGATTCTATTCCCGCCAGAACCGCTTTCCTTGATAGAAAATTTTCTAGATTTTCTTTAGTCCTCATTAATGGCAAACGCCGGGGAGGTGACCTAAACTTAAAACGAGAAAGCTTCTTTCATTATAAAAAAAATCCATCGCATGCATCATCGGTGCCCGTTGAAATGATGAAAGCAGGAGTTAAACACTAATTAAAATGTCTCTTATCAGGAGCAAGTTCAGAATAACAGGCGTCTGACATAGCTGAACAACTGTGCTTCGTATCCTTCATAAACATTTGCACATGCATTAGGCTAATGCAGTGCTCCAAATTCTTTCGGCGATTCCAGAGCAAGTGCGCGTGGAATGTTGTCAGAAATGTTTAACCTTTGCCGTGTAACCAAGGGCAATGTGGGATCATCGGTACAGAGGATGAAACTATAGTCCTTTACTGTAACCTTCTCTTAAAAAGAGACTCAATGGAGTGTGGAAGAAGGGTGAAGCACCCCTAGGAAGGCAAATGAAAAGTTTAAGATGCGCAGGAAATGTGATGATTGATTGCAAAGAAACACAACAGGGCTGGGAAGTAGTGTAACCCGTCCTAAAACGACATTATCATACATTTGCTTTATCTATTTTTACTCAGTTTCCGTACAATGCCAATACAAAACGTTTCCTTCAGAATGAGATGGTTAAAACGTGTTAAATACATTGTCAAATTGTCAATTAAAACATGTAACTTCGTTCCAGCAAATTTGCATAAAATTACAAACCTAAAATCACACCGTAGGAAATAAGAACATTTATTTGCGTATCTGACAAGTGAAACTTCTCTTCTTTTTTTCGGTGTGTGCCAACATATTATTTTCATCACATTTCAGTTAAGTCTCTTGGTTTTGAATAAGTCATTACAGTACACGCACAAGTATGTCAACAAAGTTCCTTACATCCTCACCAACACGTAGTTTATTCTTGGCTTGTCATAAGTCAAGACTTTTCTACAAAACCCTTGCCTTCACTTCAGCTAGATAGGGGCTACTCATCATAATTTATGCTCCCTCATATTATCCTCTCTTTTTTTTTTTTTAATTGGTTCCTAACATCACAAGCATGAAGCTGTGATATATGTGTCGATTTTCCCAATGGATCAGTCGCCATTGAGAGATGTCAAAAGAAAAATTCAAGATCCTGCAATTACAAGATTGGGAGCAAAGGATGTTTTCATAGTGTTGTACGAAATTTTGGATATGAGAATTTTTGAGAGGGTTTAAAATAATCAGAGTGAAGGTATGTACATACTTATTCATAAAATTGTAAGATGTGTGTGGCAAATGTCAAAATAAAAACAAATAAATAAATAATAACAGGATATCTCAGGAACTTCAAACTTCTAAACGTGATGTTTTAAGTTAACGTTCACATTATGCTAATCTTTACAACAGAAAATTCGTCATTTACTGCTGTCAATTTCGAACATCACTAAATAAAAGCAAGTACTGCCTCTTAACTTCCAAAGATTTTTCCTTAGCTTCGTCATTTTAGGACAGATTTTCCTACTATATCAACTGCACAGGGCCATGGTCTATACCAGAGCACACGGCTGCTGTGAATACATAAGGCTCTCAGGAGCGATAATTATCTGTTTTCAAAATTGAAATCTGACCTTCGATAACGGCGATACACAAATACCATAATACGTTGAAGAAACTTTTTTTTACGGCGATGGAAATTCGAATCCAGAGATGCATGTATTTTTATTGTCACTTATCTAATACGGTCAGGCCGGAAACTTTGGATCTCACATCTTATCGTCCTTATTCATCGCCTATATAGTGAAAACACGCTTAAAGCGTTTAAAAATATTATCTAAAGCTATCTGATTTGAAAAAGAGAAGAGATTCCTAAATAGATGATAAAGACAATGCTCAAACATTAAGTCAGAACGAACGGCAGGGGAAACTTAAGGACTTGAAGGAAATCTCAAAACATCGCTTTGTCTTGGAGATAAAGTACTATATGTTCTTTCTATACTGGCATGTAATCTCTGAAATCAGACACTTCTCAGCTACCTCATGCTGCACTGCATATTACGAACAGAAATAATTAAATTATTTGGTTGCATATATGATCATAAGTAAAAAAATCACGAGAGGGTTTGAGATTGCCGAACGTAGTGAATGAATTTAACTGGAAGTTCAGACCCTCGAATAAGGTTACATCTATTTCACGAATAAAATAAGAATTTAAATATATGTTTTCTAAATTTGGCTTACAAAATTGTAATAATTGTATATTTGTAATATGAACTTTTCAAGTCATTTAGCAAAAGGCGAATGTCGATTACCAGTAATGCCAATTATTTCATGAATAGAATAAGAGTAATATATAATTAAAATATACTCACAGATTATTAACGATTGTAAAAAAATGTAATACTTATTATCTACCAATACCTTATCTATTAAGAAACCGCGAGACTGAAATAAGACTGTTACTATCGCTACTGTTTGATTTACTAATACCAAACGAGTAAAACAAAACAGAGATAACATTTTAGCATTCTCAACAAGTATGTCAAAATTTATGGTTGCTTAGGAAGGTATTGTTACATAATTTACAAAACAGTTTCAGATTGTATTAATGAACACACATTAAGTTAAGTTAGTTAAATACAGAGGATGCCAAAAAATGTATACACACTTCAAGCAAAAAAAAAAAAAATGTGTTAACATAACAAAATTGAACTAAAACAAACAGAAAATGATCAGCACTAATCATCTTAGACTTTTACAGTTACAGCAGTTACTCAAAATGCTCACCATCGGCGGCAATACACTTCTGAGTACGTTGAACTACTGATTGAATAACGTTTGCGAAAGTATTCTCAGCAATTGCAGCACATACTGTTTCAATTTCTTCCCGAAGTGCTGCCGCTGTTTACAGAACATCATACGATAACCTTGACTTCATTTATTCATTGTTGATTTACCCGTCACCTCGCAACGCTATTATAATGTATGAGAGTCACATATTTACAGAACATCATAGTACACATTACTGTTGTTTTTCGGTCAAACTTTCAAATACATTAAATAGATATCTACTGTGAAAGTGTGTACACATTTTTGGCACCCTTGGTATATAATTAATATAAACACATTATCAAATTGGATTGAGGGGGCTGTAATTTCATTGCATACAAAGCACATTTGGGAATTAGTAGATGAAGTGAAAGCAGAATTTCGCGCTTTATTTGGTGTTGCCGAATGATGTTATTGATTAATCTGACGATGCTCAGGAATTAGTGAAGATAAATAGTTGGCTACACTGACCACAAGACAAGTAAAGGGATTTGATAATGTTTTACGATAAATGACTGCGATATCGGGCTGTGATTGGTCAAAATTCAAATTTTTGTTGCATTTCATTCGTCTATTAATATATCAACATTGTCTTACATCAACTGTGTCAGGGTTTAGTTCCAATTTTCCAGTTTTTTCTGGATCTGAAAAAGTTTTAGTAAATGACATGACATTTGGCCTTTTGCTTAAAAATGAAAAAATAAGAACTAAACTGAACATACAATAATCATTTAAACATATTAATTTCAGTAGCTCTCCACAAACTTACTTGCGTCTAATTCACTCTACAGGCTGTTAAACACAAGTGTTTTGTCGGTTACGCTAAAGGAATGTGCTCGCACGATGTAACAACGGTGCCTTCGTGGTTTGCAACAGTTTACTAAGTGCCGATCATATTACTTGTGGGTCACTTACCATGTTATACACTTGCTTCCTTGTCGACATTATTAATGAGGATGAGAATCTGTTCATGGTAATTCTACGAAACAAAAGCATGACGCGGCAGCAGAACATTCCTCGGCAAGAGATAAGAGGGAGAGATGTCTCCCTGAATGCGCGTCAGGAGCTTGAGCTGGAGAATTAGTTTACTTGGAATTCTGTTTGCGGTCGACAAGCTGTTCCAACTACGGCAAGCATATGCCCCGGGTTTGTTACTGTATTGTTCCTATCAGACCGGTACCCCGAACATGAGCTGCGAAAACGTTATTAAACCAGCTGCGTCTAACCCTCTCACGACTCCATGTCACGTGGAATTGAGAAATACAGCGTTTACAATCCTCGCCCAGAAACGCCTTCAACTTTCCTCTGCCTGTCGAAGAACAAGTGAGATGCTGAAAAATCCCTCTCAACCAAGAGAGAGGGGAAAAAGCTAATTAAATTTAATACGAAAAGCGTTTTATATACAGGGCGTTTCACTCGCTCTCATTTCAGTTTCTAGCATTAACTTTCAAACCAATGAATCTAATTCGGGGTATGAGAAGCACGATGTGGCGAGGGAAGGGCAAAGTGAAAAATAGTATTCTTTTCCAGTTGAGGAAAGGTAGTTGATCGCCCTTAGAGTGCGACACATTCCGCCTAACACGCTGAATCATATTTAGTTTGGGCACACGAGTGCTCTTATGTGGGCGCTTGTTTAAAAGGATTTCTTCACACAATTTGGAGTCTATATAACATCAATATGCCAAAAGGTAAGTGATTTACAATTCTGTTAAATAATGCACTCAGCGTCAGAAAAAGCGAAAAAGCAAACTTTTCCCCCCTCCCAATGATTAGCCTTGTATAAGGCCAACCAACATTACAGAAACGCAACAACATATCTAATGGTTAATGAACGGATTTAAAAAGTTTAATCAATTCCTTGAAACCTCTTTTCATTTCTGACTAACTGTTAATTTTGCGCGTAAGGCGGTTTTTACAAAAATCGCCACAAAGCGATGTTTTGGTGTTTAAAATTGTTACTGTACATTGTTGTGCTGCGTGACAATTTAAAGCATTCAGGCTTGTCTAGCGATCAGTCGTAAGTCAATTTTAACATTTTGAAATGGCTCTTGGAGCTGAAGAAGCAGCAAGGGCTGTGGTATTAGTGGATTGCCGAAGTCTACTTTATGTTGCTGACGTCATTGGCACTTATCATTCCAATGTACGCAGGACTGTTCAGAGAGGATGGTATCTACACCAGGAGACCCCGTTCTGGCTGTAGGAGGAGCACCTCTGATCGCGACGATGGGTTTCTTTAACTGCAAGTTCTTTGCGACCGGTACGGCACACGGTGGAGGCCAGCAATAATTTGCAGCAAGCACGGAATGTTAACATCAGTGAAAGGACAGTTAGAAGAACGCTGTAAGAAATGAATTTACAGTCAAAGAGACCTGAAAAAGGACCATTGCTGACCAGGGAACACTGTTCACTGAACACTGAACGTCTCGAATCAGTTTGTCGCACCGATCAAAACTGGACTATGGAGGAATGGAGCACAAATGAGAGCAAGTTTGTTTGAAGTCACCAGACGGGAGGAAGAGATTATGGAGAAGGCCAGGAGAATTATGTATCTTGCATTTTCTCTTTTAATGGAGGTTCAGTATTGGTTTGGGCAGGGATCAGCATTGAAGAGAAAACGGAACTGATGTCTATCAAGAATGGTTCATCGGTATATCGAGATCCTTGCGATTCATGTAGTGCCTTTTGCACACATTATAGACGACATTATCTTTATGCACGATAACGCTCGTCGACACATTGATCGGCGTGTTTCTGAGTTCCTGGATATGGTTGGGATTGAACGTAACGTATGACCGGCACTCAGTCCAAACCTGAATCCAATAGCACATGCCTGACGTGCTAAGGGTCGATTCTCCGAATCATTGGCAGACCTCCGGGCTGCACTTCAAGAGGAATGGGAGCTGATACCACAAGAAGAGGTCGCAGATCTTGTCTTGAACATGCCTGACTGAACCGCAGCTGTAATTAGGGCAAGAGGTGGCAACACTCATTACTGAGGCCAAAGTTACCTTACACATACGCTAGAGAACCATATACCCATTAAAAGTATCTATTTCCAGCATGTTTAAAAGGCTGTGTTCATTGTGATGGGTGAAGATTCTTCCGCATTAAAATCAATAATGGGGTTGAATTTGTGCTAAAATACTTAATATGCGTTTACTTAGATGATAAAATGTAATTAAAGAAATTCTGTTTTAATATGTATGTCTTAGTTTCATTTAACACAGCTTTTTTACTTTAAAATATGTTTAAAAATAAAGAGTTTTGCTCGTTTTGTCGCCTAGTATAGATGATACAGTGTTTAAAGTTTGGGTTTTTATGAAGTAATTATTTTGCGTTTTTAATTATAACATCAGCCATGGCCTCAAATTGTAAGTTTAAAGTGTTCTGGGGGCAAAGTGGAAATAACGCTTTTTCATGTTTTCTAGGCTAAAATTTTCCTGTTTCTTTAGAAAATAATTAGAATTTTATATGGCTTAATGAATTTTGGGATTCCCTAATTTCCTCTATACCTTGTTATTCATAAATTGAAAATCATTTTGAGGTTAATTATTTTTATTAAATTCATTTCTAAACGTTTATAGCTGAAAGAAACAAATTAGACGTGACTCAATAGTGTTTGAGCACAAACTTCTGTATTCAAGAATTAAATATTTTAGTAACAACAGAGATTTACATGTCTCTCGATGGTAGATAGTTACAAACCTCATTAAGAATCACAATCCACAAATGATCTGGCATGTACACCAATTGAGTGTTGCCCCAAGTATCCAGTCCTACCTGTGTACCTAAAACCACACGCTTTGTCTTGCCCCTGAAATAATGACAAGTTCTCCGTGCAAAGCAATGCCATGAAGAATAAAAGTGCAGAACAAAGGCCAGCTTAAAAAGCAGTCAAGCTCGCTACTGGCTTGAAGTGTTTAGAAAAATACAAAATATAATCCTGGAGCTATAGAGTAGGCCGAAACGCAAATCAGACTGCATCGACTGAAATTTTTCTGCATTGTGTGTGAGAAAAATATGAACAACTCTCAAAGGATTGGGTTCAATGTAGTGTGTCATGGAAATCAGTATGTGATCTCGTTCCTCCGTGTTTACAGTGAGGAGCTGATGAACACTTATTAAAGTTTATCGCTAAAATCCGCTTTTAAGTAATTTTCTACTTTAGCCTACCTGGCTTTTCACCGAGCACCCCGTACGGAATGTACCTGCTTTAATTCCAGTTGGGCCCGCCAACCTGACCTTGATTTTTTTCGTAGTTTCCTAAAATTATTTTTACATTCCATGAACATTTTGCTCTCCATTTCATTCCGTTGATTCGTTGCAGGGCCGAAAGTGTCAGGTCGAGGTGGACTGCACTTTGATAAGGTTTCTGCTCTGGACCTTTAGATGAACCCGTACAAAATTGGTTGGGGGGCCCTCTACCGGCGTAGGGGTGTTCTGTTCGGAAACATATTTGGAACCCCATTTGCATCCACGTAGTTGCCGTCCGTAACCTAGACAAATTCAATGTTTTAAGCATCGTTGCTTATTTTTGAAACAGAAGCCTAAGATAGGCCTATTTACGTTAACTACACCGGCTTTAGGCTAAATTTGATGATTTTTTGGTTTTGATTTGGTTTATTTACGGGCGTTCTTGAATATCTCAGGTCATCAGCGTTCCATTCAATTCAGGGAGTGAAACGGCCGATATATTTTGCTCAGAGATCTCTTCTTTCAGGGTTGGTGTTCTTTTTCGTGCCGTAAATGTACGACACGGGACCCACGGCTTTACTTCCCTTCCGAAGGAAGCCATACTTAGGGTTTTTACGCCCGAAAAAAATCCATCGATCCTGACTCGGTTTGAACCTGCGCTTTAGGTTAAAGATTGTGTAACATTTTATATATTAATACGTGGTTCGTCCAACTCAGTTCTTTATGAAGGGGAATTCAGAGTGGAAAAATTTTAGGGCCCACCGAGTTGGATCATATTTTGTAATATAGACACATAGACCACAAAGTCATTGGGGTATCAGAACTAAACAGAGTGTTTTAAGTACTATTCACAAAATAACGGAACAAAGACAAAATAGCAAAGAATAATACTTGAACAAAGATTAATGGTCGCGGTGTTTCTGATTTGTTGGAGTACACGAGTATTTTCATTGATAATTCGCAGAATGGAGTTACGTTTCTACGCAGAATTCGCCTACTAACGTCACAGCACGTAAATACGTGTCAGGGTGACAAGCGAAATAATAGCAGCAGCACCACCACGCCATCTGGGAGCGAAGTTAGGAGGGAGGTGCAGTAGTTGGGGCAAACTGGTCGATGGGGATCTTTCCCAAGAGGGTCACGACGGATCGGTTTAGTTTCCTACTTTTTATGTCGCCTTTTTGTTGTACAAGTTATGATATATATCCTACTTTTTGTCCCCAGACTCTTGAAAGTATCCTGTACAACTCGAAAATGGAGGTTTTTTATGTGCAACGAGAATTGTTATGCAAACAGCGCTATAGAAGCGCAAAACACTTGTTATTGATGACAGACGCAGTGCATGCTATGCCGCTGAACTTTTAAACCGTCTACAATCAGTTTTGATAAAACAGCACGTCTAAATTTCTAAATAACTATCATACTAGTTCGGGTATGAGAACTAGATTTTGTTAGTCTAATTTTTTCCCTGTAATTTCGAAACTGGTTTTAATTCGAATAAAAGGTGAGCAATAACTCAGTATTTTTTCTGGCTCAAAAAAAAAAAAAAAAAAAAAAAAGAGTTCATTGTACTGAAAAAGTAATTTATATATATACTCCTATTCCCATCATTATTATCATTAGAGCCCGGATTTCATATAATCAATTTGAGAAATGTGTTTATTAATATATAGTCAAACTTTTATGCATATGTAATATTTTTTATTAATTTCTTTGCTAGAAAATAGAACGTTACAGCAAGTCAAATTGAGATTATATTAATCAGTTCACTTCAGCTACAAAATTAAGTTACAATTACTGTTACAACTTTAGAATGAATTCAAATGCATTGAATGACAAATGTTTCTTATTTAAGCTTTTAAGTTACATTGAATGGGGATGCACAATTAATTATAATATACTTTAGCAAATGTTCTTTCGTCATGTACGGTATTCTGTCTGACAACATGTTTTTATATGCAGAGAAGGTTTACTGGGGGTTCTGCAGTTTCACCATCAAATAAGCGAGACAAAGTAAGAAGTGTCGGGTATCCAGTATTATTATTCAGCACAAATTGCAGTGTAGTGTAAACTATATCACCCGCTTCACCTGGTACAACATACCTTCTTAACTGCTGCATCTTCTATTGTTCCCAAGGCATTTTGTACAGGCATACTTGAAATCCCCAGTTTCTTGATATTGCAATATACAAAACGGAGCTCAGCCTTTAGAAATGTTGAATGCTGTCAAGAATTCGCTCACAGACACTGAAGAATTAGAAGAAAAGTTCTGTCACTGACTTCACAACTTCGAAGTGCTTACTGTAGAAACCCACAGCTTTTATTCAAGTGATCACAGACTCCGGAGGGTGCGGGGGGGGGGGGGGTTATGAAAGAGGGTTTTGTTTGTCAATTCCACGTTGAAGTGCCAAATTTAAGGCGGGTTGTGAAAGGTTTTGGATTGGTTGATTTTGATTTGAATTGGCGTGGGTCTGATGTTTACTGTTATGCAGTATGTCACTACCAAGAAAGAAGTCTGCGTTGAACCCTCCTGCTGCCGCGATCGTCTCACGGATGCTGAAATTTTTCTGGAAAGTTACCCGGGGAGGAAGAAGATGCGGATTAAGACTTTACAAATGACAAAACTGTTGCACTTCACTTTTAATTTTATTCTTTTTCCTTTGGCGACCATTAGCAAGGGGATGGGAGAGTTTTAAATATTTCCTGACGCTGTATCACAAATTCTTTAGTCGTTCGCATCGCTTATACAAAATTACACTATTGATATCTTCTAAGTAAATTGAGCTTTACTGTTGCACGTCACAGGTTATAACACTCACTATCTAAATTAACTACCCTGTCTCGTCTTCCCGAGCGAAATGTATTCTCTCGTTTCTCAATGCGAACTATGTGTAAAAAGCTTTCAAAATTGCTTTTGATGTACTTCTATGCGTTTTCTACAAATTTTTTAACATTGCAGCCGCGTCACCAGATTCCCTTCTTAATTGGCTTAATCTCTTGCCGCTAGAAGTTTGTCGAAAAGACATTTTGAAATACGAGAACTCATTGGCTAGATTTAGTTCATTGTACGTTAGCTGGGGACATTTTAAGGGTGCGAGAATTTCTCTTTTTAAGGGACGATTGCCCAAGGTAAAAGCCATTCACTTTTTTCAAGGACGTATTTTACGCAGATGAAAAGGTTCCCTAGCTATCGAATAAATAACCTTACTTGTGGTACCAGGAAGCCGCTTGCGTTACATGAAAGCTTTCATCTTTACAACAGAGATTTCTGATTCTCGAACAGTCCACATCATTCTATATAAATGTGTCATTAAATATTAATCTATGGAAATTAATTAATTAATTATACAGGATTAAATCTAGATCTTAAGTTAATTAATTGTACGGGATCAGATCTGGATGTCCCGTTGTAAGGGAGATGTACGTCAGGTAGTTACTGCTTATAGCATTGTACACGATTAGCACATTTCAAGATATCCTTTTCCCTTGCAGTTTTTTACTTCCGGGAATTTATCTCTGCAGCTCCCAACAGAGGAGGAAAATTATTTAAAAGCTCTCTTGCGCTATTCAACGATACCCAGTGCTTGATCTAGAAGATATAGGTGAAAATCCATGTTTTGGAAGCCAAGTTTAACATTTATGCGGAAGAGAGACTTGGATCTCCCAAGAAAAACATTATACACAAAACGCTTGCATAATTTCACCTATTCAAATACTTCTGTTTCTGAGCATCACTGCGTTAACAAGTGCATATTAATAGTGAACAGCTGGACGTTTTGCATTGCATGGCTTAGTGTTAAGTGCATAGTCTCACACAGATATTGATCTACTAACAATATATATATATATATATATATATAAATACATACATACAATTAATGTTACGAAAGCAAAAACGATACATTATGAAGCATGAGAAATGAAAAAAGTGATCCCTGCGCGCGGTGAGTCCATTTAAGGTAGGATAGCAATTTAAAACAGTCAAAGTCGGTCCGGGTGGTCTAATGGTAATCGCATTGCCTCGTAGATCCAAGATCAAAGGAGTTCAATCGTGGCAATGGTTGATGGATTGTTTTAAGGCGTAAAAATACTAAGTATGGCTCCATTCGGGAAAGAAGTAAAGCTTAGGTCCCGTGTCCTAGGTTTACAGCACGTAAAAGAAACCTCAAGACTGAAAGAGCCT
This sequence comes from Metallyticus violacea, assembly GCA_030762175.1. Classification (NCBI taxonomy): domain Eukaryota; kingdom Metazoa; phylum Arthropoda; class Insecta; order Mantodea; family Metallyticidae; genus Metallyticus; species Metallyticus violacea. Next base: position 59,484,635 of record CM060844.1, read on the forward strand.
TTGAGCAAAATTTTCGGACGTTTACGCCATGTAGTGAATGGAACGCTGATGAAATGAGATGTTAAAAAGCCTCCGTAAATAAACCAAATAAATAAATGATGTCAAACTTACGTGTATCCCACTATACCGGTGTTCCAGTTAGAAAAGTATTACCAGGATAAGAGAATGGGTTGAAGTCGGCGAGTGCTGTCTACTCCAAGAAAACATAAAGTAGACCGGAGCTTACATTTGGACGATTTTGACGCTGCTGCATAGACGGATTTGGTCGGTCCTGGTGGTGTTGTGGTTACCATACTTGCCTCCTATACCCAAGGTCGCGGGTTCAAACCCGGCCAGCACCGATGGATTTTTTCCGGCGTAAAAATTCTAAGTATGGCTTCCTTCGGAAGGGAAGTAAAGCCGTGGGTCCCGTGTCGTACATTTACAGCACGAAAAAGAACCTCAAGCCTGAAAGAGAGGCCTCAGAGCAAAATTTGTCGGCCGTTTCACGCCCTGAATTGAATGGGACGCTGATGACCTGAGATGTTAAAGAGCGTCCATAAATAAATCAATAAAAAAAAAAAATAGGCGGATTTTGTTTAGTGAGCAAGATAGTTCCTACACCTCCAGAATTAATTGTGTGCGATTCGAGAAACTGAATTTCTCTGGGGGGGGGGGGGGGGGTTTCACTTTCAGAGATGAATTCTTAAAGAAATGGGCTGGAGTGCCAAAATTTAAGGAAAATATTCATTGTAAAGCCAAACATAGTGGAATGACGCGGCAAGCAAGTATCCGAGAGCAACAAGCCGCTTTAGGAAACAGAGTTGTTCTATTGTATATATTGATGAGACTTGGGTGTGCAGTAATTTAACAGTTAGGAAATGCTGACCAAGTGAAAGTCAACTGGGCGTCTCATTGTCTTACATGCAGGATCCGAAATGGGGTTTGTGAACAATTCATTACTAATTTTTCGGGAGATGACTGTGAAATGAATTTCATAAACTTTAAGCTTTGGATTAACAATTAGCCTCTTTTCAACCTCCCAGAGAAGAGTGTTGTTGTTGTTGTTATGGATAACGCCTCCTACCACAACGTCGGGAAAACAAACTTCCTTCTAAATACGATGCAAAACAAGAAATAATAGCTTGGCTGCAAAATAATAACATCCCTTGTTCAATAGACAGGACCAAATACAGATTGATATGGAATCATTAATGTGCAGAAAAAGTGTTTCATACTGACGAAAAACAAGTGTAAATTGCATTGAACATTGAGAAAAATGTTAGTGGAGAAATGAATGAACAAGGTTAGTAAACAAACGCAACGCAATCTTCCTTCACTCCTGAAGATTGGTTGGGTTACTGCTATCTTGTGAAAAGAGTACAGAAACAATTTTGGGGAACGAGTGGGTTACTGGAAGAGGCCATCGAACGTTTAATATCTTAGAAAGGAAAAAACAAGTGAAACGAGATACACTCGTAGTGAGGAAAATGAAAACTTCTCTTATACTGCCACGCCTGACAGCAAATAAAGATAGCAGATAGAAATTTCGGAATTATATTTTATTAATTCGTTATTACGTTAGGACATTTTATGCCTTAAGCGATCAATATTCTCTAAACGCATTATAGCACTGTATGAAAATGCGCTACCCACAAACAATGCTCTCCCCTGCCACAATTTCGTTATTAGCGCATTCCTGACTGCCATCTCTACAACTCACAGCAGTAGTTAAACTTATTTTTCTTCTTCACGTCCAGGAGAACCGTAAACCATTATCTTATCAGTGTTGTGCGCCATTTTGTGTTCAGCAACTTAATGTCTTTATGAGCTACGTTTGTATAAAGTATGAATATAAAAATGTTTATTTTTACATATACAAGGTCATATCCACACAAGTGCTACTTATAGTTTGGAAACAGAAAACAATAACAAATGTTTCTGATTTTCTTTGTATACAAAGATTATTCTATCACGAAATATCAGACCATGTTGCATAATTTGAAACCGCGCTGTTCTGCCGCCACAGCTCCTGTTCAACTGCTCCGAATTGTGGAAGGAGGGGGGGGTTACTTCTTACCACCATTCCCCTGCTTTCGCGCATAGTTCTTTAATACCATGCGACCTCTTCAGCTCACTCTCACAAATTTCGTGAGTTCAATTAGACCTAAGGCACTTCTTCAGTTAAACATTTCATGAATAATGACTACTATTTTAATATCTTAAATCTATCACTATTTCACGATTACACTTTTGGATATACCAATTTACTATGCTCTTCAAAAAAAAATCAAAGTTTACAGAACAGGTTAATTTCAAGTACCACAGCGGATGGCAGAGGTCGTTGAGGCGCGGACTCGTGAGCGGGAGGTCTGGAAATTCGAATCCCGCCAGGACCGTCCTACCTGACGAGATTAATAAGAATGAATGGAAAGAACGAATAAGCGTTGTCCTGGAATTTGATACAACAGTCAAACTTTTGAAAAGTATATGAACTTCTCCTATATTTCATAGGATTAACAATTTATATCTAGCAACCACCACAGGTGGAAGGCGCGGAATCATGAGCGGGAGGCTAGGGGTTCGATTCCCGCCATGGCTACCTTCCCTGACTGAGGTTGTTCCAGGTTTTCCTCAGTCCTCATAAATGGCAAATACCGGGGAGGTACCCTAAACTCAGGTCTGGAACGTTTCCTTCCTTTAAAAAAATGCTTTCCCAATTTATCATTTCATGTATCATCAGTGTTTACTGCCTGTGATATCTCAGTACTAAAAATACCATTTAAAAAATCTAGTAAAATATCAAGTAGACAATTCAAGTAACTAGGACACAGTTTGCAAGGAGGCAGTACACACGCAAGTAAACCAACTTGAAATAAACTGAAAAATCGATTAACCTATTGGGATTTTTAAGCAAGATTGGTTTATATTTTTAAAACTATTAAAAATTACAACACATTAAAAAAAAACTAAGGCAAAATTTCCATACCAATTTTGCTAAGGATGTTTACTAATTAACGTAATTAACTTGACCTGGAACGTTTTTTTCCTTAAAAAAATCCTTTCCCTATATATCATTTCATGTATCATTAGTGTCCACCGCCTATGATGCCTCAATTATAAAAACAGGTGTAAAATCAGATAATCGCTCACGAAGTACTAGATAAGTCACAAAACAGTGTACTGCCTAGAGCAACAATAGTAACCAGTGGTAATACAATCGTCAAGCCATAGTTTGCTTACTTAAACAGTAAGACGATGGCGAATTTTTCCGCTTCGTTTAATGCACAAAAGTATTCACTATTCGTAAGTTTCCTTTTAAAACTTATAATATCGGCGATCAGAATAGCGATCTCTAAATTTTGCCATGCGCTACAGTTGTGAGATTTCATTTACGAGGTCTGTTCAAAAAGTATCGCGAATTTTATTTATTTATGAATATCTATTTTGTCCTCTTCAAAGTAATCCCCACCAGATATTATACACTTTGCCAACGTTCTTTCTAATCCTCGCAAGAGGGTTTTTTTTTCTCTTTTTTTCCTCCTTCGGTGCCGACTTTATCTCCTCAATCGTGGCACAGCATCGTCCTTTCATGGGCCTCTTCAGTTCTGGAAAAAAAAAAAAAAAAAAAAAAAAAAAAAAAAAAAAAAAAAAAAAAAACCACAGGGGGCCAGGTCTGGCAAGACGGTGGCTGCCGCATCATAAGTGTGTTGTTTTTGCTCAAAAATTTGCGCACCAGCGACGACGTGTGAGCAGGGCGTTATCATGGTGCAAAAGTCAATTTTTGTTCTTCCACAAATCCGGGCGTTTCTGGCGGATTGCTTCGCGCAAATTGCGCATAATTTGCAGGTAATATTCCTTATTGACCGTTCTACCCTGTGGCAAGAACGCATGATGCACCACGCCCCTGCAATCGAAGAAAACTGTAATCAAAACCTTCACATTCGACCGAACTTGGCGCGCTTTTTTCGGTCTTGGCTCGTGTGGCAGCATCCATTGGGATGATTGAGTTTTAGTTTCCACGTAATAACCATAAACCCCATGATTCATCACCAGTTATGACCCTCTGGAGCAAATTTGGGTTGTCGCGGACAGAGTTCAACAGCTCCTTAGCAACGTTAATGCGATGGTGTTTTTGGTCGAAATTGAGCAACTTTGGTACGAATTTTGCGGCGACCCGTCTCATGCCCAAATCATTGGTAAAAATCGAACGGCACGAGGCAATCGATATGTTTAGGTCCTCAGCAACTTCTCGAACAGTGATTCGACGATTGGCCAGTACTATTTTCTTCACTTCTTCAATGTTTTCGTCTGTTGTTGACGAGCCGGGACGCTTTTCGTCGTTCACATCTTCTCGACCCTCTGACAACATTTTGTATCACCGATAAACTTGCTTTAGTCCAAGGTAGCTTCACCATATGCCACAGTCAACATTCGAATGCATCCGCGCATTTAATTTTGTTTTTCACACAAAAATTGATACAGATTCTTTGTTCCATTTTTTGGAATAGGCAAAAATCGAAGACGAGCCAAAACATGTCCAAGAAAAATAGCTGTCAATAATTAACTGAACATTCAAAATGGCCCAGCTTGTCAACATAAGTGAGGGTCATGAGTACCAACATAACGCCACAAAACAATCGAAAATCGAATATACGTAGTCCGCGGAAATTCAAAATTCGCCCTACTTTTTGAAGAGACCTCGTATTTTCCAATTTGGTCGGCTCTAATATTACAGCTCGTTTCCTCCATATTAGGAGGCAATATTTTTGAGCACAGCATTTTGCTTTATGTTTCATTGCGTCGCCAGAATGGTGAGGCAATTGTGTATTTGTTTAATGTGGCCACGCTTTACGACACAGAAAGAAAAAAAAATTCCCTCAAACCTACCTTGCAAGATACTGACGTTTCCCACGACCACTGTGGGCCTTGGCTAGCAGGTGCACACAGAAGTTGGTTTTGTATAGAGGTCGTGGGTTTAATTGCAACATGACATCTGCGTTCTTTTTCTGTTTACCTATCTCGGCTATGGCATTTTGCTTCCTACCAAGAAAGAAGGTTAAACAGCATTTACACAAACCGTGAAAGAAGCTACTAAACCACTGGTAATTAATTTTACAGTGCTAATGGATTTTCGTATATTACCAAAATGCTACTTCTATTCTTTCACAGATGATATTTCTTGGTATGGCTTTGAGTGTGCCTTCAGCTTCTGTCCCCTCTCCCCTTCACTATTTGCGCAGACTGTGACAGAAATGTACATTTATGGCAAGGCAATTGCAGATACAAGATTAAGGTTAACGGAAACTTGCCTTGGTGTTTTATGTGTTAAAACATTAAATTAAAAGAATAAAACAATTCACTTGTGTACCTCTAATGAGACAGAAACAAAAATTTATATAAATATTTGCTAAATTCGTACCATCAGGCCATATTCACAAGAGTACCTGAAGTGTGAAGGAGCTGCGAAAACCAAGAAATTCCTCACCTATTAGATTATCTTCAAAAGAGAATATAAAACCCAAATTATGACCTCCTATATGGTATTAAGAGCAACAAAATTAGAATTCTTGCAAATCTATAAGTATCGTATAAGAGAAACCACATTTTTAGAATTATTATTATTATTATTATTATTATTATTATTATTATTATTATTATAATATTTGTTGAGATTAAACTCAAAACTAATGGTGCACTATTAATTAAATGAAATATATGATCATTGATAAACAAAGCTATACCGCGGAGTATTTCTAAACATTTCTAAATGTAAGTTTATAAGCTGAGCCCCTTGGTATCATCTTTACATTCACTAAAATAGAGAGAAATAACATAAAAGTTTCGAGTTACATTGCGTATTTAAAATGATCTTCATATGTTTCACTAAAACAAAACATATAACTATTTAAGACGTATATTAAAGTATATTCTCAATCAATGGAAAGTTTCTCATTGGCTTTGAATGCTACTTTAAAAGTTATCGTATTAAAAACATATGACGAACACATTTTCTGAAGGTTATTACAGAACGCTCTTAAATATATAGTTCTCAAACGTATATCAGATTAATATTTCACATTTCCTATCTTCACGACAATGCTTTTGTTAAATATAAAACATCCATGCATTGTTATAAATGGACTTTATATGCTGAATTAATTTGTCGTTTTATTTTAAAACAACATTGAGAAAAATTAAACGATAGAGCGCTTTTAATATTTCCATTTTCAAATATACCCATACTCCATAAAGTCCCATTTCCCATAGAAACTATTTTTCTTATTTGGTTTAAATTATATATGCCGATTTGACTGGGTTTAAGGTTAACCCCCGTTCCTAATGTCCCGATTTTCAGAAACTATTTTATTGTATTATTATTATTATTATTATTATTATTATTATTATTATTTAAATGATGTATGCGGATTTTCGTTGTGAAAAAGCATATATTAATGCCACTAGAGCCCTCCTAATAGACCGATTTCACTCCTTTCTAAAACTACTTTTCCTACCTTATTTCAATGGCATATACCGGGTTTCCTTTAAAAACGTTTAAAATTGCAGATGCTAGAGCGATTTTTTAATTTCGCTTTAACTCAAAAGTTTTTCAGCTATACTAATCCGAGTGGCCCGATTGCCATGATTTTCTAAAACTACTTTTATCAATTTATTTTAAATATTGTTTACGGAGTTTCGTTTGATACAGCAAAAAATGCGGCAACAAGAACGGTTTTTCAATTTATTTAAAAGTTTCGCTTTTGTTAACCCCCCCCCCCGCCCCTAACGGTTCAATTTTGCTCGCTTACCAACTCGACGAATCATTTGTTAATTGACGATTATATGCCGAATTTCGTTGAGAAAAAACAGAAATTGCGACCGCTAGAGCGTTAACGGACGGACACACAATTGTGTGTGGTTATGGCTGCAATAGCTTCATTCCTTCGGAATTCGCTAAAATGAAATGAATTAATGATGGGCAATGAGCTCAGAGTCCTTGGCGCCTTAAAGCTATTTCAGGGTAAGGACTCCGGGGGGGGAAGAAAAAATAAAGAAAACAGGGGGAAAGGGGGGAAAAAACTTACCCAGACAGTTTGACCTGAGCGGGATATGAACCCAGGATCTGCTGATTAGTAGTCGCCAAAGCTACCACTAGATCGCGGAAGCGGTCAATGCACTTTGGGGGGGAGGGTCGAATTCGAGCGTTTTCCATATAAGCTTAATCTACTTTCAACTTTTGTCACGCTTCACAGAAATTGTCAACTGCTTGGGTTTTATAATGCTAAAAAAAGGAAGTTTCATTTTGTTTTTTGTTTTTTTTGATTGGTTTATTTACGGACGCTCTTTAACAGCTCAGATCATCAGCGTCCCATTCAACTCAGGGCGTGAAACGGCCGACAAATTTTGCTCAGAGGCCTCTCTTTCAGGCTTGAGGTTCTTTTTCGTGCCGCAAATGTACGACACGGGACCCACGGCTTTACTTCCCTTCCGAAGGAAGCCATACTTAGGATTTTTACGCCCGAAAAAATCCATCGGTCCTGGCCGGGTTCGAACCCGCGTTTTGGGTTTAGGAGGCAAGTATGATAACCACTACACCACTAGGACCGACGGAAGTTTCATTATTCCTATAAAATGCCTCGATGTTATTCTGACCGTGTTCAGTATTATCATCAAGCTGCATATTGCAAAGATAATAACAATGTTGGAGTACAGCCTTACTGGTTATTACCTGTCTTACATTTAGCTGCATTTTGGGAAACAAAAACAGTATATAATTAGCATTAAAGGCACATAGTGAAGGTTATCAGACATATAATAGCCCAGTAAATTAAAAAAAAAAATCGAAAGCACCCCAAGGTTTATAAAATAATATTAAACGCTATTATACTCCTCTGCACTACTAATGAAAAAGTATACGAATTATAAAACGAACATAGTGTACATTTATACAAGTACTGGGTGAGCAGATTATGAGTTTTACATTGCAGCGGCGTTGCTGCATGGGGCATACAGCCTGTCCTCACGGCCGTATGGAAAACACCAGTCCGCGCTATACCACATTACAATTTCAACACCAGAGGCACTGATTAATATTACACAAAAAAAATCACTCAAATAAATACGCTCACGTGTGAAACCCTGAGAAATCTATGGCTAATAACACTTAGCCATTCTATTCCACAAGTTTATTTCCGATACGTGTATGAATATAGGGAGATTACTGGAAGGAAAACTCCCTGCTGATAGAATTCCAAGCCGTACTGCGATTCATGAATTAGTTAATAAATTTCGGGAAACGGAAAGTGACGCACAATAAGTTCCGCATGACATCGGCCATAGCCTAGCGAATTGCACTGGAAAATCTCTTCGGATTCTTGCTCAGCAATCGGAATTCACTACTGCTCTATAAGAACAGTACGAAGTTACTTTCATAGGATTAGATTCTGTGAATGGATTATTAAACATGTGCAAGAAAGAGTTATTTACGCCTATTTCATTCAGTTTTCTTGTGTAGCTTGGTTCCATTTATATGGTCGTTAATATAACACTAGAACTCTGAACAATTTAACATGCTACATAAAGAATGTCGTTAACTGATGCCAGAAAAACGAAGGAAAGCAGTTTATCATCTCCTTAGGTGACACACACCAAGATATATAGTTTTAACAGAAGACAGATTACACGAAATATGAACAAATCTTGAATGTTCGCCAACAAAACCACTATCGAAATTAGCAAAAGTTTGGATTCCCCTATCTTCTGCACATACAACACAACTGTAAAAACTGAAATCTTACATGTACCCACCGTCTACGACGGAATGATCCCGTAGCATGTGTGTGTTATTGTGAATGGTTTCTTTCATCAGTGACCCACAGCTTCGGTTCTTTACAGACGAGGAGTGGGGTCGACCAAAATGCGAGCAGTAAGTCTGGAAGCTCTGCAGTTGGTAAAGCGCAAACTCGTGTTGCCGTACGGTCCGGGTAAGGCTGCGAGGCGTAAGCTGCCTTGCATATATATAAATACTCTTCTGGTATTACACATTAGTGTGACAACACTCAGCAAGCTCTAGCCTCATAATATTCCAACATTCATCATTAGTCTGTTGTGGTATTACACAATGCACGCACTAACTACACTGATGTACATATTTAGGGGGGGGGGAGTGAACCCTCATAATGGCACAGCAGTGCAGTTTTCGTTCCTTTTAATATATTTGAAAATATATCCATTATTAAGCACATCATATCACTATTACATTAAAATACATATTTTCACAAATTAAGAATATCCCCAGTTGAACATATAACACCTTTTACACGTTTTATCGCGCTCGTCTTGGTAATTCATAGAAAACCACAATTGCTTTGTCTCTTTTTTGCATTATTCATACAATTAGTCCCTATATGTAGCAGTTACCGCAAAGAAACCATGTTTCTTTGTCTACTGTCCCAGAGCACTCCCTTGGACAGGCAAGTAACATTTCTCGCGAGAAGCTACGAGTGTTTTTAAAGGACATGTGAGGGAACATGGCGTATCTTGATCGAATTAAGCAACAGACTGACTGTACACGTGCATTTGAAAAGCATGCCGCCAAAGGAAACCGCGGAGAACTTGGAGGAGGGATCCTAAGGACAAATGCGAAGATGAAAAACTGGTAGGGCGATTTTAAGGGCGTGAAAATGTCACGCAAAATGCAAAAACCTGTCACTGTGGCTACAACGGACATGGCATTGTGTAGAGCCGCCGAACGGCGATAACTTCATCTCTCGTGGGTGCGTCCACAGGTTTCGTATCCCGAAAGTTCTAAATGCTGTACAGAAGCGGAAGCAGCAAGTGCTGAGGAAACACCTGTAATCCCCACCTTTCAAAAATTTTTTAAAAATGAGCCTAATGTGTATAACACAACATTTGCATCATCTCCTGTCATTAATTAATGTGCTTATTTTACTTTTACTAGTGCATTATCTGTATACGGACGAATACGATGCTGTCCAGTAATGGTGTAAATGTTGATCGCTCCAAAGTAATGTTTTTTAAAAGCTAGCAGTGTGCATGAATTAAAATTGAGGTGGCACCTATTGAGAACGTGAGGCACGGTCGTGCAGGTCTGCGAAAAGCCAGCGGCAATGAAACTTTGCCACATCGAACGGTGGTCCATGGGGTGGCATCCTTTCGACAAGGGCACTATAGAATGGCAGCACTATTTAGGTCGCCTTGCCCTTAAGGCATATTATGTTAATTTAACAATTAATGCTGGGAGTGAGTCGTTGATGGACGAGGGATTTAGCCCCAGAAATTAGAGCAAGCCACATTACAGGGTTGCAGTAGGGCGCTCTTTTTCAAACATCAATAAAACGACTTGGCCTAAGCATGACCAGTGTCTTTCAGAAATGTGACAAGGGAGTATATTGAAGGAATTAAAAGTATCCAGGTTCTAGTATGAAGGTTTCACTTCTTATGCCTAAGTGACCATTACTTTCTTTCGTATCCTCTTCTGTGAAAGCGCGCCGTCAAGATTAGTTGCATAAACTTTCCGCAACAATATTACATCATACTGCAGGGCTTAAATCTCGTAGACAAGCTCACTGCAATTTCCTTCTAAATAGTTCACCCGTAAAATCATAATCCTGCGTAAAATTTAATTGCTATTCAAGTAAATAGGTTTTAGCGAATGATACTATCATTGCTGATACTGCCGGTCAAGGTGCAAGCTTTCACATAGGTTTCCCTACATCCTTAGATGTAGTGAGAGCGGGAAGAACTACCACACATTTCTATAACACACCACCCCCTTCTTTACTCCAGATCCGTCATCTGGAAATGTGACGCTGAACAGATGAGGAAGCTCTTACATTCAGATCCTGCTGTGGCCTAGTAATCCCATGCGCTTCACCACAAAATCAATTACAAGGTCTCGGGGAAGTTCTTGTTAAAGTCCACTAACTTACATAGCTAAATTTAAAGAAGATATGCGCAAAGCGCTAAAACGCACAACCCCAAATTTTTAGTAACCATTTTAGCTTATAAGATACACAATGCTTTCGTTTCAATTACTTGACTGAGTAACTTCCTATTTAAAACAGATTTTATTTAAAAAGCATTCTATTTAGACATTGACGGGGTAGTTTAAAACCATTACAATTTAGATTTCAAGTCATCTCCACTACAAAATGTAAAATGATACCACTAACTTACGCTATATTTACGGGACGGGTTATTATGACTTGTTATCCCCGTACCCCATTTTCATTATTTTCGGTTTCGAAATAAATTCAAGTTTATTTCTATGTACTTTAATCAAAATTAAACTTTTATTGGCAATATAAATTAATGTACTAGGTGTTTTAAAGCATATTTAAAACAAATTTTCATTTTAACGCCATAGTGGATGCATTTCCCTAAATTAGATATTAGCTGCATTAGAGGATGGTCTGTATGTTGCAAATAATATCGTTATTGTGAACAACTGTAAGGGCTGAAATGTTGATTTTAAAGTAGCAGGTACAAGTTATCGTTTAGCTCTGTGTGCAATAGAACTATGATACTGGTTGACAGTTCATTATATTCTCGTTTAATATAGCTAAAGTTAAATGCTTTGTAAATGACAAGATTTCGAGGCTATAATTATACCAGAAATAGATGAAAAGTAGATTAGTACGGGGTTAACTGTAAACGTTACGACCGAGAAGCATATCACGGTGAAGTATTTGTTGATTTGGTTTATTTACGGACGTTCTTTAACATCTCTGGTCATCACCGTCCCATTCAATTCCGGGGTGAAACGGCCGGTAAATTTTGCCCAGAGGCCTCTTCCTTCAGGCTTGAGTTTCTTTTTCATGCCGTTAATCTACGAAACAGGACCCACGTTTTATTTTTACGCCCGAAAAAAATGGCCGGGATTGAACCCGCGATTTTGGGTTAAGGAGCCAAATATGGTTACCATTAGACCACCAGGAAGCACACTGTGAAACAGCACTACTGAACATAAAAACTATTTATAAAGAAGTTTCAACTTTAAAAGTACGTTTTCATACTCGTTAGTGATAACAGGAGAGTTTTCACCCAGCCATCTTAATATTCATTTGATACCATCAGCAACATTTCAACTGATGATTAAGACGAGGTATAAGTACTTTTACTTAAAGATCGCCCATTTTGAACAGAACTTAAATGCGTTGTTTATTGGGAAATTTGCTTTTCTTTATAGGAAGACGCCTATTTTTGTGAAATATGTTGTTTTTTTTTTTGGCACAGACAGACATTTGGAACATTAAGTTATATTGATGGAATTTATAAACTTAAAATAAAAACGTATTGTAGTAGAGCACGTGTATTACATACACATATCTCTAATGTTTTAGGTCATGAATGCATGCACATGGTTTTTAGATCATAAAAATCTGTTCCATGTATTGTTATTACTGTAGTTTGAATTTGGATAGAATTAAAATAAGTCGGTTAAAGAAAAGAAAGCATTTTCTTTGGAATAATATTACAATTTTAATATATTAAATATGGAAAATGTTCCCATATTTAGGAATACCTTACTAATCCGCTTATATTCTGTTCCTTCTTGTAGGGAATAAACCATTTTTCAATTTTTCAACAACATTTTATCAAAACACGTTATTAAATGCTGAATATTTTTGTGCTTTGAGGAAACGTCCAAAAAAAAAAAAAAAAAAAAAAGGATATGGTGGATATTTTCTTTTAAATTTAAGCATTATTTTAGGCATGGGTGTTATTTGAAATTTCAAGTGGAGGTGGCTTGGTGTGAAATTTACAATATAGTCATCATACGTTTAAAACGTTGTTCCCAATATCTAAAATAACACGATTTTTTTTTTAAAAAAAATGTAATTCATTCCTCTATGTAATGTTCTTCAAATGCAATTTTAAAATCACTGCTTTGTTTTACGGAAGTTTTCCAATATAACTGCCAGCAACTATTAAAATTGTCATTCTGCAAGTCTTTATTTGTTCTGATATCCAAAAGTACAATTTGTAATAATGTTTAACGCCCGGTTTTACTGCTGAGTCATCAACGGTGCTGGAAACCGACACATGCGATGAAATGATAAATTGTGAAATTATTTTTTTAATAACGTGGAAACGTTCCAGGCCTATGTTTAGTACCTCCCAAGTACTTGCCATTGATGCGGAATAACTGTAAAAGACCTCAGTCGCAGAGGACGGTCCTGGCGGGAATTGAGTTCCAGATCTACCAATCGCGAGTCCACAACTTAGCGACCTCGACCACTCGTGGCGGTCTTGTGCTCTTGGTACCTATATAATTCACTATTTGCATATTAACTTCTTTTATTTAACTTTTCAGTTCCCGCGATAGCGCCTCATTAATTCAGCATGTTTATTTTAGGGAAAATGTTATGCGGCAAAAACGGTAATACAATAAATGTTTCATAATATGTACATATATACTCATTTCTTGTTATATCGTTTCTATTTAATTTTGTTTTAAGCTATCCACAGCTCAAAGAATAACGTGAATTTATTACACGCCTAGCGCATTAATATTGAAAATCTATTTCTTGTACGAGCAAAAAGCATGAACAATTTTATATAATTTTTCAGAATTATCAATAACGGATAATTTAATAACACATAAACTTCAATTTTAAAGGCTGTTATTCTGCCTAGGGCGACGAAATTAGTTTCTAAAGAAATATTTTAAACTCCATACATTGCAAATATATGTTAAGCAGAAGTTCAGTAAGCATTTTTATTTAAACTGTTTAATGCTTTCTTATGTGCCATACACGACAGCTATAGCAAAATTACAGGCTACTGAAATGTATTCATTGTATTCAATGCCTGTGAGTCACGGATTGAATTAAAAACTACAATCCGAATCAGCCAAGATTAGAGTGGTGGGATGAAACGAAACCTTGAATGCTGTTTTGTTTCGTGCACTACAGGACTGAATACAGTAGACCAGCCGATTTTACGTCATTTCTTATCTTAAAAAAAAAAAAAAAAAAAAAAAAAAAAAAAAAAATATCAGTAGATAGGAAGATATCGGATTTCCGGCTCAACCCTCTTAGGGGATGAAATCGGCGACAACCGGGGATGTAAAATGTTCGTATGATTTTAAAGGGCTATTACGTAGTCCAGATGAACTCAACATTTTGATTTTTGTGTGTCTAAGAGATGAAGTTTGGGAATATTTTTGTAATTTTAAGAAGTCTGTATTTTTTACCTCGTTCCCTACAATTACCTGCACAAAATTGCGTTCAGATCGCCAAGGGTTTAGCACTGCAAAGGGAACGCGTTTATGTAACAAAACCCAAAATGAAGCAAATTAATAATATTGCACTTTCAGTTATCAAAACTGTAAATGATGATGGCTTAGATGATAATGTTCTCATGACTTAATGCTATAGAAATAAAACCAATCGAAATCTATAGAACTGCTTAGAGTAATAATTAATAATGTTTAAACTGGAAATGGCAGTCATCGAGTGGAGAAATTTAAACAGAAATATTTAAAGTTTGCAATCAAGCCATTTTCTCGAATTCTGGATAAAAATGGTACGAGGAGCCTCTTGCCCACAAGACCATTGTGTGTTTGCATCACTAGAAACGCCACATCTCATCTGGTTCTTGTTTTGTACCGACTGGTTCTTGTTGAATTACAAAGCCGAATAAAATGTTTAAAAGTGTATTAGATAATTTTATTAATGACGTCACTAAATGGCTTCGGTGGCAATTGCTGACATTCGACACGAGACAATCGATGTTTACAATAGCCAAACAGCAGTTGCAAGGAGCTTCTCTGCGTCAGTGTACAACCGTTGCGCTCCGTTGTGCGATTTTTGCGAGCAAAAGGTATGAAATCAAAGAAATTTCATAAACAAATGTCTCCCATTTACGTCGAGCTGTTTAAAATTAGGTGCAAAAGCTCTCAGAAGGGCGGATGTATCGAAGACGAACACCGCGTCAGAGATTGCCACAAAGGCGAATTTGCAACGAGATTGAAATTTTATCCAAGTAGACAGATGGGTAACTATAGCCGATGCCGATGCATTCACACAGCAAGGCCTACCTCATGAAGCATACAAGACAGGTAAGGTTTTCACACGATGGGTGCCGCGCATGCTGATCCCGCAACACAAAAAGCAAAGAATGGCTCTGGTTTACATCAGCTCAATCGTTACCACGATGCACTAGCCCGAATCGTCATAGGTAATGAATGAGTCTTGGGTTCACCATTATGAGCCCGAGAAAACTGCTTCAGTGCATTGGATACATCTTGCATTGCCTGCAAGGAGAGAGTTTAAAGTGATACCATCGACCAGGAAAACATGTTCACAGTTTTCTGGTATCACGAAGGCAAACGCTCATCACATTCCTGCCTCAAGGAGAAACCGTTAGTGGCTTTCCTCACGAAAATTCGTACGGCCGTTCAACAGAAATGACCAAGACGCGCTTTCTCATACTGCCAACAAGTCTGAGATGCTGCGAATTTTCAAATAGGAAATCCTCCATAGAGCCCCGACCTTGCTGCAGGCGACTTCCATTTGTTTGGGCCCTCCTAATCGTCATCTCTCGGGTGAACATTTTCCCAACGATCAAGTTGTAAAAAGGAAAGTCACCACCCGATTCCGACAGCACAAATTATTTAACGTTCCTGGATTTCGGGGGCTTGAGAAACAATGGCACAAATGCCTTAATATATAAGGAGATTGTTCAGAAATAAAAGTATTTTTCAAACCAGTATCTTTATTTCTTTTAAGTTCTGTATACATTTTTACTTAATGACTCACCCGCGTATATTGGAAAACTTGCCTTATTTCAATGTGAAAACAGTAAACATTTGAACACTCTCTTGTAGCGATTATCGGTCAGCTTTGCTGAATGACAATCCAGTGAAATATCGTGAAGCAGTTGCTTTCTTTTGTTTTATGTGAAAGCTATATATATATGATTTAATCAAAGCATTATCGATAAGTCTGCTGCCGTGAAAACCAGCAATGGATTTTTTTTATTGTTTGTTTAAATAGCTCCGATACCACAATAATTTTATTCATTTCTCTCTCTCCTTCTCGTTTTCTTTCTGTTGTATTTTTTTTTTTGATTGATTGTTGTTTAAGGACGCAAAAGTACTGAGGTCATTAGTGTCCAATTTGTTGTACATGTTCGGCCATGTACGTATGAATGATAATCTAGTTGAAGCCAGTGATCCATATTTAACTGTAACAATATCACTTTGTAAAGTGGTTTTATGTTGATTATTATTACGATAAAATTTATTGCTACTTTAATACTTGATGCTAAAATAGTACACCCCGTGTTTATGCTGGTGTGAGTTGGCGCTGAGCAGTAGTAACAGCATTAACACTATGAACACTTCAATATGCTAGAAATAAAACCAGTTAATTCCGTAAAAACGCTCCATCTCGCTGGTTTATACTAGCGGCGTTCTAAAAGTTCTCGGCCTGGCTCAGAGATGTCGTGAAGATGGCCAAATTACTATGATAGTTGTAAAGAATCAGACGCATTGGTCACTGTTTGTGACGATCGTGTAAACAAAGTATAAACATTTTCTACAAAAATAATAAAAACTGAAAAACGAGCCGTGATAATATATCTCATTTTGAAGGGTTTAACCCCAAAAAGAAAACAATAGGAGTTAGAGTCCGCATTAAAAGATCCTTGCCCTTCGTTTTCGATGGTTAAAAAGTGGGCTGCTGAATTAAAGCGTGGTCGGACATCCAATCAAGGTGATGGGCGCTCAGGGAGTCCATAAACTGCTACGACTAACGAAATTGTGTAAAAAAAATGCACAATGCTGTACCCAATGATCGCCGATTGAAGTTAGCGTGAGTTGACTGACATTGCAAAGGCCTCGAGACCGTAGCCACTACATTTTACACAAATTTTGGGCATGAGAAAGCTTTCTGCTCGATGGGTGCCGCGTTTGTTAACAATGAACCAAAAACACATTCCGATGAACATTGCGCAAGAATGTTTACGTGGTTTGAATACTACTCGCCAGAGGCGAAGGAACAGTCTAAACAGTGGGTAGTGCAACAGGTGGAAGTACACCAAATGAAGCAAAAACTGTCCCTTCTACAGGAAATCGTGGCTACTGTTTTCTGGGAATCCCATGCGTGGCGTTCGTAGATTATCTCCAGATGGGCAGGACCATCACCGGGGAGTATTACGCTTCATGCTGAACCAATTGAATGATGCTATTCAAGCTAAAGGTCCCTTTCATCAAGATAATGCTCTTTCACACACGTTTCGGATTGTTGTTGCAAAACTGCATAACCTTCGCTTTTAAGTGCCCCCACATCCGCCATATTCCGTAGGATTTGCCTACGAACGATTATTTATTGTTCCTAAACCTGAAGAATAGCCTGGGTGGACGAAGATTAACATCAAATGAGGCTAGAGCTGATACAGGCGCTTATTTTTCACAGTTGGAAGGTCGTTGGTCTAAATGTATTGATTTATAAGATGACAATGTTGAAAATTAAACAAACAAAAATTTCTCTTAAAGTTTGTGCTTTCTTGGTCAGGTCCAGAACTTTTAGAGCGCTCCTCCTACACATGA
Source organism: Metallyticus violacea (assembly GCA_030762175.1). Classification (NCBI taxonomy): domain Eukaryota; kingdom Metazoa; phylum Arthropoda; class Insecta; order Mantodea; family Metallyticidae; genus Metallyticus; species Metallyticus violacea. The sequence continues at coordinate 59,502,195 of CM060844.1, forward strand.
TTGCAACGTTAGTTGGCCTTTGAAGCAGTTACATCGAGTGATTTTTCTTCTTTGAGCGCTTGGAAAATGCGTGATGTGGCATTTCTATAAGAGTCGATACACACCTGAGGGAAAGCATTTTGATACTGATGTCGTATTAAATTGCTCAAATAACTTTCATTGGAAATAATTTGAATACTAGTTCATTTCTCTGAACGTTTGCAAAGAATTAAATGTGATTATTTTTTTAAGTTAATAATATTTTTAGTTCTTTAAACATAAATTTCTCTTCGTTTTATTCCATGCAACTGATAAATGCGACAGATGAGCAAGCTTTCGTTCCAAAGAAACAACAGATGCTTGTCTGCGAGAGCATTTGGTTCAAAGTTTGTTTGAGACGATGGCAACACTGGGCAGTAAAAAGGAACTGCCGAAGCCAAGCTGTACTTCGCGACACTAACAAAGCTCGTCACGGACAATAACATTTTCCCTATCAAGGTGCCTTCACGTCGCTCGTAAAGTTCAAACGTAATCATATCGCTACCGCGATAAATCCCGTTTCAAGACATGCACCAGCGGTAATCGAACACGAGAAAACGTCTGAAGCACATGAACATAAATCACGCCAAGAGCATACATACATCCGGCCGTGAACTGAGATTGAAGACTTTGGCTCTGCGGAAGGAACTCCGGTATACTGATCAAGCAAAGGTTCTTGTCGGCAGTGCCTGCAGAACGTTCACCTCCTTACTTATTTATAATGGATCCAGTCATGGAACAGGTTACCCCACCAGCCGTCCACATTCTTTACTGTGCGGAGAATACTCGTTTCATCTCTCCATTAACTCGAAGGCATCAGTATTCAAATCTCACTTTCGATATGCATGAAGAACGGCAGGACTGCATTAATAAGATGTGCATCACGATTTCTAAAATACCCATTCAAACTTTTTCATAAAATGCAATAACTCAAGACGAGTAAATAAATATCTTGTGATTGGTATTATTTTCCGCAAAAGCAATGCTTTTCAAGATCTATTTATTTTAATTCCTTGATTATAATACTGAGCAACACTATAGAAACCGGCGTTCTGTTCGTTCAGACATTTCACCATTTCACTTTTAACAGGGTTGTCACTCGGAAATCGCCCACTCTGCTAAGACAAAATGTCAAAGTCCCAAATCTGGACCATATGCTCGGTGGGGAATACCTTGCCAGCAGGGGTCTATTCAACAAAATATTGTCTAATAACTTTCTGTTACACAATTAACATACTAACAGTTGAAAGTATTAGTAACTATCACAAAAAACCACACGACGTCATACTTAAATTAATGTCCACTTCCTTAGTAATAATTTGTATTTTGGGATGTAGAGAAGAGAGTATCATTCCTATATTGTTAATTTGGTATTTTTCTCAGAAATAATAGTAATTTAAATTCTTCATGACGTATTTATGAATATTCACGGTTAATTCTTATTCAAGCTATATATAATTATTAATTTCTGTCGATAGATGGTCCCGATTGCGCGCGATCACTTCTTTCTGTTGCTTGGCAATAATATTTTCATTATAAAGAAAAGCTCTGAAAAGTGTGCCGAAAAGAACTGAGGTATTTTACAACAGAAAGAGGCAAGGAAAGAAAAAACGTTCGGAGCTTTTAGCAAGAACCATGGAAACAAGATATGCAAATACTGGACAAAAATATGTCGGTTTTATAAGTGTTTTGTCCTTTCCCCATATTTAGTTATTGTTATTTTAGTTACACTTTTCATTGTGCTATTTTATTTTTCATTTATATATATATATCTCAAGATCTTCCAATAGTGAAAAAGTATGAACTTGAAACTTCTTGTGTCATAAACAGAGGAATTCGATTCAGCATAAAAATGTATATTATTGCCGTAACCTGTGCAAGTGTGCAACTAGAATATTATCGCAGGCTCTACCAGAATTTCAATACATGCACATGCCTGAGAGCTGTTCAATTTATTTTAAAATAGCAGTTCTCCGATTGTTTTCCATGATGCCATCCCTTTAGTTATGCAAAGCTATCTGTAGGAGAATTCCATGACATTCGCAGTGAGAACTCGGTCCGCAAAACACCCAAGCTGTTCATACTATAGATTCACTGTGTTCATATTTCTAATGAATGCACAGGAAAGATGTACCAAAGTAATAAAATAATTGCCTTGCGAATTACATGACCACCTATGGTCGAGTGCAAAAAATTTTCAGATTGCCCTTTTATTTCGATAATTAAGAAATACGCGTTGTTTATATCAAGAACCCCATAGCAATAACAGCTGAAAGAAAGAAATGCAGTTTGAATATTGCTTTTGATCATCAATGTGGTTTGGATTACTGGTAATTAAACATTAGAAACATGTTATATAGATATTTTAACATGTAATGAAAAGGGAAATGTCTAGATATTACTAGCTGTCTTTAAATAGGAAAGTTGTACGCTCTCAGCGATAGTACAAAAAAAGTTGTCAATTTCTTCTTCTTCTTGTGCCTCCTCCTCCTCTTTTCTCCCTTGGATGACGCATTTTATAGAAACGGGGAAACTTTCCAAAGTTGTGATTTAACTAATTTTTCCGCATCATTATTTAAAAAAAAATCTTACATTCTCTCTCCCTTGTTGGTCTAGTTCAGCATCTAATTTAACAGAAACATGCCTGTTGTTGAATAATTTTGAATCGCACACCATTCATTTCATAAATAATACACATTTAAATATCCCTCTTGTATTTAGTAAGCTTTAATATTTCTGAAACCACTACCCAAGAGTAAACATTGTTGAAAAGAGTATCCAGGGACTTCTCTAAAGAGTTGTTCCAAGAATTCGTCAATCACCACCATTTTCCCAGATATTTTTTCTAAAACAACATAAATATAAAATTACGAAACTGTTATTTGGGAAACGTAGTCTTTCTTCTATACACACAGTTTGCCTGATTTGTTTACACAAATGAATAGGCAGTAGCTTTAAATGATACAAAGGTTGTCCACAGCAGACATAAAGACGAGAAACACTGTCGTAAGTGAAACAAGCAATTCTCATAACAGGCAAATGAGAGCCACCCGTACGTTTGTTTGCTGCACATTAGTTATTCCACTGCACGTATTCGTTAACGAGCTTCAAAGTCCGAGAAATGTCGAGTCGAAAACATGCCTCGGAGCTCAAGAGACATCAGTACAACAAAGGCAAGGTGGGAACGTTCACAATGATTGCGGCGGGCTCAAGGACAAGCAGTTCACGTTAAGTTCACGGCCACGGGAAATGCTGCAGCTGAGCGGCTCACCATGTTCCAACTGGCTCTGTTAGACGTTCCTCTCTACAGTCTGTCGATCAAATGGATTATTGAACCAGTTATGCAATAACCTTGGGGCGTTGCAGTTTATGAAATGGAAAGTTCCTCTGCACGAAGCACCAGAAGTTCATTTTCCCTCTTAAATATGTTCGTATATACATATTAAAATACACAACAGCTTTAACAAGATGGCTTCCGATTCTCCACAACCTAATAGCATTCTATCACGCTGAAAAAAGAACTTACTTACGATTCGAAACATTGGGAGGAGTTTTCTACAAAAATATAATATAGATATATTTTATTACTATTTTGTTACAAATTCGTGCAATTATATCCGTTTGAACCTTCTGAAGTCACTTACTTGTAGCTGAATGTAAAGCAGAAGCGTAGCTAATATTACTGAAAAAATATTTCATGTGGTATCATATTTTGATTACAGTCGAGCATAACCTAGCTATGAACTGTAGATTAAAAGCTTTAATCTTGGAGAACTGAGCGCATTGACAAAAACCCATCAAATAAATACATATTTACTGCACCGTGCTTAAAGAATGTCTTATATCGGCGTTTCTCATAGTAATTTTCAATTGGAGATCATGTTAAAAGGCTCTACGACCATACTACTGCTGTCTCTTCGAACGTAATCTTATTATATGATTTTTTCCGGTTACATATGCATTAAATATGCTTAATTTTTCAAAATTGCATTAATTGCAATCCCTTAATTATTTATTAGAATTAATAGTTTATTAGTTTTTTTTATTTACTTTAAGCATGTCAGGCTATTTTTATTTATATATATATATATATAAATTAACACTAATAATAAAAGTAGATAAAGATAAAACACAGAGAAAGAGTCACACTTGAAACTGCTATATTTCGAACTACTGCGAGTTCTTCAATGGCAAGAACCTTGTCTAGCTTCTTGCCATTGAAGAACTCGCAGTAGTTCGAAATATAGCAGTTTCAAGTGTGACTCTTTCTCTGTGTTTTATCTTTATCTACTTTTATTATTAGTGTTAATTTGTTACATTGTTAATAGTGTTTCTTTATTTTTATGTTTCATTAATATTATATATATATATATATATATATATATATATATATATGGCATTTATGTTTCAGAACAGTGTGTTTCATCTCTCTGCATTATTACCTGACAATTATGCAGTTGGTACTTATTGTAAGACAAACGAGCAGATAGACCTTTACACAGTTCTTTTCCGAACGTCATAAACGTGCTCAACAATGAAATTCATGAAAGAAATCTTTTGCAGCGGAAATCCTGTTTCTTTGTGCTTCTCAGTATTACGGTGTATTTTAATTTGATCCCCAACTCCCGCCTTATTCGCATAAATACTCCAGTTTATTAAATGCATGTTCTATCTGGTTTCCACCGGCCCACAAGAGCAGATAACTAATGACCACAGTTTAAGGAACGCCATGTTTAATCCACTGTTGGGGTATAATAAACACGGACACTGGCGATATTTGAAACGTAGTGTTAAACTGCGAAAGGATTTTTATTAATTAAAAGAAGGAAGTATTTCAGAAGTATTTTAGAAGGAAGTATTTATAAAAAGGAGCCTACAATTTATGACAGGAACAAAAATTGGGGGAAAGAAATCTTAGTTAGGTAAAAGGGTATCCAATACTAGACACTATTCTTGAATCACTGCAAAAACAGCCTCGGTCATTCGTGACGGAACGCTGCTATGTGTGAACACAACTAAAAATACCACAAAAATGTTAAAGTGCATTACATTGCATTCCTTAATAAACCATCCTTTTAACTCTTGCACCTTGTTATGGTTATATAATGTAATAGCCTCCCGTAGATCCCAAGACAATTTTTATCTTAGAGAGTATACTGGAAAGAAAACTTGCAATACCATAGAGTAATAATAGTATAATATATCATAATAATAAATATATAAAACGCATAAAAAGTTCAATTTAGAACAAATTGTTGTAAATCAGATATAGCTTTGAACATACAAATGATGTACACGAATCTTACCAATACATTTAAATATTTACAAAATGTTTGAAATATAATTTTGAAAAATTCTATATTTAAATTTTGAAATTTTAAATCTTTGCCACATTTACTATATAATGATACAATTGCTGGCTAACATAGGACACAAGCATATTGTAAAATTGCTTTAATAATGAATAAAAGGTTTTTAAATGATATCCCGTAATTACAATAACTTCGACCTTGGCTTATAAATGCACGTTCTTTGCTGACCAAAATTTATAACAAAGAAAATGTTATGCCAAAATAATCAATATAATTAAGAACTGTAACATAAAAGGTTTCAAAACTACATTCTACCTGGATCACTGGGTATACGTGAAAAAGACCCCGTGACTAGCAATTAAGAATGAAGAACTGACACACATACATTCTAACCCCCGGAGTCCTCCTTCAGAGTGTCGAGGAAAGAACCATTCTTGAGTACGCCACCCAGCATGGCTACAACACTGGTTTCGTGAACTAATGAACAAAATTATTCGGTGTACAATACTGACGTGGCCAAGTGACGACGAGAGGGATAGGCTAGTGTATCGGTGGCAAAATAAAGGAATGTGCGCAAGAACGGAAATCTCTTAAGTTAAGTGCGCCAACAAAAGGCATATAGATCATTAAGACCATATAAACTTCCTTTGGAAGAGAAGCAAAATCGTAGGTCCCGTGTCATAGATTTACGGCACTTAAAAAAAACTTAAGTCTGAAAGAAGAGGCGTCTGAGCAAAATTTATCGGCCGTTTCACATCCTGCATTGAATGGGACGCTGATGACCTGGGATGTTAAGGAGCGTTCGTCAATAAACCAAATCCACCAACCTCACGATGGACAGAATAGTTTTCAGCATGTAGCTGAATTCTGTGCTCTGCTCTTCCATCATTGTAACACACAAAACTGATTCCTAAACATCAAATCAAATTTTCCCAAGAAAGAAAGAATGAATTATCTTCAATTTTCTACCCTCGCTGGTTTTCCATCTTCCTACACTTGTTCAACTCTGAACGTTACAGCCCAGATGAATACAACGAAAAGAAAGGTCGTGGAGTCACAATTTAAAAATCAGAAAAAAACTGGACCTTCTTCCTAAATCTATTCAATAAGCACTGTTAATAGAGTTCTAGGTGCGCATATGCAATAAATTAACCCAAAACCAAAAGTGCCTTTTCAAAGGAGTTTCTACGCGATTCGATAGTTTCGTTTACGTAATTTTACACTTTAGTTAGATAGTCTACCTTCCACGCTCCAAATCTGGTTTAATTTTCATATTCATTGTGTTCCTAAAACTACACTAAGTCTCGGTTTGTTAGCGCGGTATGGTCATCCTAAGAGGTGAGGGATCCTAAACCTTTGGGCAACCATTATGAGCACGTGCTACCAGGATATGCCGGGGTACTAACTCGCAGTCAAAGAAGGAAAACTGGTTTCCCACTCAGCAGCGAACTGTAAAATGTCACCAAACTAAGCTCGGCAGCTGGTTAGCCATAGCTGTATTTCTTTAACAGGCTCAAAAAGCATCTAAATACCATTTTCAAACATTCAGGACACAATAAAATAAAATACAGTTTTGCTACGTGTTCCAATGGTTCTCTTCAGCTTACTGCAAAAATAACTCTATTCTGTCACGTGCAGAAGCACAACATTTCATCTCTATCACTGTGACTATGTTCCATTATTCTGTTGACAGTAGAACATTTCCCCTCTAATTTTCTTGCCTTGTTTCAGCTCGCGTCATATCCTCCCACTCTCCTATATTTAATTGTTCTGAAATCTCTTCAAAGTTACTCAAAGTCTCCCGATACTTCCCAGGTTGTGAAGAACTGGTGCAACGACAAATTCATTCGGTGGTGTCGGAGTTTTGAACTCTGCAAGTTGGTCATGCATTCATATAACTAGAATAAGCGTTATCACAAGTAATATCATGAGGGTCTGAGATTGTCGATAAATGCACGAACGTAGTCATTGTGGATACTTAACCATTTCAAGCCATCTAGCAACAGACGAATGTTGACTATCAGCAATGCGAACAGAGAAGAGCCAAATATAGGTTTGGGACTATTTCATAAATACAATAAGAATAAAAGTAACTATTTCATAAATACAATAAGAATAAAAGTAATATACATATTTGAAATTCGAGCACGGATTATCAATAACTGCATAAAATGTTATACTTACTTATGAATACCTACCTATTCAGAAGCCGTGAGAATGAAATAGACGAAAGTCGACTATTACATTCGCTACAGTAGATTAACTAATACCAACTGAGAAAAACAAAATAGAGAAAACATTTTACTATTCTGAATGAGTTTATTAAAATGTATGGTTGCTTAGGCAGATGTTACATACTTTATAAAAGATTTCAGACTGTTTGGCTGAATACACAAAAATAATTTTACTTGAGTGAATACACATTAAGTTAGTTAAATTTACAATATTACTGAAAATGCAGGAAAATGATCAGAAATTATATAGTGGAGTTATACAGTTGGCTACACTGACCACAAGACAAATATACGTCGAGTGAAATAACGGATTTGATAATTGCGACATCCGGCTGTGGTTGGTCAAAATTCAAAATTTTGTTTCGTTTCATTGATGGATTTTAAGATGTTACATAAGTGAAATGTCAAATTAATTCCTTATATAGATATATCAATTGTGCTATGACAACGTTGAGCTTATGGCCATTTTAATGTCACACATTCCCTTGAACTTGTGTTTACAGCAGGAAAAGGTTATAATCTGGAAAACAGAAGTCCTTGTGAATGTAAATTACACACAAAAATGCACATTAATTTGCATTTACCTAAGTCTTAGCTCTATAGTTGTTGAAAGGTTGTGCAACCCAAATCTGTTGGTAGTGTATTTTTAATTTGACAGATAAAAATAAAACCATAAATGAGAACACATTTGCAACACATGTATTTATTTTATCTTGTGGCTAGAATTTAATTTTATGATTTATAAAGAGATAATCAACTGGACGCAATCAGAAACACCGTTATTAAATCACGTTTACATGTGAAACGTCTAGGTGAGTTTTGAAATATCCGCTAAATATGCTCCCGCCAGAATGTGAGTGGTTCAAGAGACATCAATTTGTTTTAACAATTAACGGCATTTCCCTGCAACGTTTACCTACCTGAGGCTAGAAACTCGTAGCTGTGAATGTTTAAACACTTGTCGATTACAGAACTAAGCTTTTAAGCCGTGAGAGGAATTGAACATTGCAGGTGGGGGGAAAAACTCGGCAAATATCCTTGAGGTGTCGACTGGGGAATGCAAAATAGAGACAAGAAATTCAAGTTAAAATATTGGCTACAAAAAGAAGCGAGTTAGCTCTGCTTTAACACGGTTTGCTAGTGGATACAGCGCGCGGCATTGCATATTGCCTCTATCACACGTTTTGCGAAAACCGATAAAGTGAAAATGTGTGAGCTACACGCTAGTAATAAATATACATATATTTGTTCGATTTTTTATCCCACCATATCACGACAGGGCGAGCTTGCTTATGCTTTAACCTATTTTCCTTTATTTGTTATCGTCTTATTTGTCCAACACCAAATATTAGTTTAGTGACTATAAAAACAAATCATGACAAAAGATTTTAGCAGCTTTTTTTAAAGTAGCTTTATTTACAAAACAATCATAATTTGGGGATGTTACTTTATGCAATCATGTATGCTGCGATGCCTAATTCATCGCGCGAAAATTGTGGCGAATTTTTTCCTTAGTCGTCAGAAACAAGAAGTCACTTTGGGTCAGGTCAATGAACACGGTCGGTGTGGTAATACTTCCATTTATTCCTTCTGCGCTCTAATGTTGCGATAGCACTGTGCCATCAGCAGATGGATGCTGAATTCTGGGCGTTTTGAAATTCACACTTTCTTATATACGCCAGAGGTAAAATACAATGTTAATCAGTAGTAAACAGCTATTTAAATTGTAAAAATGTGTTTCTAATCACAATAAATTGGTAAACTGACATCTTATTTCAATCTAAGGTTTTACTTCACAAGACTATAATGTTATACTGGGGTAAGCAGGCTATCAGTTTAGAGCGCGCGCGTCAATGCAGTTTAGATGTCGGCATACGAGAATCGCGAGCTTCGTGGGAACGCATTATCAGTATGAGCTAAACGGCTGTTGAAAACGTGCGTGTATACTCTTAGATAAATAGATTTAGCAAAGGCCAGGAACAGTGCCCGATTCTAAAAACATCGGAAGCTTTACAGACTCTGGGTTTGTAAGTCTATAAGAACTATCTAGGTTCAATTTATGGTTGTGCTCTAATTTTTTATTCATAGTTTTGGAAGTATTTTTAATATATGGCAATAATATACCGTTTACTGAAAAAATGTACCTATATATTTAAATATCAATGATTTAATGCTCAAACACAAAAACGTAAATTAATAATAGTAATTTTCAAAATTAATGTCATATTAATACATATTCTAAAATGAAAAACTAAAAAGAACATAAATTGCCTTTATAAAAACAATACCTTTTGAGTAGTTTGAAACCAAATATTATTTTATTATTTTTAAGCAAAAATGCTTTAAATTCAAGTTAGCCTTTGCAACGGGAAGCTCTATTACAATGTGTAAACTAAACGTTAATTTTGCTTGCAAAAAATAACAAATAAATAATTCGTGCAGAGGTAGAGTTCACTGCATTACACCAGTTTTTAATCCATAGACAGCTACCTAGTCCCAGAGCTCAATGCGACTAGTGATGACAGAATGCACGCAGAGACGAACATAACTTAAATTCGAGAATGGGCTCTTTTTTCTTCCTTTCTTTGGGTGTACAGCAATGTGCTAAGAAAGCATAATTAGTCTATTTCACAAAGAACGTTTATTTACGATTCAGAATCGGAGTGATGTACGGAGTTTATTTGAAGAGAGATTCCACGATATTAAACATTCAAGTCGAAGTTCGATTCATAGGTTGGTAAATAAAGCTCGTGAAATATTATTGATAAAAAGCGCAAACAGCCGCGAACAGTGTTTACAGAAGAATTGTTTGATAACACTGGACATACTCTGGAACATTCCTCTAAAATTCATTTCGACGTTTCTCAGCAAAACGAAATTTCCTTTTCTTGTGTTCTAACGACTACAAAAGTTAAAACCTATAAAATTACTGTAGTGCAAAACTTCAAACAGATGACCCTGCATCCGCGAGTAACTTTTGTGAATGGGTTTTGAATAGTGTGCAACAAGGTGAAATGTAATTTTCTTTACGAAGGAATTGATATGTTAACTCAGAGTTCAGAAAAACCTGACATGCTTCAAGAGGAACTCCTGCTTATCAAAAGATGGCAAGTGTGGTGCGTCATTAGCGGCGAGAGAATAGCCCCCCTGCCCCTCCTTGTAACTATTAATAGTGATAGGTAGGCACAGAATATTTTGCAACCCTTTTCCATAAACTTAGGTCCGCGACTTTCCAACAGGGCTCTGCAACGGCACATACAGCCCATGTATTCTTGCATGCAATTCATGAAATATTTAACGATAAGAGTCCAATATGGCCAGTCGGTCCCCCAATTTAACACCCTGATACGTTTATCTCTGTGGGGAATTAAAGGAAAAAACTTAAAAAGATAAATCCCACACATTACATAAACTAAAAAAATGACATCCGTGAAGAAATTTCTTCCATTTCCCAGAAGGAACTGCAGAGGGTAATGGTGAGCTACCTAACATAGGTCGATGCCAGAAATAAATGAAAATGGTGACAGTACCGGCATCCTTTTGCTTGATAATGGTGAATAAATGTACTTTGAAGTGTTCGTAATAACTTATCCGACAATCATAGCTTAGGACTTTCTTGAGTGCCATTCGCTGGGGTACTTGGAGCTTTCCTGCAATGGAAAAATTACTCGTTATAGTAAAAATGTGCTCACAATTTCCATGTGCTAACATATTTATAATACTAAAAGGTTTCCTTTACTATTTAGACAAAGTTGGCACCAAACCTTCGGACAGATTGATCCCTTTAACAAATATTAAACTCATACCTTTGCAGCACAACTGAATGTTAACATGGTGTCAGCGATATGAACTTAATCGTCAATGAGCTTAGAACAGAACAGCTGATAAGCAATGTTTCGTGTTGTGATGTTCATGAAATTCAACGGGTTGCCAGTTTCTAGCTGAAACGCTTTATACCATAAAACAGATCAGGGTATTACATCATTGCTCAGCAGATGACTGCCGATCATAGAAAACGGGGAAGACATGGAAACATTTTTGATTGGGTATGTGTACATTATAATTTAATGAGTCATGATTTCGTAATTTACATATGATTAGTATGGATTAATGGGGAAAAAATAGCAATAGCAGCACTTGTACCAATTATAATCATGTTTTCGCGAACCTTCCTGATACTATTTTATTTACGATACCACCCTTGGCTTTTAATTTTACTTTCTGTTCTAATATATAATATGGACATATTAAACCGGTAAGCCCGTTTTTATCTTGCAATATTTTCTACTTATACAACGTGACCCAAAGAAATATGACGGTTTTCAGAACGCTTGGTTTCTACCGTTTTTGCATTACAGATATTTGCTATGTCTATGCTATGAAAAACGTATATTTGTTGTTGTTACAAGATTTGAACGCAAGTCAATCTCATACGTTCAGAGAACATTTAGGATAGAATTTAATGTGTCAGAAATGCTAACAACACTGAACTTTCAGATGGATGACAATGATGAAAATGAGTTTTGGTTCCAGCAGGATGGTGCCACAGCTCATGCCGCTCGTCAAACAAGGAACACACTGCGGATCCTATTTCCTTGACGCATAATTTCTCGTTTTGCTGATATTGCCTGGTCAGCCCGATATGACAACTGCAGACTATTTTTATGGGGATACTTGAAAAATAAGTGTACTATGACAGACCATGGGCCATCTTGCAGTTAAAAGAAAACATAACTCGTGAAATTAGGGACATTGCTCACTTTTATTGTGGTGAATTATGGTAAAATTCCCGAGACGATTACACGAAAGTGTTCGTTGTCATGGAATCCACTTAAAAATGTGATTTTTAAAAAATACCTTCAGATTAATAAATTGCATTGTGCTACTTGTTTAATGAAAACGTATTTTTATTTAATTCTATACTAGTGTCCCACAAGAAGGTTCTGAAAACCGTCACATTCCATTGGGTCAACCCGAATATGTATATTATTGATTAAATACAAAACGCCCATTTCCTAAGCATCATATACGGCCATGTGCACCATTCTCGATCAAATTCGTGCTAATCGAGGTTTACCGAAACGCGATCAAACTTTAACCGTGGTGAAATTGTAGTTACAGTGCATCATAGTTAATTCTCGTTTAACGAACCGCCATCAGGTGACCGGGAGCTAGGTTGTTGTTCTACGATAATTACTCAAAGGAAAGCATCAACTCTATAGCCAGAAATCTTGTAGGCAATTACAATCTCTTGTCTACATCGATTTGCTTTTGTATAGACATTCTGTTGGAACTAGCTACCTCTTATTCCAATAAACTGGAAAATAAAAAAGACTATCGTGTTCTTTAATGGAATGATTTAGCCATGCATTTCAACATGACATCAGATGAGTTCTAATTATCAAATAAATAAATCGCTATTTGTTAAAACAGCGTGTGTAAACTTTTATTCATGAGTGAAACAGGGTGTTAGCAATTAGTAGGAAACTCTAACCGTTCAGTCATATCATTTACTGGCCACCACACTGCATCTCAACTTGTGTAACTTGACCGCAATCAAGGGAGTTGATCGGTCCAGCACCCGCGGTCAAAGTTGACCATAATTAACTACTTCGTTTAATTTTGATCATTGTCAAAGATGAACCCATATGCAGATTGTGCAAACAGGACGAGAAATCTGCCTCATATATCCTGTTTCAGGACGAGAAATCTGCCTCATATATTCTGTTTGAGTGTCCAATCCTGGAAAGAAAGACATTTGTTCTCTCTATAACCAGGGGAGACCTGGGAAAGATGCCAACATTGGAACCAAAATACTGCAACTTGTACAAGGAATGGTTTTTGGTAAACAACAAAGGCTCCTTCTCAATGGGGTAGTACAATAAACCTTAAGGCTGTGTGCTGGTGCTTCTTCCCCCCCCCCAAAAAAAACTCCATCAAATTCCCCCGATATCTAATCTAATCTTGATCATTGTCGATGCACCAATAATCGCATTGAACGCGGTCAAATGCCGATTTGGTCACTTTCAAACTTTGATCGAGGATGGTGCACATGGCCATTTATCTGCTTAATAACTTCAAGCAACACAGTGCACATTTTATAAGCACAACCTTACATTTATCACTTTGGTAGTGCAAAGTGGCCGAAATTCAGTCGGTGAATAAAACGAAATTGTAATGAAAACATTCTCACAGCCCCATTCCCACTTCACCTGTCTTTATTACTATACAAATACTACTTCTGTTGCACGAATTACTTTCGCTATAGAGAGCAGTCATTCCTTTTCAGAAGCTTTTCCGACTTTTGCTTATAAGCGCTCAAAAGTCTCCACTAACAAATGGAAAAACAGGTTTTGGCGACAAAAATCATTTCCTCAGAAAAAAAAAATCCGCTGCTTTAAAAATAACAATTAACTTTTGAATCAACTGTCAGATGCCAGAAAACAAAGAACTTCAGTTTCGTAGCGGTTACTACTGCGCTGGAGGGCGACAAGATGGAAGAAGAGAAATATGTTTTGCAGAATGAATATTCCACAATGTCAACATCAGGCACTGCTTTTTTCCACTGTCAACTAAAGCGAAAACGTTTCAAAATGCCACAAGAAAACACACATGGGAATATTTAGCATTTTCACCACAAAATGAGAAAATATTTTGTGCTACGGTACCTGCATCTCTGAGAAACTATTTAAATATTTTTCAACGAAAAACGAATTTCGTACACACTTAACGGGTGTTAGAGACAGTCACTTTAATAATACTCTTTAGGAACAATTTTTCGCGTTATCCTATAACACTGACACCCAAAGGTAATTCATTTTATATGAATTATTGATGGCATAAATGAATTTCGAATTCTTACGTCACGTGTCTATTCAGGATAGCGTTCCCTAATCCAAACCTGCGGGATACCACGTACGGTTCTTAAGTTTCCGGCCTATGTTACAGGTGATAGAATAAAAATATAGATATCATTTATCCAATGCAACCTTACTTTACTTCAATACATTTCTTACACCTATAGATTAACGTTTCAATCCCCCCCCCTCCTCTCCACAAAACTCCCAAGCTTTGTCAGCAAACAGTCCTTCAACTCATCGTGGATCTGCGCCCTTGAAGGTCAGATGTCAATAATATCGCTAAGGTCAAGGTCTAGGATTCAGCTCCTGGAAGCCACATATGTTCACTGCAGCCACTGGTGCGTTGTCCTCGATTCAGCTTTACACATTTTTTTTCTTTATGTATTTCCCTTTCTTTCCATTATCACCATGACTTCTTGCATTTGTTTCTAGGGGCTTTACTCCCTTTCGCCACTCCGTTATCCTTCCCTTCTTGTTATTCGGACAAGGATAACTTTCGATAATATTGCATTCGCTCCATTCATTTGAACTGATGAAATAATTCGGGGCATTAGCAAATAAATGTAGGTGAAGAATGCAAAGCACAGTTGTTATAGAAAGCCACACCTTTCGGCTGTTTCTTTTGTCTTTAGACACCCGTCACTCCTCAACAAGGGAGATGTGTTCATGTCAACACCCGGCGTGCCATCACATGTTACCTTCAAGGCTCTCTCTGCTTAAAATAATTTTGACCACTTCACAATGGAATACGAAGCTCTCTCATACACTCCGCCAAGCGCTAATTTTAATATCATATGAAAGGTCTTCTATTATTTTAATACCAAAAGCTGTACCATGTAACACAGCTAACTTATATGAGTAAATGAATATCATAGCCCGAAAGAAGACGCGGTGTTTACATTCCTGAGATAGCATCAATCAACAATGAACCATGTTTTCTATTTAGCATGGTAGCTAGCTCTGATCAGCTTTCAAAATATTCTATAAACAAACCATCCATTAACATTCTAACTTATCTAACTGATCTTCGCATGCGATTTCGCTTTTGCTCCGGAGTGAGCAGACGCGCCAAGCAAGTTAGGCAAAGCTTTTTTCATGTGTAATTCATTATGTACGTTAAAATCAACCCGCTACGTTGAGATGTTTTCACTCATCAGTCAAAATATATCACGGACTTATCAAATTCACGACTGATTTTGGAGTTCCAGAAAGCGGTGCGTCTGAGAATCCAATTACATAATTTCGGTCTCCTAGGAAGGGCAGCATCACCCAATGTAGGGAAAACTCTAAATTTCCTTTACCGTTTATCCTTTCAGAAAA
Organism: Metallyticus violacea; assembly: GCA_030762175.1. NCBI lineage: Eukaryota > Metazoa > Arthropoda > Insecta > Mantodea > Metallyticidae > Metallyticus > Metallyticus violacea. The sequence continues at coordinate 59,517,939 of CM060844.1, forward strand.
AACTAACTGAATGACACCACGAATTCCAATCGTTTGCACTGTCACTCGAAACGCTTATGTTTAAATAACTGTCAAACAATGAATTAGCATCAAAATTACTTGTAATCATAGAATATTGACACAGAGAAAGCAAACCTCATGGGCACATACAGTACAGAATTTGCGAATCAAGTTATTTATCAAATCATCCTCGTATATACAGATTTTTGTTATCAAAACTAATCTAACACTGCTGAATGGACGGTATACTTCCAGATAAACCCATTTACAATATAAGGGGGTGATTTATTTAATTTCAATGTTTTACTGCAAATGTATTCCTCTTAAATGACAAATATTTTTACACTAGTCTATAGCACATGTGATTGCCCTTATAATATAAAGTCACTGATCCTAATTTTGAGAATTTTGTTCAGATTTTCAAATAACTTTCTATAGTGGAACCTTATACCAAGGTCTTTAAATGAGGATTAATCTGAACCCACTAGGGATAAACCTTTCAATGCTTTATTAGTTCCTCTTCCCAATACAAGTGTTCCTTTAATCTCGGCCATTACCATAGCTTGAAGACATCACGGATTACTTGAAAATAATTTTAAGCTACACAAGATCTTTTGCTACCAAAATTTCTAAATAAGAGATCAATTTTACGCTATACATTATAAAAAGACATAGTTTATATATTTGTAGCATTTATCGTTTCAGAGTTCCGCAATTGTTTTATCAAGTAAATGACGAATAAGTTCATTCATGTTTCCACCACTAACTATAACTCTGGAGTTTAAAATTGAATCGTTTATTTCAGAAACCACCCAAGCGCCAAAAAAAGAAAATTGAGTTAGTGGCGGAATATGTTTCTATGAGGGTATACCACATTGTAGTGCACAAATCAAACACCGTCCTCCCGTAATGTCAGGCATGGCGCTGAATTTCGTGTTCAAGTCAGAAATCAGTCAGGCGACACTGTTTCAGCAGTACACTGTGGGTATATATTGCGTTTTTTGTTACTCAATATGGTAAAATAACTTATCTTTCTATAGTGATGGTTCATAGGGCACAAGCGTCACAGATGTTAGATTTGTGATGAGCCACCGTGATAAAGGGCGATTTGACAGTATAATCCACAACTTCTCTGTCCATATTCACCGTGTGACAGAACTTTGGGGCTAATAAGCATCTGCCGAAAAAAGTTGATTATATTTACGCTCCAGAAGAATATATGGAGCTTATTCTGAAAGCCACTGAAATTGTTTTACTATTCATAAAGATGCGTCCCAAGGTATCAGAAGTTTCAAAACATGATGACCTCATTCGTACAAAAAGCTTACTAACTCAGACGAAACTTCTGGTACTAAAGACTAAAATGAGAGTTTCAAGATATCGACATGCAAACAGTTTTGTTACGACGAGAACACTCAATCCACTTTCACTCTACTGAAAACAAATCGTGCTCCTTACTTACCCACCCAGACGGCCTACCCTTCAAGAAAAATTTATATGTTTATAAATATAATTTAATATGCTTATTTACCAAAAATATAAAACGTATTTACCCAAAATATTTTTGAACACTCTTCAATCATGCTTAGGTTTGAGCCCTAAATTTCTTTGTTATTGATATGAACAATTTTATAACAGCATTTTACAATGCCTACTACAGAGGCAGAATGTGCTGCGGAGTTTGTTTATGAGGATTAGCTCCTGTCATAATGGGTAAATACCGCCAAGGGTGACCGAGGTCTTTATGACGCGGATTCATGAGCGGGAGGTCTGGAGTTCAAATCCCGCCAGGACCGTCCTCCCTGACAGGTTATTTTCCAGGATTTCCTCAGTCCTCATAAGTGGCAAGTGCCGGGGAGTACCCTAAACTTAGGCCCGGAACGCTTCCTTCCAAAGCAAAAAAAATCCTTTCTCAATAATTTTTCATCTCGTGTATCATCAGTGTTCACCGCCTCTGCTACCTTGGTAGTAAAAACGGGCGTTAAACACCATTCAGTAATGATGGATAGGTATTGCTGATCTCGCCGCTTAATTATCTCTGTGTTACTAATGTGGTCTAAACCTAATTACAAATATTTTCTTTTTCCACAAGTATGATTTTATGACAAAACCCTCAAAAATTAGAGAATTATGTCATAAAAATGCGTTTGCACTTATTACAGAAACAAGCTAAGTGCAAAGCTTTTTACAGCAAAGTTAAAAGGCACAAAACAAATATCTTTAGATAAAAAGTATTGAAATGCACACTATTTTCAGCAAAAAATATTAAAACCACTACCAAAACATTAAAGTCTGGTGCTAGGCATTTTTTTATGTTTTACCGAAATTGGCAAACTTGGCGCTTGACCGCTTTCTGAAATAAAATGATGCAGTTGCGTTAAGCTGTAAATAATGAGGAAAAGGAACATCTTAGAAAATTTACTGTTATGAGATTAGGTCTAAAGACAGGTCGTTCGCCGTGGATAGTATTTATGTCAAACTATCAAGGAGTTTCTGAACACTAAAGAAGTGAAATACTTACAGCAACATCAACTGATACAATAGACCACCATTACACTACAAGGCTCATCCTTCACTGGAACAGCACACGAAGGGCCGGCCATGTCCACCACGCCCACATTACCAAGTTTAAAGTAATTAGTGCTGCCTCGCATGACCCCGCCCTGAAGTGAGAGACGTGAGGCCCAAAGAACTCATTGTATACAGAATACAATGTCGATAAAGGTCGAAGATTAAAGTAAAGTTTCTTTCGTCCAACTCTTTTCAAAGCCACAATTAAGCCAAATGCTTCTTTAAGTCACAACTGGCCCAAAAAGTAGGAAATAAGTGGTCTTAGGTATATCGTAGTCTACTTACACAAAATCAGCAACTCGTGGCAAAATGAAAGCTTGCGACATTAGAGCCCCAAGTGGTCAGCAGATTACGAAATTGATTTTTAGGGATACTCTTAGAAGAATGTAAACAATAGGAGGTCGCGTGTGTACACATACATATATACCGGGTGTTAATAACTTCGCAATAACTTCAAAGATTCAAGAAGGATTTTAGACAAGCACTTTATGAAAAGGGCACTTCCCTGGGACATTGAATTGTGGTCAAAGTGGATTAGACATATTGTTTTCAGTTATTTTTAAGTCATATATTTAGGTATTTAGCAATAAGGAATAGTTTCCTTGCTCCTTTAAAATGCGGGACATCCCTTCATAATCTCGGCCCTGCACACAGAGTTCCGAGTTTGTCTCCAAACAGTAGCACACAGCCAGGAGATCACATTTTAATTTTCCAGCATTGTCACTGCTACATTCTTATATCAAAGACTGAGCAGAAATTATGAACATTTTATGTTGCATAACAAGAATATTTGAGAACGCATTAATTATAAAGAATAAATCAACACTACACACCTACCATACAGCTGTTTTCCTGAGCGAATTTTGACATACTTCATTTCCGAAGCGTATCATATGACAAATAACCAGATGGATAAGTGCAATCTCATTTACAGGGCAAAAACGCTTGTCCCGTAATATACAGGGTGTGCTCCTCGAATGAACTTATTTTTGTTTTTTAATCACAGGATATAATTTAACATTTTGTTGAAACAAATCACCACATCTCTGTGTACCCCAGCAGTTACACTTTGAGCCACGCTGACGTTGATTCCCAAAGATTCAGAAGGTCTCTGACTGGGGTGGCATAAATCTTATCCTTTACGTACCCCAAAGGATGAAAATCCAAGGGGATAAGACGAGGGAACCTTAGGGGCCATGCGAATGATCTTCCGGAAAAAGTCTCATCCAGGGTGCTACAAACGTTTCTGTACCAATGGAGCTTGGCTCCATCTTACTGAAAATGGACCTCAGACTGTAGGTTGGATTTGAGTTAAGAAGAACGGTTTCAACAGTCTAGGTACATGATGCCAGTGATTGATTTTTTCATAAAGAATGGTCAAATTACTTCATTTATGACTCGACTCCTGCCTCGTCTTTTGTTGGTAATTGAGAAAATTATAAAACTTGACGAGTTGCCTTTCAAATGGTACCTTCTGTTTCATTATATCTTTAACGTTTAACTTAATTTTGAAATTAGGTCCATTTGAGGGGAACACCCTGTACAATGAGAAGTCTTTGACTAAAGACATAAAGACACAGAGATTCATTTTCCATAGACATGTTCGTGCCTGAGGATGCTCTCAACTTTAAATGAAAGGGTGAGAAAATTGAAACTTGTATGTTAAGAGACAGGCATAAAATACTAAAACAGCCATGTACCTAGGTAATTTAAGCCCTGTGAAATTCTGTCATTAAATAAAATATTTCAATAATATCAAAAAAGTAACTATCAGTACCTGCTTTAGATTAGAATGTATGAAACATATAAAAAAATGTTACTTTAAATATAGGAAAATGTGTTATTACATTAACTTGTCTATTTATTTTCAGATTTAATGTTTTAAAAGTAAAACAAACATTTGATTAAGCGTTGTGTATAATTTTTGGAGGTTAAACCTAAGGTAGGCTTATTTACAGTAACTAAAGCAACTTTAGTCTGATTTAAGACCGTTAAACAATTAGTTCGCTCAGCTTAGATATTTATGAAAAGTTCGCGAGTTGAAAAGGTAAGTTTGGGAACATTTGTTTAGAGGAAGTTACCCACCCGACAGTAAAGCGTAATGGATAAGTAAGACTACTGTTTGGGTCGTGAGGAGGAAGTTATTTATATTTTATTTGATAACACAGGGCAACAAATTTGAATGTTTCGAGCACTTCATGAGGCAATTCCTACTAATTATGGGTTGAGAAAAACAAATATAATGAAAAAATTTTATTAGCTCTAGTTTCTATGATATACACAAGGTGGAAGTATTACATATTAACGGATTGAGAGAAAAGGATACATTTTAATTACATACGTGCTAACAACAATGAAAGTGCATTTGATTTTTTAAACTGGTAATTACATGCTAAGAGTTCTAAATTGCTGGAAAAATACTTCGCAAATAGTCGTGTCTGAAGAGAATCATGTGGTGGCCTATTGACTTCGTCGTCTTTTAGCTTGCCTCTTGTGATGGAGTTCCGCACAATCCCTATACAAAGACCAACAGTAATCCGCAAGCATTACTTCATTCCAACGGCCCTGATATCTTTGTTCCATAACAGAAATGTCCTGATGGAATCTCTCCCCATGTTCATCACTAACAGCTCCACAACTAGGAGAGAAAAAGTCTAGGTGGGAGTGGAGAAAATGGATCTTAAGGGACATGTTGCATCCAAGGTTACGGTATTTTTGCAGGACCACTGTCACCAAATGCTTGTAGTTGTCATCTCTTTTGTTGCCTAAAAATCCATGAACAACACCCTTGAAGGCTTCCCAAGCTTCCTTTTCTTTCCCCTCCAAAACTTGGTCAAATGCAGGATCCTTTACAAGTTCTCTTATTTGTGGTTCGATAAAAATGCCTTCCTTAACTTTTGCATCACTTAATTTCGAAAATTTCTCTCTGATGTACTTAAAGGTCCGTCCTTCTCGGTTCATAGCTTTGACAAAGTTTTTCATCAAACCCAGCTTGATATGCAGGGGTGGAAGAAGAACGTCTTTTGGGTCCACAAGGGGCTTGACAGTCTTTACAAGAGGCGTCAGATTGCGTTTCTGTGAGGAAAATGTTATTTCACCACAAATATAACAAAAGTTATTCCCCATATTTATACATTTTCGTGGCATTTTTACAAATTTTACACTAAAAATGCACTCGCGAACCAGAAATTTTGCATTAATTTGAGTAGAAACTACATGTAATTCACAGTCACAGCAACAGTATCTATGTTTATGACTTACAAACTGCTGAAGAGCATTTGTGTTTTGTTATTTGACAGGTGTGCCAACTCCCCCAAAAAATTCCCCCAAATTTAAAATCTTCACTCTAAAAAATGAAATGTCACTTTATCTTCAAAACAAGAGCTAATCTATCATTTTTATGGTGATTTTTTGAATTCAGCAGATGGAAATACATGTAAATTCACTATTTTTAAGCCCGAAACATTTTCATTGTTGCCCAGTGTAATTAGTAAGCAAAAAAAAAAAAAAAAAAAAAAGAGAGAGATGTAATTGTAGCTTTTGGCGCAGAGTGCGCCACACAAATTCCGTTGGTCCTATAAAAACTTAATGCCATTACTTTACTTTATAATCTGAACAGGCAGACCTTTCTACAATCTTTGAAACTATAACGGTGAAGTTCATCAGCACCCTGTATATTATATCGGTTTGTTAATATTCTCTTTAACGTCCCCGTCATTCCGAAACGCACTTTTTGCGTGAACCATCGCCGAATACCGAACAGACGCATCTTGGTCAGTAGCGCAAATAAGGACAGACATGTATGTCATTTGAATATCCCTGTGTGAGGGCTTAAGCATAAGCAAATGGATTATTCGAGTTAAGCTCGAGAACTTGGCGTAATTAAATTTTACTGTTGAGCTTTAAGCAGGAATTCCTCCTGCTTTCTCAGAATTCAAAACCTCACACAACCGTTCAACTTAAGCAGCCATATGACGCGCACATGCAATTTACTTTTCATCACAATGTATTGAACTTAGCACCCATAAACCTGAGCACCTTTTAGCGCAAAATTTTCTCTGGCTGATGCATTAAATTTATTCTGTTTGGAGATTATGTATTTATAAAATGTTAATAATAATAATAATATTAATTATTATTATTATTATTATTATTATTATTATTATTCTGTTTAACAAAACTGAAGTTACTATGTAACAACTACAAAGAAAAATGAAACTGCAAAGCAAAGTGTTTTCGTATTTGTGAGCAGTGGCAAACATTTTGACAGATGCCAGAACTAAATTTGACTGTGAACTTGTGCATGTGTCAAGATGAAATATGCTCCAGTGACATCTGAGATGTGGAACGATCTATTTCAAAATTATATTTACAGACAAATGAAAAATTTTGGTGGAAATTTTGGAAAAGATAAAGTATAAAATATGTCAGACAGTGAAATTGTGATTTTCTCATAATGAAAGCAACATCTTAATATGAACATTTTCAAAAAGTTTTCAAATTGTGTTACATTTTATTAGTTTAAATATAATAAAATTGTTTTTGCTTGAAAACGCTGTGTTAATAAAATAGGTATTATATGCGTTAAATTTAATGACCTGCCCATTAATAACCAGTGATTACCTCTCACTTATTTCCCACTTTTAGAGCTTATTATTGGCAACATAAACCGTTGTTTTAATACCTAAAAATCCGTTATAGCCAATCAGCATGACGTCTGGAAAGAATCGGAAACTTTCGCGCACTTTCAAGAAGTTTCGAGAGCTACAGGGCAACTTAGGCGAAGAAATAATACCCAATTAGTAAATTTATTCTTTAGAGGAATACGTGCTACTGTATACATTTACTGGGTTACTATCCACGAAAGTTTAGAGATAGTTTATATTAAAGGCTTTAAATATAAGGTGCGCTAAAGTCAACGCCGAAACGGGAAAAAAAAACTTACAGAAACAAAAGTCTCTTCTCGTTGCACATGTTCGAAGCTGTGATCGAGAATTGCGTTTAAGTTCGCTAGACTGTAATGAAGTGGACATACATGTCGAGAGGGAAATAATTTAAAATCCTCATAAATAAACCAAGTGGAAGTTTAGTATGCAACATATGGTTTACCGTCTCCATAATGCTTTTGTGAATTGACATAGTGCTATTTTCAGCATGCCACACATGAGAGCAATGAATGAAGGGAATTCATAGTTTTTAACAGAGCTCATATCTTTTCCAAGAAGCAGTGGACACCGCGGTCATCCACCTTATCGTCCCATTTAATTTCTTGTGGGATTTTCTCAAGAAAAGAATTTACGTCTTTAAAGGGAACATTAATAAATGAGATTATCAATATAACAGATTGCCAGTTATGAAGAATATAGATAACATGTAGCAACGAGTCGACATGTGCTGGCAGAGGCGGCGCTCACTTCGAAATGAGCTGAGAAATGTTCAACTTCCCAGTCACTTTAAATTATTTATTTACAATAAGCTTTTAACCACTGTTATTAAAGTTTTAAATATTATGTGATACAGCATATTTGTAAAATATACTGCAGTACTCGTGTTTATTTAATATTTATTTCCCCAAAATTATTAAAAAGATACCCTAACGACTACACTAAGAAAGTGGTTTTGATGATACTAAAGATTGTGGAGAATCCTTCAAGACTTATCCAAAACCGTTATAACAATTTATTAGACAATTCAATGACTTGAAAAACAACTTTATTAATTAATATACATTTTCGCTTTGCTCCTTTGTTTTACTCAAACCAAAGAAATATTTCCATATCCACCTAGGATGAATGTTTCAATCTATGGTAGATTTTTCACACGATTCTTCCAGCACGAAGGATAATGACTGTGGGGTATAAAAGGATATTTGTTAAATAAAATAGTGCACACAGTAAGAAAAGTTGCATTTCCAATTTCCACTATAACTTACTCTACTTATATGAGTTAAATAAATTACCCATCTATTACACATTTGCTGTTTTATATGTGTTGTATCTGCTTAGGAGTAAAAGAAAATTTCATACTTTCACATACATTAAATACTTTTGCCTTATCTCCTAAAATGGTGCCTTTCGAACTGACACTCCACGTTTCCTTTTATACAATGTTTTCATTTTAAAACTTCCTATTTCACATAAATTAATTAAACAAAAGACAAATGAATTTGGATGTTGAGGGAAAAGATTAAAATCAATGTTGATTAGCTTTTAGGTTTTATTCCTTCACCTACTCATGCTCCACTGTGAAATTTTAAATGATCTTCCTACTTTTGATGCTGAAATATTTTAAGAGAATGCACTTATATATTATTTTTGCCTGATAATTTGGATTTTTACTGTTTGAAGTAAACAAAATATTAGGTTGCCTTTTTAGGTTGTTAACTTTGGTGTTTTGCAGCATTTTAATGGTTTTCTTTTGTTTGGCAATGTTATTTACAAGATGCCATGATTATTATTGTGTATATTGTGATCTTATGTCAGTCGTCATTTATCAATACACAATCATAAAATGTAGACGACAAATTTTGAGAGTAAATTCCTTCTAAAGCGCTACTGGATACAAGATTATAAAGCTGCTGCCTAGATTCGAATTGAAGTAGATGTCGTTAGTGAGCATATAGCACAACGGTGGTTTCAGCGTTTCAATAATGGAGAAGAAAATGCTGAAGATTTACCACAATCTTGCAAAATTTAAGGAAGTTTTGAAGAAAATCCGTAAAATACTTGTAGGTTGTCAGAAAAACTTTGTGTATCACAAGGTACCGTATATCGCCACATTATGACAATTAAAAAATCACGCAGACGCTTTAGACCATGAATTGACATCTGAACAGGCCCAACGCAGAGTGCATATCTGTCTCAGTTTAAACGAATCCCACAGATTTATCAGGAGTTACCATATATAATGAAAAGATTTATACTACCGCAACCTTGACATCTCGAAAAAAGTTCAACCCCGCCCAACTGTTAAAATCACCGCTCAACAAAATCGGTTAGGCCCCAAAGCAATGTTATGTGTTAAGTGCAATTTTGAAGATATTATTCAATGGGAGTTTGTTTCAAACAGGCGTGCAGTCCATGTCAATCGTTATTTTCAACAACTGGAACGCGTTCATGAAGTTTTTAGACAGAGATAAATAAAGCAGGACAACGCCAGACCACATACCGCTCGAATAACCACGAGGCAAAATGCAGGAAATGGAAAGGATGGAACTGCTACCACACCCAGCATATAGCCCAGATCATGCGCCTTTAAATAACCATGTTTTCGATTTATGGCCCGTATCCTGCGCGGAAGAAAAAAGTGAGTATCACCGAATTCTTCGCATCAAATTCTAGAAAGTAGTACCGTCGCGACATAACAAGCCAAGCTGAAAATTGCACAAGACTATATGATCTAATGACCTTTACTTTGTACAGTAATTTATTTCCTGTAGACCACATTTCAAATAAAATTTGGTTAGAAACACACATTACTTATGAGATAGTATCTATACTAGGAAAACTACTGCGCATTTCATGTTATACATGTGTTTTGTTTCAAGAGAGAACAGAATGTAAGCTGATTACTCAAGAATTCCGAAACAGGTGCATTATAACAACATTAATAATTATAATTTTGCTCAAAATAAATTGTTTTTATCTTTTATTGACAAATATTCAGGATGCACAGGCAACGATAGAAAACAAAACAAAAGATGTAATAACAGTTGCACTCTCTTAAAAATTTAAGCATAAATATATAGAGGTGACATTTGAATTTCAAAGTGACGGTGGCTAGGATAGAGGGGTGGATCCTAAAATTTAATCAACGCTGATTTTAAACTTTCTCTCAAAATCGAATATGACGGTTTTTTTAATAAGTGTTAAAAAAAGTGGAAGTGCTTCAAACTGGGAAGTTTTAAAATGAAAGTCGTACAAATTTCACTTCACTATACAACTCGTTCATCCGGGACAAGTAGCAAATAAATGCAATTATCGACCTCGTGACTACATAACTGTCAAAAGTTCAAGAAGGAGAATGAAGAGGGTGGCCAAATTAACGGATGTGAAGGAAACATTAAAATGCACCTCTTCAAGCATGTGATATTGACCGTAATATGCACACATTTGCATTTGTTTGTTACAGTTTAACATTTCTAACAACAAAGAAGGTATGAGATGAATTTTTAAAATAATGTTTAGTGTCCTTCCGGCATCACAAGCAATGGACACAGTTGGCACTTATAAAATTACAAAATGTTAAGGAAGAATGCGTTCCAGTCCGAAATTTAGGACACCTCTGAGAAACCCCTCCCGCACCACAAAACCTCAAGACGTCCCTGGAGGGAATCGAACCCCAAATCTTGTGTCGCTAAGGAATGAGGGAAACCACGACTCTTAGTTACTTGTCATTCACCTCTGAAGCACGCTGACGACGTGAGATGTTAAAGAGCGTCCATAAATTAACCAACCTTTGAAGCGTAAGAAAAAACTCCGGAGAAAAAACACCCTGGTACTGACATTCCGGGGCCTCCAGATTTGCGCAAATGTTTGCAATGATAAGCTTTTGGTCTGTATTGACAAGAAGACTTCAAAGATTTTAAAAGAGTTAGTTAATACGATCGGAGTGAAAAGTGGGGTCGTTGCCTCTTATTATTTGTGAACTAGCACAATTATGATAGACTTAAGTCTTTACTATTAAAAAAAAAAAAAATAACATACATAAATTAGATAGTAGTAACTGTATTATAAATAATATAGTTTCTAAACTTCTTTCAGGTAAATTCATTACTCCTCCAAAAACTTTTAACTATAGTGTCTTACAGCTGTAGTTGAGCTTGGAGTAACGGTAGAAAACCGCCCCTCAGAAAGACATTCACCTATATATCCAAGACACTATTTAGTTTCCATGTCTTACGTCTTTACAAATTTGTCTCGCAATGTTTTTAATAAGTCCAATTTTTTCTGAATAACGTTACACAAAATAGCTTGGGCTCAGTCAGATGGCAAAGTGAAGGAAAGGGGACGTGTTGTTACCTTTTCGTGCGTTCCCACAATCCTCACTACATTTACGACATCCACCGGTGGTTTAGTGTTTCGAAACGGACCGGAAGCGTTGGTTATATGACTGCCGAGAAAGCATAAACGTACCAGCACGTGATGCTTCCAGAAGAAACAACATTATGTGTGTTCCCAGAGCAGAACTACTGGACATGTCGCTCTTCTTATACAAGGTACAGCGCTTCGCTTAAAACCAGGTACAGTTAAACACGCAGAACTAAAATGCGTATCGATAATGTACAAGTTTTGCAGTTTATTACGCACAGAAACCGGATATAGCAGAATTTATATTGCCTAAAACAGGCATTTATTAAAAGTGAAAACAGAGAGTAGTTATTTATCACATATTATTAATGAAAACAAATATTTAAGATAGGTTAATACTTTCTTTATCACATAAATAAAGTATCTAAGCTTATTTTCTTGGTTACACGCAACAGCAAGACGTTTTTTTCAAGGTATCAACTGTCATAAGTCAGCCGCTTGTTACAGAGAACATTTTCATCATGGAAAAAGAACGTTTACTTTCACTGAAGTGATTGAAGCATATTTAAAACAATATATTTCCGAAGGACTCAGACCAGTTAGAACAGAACATTCACCTTTCAGGATATAATAATAATAATAATAATAATAATAATAATAATAATAAAAAAGAGTTGATCAAGAACAAGTAAAATAGTTTTGAATAGTCCTGGCGAATGAGCTAAAGATGAGCAGTGGTTTCTGCGTTTTTAGGGAAACCAGATAAATATTTCTCTCACTTCCGTATTGAACACATTGTAGGGGCGGTTTACTGCATAGCTGCACCGCTCTTATCTTCTCGCTTGCAATTGTTTATTGCATTTATGCAGCTGAGAAGTTACCACCACCGTCTCGCGCAAATGATACAAGGTCATTCACCGGACTGCCCAAAACTAGTGCTTCCTTCATCCTCTTTATTTGTGGTATTCATACGTCCAAGGTAATTGTGCTTTGCTTTCTCTATTGAAGAGGTTAAGAGAATGGGTTGAGGAGAAAACGTTTGACTGCTTGAAAAGAAATTAATATAGATTTTTGTGAGGTGAACAGGCCATTTAATTTTATAACATATTTCACTTCAGTGTATTTAAATTCTTTATGTACTTTTTAAAATCGTAAATAATTGCACAAAAAATCCATACCGATCCAAAACAGAAGTAAAAAAAAAAAAAGTTTTAACCCTTAAAATAGGCACACACAAAAAAGAGGGGGGAGCAAAATAAAAACTGACCCTTCCGGCCCCAAATATACGAAACATTTAGATTTAATTAACATTTAATATAACCACCCAGATAAAGAAAGGCCTTTTGCATAACTTCCGGACTCTGATTATAAAAGTCCTACCGCGGTGGCCGTTCAAGAGGAAACCACTTAAAGATATATTGTCTGAGTTCCATGACAAATGATCACTTATGTAAACGTATGACTTCTAAGGGAATGTTTGTTCTTTTACCGGATGTTTCAAATTTAAATGGAATCTTATGTCACTTATCAATGGCCGAGCCTAACGGAAGCCAGCAATCTATTTCTTTCGCTGATAAAGATACAAAAATGATTTCCACGTTTTTTGCAAATAACCACGAGAATTATGTGCTCTTATTATTAACTAATATGCATATAAATTAGCGATCTCAACTACCGATATAAGTGTTACTTAACTGGAACGCGAGTATCGCATATCAGTCAGTCCCTTAGTTATGAATATTACTCAGATAACCACTATTTATGATAAATCCTGTACAAATGTGTAAATAAAAGTAAAATATTACATCGTTGAAATTCTGGAATTTACTTAACACCTGAAGCATAACGTGAAGATACTCCTCCCCAACCAAAGTATAAGCTCACCTAAATTAACAGGATAGTGAGTTGACACATATTAAAACACAATGCGAACTGTTTGAAGTGCAGACATAGACTTTATATTATTAATATGTTTGCGTGTTTTCTTTTTTCCCACACCAGAGTGGATCAATGCATCATCTTCAGCAGTTTGTCGTTTATTTTTTAGAGTTGCCAGCCGTTATATCATTTCACCATATACCATTTGTGATGCATGAGACAGTATTTATCAGCCGCATTCCCATATTTAAATAAGAGTAATTGTAGCAAATAATGTTATGCAACTTCCTTTCCTTTATTATAGTCATTAGTGTAATGTCATTTTATTTCCTGTACAAGTGTTGAATTATTGTGTGTAAAATGTTACTTTCTTGCCGCGGTGCAGAAACCTACCCCAGCCATAAAATCTGATTGGGAATTTACGTTGCCTATTGTAACAATATTTGTAAAGATGACCCAAGCAAACCGGTGTTTTCAGGAAAAATTTCTAAAGGAGAATCCTTGAGATGTTTATTTGTATTCTGTTAGAGAATTGTAAAGCAGGGTAGGCGTAATAAAACATATGGCAACTACAGGGATGAGAAGACAGGCCGATAACCTCTTCAAGGGAAGAAGCCAGCAGCTTGAGTTGATATATATAAATGTAAAAAGTCACGTAGGCCATGTTTATTTTGTCTTGTAATTTTGCGGCCCGCAGTTTTGCAAGAGTATTCAGCGGGGCATTATTAGTGTGGAAGATAGGCACGGTTAGTTCATTTCCGTTCAGTGAAAGAGTATTAAGTGGAAGAACTTTATTAGTTGAGTTCAGTTGCGTCTCAGGATCAGTCTTTATCAAATTAAAGAACGTCAGAATTAGTGCGAAATTGGCATATATTCTCCAGTAAATTTTATGTGCAATAGTTTATGAACAATATATTATGCTTCATCTCCCATAACGAAAAATATTAATCTCCAAGACTCCTTCCTCTATGGTCACAGGACCATAAAAATATCCAGCAGCAGTCTCAATAGTCGTGGTAAAATATAAGTCAGCGGAAACCAATCTTCGGAGAGGAAGAAATTAACACTGCCCCTGATAATCCAAAACAATCAAATTACTTTTTCCAAAATCTCTATCTCCATCCATTACATATTTAATTAATCCTTCTTTTTTATAAAGCACCATTGCATGCAACAGTAATGCAACTGTAGATATAGGCACGTTACAGTATCGTTAAATCCGCTAATACCCCACGAGGATCCTTGTAATACGAATATTCACTTACGTTAGGGCCCGGTTAGGTTGCGTTCGCTATAGTTTAGTTTAAGAAATTTGCCTTATTGAACTCTAACCTATCCCAGCTTCTGTACGGTGCTATGTAATGCATTTAATTGCACAATCTTGAGAGCGTATATTGATTGTTCGTGTAACGTCTCATGGGCTGTGACTACAGGCAACAATTGAATATCATTAACCATGACGTCAGCACACTACGCCGCCATTTTGTCCTTCATTGCATGATTTCGTATATGCACTTTCTGGGAGGGGGAGCGTCAGTTGGGATAGTAACTTTTAAAGGAGTGGCATCATCACCTCACCTATTATTTTTTTTTTTTTAATTCACCATCCTCTTATTATAGATGAGTAACTATTTATGTTGCATACCCATACTCAAGTTTCTGTTAATCTTCTGTTGTAACAACCATGACGGCCTAAAAACTATTTTTAAAAATTGCACGAAATTTTGTTACAATAAAAACGTATATATCACTTATTTCAGTTACGATGAAGATATTAATAGCGGATAGCATTACCCACGTCCTTTGTATCTCGAGCGTTAAAGTGTTTCCGCAATAATTTAAAAAAGGATGTCCCATTTAAAATTGAACACGAGGTATACTTTAATATTTTGTTTCTCGAATTGAATTTGTATTTAGCAGCCGTAGTTTCCGATAAAACCTTGTATGCACAACTTACATTTGGAGTCTAAAGGTATGCTATTTTTAAGGAACCAGTTTAAATGTTATTAGTTTTTAAAATATATTAAAGTAATGGTGAAACTGCGTGTTTTTAGATTTAGCTTGGCAATTATGTTATATAAGGACTAGAATTCGTTTGCACGATAACTACAGCTCCCTAAGAAGAACACTTTGGCTGGGGTTGTTGTATAATGTATAAATTCTAATAACACTGTACAAAAATGAATTCTAACAAACGGAAAATGTGCGTGCTCTGTTAATTTCAGTGTGATTCTAGAGCTCTATGAAAAGTGCAGAATGATCCTTGCAAGAGGGAAAGGCTGTGATAAGAAACTGAGTTGCAAATTCCACATGCATCAAAAGAATCTCCATTGATTTATTTTCTGTTGTAAATATTTCCAAAAAATGCCGTGATTATATTGAATTGTTTGTCTTTATTTTAGCCAGAACATACAATGTCTGCTTTTGATTTTTATTGAATTTTCCTATTTTTGCAAATGCAATTTCAAATCTACAAGAATTATGCCCACTGCTGACTAGATTACTATTTACGAACGTCTGAATGCATATAATTCAAGAGAAACGAATAGAAAATTATGAGGGCAATGGTTGTTACAATTTTATAATTTGTAAAAATTTCTGGTAGAATGTCACTAATATCTTAATAAAAGTCTGAGTAACGTGCAAGAGAATCATTAATAATAGTAATTTGTAAGTTTGGCTTAATGATATATACCCTGACCCACAAAACATTTTGAGAAGATGGTGTGCAGTTAGACACGTGCTATAAATATAAGAAATTAATGATCTTCAGCAGCTAAAATTCAGTAACTGCAACACAATAAATACAATAACGTGTCAATACCTGCGCTATATGCATATTGGTGTAATGACGTAAGGCTGATATTACAGTAGTGAGTAAATCATACAAAAGTCCTCACATTTGACCTCTACTCCGAAGAAATACTAACGTCACGCTATACAGCCTGACAGAACGACTGTCATTGCCAAATGTTGGTTACTTATGCTTTCATCTGTTATGTCGTTTCATATAATTAAAAAAAAAAAGTACCTAAACTGAAAACGCCAAATTAATTTTACTATATTTTATATATAAAATATAGCCATATATATATATATATATATATATATAAGAAAAAGAAAAATAAAGTAACACTATTAACAATGTAACAAATTAACAGTAATTATAATAGTAGCAAGGATAAAACACAGAAAATGTCACACTTGAGCTCGCTATATTTCGGACTCGTGGAGTCCTTATATGGCAAGAAGACAAGTGACGGTGATAAAAGTAAATATTGAGTATCGAAGGTAACGTTATGCATGGAAACAGATGAAACTAGAAATGAGAGTGTGGGGGGAAAAAAATTAATACGTAAGATTTAAACCAGGTGGTATACGCGCTTTATGTAAAAATATAGCTGCCATTTCTCTATCTCTGAGTAAACTTTCAGAGCATTGTGTAGGTAACGCATGAATAAGTGTTAGATTAAAAGTATCATCAAAAGCCTTACAGTGAGATAAGGCATGTTGGGCAACCGGCAAGGGAGACTTGGTTTTAACAGAACGTCTATGATTGTTCATACGTAGCGAAACAACAGTAGAAGTTAAACCAATATAAAATGCTTTGCAAAGGTTACAAGATAACATATATACGACGTTCTTGGAAGAACAAGCAGCAAATGAAGAAATGTTAAATTCTCTGGATAAATTAGGACTGTGGAATGGAATACTATTATAATTACTGTTAATTTATATATATATATATATATATATATATATATGGCTTCACACATACACTTTTGTAATAACAAGCACGTTTAATCTATGAGGTATGAATAACTCGGATGTATTTCCAGGAAAATATGTGCCAGTAATTTATTTATCCCACGCACAATAGCTGTGACAATATTGCATTAAAACTGTGCAGGCGGAAAGCAGTATAGTTAGCTGAGAAGCACAAGTTAACTTGAGGTTTTCTTACGGTTGTGTTCAAAAGTTCTCTTGATCAACGCTCCAGATATGGCAGAAGTTCATCCTGGTCCTAAACACTTCGACTAAGTTATAAACCCTCTCACCCTCTCTTCCTTCAGCCTTAACATATGCACTAGATGCTTACGTTACTTCCAAACTTTCATCTCACGCTGTATGAAGTTCCCTTCTTTAGCAACAACAGCAATGACTTTTTTTGGAAGTACTTTGGAGACTTTTATTTCCGTCTCACTACTTCGCGATCTTGTTTAATGCCAATGAAGAACTGACTAAAATCCTGTAATATTATATAACTTTTAGTCGGGACTTTTTACTTTCGAAATCTGGCAGAATGCCTAAAATAGAGCTCTTCAAGCAAGAAAGTACTAGATAAACGAACTAGTACTCCCTAACCGAAGACTGGTCGACAGCTGGAGTAGCTGTGCTGTATATTATATTAGATTGCTGCTATCAATAACAGCCTTCTTTTTTATATGTTACTTACGATATATATGCATGTAAAACACACCCACAGATATTCTGATATCCGTTACTGGGAAATACCACCATGACATTAACGCGTTGATTGAAAGTAACTTTCTTTTTAAATACACTCTTAAAATTCCTAGAAAAGATTAATCTCTAGAATATGATCTAAATCTGTAGGTGTGGGCAAATATATGAATATACTGTTACGTATCCCATTTCTTAATGGTTCTTTCTCCCATGGTCTTTCGTTTTCTCCTATAAGAGCTCGCTGATATCAGACTGTCACCGATGAACATATGATCGCAATTGTGTCAGGTTGATTACCCATTGCAGACTTCCAAAGAGGGCGAATTGTTCATGCCAGACTGATTGGTGCATCCGTAACAACAGTTACAAATTAGAAGGTGTATTCAGAACTATTGTATCTACCATACAAAGTTAATGGAAACACTTCTGCTAAACATGATATCGGCAGAAAGACAATATCAGGGACAGAAGATTATTAAGGGGTCACCTCTGGCAATAAAGAAACTGCTGTGCTCAATATGCCTAGAAAAAGGAATGGTATTGCAGGAGATGCAAAAAAGAGAGTTTAATGTTGCAACAACTTCATATCACTTCCACAGTGAAGCATGGTGGAGGTTTCGTCGGGTTTGGGTGGTCATAACATTGTTTTCGGTGGGTCTATTGTCCCGCTAGCGAAGCATTGTTCTTCCCAGCAGGAATGGCATCTTCCAAGTTGATAATACCCCTCAATTCATACATCTGGAATTATCCAAGATTGGTTTGAGAAGCACAAGGGGGAAATTACACGCCTTCCCTGGCCTGCACAATCGCCTGGTTTGAATATTATCAAGCTATTGTGGGTCTATATTGCACAACAAGTTAAGACCCTCCTCCAGTAAATTTCAAGAAATTGACTAGTTTCTTTTTAAGGGATGATATAGAATGCCAATGTCTACCACCAAGAATATGTATGCATCAATTCGATTGAGGCTATTATAAAATATTCCTGTCCCTCTTGCTTTGCATGTCTAATCATGCACCATGCCCTAGATGCTCTTTCAGTACTGCTTCTGTCTGTAACATACTCTGTGATTGAAGTACTTTGCCCAATCTTATGCTCATTTGCTACAAGCCCCAATCACATCATTGCATAATTCTATAAACGGCATACTCCAGACACAACTATAGCAATCTGCACAGAACGTAAAAGTAAGGGGAGAGACCTAGCTCTAGAGCTAATATTGAAATAGTTCTATACAGCATAAGATTTTTATTAACCACCATCAATCCTTCAGCGTCTATACGCTAATATTAACAATTCACCTCAAAGCATCAAACATATTTAAATATAGTTTTATTTTTCATACAAGCTGTGTGTTAGGCTAACAAATAATATTCAGATGATCAGGAAGGACACAGAGTTTAGATGGAAATAGCGTCACGGCAAGCCGAAAATCCGTGACTCGAGTCCCGACTTTGATCTCGAAATTGTTTTAACCTTCTCAAATATTATATAATTTTAAAATTATTACCAAAGCATATATCTGTTGTAGTGCAAAACACGAGGATTGTTTAATGTCCCATTATAAGTATAAATTATTACCCACACTACTTCGCAAAGTCTTCCACAATCCATTACAATTCAGCGATTTCCACAAAAATCTGTCCAACAGGTGGCACCCAAAGATATACATAAATAAATGAAAACTAAAGCTGTTTAGTATTAACACACAGATAAACAACTTCGTATAAAGATGGAAACTACCATTGCACAAATAATGCACAAAGGCTAAGTGGAATTGCACAATGTTATGGTTATATAACTTAATAAAACCGAATGTTGACACCCTCCTGTTAATGCCTAGACAACTCCACACCCTGGAAGTGTGCAACCCGAGGATAATGCTAATTAAAGGTAACTTTTGCAATGCGGGAGAAGAACAAGAACAATTTTATTGAACAATAAATGAATTTACAGTGAACATGTAAAACAGATTTCAGTTTTAAAGAACAAATTCATAGTAATGCATAATTCAGCTTTGAACCTTCAAATTGTGTAAGCGTAGCTTAGCAATTTATCATTTAAATAATTAAAAATCTTTGAAATCTTGCAACTTTACACTTTGAAATAATAAAACTCAAAAGTTTCGCAACCTTGAATCTCTGACATATTTACTATACAGCAATTAATCAAATCTTTGCCTAATAATATTACAGCAGAAGCAATATTTAAATATCCCGCTTAAACAATCAGTAAGACTACAAATGCTACCCATTGGTTACATCAAATTCAACACATCGCCTTAGAAATGTACGTTCGGTCCTAATAAAACATTACAAAAAGAAAGTTTAAGCCAATATAGTACAATGCAATTAGCCAGTTAACCATGAAATGTTTTAATGCAACATTTTACCTGGGTCACTTAGTCTCTGTAGCGGAGAAGCCTCCGGACCTAACAATTTAAAAGCGCCGAAAATGTCTGCATAACCCGCTCTTTGGGAGCTTATTTGTGTGTTCCAAGGAAGAACATTATAATACGCCAGCCAATATGACTATGGTACCGGCTTCCCGAAAATTCGACGAATTCGAACCATAGCAAATATGACCTACTCGGTGAACCACTAACATAGCCTGGTGAGTAGGAAGGGAGAAAAGGGAGAGGCATTGAGCATCAAAGAAATGCGTGCCAGAACGGCACAGAATATAAATGGGAGGGTTCTCCCTTTCTCCCACCCCCTTTCAGCATCCTTGGTTCCCTTTAAGCTCATATTGTGTCAGAAAGTATCACCACTATCTACAACACAGGATCATCTTGCAAAACAAGCTACAAAGGGGAAGGGGTGGAATTTGCTGTCGCGGACCCCTGTGATTTAGCTCAAATTTTAATAATAAATGTATTTTAAGGTTTTTCGTCATTGGTTTAAACAATTTAAAGACATTAACAAAACAGTTTTTTTTAAATTTTGTCTTTATATAGTAGTGCTTTATTACACAGTGGCAATATTGCATTAAAACTGTATAAAATGGAATAAAAGCAATATAACTGGCGATATACGTGGCTTCCAAATATGATCTCGCTGCTTGCACGGAATATTGTCTCTCGGCCAAGGGCAGCTCCCTTTCCCACTCACGACTGCCTGTCCGCCCTTGAACAGCTCTACAATCGTTCGCGAAGATGTTAGAGCAACGTACTTTTGTGTGCAAATGTTATTAAACTTATAAATGCGAATTAGCTCATCGCGTTCTTGAGGAATTTATTCGGAAGTTTTTGGGTAATTGTCTCCTTCCAAAACTGCAACTCACGATCTTGTGAATAAATTTGATACTTGTTCAATGCAAAACAAGAAACAAGCAAAGACGTACAGTTTTAACAGGAGATAAGTTAGACAACATTGGCGCAAATCTTGAACATTCGCCAACAAAATCGTTACCAAAATTAGCACAAGTTGGAGTTTCAGTATCTTCTGCACTTACAACAAAATTGTTAAAACTAAAACCTTACAAATGCACAGGCGTCCAACGTCTACGATATGGTAATGCCGTAGTACGTCAGCATTATTGTTAGTGGTTTCTTTCATCGGTGACCAAATGGTGGACCGACTCACAGCTTGCGTTCTTTTCAGACGAAAAAGGTGGTGAATGTCACAAGTCGTGATATATCCAGCTTTAAGATGTGCTCTAATTATGAGTTTACCAAACTATTTGTATTCTTCATTTTATATAAATGAGTATACAGTGATTTTTCACACAAGGTATTACTACGTCATGGCCTTCTTTGACAGTATGGGAAAATGTGAGTTCCAACCTATGCAGCTGCTGCTGTAAGGAAACTACGACGGTACACATGCGCGTTCTGCCGGGTCAAAGTTTTCGGCCTCCCTTCAATGTGATTTTAATTTGTTTCAACTTCAATAAATACACATTTTAAATTTGCAAATTTCGTCTTATCGGATTTCGGCGTTTGTATCCATACATTCGAGAATAACTACTGCTGCTGGCAGTGCTCTAAATCGCGGACCACAGTTTGAGCTCTAAGCTATCCATGTGGCAGCTTTCCCATCAGGATTGCTGCGCAAGCAAGTTCTATGAATTCCAGTGCCAGGAGTTATGCCGCACGGTTCTATTATTATGGGTATATAGCTGGATTTCATGCTCACATAACACAGCTGCTTTTAGTATGTTTCGTGATAAAATATATACTAAATATAATTTCTAGTAAATTTCTTTCTTTCTTTTTTTCAAATAGCTACTTTTAAAGATCACGAAATTTAGAGAAGAATAAGCTTATTAAATTAGACTGTGCGACCGAAAAATCAAATTTATTGGATTATAAATTAGAGCTGGTGTTAAAAAGATTAACACACTGTATCTTTCTACTGTATGTTTTATATGCAGTCATAGAAATTCAAATACAGCAAAAGAATTTAGAGAAAATACTTACAATATCATAATTAAGGTTGATTTGCATAACGCTTCTAAAAATACCGCCACGGGTGGCCGAGGTCGTTAAGTCTCGGACTCGTGAGCGGGAGGTCTGGGTTCGAATACCGCCAGGACCGTCCTTCCTGACTGAGGTTTTTTCCAGGTTTTCCTCAGTCCTCATAAATGGCAAATGCCGGGGAGGTACCCTAAACTTAGGCCTGGAACGATTCCTTCCATAAAATCCTTTCCCAATATATCATTTCATTTCATTCATCACCAGTGTCCACCGCCTGTGGTACCTCTGTAGTAAAAACGGGCGTTAAACAATATTCACCACCTTCTAAAAATAGGGACAGTAACATTCCTGGCATGCGCTCTTCAGGGTATTAATAGAAGATGCAGTTCACTGACATGCACGCTATTCCAAATACTGAAGAGTAACTAAAACTTCTTATCACAACTGGAATCACTCAGCGCCCTAGAAAACTGTCTGAACCCTTAATATAATAATAGTTTCCAAGCTCAAAAAGAGCGACTACATTAGATGCTCTTGGCATTATCAAATTAATATCATAAATAAAAGGAAAGTATCGTAGAATTCTAAATCTCTGGAACACAACAGAACTCTAGGGTTGAACATTCACCATGCAATATTCTTTGGATCATGATTGGTGTACCAAAAGTTCTCAAAATGCTTTCTATGCACTTTAGCACGAATGGAAAATGGTGCTTTGTAATTTCAATCCTCTAAAAAAATAATAATCAGAAGCATTCTCTGCAGAATACTTTGGCATTCAACTCATTCTCCACCCTTGATTGTCAGATGCCATTTTGTAAAGAGGTAATAGTCTCTGGGGACAATGTCTGGGCTGCACGGTGGATAAATCCGTTCCTGGAAGCCACATATGTTCACAGCAGACGTGGGAACTGGTGCATTGAGCACAAACCAACTCCTCAACTCGATATTGCACGTCTCTTTTCCTTATAGCACTGCCCAACAGCAACTTAGTGTCTCCCAGTCACTGTCGTGTTCCTTTCATTTAATTCTATCGAAAAAAAAACTGCCATGAGCTTAGTGGACTGTGTCATCTTGGTTTTCTAGACGGTGCTCCATTCTCTTCTGCCAATCCACTAGTTCTCTTTTTGAAACAGGGTCATATTAGGCCATGTTTTAATTGTCTGTAGCTACAGAATCCAATACTGTTCTCTTATTACCATAACACAGGTTCAAAAACATTTAGCAACATTCCATTCACAGTTGCATTTGATGCTGAAAGAGTTCGGGGCACCCATCTTACAATAACCTTATGCTTATACAGATGCTGATGAAGGAAGCATTGCTTTAAAAAGCCCCAGCCTTGCAAATGTCTTTTGTCTTCAGATGCTGTCACCCAGCACTTACTACTAGATAAGGGAGAGTTAACACATCCTTCAGCACGTGGGTCAGCTCAAGGCTCCTTCTGCCCAAACGAAAAAAATTTTAACTGCTGCACATCCAAAGCTCCCCCCCCACCACCAAGATAATGAATGGTATAGACTAAAACGTGGTTCAGTTTACACTACTGAAATAGGCGAATATCTGTTAGCATGAACGTCGCAAAAATGAATTACGGGCATTTTGCGTCAGGTCATAAACATATTGACCACGCCCTGAATTGTGAAAACAATAACTAATAATTGCCAAGTCTAAAGTTCCCAGTACTTTACTATGAATTTTTGCTGTGACCTATATTTATCGTTGGAGTCCAACTTTTTCTCTTCAGGGGCTTAAAGCATTTAAAAGTGGCACAATAATAAGCATAGTGAACTTGTTTCTAGAAGTTAGCTTCATTACTGGACACCGTATTTCTATCTACTAAAAATGTCAAAAAAAAAAATCCACGCAATTATACTTTAAAATGTCCAAAACGTGCAGTAAAGTTTTACTTTAGACTTGGGTATTTATATGCATCGATCAGGCCACTGAAATTTGTTTTGCCACATATAATGCTTTTTTTTCAGATGCTCAAGGGTAAATTTATGGCGTAATATGAATGTGTAAGATTAGACTAATTTTTTATATCCACAAATGTAAGATATATAGCAGTATCTGAAAGGCAGTGGTTTCAACTTGGAAATATTTGTCCACGAAATATAATTTTTTAACATGACTTCCTCGAGAAATGACGCAGATTTGTGAAGGCAAACCATATTTTCTAATTTTTTCATTGTTTCAGACACAGCCTTGAAAAACACTTTGATCACGGCAAAGACATTGTAATGAAAAAAATTCGGTTGGCGTTGAACTGTGAAGTCTCACTTGCATTTAGACTGATAACAAATTCTTTAACTGCAGTGAAATTTGTGAACAGAAGCGAGCAGCTTTAGTAAGAATTGGTTATGGGGTTAATAACAGCTCTGGAAATTTTTCTTGGAATACTTTCCCGAATTACTTCTGCTAAAGCCCATGCACAATACATGGATGAGATGAAGAAACGAGCGGGATAACCCAGGATTACTTTGAAGACTGCTAAACATTGTGAATTACCTGACAGATCCGTTCTATGAAAGATTTGCATCCCTGTACAAGTTGTTGTGTGAAACTTTTGCTCATGCCAATAAACCTGTGTTTTGCTTCTTCCCTACGAGGACCGCCTACATTCAGCCTTCCTATGTTGATACCATTCGGCAGTCAATTTGTTGTGTTGTCCCTTGTTCGCGAAGAAAATAAAAAAAAGTTATCCTTCGTATATGCCCGACCTTCAACGTCAAATTATTTGGTGCCCTGCCCAAAATGATTTCCACTATCGTCCACAGAGAACAGGTACGTGAGCAACGCAAATTTTGTACTTACGAGGGTCGTTCCGAAACTAATGCCTCCTATTTTTTTGTGTTAACTTTGGATGTCCGAGCCAGATGTCGTTGGTGTGGTGCTAATGCTTGAACCTTCCTCTTTCATTTGAAAGTGGTTCCGTTGTTCTGCAGTAGTTGGCCAGCAGAGAAATGTTCCAAAATGAAGTCTGATATGGACGCGCGTATAAAACAGAGATGTGTGATTGAATTCTTCACTGCTGAAGAAATTGAAATCCATTGACGCTTGCTAAAGGTGTATAGAGACGATACACTAGACGTGAGCAATGTGAGGCGTTGGGTACGGCATTTTAACGATGGTGAAAAGGGTGTGTATGACAAGCCACGACCCGGTCGACCCTGCACAGCTGTCACCTCTCACAATGAAGAGCGTCTTGATCAACTCATCCGTGCTGATCGGCGGATAACAACCAAAGAATTGTGTGCAAACCTGAATGTCGGCTGTAATGCCTTGGAAACAATGTTGGAACATCTTGGTTATCGCAAATTCTGTGCGAGATGGGTCCCGCAGATGCTTACAGAAGAACAAAAAAATCATCGAATGGAAATTTGTCGGGACCTGCTGGACCAATATGAAGTTGAAGATGACAATATTGTGCAATGGCATCGTCACCGGAGATGACTGCGTGGCGAACATTTTTTCAACACTCGGATGCTGTTGTCAAAACTGTAAGGAAGTGTTCATCGTTGGCAAAAGTGCATAACGAATGAATGGTGGTGACTATGTGGAAAAATGACAGTCTGTAGCTGAAATACTGCTCAATTTAGCTGTGCTGTTGTGATTTACGTATCTCCTGTAGTTTCCATGAATAAAAATAGGAGGCATTAGTTTCGGAATGACCCTCGTAGATGGTGTTTTATTTACTTTAAGGAACGGTGTACAATATTAAGTGCCAAGGCGATAATTTTTTTTTTTTTTCCAAATTCTAGCTGAGTCACTTATTGTTTCCAATCTGCGCTGGACCCACCTCTATGCTGAACGCTATGTAGCAATATTTATAAAGCACCAATTACGGGTGTTTTTCTGCATTAGTTACCGCCAGCCAAGAGTTTATTACAACGCCTAGCGCGTAAAGCATTACAACAAGCAATATAAAGGCCTACCTGGTCATTGTTGAAGTGCTCCTTTTTCAACATGAAATCTGAGGAGGAATCCACTGGTCTCTTCATCATACAAGGCACTCGTCGATAGACTTTTGCAGCCGGAATGCAATGCGAGCTAACTAGCGGCTTACAAAAGCTAAATGTAAGAGGTGAACTGTCTTACCTGAAACAAAGAGAAACAAAAAATGTAGCAATATGATAACAAGAAATGCATTTACTATACAGGTGTCCCATTTATCTTGCACACCAATTTTTTTTTCTGATGGTTTATTTGAAACCAACCATTGGTTATTTTGGGTAAGCAGGATAAATGGGGCACCCTATAAAAACTATTGCACAGCTATTAACCCCTACAAACACAAATTATCTTACAGGAATGCACCTAATGCCGAGGCCTTTGGTTTAGAATAATCTCTCTTTTCAACAGTGATAATTAAATAAAATATTTCAGTTATTAACATTGAAGTCATTGTCAAACACCAAAAGGAATTCATAACTACATAAATCTAGTTTTTATAAGTACATGCATATGAACGGTACCTTTGTGATCAAACAAATTAAAATAAGGAAAATGTGCTAATATTATTATTATTATTATTATTATTATTAAAGGCATCAATATATAAAAACTAAATATATAATAGAAAATATCGACACTAATATTACGGGGGGGGGGGGGGAAATGAAATTCCATTAAATCAAGTATAAAAAGTAAAAAATGAATTGTAAGAATTAATACGAAAAGAAGTACTAATTTCACAACCTTCTAGAAAATCTGCAGTTACAGCTTTCCGATTGCTGCCAGAACATGACTGCCTTGGAATCTTACGTATTTCAACTATATTTTATGCTGTAACAATAGTGAAATGCATGCGTTTGCCCAGAAGTATTCTCCCCAAATATTGGAGAGCATAATGTTAATCACAAGAAATCACATCAGAAATTAAACAACCATGTTAGACAAAAAACAAATCTTCATAGACCTTTTGCTACAAGGGCTGGAAATAAAAGTGGCAACACTGTGGCCAGCGTGTTAATCAACATCTGAGCGCGTTATTGTTCTCAGCACAGGATTGGCATACCTCTTCAACACGCTCGGCGTCACTGTACTATCTGTAGATGGACGATTACGAAGCTGTTGAGTAATGCTCTAATTCGGACTGCTATAAAGTGATGTTTCCTAAACATGAACAGTGTGCATGAAAATTAATTAAAAATATAACGCGTGTTAGGAACGCGAGGAAATGTAATGCCGGTCTGGAAGAAACCTGCGGCAATGAATCTTTGCCAAGTCGAACGGTTGTCCGTGGGGGTGTCATACTTTCGACAAGGATGCAATTGTGTGGAACATGGTTGTTTTGTCCTTGAAGCTGACTGCGTTGATTTGATTATCACTGCTGGAGGTGGGTCGTGGATGAACAGTGAACGAGTTTGGCGCAGAAGTCAAAACGAGTCACACTACAATGTTTTAATAGGGCGCTCCTTCTCAAACATCAACAAACAAGACTTAGCTACATATGTCCTGTTTCTTCAGAAGTGTCACAGCGTAAAGTACCAGTGTAACTTTTCAGTGTTTCGTACATAGGATCTTCCGGAACTTTCTAGTAATGAGACAGTCGTGCGCTGCGCTTTCTTGGAAAATTTAGAAAAATTTCAATAGTCCTGGATAGTTTCTGGCAGCTCAGGGCGAGGTCTATCAAGTAATTATTAAATCTACACCTCAATGTTTCTGTGAAGTCCTTGATCCTGTCGCAGATTCACGGAGAACCTCAAACCTGAAAGAAGAGGTACCTGAGCAACATTTATCAGCCGTTTCAAGTCCTGAATTGAATGGGGCGCTAATGGCCAGAGAGTTTAAAGACTGAGCTAAATAAACAATAACCGGAGATTCGAGTATTCGAAAATCTTTAAAGATTAGGAACTCAGAACAGATAGGATTCTGTACCTAAA
Organism: Metallyticus violacea; assembly: GCA_030762175.1. Lineage (NCBI taxonomy): Eukaryota > Metazoa > Arthropoda > Insecta > Mantodea > Metallyticidae > Metallyticus > Metallyticus violacea. The sequence continues at coordinate 59,546,190 of CM060844.1, forward strand.
ATATTTATTTCCAAAGTATAATTTTCAAAAAAAAAAAAGTGTAATTTTCAATTTGAAAAACAAATTGCACCAAACACTTTTGAAGCATCTAAAACTGTTCTCAATATATCCTGCATTGATATATGACCAGAAATACGTTCCCTGTCTATCGTGTGATTTTTCAACCTGGAGCAACATGCTCTCTCTATGGATCCGATTACTCCTTGTACCTCAACGGGGAAGGTACATAAGCTGACGCGATGTCGCCCTACAACAGATAGCATTTTTCATTTGGTTTACAACTTGGAAAGGTTCGTGGTATCGGTTTTCACAAAAGTGAAGCTAGAGTTCGTTTGCATGTACTACTAGCATTAATCTGCTGATATTTATTCCGTATATATGTCAAAATTGTTCTTAAATAAAGGTGTCTATATTTCTTGTATTGCAACTTTAGAACTATTAATTTGGATTATTGCACCGTTGTTGAAGACCCTCAATCTGGACGAGATGGATTCGTTTGTGAAACAATAGACTCTTTCCAATGCTGCAACTTCAAAGTCTTACCACTACAAAATGCAGCATAACAAAAACCCCCCCGTGTTCCTGGAGCTTTTGAATACGATGTCGCATATTTTACCATAAAGTGTTGTAGAGTTAAATTTCATAATAGCAGAAAGAAAATGTTTGGCACTTTTTAAACCTAAAACCTAGATTTGACTCTTCAGAAGTCATGTATTTTTCTGTAAACACAATTTCGCCACAAATTTATCTTCTCCAAAGGCATCATAAAGTAGAAACTATTGTTGGCCAGCGAGCTTTACATTTAATTTTGTATCTATTTCATATAAGCATTCAGAAACATACTTTTTGGCTGTTGGTTATATTAGCGTTCTCCTTGTTTTGACCACAAAATACCGGGGAAAAGTTAGTGATGGAGGTGCTTGCAACGTTCACTAGGACCCCCCCCCCCCAAAAAAAACATGCAATTAACTAAACACATGTTTGCAAATTACATATTGATTCTCTCCCACACAAGTTGCTATTATTTCTGCCATTAATTTTTATTTTATGTAAGTCAAACATTTAACAGATTTTCTGTTTTGAATTTAAGGTTGTGAACCTAAGATGTGTGACTTAATGAATTAGTGACAGCACAAATGTGCTCCGGGAACTGAAGCGCTAAAGCTAATTGATATCCATATTACCCTGAACATTTTTTCAGTCAGGCAGCTTGACCCAACTCGGATTCGAACCTGGGTCAACAGCGTGAGAACCACAAAAGTAGCTTGGAAGTTGGTTGCTAGGTGCAGTAAAAAAATATGCTAACATATTTCTTGTAGAAATCAATTGAAATATTTGGGTAAATTATCAATAAAAATAGTTTCTCTCAACGCTATTTTGAATTTGCAAACTTTGTTCTCTGTAAGGGAAAAAAGAAACACACTAAAATGGGCGCATCCGAACGCACATTTCGGCAAAGAAAGCTACGCCACCTGCACAAAGAAACGTGCGAACGGTCACCCAGAGCGACCTAAAGATCACGTTTCGTGTGGCTGCAAGTCATTACGGCTTGCGTTCCGCCTTTGTTTCCCGCATAGATTTTAATTGGCCGGAACGTCTGTGAGCTATGTTTACCATCCGTGGCATTATCCTTTGAAAATGCAGGGTAAAGACCTCACAACTCACCCACAACAAATTGAAGTAAAGGATGATATAACAGACAAAATGTAATAAAACTTTACATTACATGGGATCAAATTTCACCTGTACAGAATGGCACGAAAATCAAATGTTTCCAGGCAAATGCTTTTCAGGAATAAATAGATAGGTAGCTCCCCTTTTGCTTTGTTTAAACACAAAATGTTTAATAAAGGAAAAGCTGCATTCTAAATTTATGAAAAAAAAAATTAAATGATAATTATACAATAGCAATATTCCTTGTAATAATAAATAACCATGCATAAAATACAACGCTCAAAAAGTTTGTTAAAAATCTTTCGGTGGCTAAATAATCTGTCCGTTAAAGGTTGTTTTAAAATAAAAAAGAACTACAGCTATTTTAATTAAGCATCAAAGATTAACAAAGCAAACGAAAGAAGCATTACGCTGTTTATATTTACCACACTCAGTTTAGTGGATCGATTGATGCGAAGTTACTAAAAAAAAAAAAAAAAAAAAAAAAAAAAAAGCACTAGATCATTATTAACATTTCCGACTGTAGTGCATTTAGCTGCATTTTGAGCACTGGGAATACGTTTAGTGTACTCAAAACGTGTAGTGGAAAGACCAGGGTTCAAAGTGCATTTGCGCGGAGAATAGGAAAGCAGCTACACCATGGTAACGAACGTAATATTTAAAAAAACAAACTTGCAGGATAATGTACTAAAATAATGCATACAGTATATATATATATATATATATATATATATATATATATTGCCACTTTCTGCATGTAGATATAAAAATTAAAAGTTCTTGCATCCAACAGTGAAATAAACATCTCTACAATTAAGTAACTGAAATCTCTAGAGCAAAAATATGTCATTACAATTTATTACACTATCAATTATGATAATCAGGTAAATACCATGTGCACACATTCTCGTTGATTTACAGGCCTTTGTACGTTCACTTTTCAAAAAAATGGATCATTTATCATAGAAATATCCTTTATTTATAATTAACTGAATGAATGACTGGTTATTTTTAATCCTGTAGATTTACTTTCTCTGCTTGAAATATTCCCAGCATGCCACTTTAGAAAAAAAAAAGACTTTCAGTAATAAAATACGTGCTTCTTACTGGCATATCAGTCTTCATTTACAATACATAATAATAATTTTTGAAAAGTATCGAAAGAAAAAAAATTCGCTTACTTGGTAAAAACTCTACTATCGTCATAGGTAATTTGACTTAAAAGGGCAGTCTTCCTGCGCCTTTTTACAGTGAAGTAGAAGTCGTGGTAAATCATTGCTCTCGTTTGAGGTCTATCCTAGCTGACTTTAGTAATTATAGCTTCAAAACTTCGCGGACTTTCATTTTAACGTTTTTAGCACGCGTTTCCCCTCATCCCTCCCCAGTTAGTAGGGAGCTTGCCTATTGCATCAACCTCTTATCGTCAGAACAAGTACATAATTCTCAAGTTTCATGACAATTAGGCAGTTATTTGCTTGATCCGCAAATGTGGAGGTTTTCTCCTATCACCACATGATGTAAGGATTCAGCAACCTGTTAAACAAACATTTCAAGGGGCTCTTGCGAACCCTAATTCCAAAGCAGTATTTGGCGTTATTATTTCTCTCTTGAATGTTGCACCGAAAACTCTTCTGCACATAAGAGTTCAACTGCTTCAGATCTAGGGATTTATTAACAATACCCTTTGGGACATTTCTAACTACCCAGGTAGCGTGACTTAATTTGTGCCTGTGCCCAACAATTTTGGCATGCAAATCACCTCTGTGTCCCTTTATTCGGCATGGGAAATAAACGCCACCATGTCAATATTTATTTTGCCATGTTTAATTTTCAAATCCACTGTGATTTAACGATGCCAAAAAAAAAAAAAAAAAAAAAATACACAACGCTCTCTGTGGGTGTTCTACTAACAAATAATACCTCGCACTAGGCATGTACAAGATCAAAAGGCAGCCATTAGTTCTGTTATTCAGACAGGAACACTGTTATGCCTATGAAGGCTCAACCAGATAATTCCTTATAACTTCATACACTTATATGTTGTATAACTTAAAGAACGCCGCTCATATTTTAGATAAACAAAATTACATACACGATGAAGAAAATTCGCAAAACCCCCAACTACTGGAATGTCCTAATTTATCATTTTATGGTTGGGATCGTTACTTGAGGTACGCCAGATATGTACAAGAACTCCAAAAACGAGATACGATAAAGATGAAACTTTACAATTTTATTGTTCCATACCACTATAATTTACTAGATGAAGTCCGCGTTATTTGCCGAAATTTATTTAGCAAGTGTCCTTTTGAAATGCCAGGCTAAAATAAAAATTATCTGAACATTACTTTTCTTCTTTATTTTTCTGCAATGATCCCGGGGGGATTTGAACCGTTGATTTTCTTAGCCATTTCGGCCACCCGTGTAGGCTAATTGTTTGACGTAATAAACCCTCTATGAAGGAAACAGTGCGACAATTTTGACTTAACAAAGTAAAATGTAATCCTGCAATTTCTTCGTATCTTTCTCCAAAACTTCCACTATGCTGAAACTGGTCAACAAACTGTTTTTTTTTTACACCGGAATTATAAATACTCTTTACTGTTGATTAAAATCGTTGATAAAATGCTACATTAGGTTACAAGTTGTTTCAAGCTGTTGTAACAACAATTAGGCTATTAATTTTGCAAAATCCTGTCATCAACTGAATATTATGTCACAATAATATTAAAGAAACAATTTATGCATTACCTAAAACATAATCATTGACTCATTTTCAATGCAGAATACATAATGCAAAATAAATGGGAAATTGATGAGTTATTAGATATAAAATCAATTAGTTAAATGTTATAATATTAACTTGTTAAAATTAAAATTAATTTCTACCGGGCTATTTTGCCGTACGCCTTGGTTTAAATTAAAAAGTTATCCTTGAACTGAGAGAGACAAAGGGAGAACTGGTTTGAGTATTGAGGACTTTGTGGACCAGTAAAAGATTCCATATCTTGCTTATTTGAAAACCTCGACATTCCTAGATCTGTTACAGGTCAACAAACAACTCTCCCGCCATTCTTAGACCTTCCCACTACTAACGGTTCTATCACTTTCTCTTCAGATACTTTCAGTCCAGTGATGATGCTGGCCGTAGAGCCAGCCAAAGCTTTTATTTTAAATTTGATTTAAACCAACGACCATGGCAAAACGGCCCGGTAATGACCAATTTTAATAACATCGCCGGTCATGAAAGTTTAAAGAGTGCTACAACTTGAACCTGTTTATATAAGATTATATCCATATTTGTGACTGCTCTGCCTCTTAAGCCACAGTCAATTTGCAAAAGTATTAGCACCAATTCTGCATTAACCGATTTTCAGGCAAGCCTTTTGATGTTGAGCCTAAGCAAGTATAAAGATTTTCGGTTCTCAAACGCCACAATAGGAAACTTTTGCGTATTATTTTATTTCATGAAGCATCCACCGAGATAGAAGGAAGGTAACACAGAATGCAACCTTTTTATTTCTCCAAAATGCTAAGTTGCTACCTGCAGCTAGAAATGATGCACCAAAGACAGACGGTTGAATAAAAACATGCATTCCTTACATAACAGTCTTCAATTATGTTCGGGAATTTGATTACCCAAGTGCGCGAAAGAATCTCTGGGAATCTCTACAGCGGTTCAGCAGAGCGAACTCCATACAGGTCCTTCTGCTCAGTCTAATTAATTCAGTTTGTACGGTGAAGCATGAATTTCTACATACAGCAAAAGGACGCAGGAAAGCCAAAGCTCTATATTAGATAACCCCGCTGTTTTCGGGGCAGGTGGTAGTTGGGTATTCCAAATAGGGGCTTATTTCTTGTACCACCCATGGCTCCACATATTCCATTTCGTGCCATGGTCCCACCAGGGGACTACGTTATTAAATGTACAGGTGTGAAAAGCGTATACCTCACCTATATATAAACTCAACACAATGTCACTACCATGCCGGAAGCTTAACGCCAATTAATGTCAATAATAATCCTAGAGTATCCCACCTACAATTATTCACGTGTTTTGTTATCAAACTAACACAGTTCATTATAGGATGAAAGGCTTACCCTGTCTATCAACAACAAGCACCATTTGTCAATTTAAAACAGCGTGGGTTTTACTGAAATTTAGAAAATAGATATTTTCTTTTGCACACAATTAATTGTTCGTTACAGTATCACCACATAAGTCTTTGATACTCGACCTGTACTGCGAGTATATTAGGACATTATCATCAATATGAATTAGTGTTCCAGCAAGACATGTTACGTGGTTTATTGTTACACAGAGCGCTTGTGAGAATGACCACTTTTTTTTTTAAATAGTGTTTAACGCCCGTTTTTACTACCGAGGTACCACAGGCGGTGGACACTGATGATGCACGAGATGAAATGATACATTGGGAAAGGATTACTTTAAGGAAGGAAGCGTTCCAGGCCTAAGTTTACGGTACCTAACCGGCATTTGCCATTTACGAGGTCTGAGGAAAACCTGGAAAACCCCTCAGTCGGGAAGGACGGTCCTGAAGGGACTCGAACCCCATACCTCCTGCTCACGAATCCGCGCCTTAACGACGTCGGCCACCCGTGGCGGTTTGGCCGCTTGTGAAGCTGTCGCATGTGTTGTCACTTCTTCTGACCTTGTACTGCATTCAATCAGAGTTTAGTTGTTCAAAAGTGTTTTTGTAGTGTTGAAAAGTGCTCTAAACTGTGTTATTGGTACTTTTAACATGAACATTACTTTGTTTACACAAATTCATTTAGAAAACTGTAATGTGATATTCGTTTGTCTGCAAACTTCTACAATTGTTCTGTATTAGAAATGACATGCCAGCTCTGCCTCTTACAGCCATTTCCCCCAAACAACCAAATATGCACAATCTTTGGATGTGTATTTTTTCAGGAAATGCAAAACCTACGCCAAGAGAAAGCAGGTGTTATTAGGTTCCGTTTCAGTAACCTGTACCAAAATTATCATGAATTTATATTCTCATTTACGATCAGTTATCTGCGACAGTGGAGAACCAGTGGATAACTTCAAAAGTGGCGTTCTCCAGTATTAACATTATGGAGAGTAGAAAGTTTATTTACGGACGCTCCTTAACATCTCAGGTCATCATCGTCCCATTCTATTCAGGACGTGAAACGGCCGACAAATTTGCTCAGAGGCCTCTTCTATCAGGCTTGAGGTTCTTTTATGTGCCGTAAATGTACGACATGGGACCTGCGGCTTTACTTCCTGAAAAAAATCCATCGACCCTGGCCGGAAATGAGCCTGTGATCTTGGGTCTAGGAAGCAAGTATGGTTACCACTACACCACCAGGATTGACATTACAGAATGTGTTATTATGACTTGTAACCAACTGCCTTTAGTAGTCAAGCTTTATAGCTTTAAGCTTCTTATTAAAAGTTCTTACTTTTCATTTATAATTACGGTATCTACATTGCGTGTACCATCTACAATGACCTGTGCAGTAACTTCTAGCGAACGTTTGCAGAGCTTTGTAGAACATTCAGAGGTGCATACTGCTTCCATATGTGAAATTAACAAGATGTGTTTCTTCTATATTAATATTTTCAGTAATGCATAGGCACGTATTACAAGAAAGAATGCACATATTTTAAAAAAACTAAATCAAATTCCATCAAATTCCCCAATGCACCTTTTCCCTCCAAAGAAGCTGTACAGTTAGTTATAGACGAAATTGGAGAAAGATTAAAAAAACAAAGGCTTGTACAGGAGCATTTATTTTCATAAACCACAGTTTAAAGCTACAAAACACTTAAAACTGAAACCAAGTCACTTGTCCAGCAATTGCAGTCACATGAACGGCTGTCAACCTTCTGTAAATGGATTTTCCAGGGTGTTCAAGATCCATGCATTCTTCATATTCCTTGCCAACAAAACATGAATTCATTTAAATGGCCTATTGCGTCGAAAAACAGGTGTTGGAACACAGTGAACCACGAGTTGATTCCCCTGCATGATGAGAAAACGTGTGCACAGCGCGTCTGTGACAAGGCAAGTATGATTTGAAATTTTAAACAGTAGTTTTAACTAGCAATAGTAATTTAAAACCAAGCCAGAGTCTAGAGAGATGGTAATAGTAATAAAATGTTGCCGGGTGTCGGCGAATTCGTCATCCGCTTGGCTTTTGCCGGTTGCAGGCCAAGGTCATCCACGAAGAAGTCGCATTAAATTAAACTAGTAGTATAAAAACTATGAAACTTCTCCCACACTGTCAAAATTCGAAAAAACTTAATAGCTAAGCCTTCTCTATTAGCGTGTCAAACCTTCGCTCTCTCTCACTCTCTCTCAGACGTCATTCTCCTTGATTTTTTTTTTTTTTGATTGATTTATTTACGGACGCTCTTTAACATCTCAGGTCATCAGGGTCCCATTCAACTCAGGGCCTGAAACGGCCGACAAATTTTGCTCAGAGACCTCTTCTTTCAGGCTTGAGGTTCTTTTTCGTGCAGTAAATGTACGACACGGAACCCACGGCTTTACTTCCCTTCCGAAGGAAGCCATACTTAGGATTTTTACGCCCGAAAAAATCCATCGATCCTGGCCGGGTTCGAACCCGCGTTTTGGGTGTAGGAGGCAAGTATCGTAACCACTACACCAAGACCGACATTCTCCTTGTGAAAAAACAACTATTTTAAGAGGGTAATTAAACAAACGAGTAAAATTAATGTACGTATTGTTTTGAAATTCGGAAACACTACCCCATCATAGTTCCTGAACGTGCACTGTCCGATCCTTTATCGCTAGCTTATATAGCAATGCTAGACTTTCATTTTCCAAAATAATAATAATAATAAAAAAAAACTTATTACCCGGCAAACCTTGCATTTATGAAACAGATTTTTTAGTAGTGTTTAACGCCCGTTTTTATTACTGAGGTACCACAGGTGGTGAACTCTGATGATACATGAAATGAAATGATATATTGGGAAAGGATATTTTTAAGGAAGGAAGCGTCCCAGACCTAAGTTTAGGGTACTTCCCCTGCATTTGCCATTTATGAGGACTGAGGAAATCCTGGGGGGGAACAGTCAGGGAGGACGGTCCTGGCAGGATTCGAACCCCAGACCTCCCACTCACAAGTCCGCGCCTTAACGACCTAGGCCATCCATGGCGGTAGCGATGGTGTGACAATATGATTATGTTAACTCTTTTCACTCACAACAATAATGCAATTGCAGCGTTTTGCCACGACGTGTACCACAGCTAGCCAGCACGCCATTATGCATTACATTTAATAAGAAGAATTTAATGATTTCTGCCAAATATTACTATAAATTGAGGCACTCTGATAAGTTTTCTGCGGTCTCCAATACTGTAGTGAACTGCAGGTTGCTTTAGGGGAAAAAGATGCAGTTTCTCTCTCTCATAGAGCACTACTAACGACCGCTGCCTAATAAAGCACGACAGAAAGACAAGGACAAACATATTAAAATGCACCCGTGCCCCAGCTTGGCTCTAATTCGCCAACAACTGCTGGCCTTAATGACCCTTGCTAACTCCCCCCACCCAGTAGTTCTCAAACTCTCCTTCGCCGCGAACCACCTTTACATAATCTTGCTATCGTTGATTTGGTTTAAGAATGCTCTATAACATCTCACGTCATCAGCGTCCCATTCAATGCAGGACGTGAAACGGCCGATAAATTTTGCTTAGAGACATCTTTTTTCAGGCTTGAGTTTTTTTTACATGCCGTAAATCTACAACACGCGTCCCACGGCTTTACTTCCTTTCCGAAAGAAGCCATACTTAGGATTTTTACGCGCAGAAAAATCCATCGATCCTGCCCGGGTTTGAACCCGCAATCTTGGGTTGGAGGCAAGTATATCACTTCTCTTGCTATCCTACCGCTAAATATTCTTAATGATAGTAATATAGAAGTATCTGATATGAAAGATGATTTATGCAACTGACTAGAGAAAGATTGGGAATCAGAAAAACAGGATCAGCAAGAGCATAGGAGAACAGAAAAGAATGGAAATTCAAGACATAAACAAAGCTAAAATCAGTTCAGAGTATTGGAATAATTATGAAAATTATATTAAAAAGTTTCAATTATATACACGAAACAATGCCAAGGGATATATGACAATATATGGAAACAAACGCCTTACAGTGCTCTTTTGTCAATCAATGAGCAAATGATTCTTTTTCTAGTAGATGTGGTTTCAAGCAGTGTGTTCCCTAACAATAATCTCTGCTGCCATGCTGGACTACTACCATAATAAAATTTCAGGGCTACTCAATCACCCAAATCAGTGAATAGTGTAGGGCATAATGAAACTGTAGACGAATGCTTCCTCAGCGTAAAAAGACCATAGTCAACCTTAAATAGCGGTTGGCAGTTTTTAAGTAATACACTGACAGTTTTACTTCAAAATGTAGGAACCCTGGATGTAAACCTAGGTCAAGGATGAAGTCCGTACAATATATCTATGTATTCCAACAAATAATGTTTTTTTAAAAGATTCTTTAAAGTGAAATTTGTTTCTACACAAGGTTTTTATGTGAAAACTTGTTTACAATATAAAATATAAACATTTCAATACTTATTGAACACAACTCAAATTTAGTAATTTATTATTTAAAACGAAAAAAAAAAAATTGTTACCTATACACGGTGGTTTATCGCCTGAAAGGAAGATTTTACAATTTTATGAATGTGGCATATAATGTTCATAAAACACAAATATATACTCCGCTTTATACGGTTAAGCTTTCCACATTTTTCAGTACTGAAGAATTGTACATTTACTCCAGCAACGTGTTCATCTCGCTATATTCACAGTTGAAATATAACTATCCATCATAATCATCTTCAGCATCATATTGAGTTATATAGGCCCATTACGTCTCCAACAAGTAATCTAACCGATCTATTCGTCTATCTAGTTGGTTCACTTTAAGCACGTGTTTTCGTATCCTATAATTATCCCTTAACTCTAAATATGCCGACTATTGATGAACGGAAGTGCCAAACGTTCTAAGTACCATTTTGTAAATTTTACAGCATAAGTAAAAACTACCCATCTCTGTTAGCATTTAACTTTTATACACAAAATCATTATCAAAAAGTTTTACATTATTTTGTATAATCAATCGTTGCCAAAAATACAATGCTCAGGTAGAAAAAATTAACAACAATAAGAAGGTTCTATGGTGTATAACTGCCATTCAGACTTTTGTTACATTTTATTTCAGGTTTAAGGGAGAAATAATTACAAAAATAGCATTAATGATTAGCAAGAACATATGTTAAGAACAAAATAATTTATTCTAATAACAGAAATACAAAAATGTATTAAATATATACAAGAACAACAATATTCACATTTTCTCCTCACAACTGACGAGAGGTCTTTCTGGTTTTCAAACGATAAACGGAGTTGATCTTATAGTTGCAGTGAATTTTCCTATCTTTAAAACCTCAAAAACCCTGTACCCTTCTAATGATGATTTAAGTTATTTTAATTGCTATTTCAGAAGAATGAGATTGAGATACCTTAAGCATTGTGTATTTGAAATGAAGCACTTATTTAATGTTAACAGTGAATCAGCAACATTCTTAAAACCGAAGAAATCACTCGACTCCATTGTAAAGAATTGAAAACTTTAGCTTAATCGAATATCCTCTGTAATCCTTGGGAAATGAGGGCTTCTTACACTTCTTCTTTTCTCTATAATAGCGAAATTTCTATCGCAACTCAAAAGGCTATGATCTTAATTAAATATTTTCGCTTAAAAAGTAAAATTACTATGGAATGGCACTTTGAACACTAGATGATGGCATTTAGAACTCACTTTCTGTTAACGGGTCTATGAACTACTACATCCATGTATAGGCACTTAGCACATGACTAGGAAAAATGCTTTTGAAATAAAAAGATTAAATTTAAAAATGACACAAAGAACGTTTGACATTTGCACTCTTCAATTCATTTCTTTGTTTCACTATTATATTATTTATGTTCTCAACCTTCTTATATTATTATTTCTAACTAATTCAGTTCTTCGTGTGCTTTAGCATCAAATATTAAGAAAGATTAAACAAAAATATAATAAAATTACTTGAAGAAACACCTGGGGGGAGACATTTTCCATCAGCAGAAGTGGTGAAGGCTGCGCAGGTGATTCTTAAGGGCCTGTAAAAAAAAATGGTTTTCAGTACGACTTTTAAGACTGGTACAAACGCTGGGACAGGTGCGTTGCACTCAACGTGAAGTATTTTCAGAAAGAGCATCGACATTATGAAGGCGAGTGAAGGCATCCCATAAAAAAATGCATTCTTTATATAACAACCTTCGCACAAAAATGCATAAGTGCACAGAACTTACAATGCGGACTTTTTTTTGTATAAACATAGAAGGAATTCAAGCTAAAGGTTCTTGCTAATAAAGGTGCAAAGAGACAATTTAAATTTCATGTTACAATACCGTTCTAGAAGCAAATAAAGAATGAGTATAAAAGATATAAAATTAGATTGTATCTCTGCGCTTTTTAAAATAAGCTACACACACTGCACGAAATGAATTTGTCGAATTCAAAATGCCTTAAATTAAAAATGCTGAAATGAAAATTCAGATTTTCTTAAAAATCATGCAGTGAACAACATTCCACAAAATGTAAAGGCATAAAACCCAGCGAACTCGAAGGCTGTTTCTTCGGAATTTTTCTGTCCACTCGTGTTCACAAAAGTGGCGTTGCAATGGGATGGTTAGAGGGCGGTGCGCCTGGGAACGTGTGGAAATGTCCCCCCGTCTTTTGTGTGGTTACATGCAGCCCTAATTAGTGTGCGGCTAGGTCGAGTCGCTCCGTATGAATGTATACATGTTGGTTAGCCAACACCGTGACAACACGGCTCCGGACTTTGAGCAGCAACAGCACATGTTCGACCTTCCATCATCTCTCCACATCAGCTCGAGAGCAAAGCTGACAGAATTTCATCTAATACACATATTTCTGAAGCCTTCTTTCTATTGTGATATATTTATGTGGGAAAATAGTGCTATGCCCTAAAATTCACGCTTGTGGATATATCGGTTCTAGTGGTCTAGTGGTAACCATACTTTCCTCGAAGACCTAAGGTTGCGGGTTCAAACCCCGCCAGGATCGATGGATTTTTTCGGGCGTAAAAATCTTAAGAATGGCTTCCTTCGGAAGGGAAATACAGCCATGAGTCCTGTGTCGTAGATGTACGGCACGTAAAAGAACCTTAAAAAGAGACCTTTGAGCAAAAATAATCGGTCTTTTCGCGCCCTGAATTAAATGGGACGCTGATGGCCTGAGATGTTAAAGAGCTTTCATAAATACAACAAACCAGTGGATATGCTTTAACATTCATAGTTCCTGAAGTTAATAGACAATGACTAGTGCGCAGACGATGAAAAAGCATGTGTTGTTGCCAAGTCTGGTACACCTGTAGTCCAGGTCGTTAAGGCACGTATTTCCGCCAGCATTCTCCTTCCTAAATCCTCAAAAATAGCATGGCGGGAAGGTATCCTAGTATTAGGATTGCAGCCTTTCGTCCCTTAAAAAGTTTTAATTTTCCAATTTATTATTTCATCTGATGTATTCAGTGTACAACGCCTGTGGTACTTCAATAGTTAAACACTATTGAAAAACCTCAAAAGACCCCTTTCAAAAAAAGGACTGTCATGAAGTAATAACATCAAGAGTCTTCCTGCAGAAGATTATAATGGCGTATAAAATTGTTCTTGAGAATGTTCCTTACATAGTAGGGTGCTAAATATTAAACCTACCACTTCGTGGATTAAAGATAAAAGTGTTGTACTATATTCCTATTTCATATCTCATTCATATTTAACAGTTTTCCCCGGCACGCGAACCTACCTGTCCTCAAAACGCCACAAGTACCGCAAATAAGATTTATACATAACCGGACAGCTTTTTAAATAAAATATTTTAATGCTATCTGTACATATCACAACTTTTATTTTCGTTATTTTATTTTCCGGTACAAATTGCATTATGCACATAAATACCGAGGGTGCCAAAAATGTATACAAACTTTCACGGAAGATATCCATTTAATATATTTCAAAATTGAACCAAAAAACAACAGTAATGTGTAGTATGATGTTCGGTTTATGATAGCGTTGCCACGTGACAGGTAAATCAACAATGAACAAATGAAGTCAAGATTATCGTAAGATGTTATGTAAACACATTACGTTATGCTAGCGTTGCTACAACATAATGGAGTCAAGATTATCGTTTGAACAGCGGAAAGCAATTTTGAAGTGATATTGGAAAACCGAGAATGTTGTTGAAGTTCAAAGGCAATGGATACGAGTGTACAGAACAGAACCGCCAACGTGAGTAACAATTGCACGCATTCGAGACAAATTTGAGACTCATGGTACCGTATGCGATGTTCACAAGGGCAGATCTGGGAGCCTCGCACAGTGACAAGCCCCGCGTCCTCAGCTGTGGTTTTGGAACGTTTTGAGCACTCACCGCAGAAATCTAAAGCGCATGTGAGACTGGGATTAGCAGAACAAGCGTACGTCGTATTATCAAAGTAGCAAAGTTGAAAAGTTTTCATCCCAAGACCTGTGCATGCATTAAATGAAATATGACTCTGAAACGGCAGGTGCTGCAATCGCTGAGGACACTTCGCAAACGTTGCTCAATCAGTGGTTCAACGTACTCAGAAGTCTTATCGACGTCGATGGTGGGCATTTTGAGCAACTGTTGTAACTGTAAAAGTCTATTGATGATTAGTGCTCATCATTTTCTGTGTGTGAATTCAATTTTTTTCTTTGCTTGAAGTGTGTATGCATTTTGGTACCCTAGGTATATCTGTCGATTACAAAGTAACAAACAACAATTTACAAGCTTTATTAGGATAGATATAAAAATAACTAGTAGCATAACAAATGAAGGTAAAATAGCAGTCACTCTAATGTGGGGCGCCATTCTTTGTCGACATTTCGATCCGTTTGTCGGAGAAACCATCTCAGCACAACCCTCGGCAAAACGACCGTAATTACGGGTACTTACCAACGCCTCGCCTGACCTCGTGCACTTGGACATCTGCAAGACCATTATCGGTCACGTAGAAGCCATCGTCCGACCTCATTAGCACCAGCGGAAATCTTCTCTGCCCCAAGCATACGTGGACTTTCATTGCAGGAAATTCACGGCCTAGGCTAAAGTATAACATAGTTTGTGGACGCAACCCAATGGCCTTGATCAAATGCTTGGAGAAACTATAACGATGATTTACGCCGAATGAATGGTTTTAACGCCCGTTTTTGCTACAGAAGCACCAAAGGCGGTGGACACTGATGATACATGAGATGAAATGATACATTGGGAAAGAATTTATTTTTAAGGAAGGAATCGTTCCAGGCCTAAGTTTATGGTATCTCTCCGGCATTTGCCATTTAACCTGGAAAGAACCTCCGTCAGGGAGGACGGTCCTGGCGGGATTCGAACCCCATACCTCCCGCTCACGAGTCCGCGCCTTAACGACCTGGGTCTACCGTGGCGGTATTTCCGCCGAGAGAGATCAAGGATAAAGCTACACACTTGGACTTTCGTTTGCTTGGAGCACATTTTAAGTCAGATGCGTTGCAAAATACAGCTTCAAGTTCAAAACTGAACACTGAGCATTAATGAAATATTTAACTAAATAAAAAACTTTCGCCCAGTGAAGGAATAGACAAAATCGTTTAGTTTGAAGTAGGCCCTAGAAGTATTGACGAGGAGAAACTTCGGAGTAACAGAACGTCTGAAGATAAAAAAAATAAGCCTGCAAGGGTGGAGGGGGGGGGGGGTTCATACTTTGCATCCTGCATAACATTTGCATGTGCATAAGGTAAATGTAAGATGGGTAGCTCAAGTTCCCTCAGCAAGTACGAGGAAAATGTCAGAAATGTATCAACCTCTCTCTTGGTACAAAAGAGTGTGTGTATTGCAGCTCATTGTCACGGCACACGAAACTATGTTTCTATAAAGTACGTTCAAGTCCTCGGAATTTTCCCCCCTTTCCCTCAGGATTGGAAATAGGTAGAAACATGTGGTTTAGCTTAAAATAGTGGCTGCAGCAAGAGCTGAGCAATGTTTTAGATACTTAAAAGAGTGACAAGAACAGGGAGTAATCATGCATTTTCTCCAATTGTGTGATGTGACACCCATTGAAATTCATCGCCAATTGAGCGAGGCATGTGATGATGGTGTTATGAATGTGACAGTGTGTGGAAGATATTGCATCTAAAGTTGGCATTTCCATGGGATCTGTGCACACAATGCCGCATGAAGGCCTGAAATGCGGAGTGTCCTTCAGGGCCCTGCCCTAATATATACAAATGCATTAGTGCAGGCCCTATAAAGTATGGTTTAGTAGCTTTCTGTTCCTGAAAGAAATGCTACACTGGTGAAGTATTAGTAAAAAAATGACACTGACGTCATATAAAAGCACAGCTATTTGCCATTTGTCGCCATACCTTGAAATAGGTTATGTCCACTCTGTAAGGAATTTTTAATGCACGGAGCTGATCATTGTCTTTTCTACAAAATGGGTCTTGTTTTTTTCTCAGATATAATAATTTAAATACATTATGCCTTTATCGATATTCAAGCGTAATAATCGACTTTGAGACGACGGTTCCATAAGGCTACATTCAGGATCATCAATTTCAGCCGTCAAGCGATGACATAAGAATCGATCTTCCGATTGCTCTCGGGTCATTTTATTACTCCATTTGATCCTTTATATTTATTTATTTGTTTGTTTCCACTGCTTGACAATCACGTTCTCACAAGAGGAAAAACTGGGAAAAGAAATTAATGTAAAAGAATGAAAAGAAAATTATTTTCGTGGCATGTAGCAAGAACCTTAAAAATACATTAACTAAGAAGCTGGTCTGAAATATGCATTTGGAACAGAAAACATCAATATCAATCATAAACCGTACTTGATAAGCACTTAACCTAACTTTATCATTATACACAAGTACTTTTTTATTCTTTTTGCATACTATTTTACTGATTATTATCGTCACTTTCTCTAATACTTGACATGTTTGCATCAACTGGCTCCCAAAACCATTAAATAGATATACATTTTGTGTTAGTATTTGAAGTTACCCACGTTCTTACACTTGTAGAGAAGTTTGTACAAACTACCAGTGCCCGACTTTCGGGGTGCAGAACTACGAAAATTCACTTGTACATTTGTAAATATGGAGTAGTAAGGTACAAGCGTAGCAGAAATCTTTGTGAAACAGAATTTTACTAATAACTACAAGTTACCAATCCGTACACTTGTAATGTATTAGACCATACTTTTGTGAAACATAGCCCAGATGGGTGAAATAACTGTGAAGTGGTTTCTCATGCTCCCTACCCACCTGACCTGACTCCTAGAGATTTTTGGCATTTTCCAATAATGAAAGACACTTACCGTGTTCGCACATTTTCCAGTCGGGCAATTATTACAGTGGCGGTTTTTCAGTGGTCGAAAGAAACTCTTAAAGAAGCGTTCGCAGCGGACAGGGAATCATGGCGTCGACGTTGTGAAAAATGTGTGCGTTTGCAGAGAGAGTACCTTTAAAGTGACAGAAGTTGCAAACTTTTGGTGCAAATAGTTTGTGAGAAATAAACTCGGGGTTCTTAGAACTTAAACGCACCTCTCACTATGATCCTCTTTCAAAAAGAAAATCACCACGTGAACGAAGGAGGATGCATCACTCCCTAGTATTGCCAAGGAAGTAGTACATGAAGATCATGGCGAAAATTTCTGAGACTGCAGAGGAATTCTAATGATAGACTTCAAAGAAAGGAACGCAACGGTAACTGCGCAGTGTTGTCAAGGGAAACGCTTGGAATACGGAACCGAGCAGTTCGTTTGGTGCACAATTTACCAGTAAACACAAATGTTGGGAGTACATACGCATTCCAGAAGATGGTCATCCGCCGCACAGCCTCCAGAGTATTACTCTTTTCAAAACTGAAATCTAAACTTTGAGGAGACGGTTTCCAGCATTTTTGGAGTTAAATTTTCGAATTTTTTTAAGGGGGATTGAAATTTTAATAAAGATAGGTGTGAAAAGCATTAAGGGGGACTGTGTTGCAAAATACCTTATTATTATTCTATTGTATATACAAGCACGGTTTACCAGGTTTTGTAACACACGCATTTATCTACTACATTTAAGCTCATTTAATGTTAAATTTAGCAAACAAAATATCAATTTCTGCAATGTTTAGGCCTGTTTACTCCCTTCTGTTGCTAAGCTTTACCGCCATTCATTCACTTGGGATCAAAATGGTACGCCACTGTTCCTGACAGCCGTCACGGGCGAAAGAGACTTGCGCTTACTTTCGCCATTTTCACGTCCCTTGCCTTCCTGGGTATCACGTAAGCGTTCAGTCATTAATTACGTCATGAGGAGGAAAAAATAGGAGGGTCTGAGCGGCGTGACAGCGAAATGACAGGATGGACAATTTTGTGTTTTGAATTCGCAACGCAGAAAAGTTCCCTCCCTTCTTTCATTCCAAACCACAGTTTCTTTGGCTTGCCACTGAGTCGCCGTAGTGATTGGCTATTTACACTGAGAGAAATTTGGAATTTGCTGAAGCCTAGTCTGTTAATCTGAATTTTAAATGAAGTTATTAACAACACTCGAATACCTCGCAATTTTCTACTAAGACCTCTAGCAATGATTATTGAAAGCAGGCACGATTGTTAGCAACTTTTGTAAATACTCCATATTTAATATTATTAAAACGTTATTGTGCTTTCATAGATATGTTGGAACTTTTAATACTATCAATCTAATGTGATCAAATAATGTTTTATTTGCTGAGTCTAAACACTTCGGAAAGGCCTAAAGATATGTACAACAAGAAAACTGACTACTGCATAATAACGTTTCTTTTTAACGGCACAGGCGGCACAATAAAGTTAAAACATCGTTCCCGTACCTTAAGAAAAAAAACTGTCCTCGCTAGATATGGACAATTGACTTCTCGGAAGGTGCCAGATTTGAAAACTCGAATCTACGGGCTATTTTTCATCATTCCAATCTCGACAGTAGTTCTACTGTAGAAGAAGTTATAGAAGTCCTGAAGTTTTCAACAGAGCTATACAGCTCTGCGGAGTTAGTTCAACAAATCTCCTTCTTCTCTTCTATTCATACGCAGCCAAGAAGCTCTGGTGAATTGATAATCTTTCGGCCCTTTCAATTAAAAAGTTGTATGAAGCTTCACCATGTGCCCAGTGACCCAGGTATTTTGGGACCAACCGTGGTTATTTTAAATGGTAAATTCTGTAATACTTGCCAGTTTGTTTTAGGAGCATTTGTAATATATCGTTAATGTGTGCACTGTTAGGGAAACTGAAGAAGTCTGTTTATCATGACAAAAGCTTCCCACAGGTCTTTTGGAGATTTAAAAAAAAAAAAAAAAAAAAAAAAAAAAAAAAAAAAAAAAACTCGCAAAACTAATGCTAGACTAAGAAGATATGGATGATTCTATTAATAAAATTGTAAAAGTTGATGCCGTGTTAGATGACTGCTAATTGAAATTACTATTAAGAAAAATATTTATTCCCAATTGTCAGCATTCTATTATAAGAAGGTTATAGTTATGAAAGCATTTTGATGCAATTAGCACACATTCTGTACTGTAGGCCGTTGGTAACGTCAGCAGTCCTTAAACCTTGTCAGTAATTTAGCGTTACTCTCCAGTTTGTGTTTTCTCTCTTTACATATTAATTTACCGTTATATCATTATTTCGTGTTTGGGAATCATTTGACTATTCATTTTGATGTTCAATATACACATTCCACTTGTTATGCCTATACTATCACCAGCACTTCTCCGTTACTTCATGATCGATCCCTGTCTAATATTAGGCTCGTAATTTAGGATATGCTATTAAAAAGGCTAATTTTTTTTATAATGACTGAGAAGTTTCATTCCAAACTGATTCCAAAAAACAATAACCTTAATTAACTTATATGCGCATTTTTCCTATATGTACAGATATCACACTATGAACCAGAAAGAGGTATCGAAAATAAAAAAGAAAAAGGGTAATGAAAGCCTTTATTTGATCTTTCATAGGTTTGTAGAAAAACGTTTTAAGAAAATAATAAAAAAAAGAATTTTGGCGACTCCGCCTTCCTCTTGATGATACGTGTAAGTGTTAAGGATCGGAGGTTCGCGGTGAAGCGGAATGTGACCGTTGCTCCGCAGTACCATTTTGTTGCGCAGTGAATGTCGCAAAGTGATCGACCAATTACATTACGGTAATGGTATTCATGTTTGATACTGGCATTCACTTTCTAAGCCTTTCGTGTATTTGCAGCGAACCTAAGAATGGAAGATAACATTTTATTTTATTATAAGTGTTTAAAGTAAACAAAAATATTCACATCTTAATGAACAATTTAATAAAACGAAATATTAATGTGACAAGTTATAGGAATACAACAAAGTCGATCCTGGTGGGTAGTGGTACTTGCCTCCTAAACCCAAGATCGCGGCTCAATCCCGGCCAGGACCGGTGGATTTTTTCGGGCGTAAAAATCCTAAGTATGGCTTCCTTCAGAAGGGAAGTAAAGCGGTGGGTCCCGTGTCGTACATTTACGGCACGATAAAGAACTTCAGGCCTAAAAAGGGAAGCCTCTGAGCAAAATTTGTCGGCAGTTTCACGTACTGAATTGAATGGGACATTAATGACCTAAGACGTTACAGAGCGTCCATAAATAAACCTTAAAAAAAAAAAAAAAAAAAAAAAATACAACAAAAATAACTTGACTGCATTCGGTGAATTTTTCCACGGTTGCGTATGTGCAGAGATGCAAGTTGTAAATGGATGATCGAGTACTGCGTGTGGAACTTTAAGCGTGCGCATCCCTTTAAGTCAAACTGGTTTGAAGTGTACTCACGGTCAGGTAATATGTTTCTGGGAACTCCTCGCCTTATACTGATGCAATATCGAACCCCTTATACGATTTCTATAAAATAATAATGCCAATGTAGCCAACCAAGCGCTTAAAGAAACCAAGTGTGAACAGAAAATGCCGACTAGCTACGAATATGCTCTACCATGCCTTTCGATACATCTGTAATCGTTCTGTTTGTGAATCATAAAGCCATGAAAATTACGCATACCTTTCTCTTTTTGTTGAAACATTTTTATGATCTAAAGTGAATACTTAAAGGGTTTTTTTATCTGTGCAATCATAAAAGTTCACAGCATTTACACAATTATTTTCTGATGGTGTATATGCTTCTTATTCCTAAAGCCACAAATCCAACCAACTTAAGTCTATCACAATAGTAGTAGCAACAATGGTCCTCATCACCTTCAAAATCTGGATCGCTGATTTCGTGTTCAACTCCGTCTAGACGTAATGAAGAATTTTTATACACGATTATTGTTTTTGGCTTTGTTCTTCTTTCTTCCTTGGCTTTCCTTTTCCACAGTTTGCGTTATGCTTTTCGCTCCCCCCCCCCTCCCCCGCTCTTGCCGTTCCATCCGTTTCGACCAAATCTTGCTAAGAATGCAAGGGCTTTCAGATCATCTGGTTTTTCTCATCTAACACAACTGTAACATCTTCTGGTTTTCAACGATGTTCTGTTACTTGTTCCGTGACGTGGGATCTGGAACTTCATGCATCATTTTTCTTTACTGCAAGCTTTGGCATCACACTCTGTCTGGCAATGTGCCAAATACTTTAACTGCAACATCAAGTACTATGGCTGATTCTGTTAGCAACAGATGCTTTTAACTTGAAATCATTACAATTATTAAGTTCTCTGCAAGAAAAAAATGGGGGAAATGGGGGGGAGAACACCATTTTTGTAAAATGATAAAACATTTTATTACAAACAAGCTTGATACAACACCATTGACAAGTCGGTCCTGGTGGTCTAATGGTAGCCATACTTGCCTCGTATATCCAAGGTCGCGGTTTCCATCCTGGCCAGGATCGATGGTGTTTTTTTTTCCGGGGTATAAAATTGTAAGTAACTTTTTACAATTCAATTGTAACTTCCTCCTGAAAGGAAGTAAATCCGTGAATCCCTTGACGTAAATTTACGGCTCCGTGAATCCCGTGTCGTAAATTTACGGCACGTAAAACCTCCAGACTGAAAGAAGAGGCCTCTGAGCAAAATTTATCAGCCTTTACACGCCCTGAATTGGATGCAAGCTGATGACTTGAGATATTATAGAGCGTTCATAAACAAAATAAATCAACAATTTACCGACAAAACTTTCAGTAGCTGTTCAAGGACTTGGCTGAGTGTTTTGATATAAGGAACCCATGGTCTCCTGTGACTCAAAACTTGAGCAATCGCGCATCTTTTGTTTTTATAAATTCAACTATTTACAAGAAAACTTTTGTATTGAGCTGCGTTTGTTTACTCGCTGCGGTATCGTTTGACTGATTGCATGCTGCTTGAAGTTTTGAACAAGTGTTGCAAAGAAACAGTAAGGAGCATACGAACAAAAAAGCAAGAGTCCTGCGGCTGCTTCATTACTCGTGCATGTTTTGAAATGCATTTATCTACTTATTGATGATACTATTCCTACACGACGTATGCCATAAAGCGATGAGTATAGTTGATTACTTTGTCTTCGTAATCTATCAAAACCCAGCAACATCAGATTAATCAGTAATAAGTTATTAGAGACCAATCTCTGAAAGTTTATCGGTAGAGCTCACATCCATCCTTTATCAAAAGTAAAATATTGTATATTCAGATTCAAAGCCACTTCGTGCAGCCGAAGTTGTACCTAGTGAACATGATACGAACATATTTTTGGACATTATTATATGTCGTTAATATTTTCACACATTCTCTTTATATACGCCGACTTTAATGGATCGTAAACCTTCATTTCAGGTATTTGATTTTTACTGCCGAACATTCATGTGTGTGTGTTCAGTATTTCCACAAGAAACTAATCGAACGTAATTCTACGATATTCTTTATGTTTTTAGCATGCTACTATGTACTTACTCCAATATCATCCTTCGCCTTGATGCCCACGTGATACATTTTGAATTCATTCCTGTGATGCTTCGTCCAGGGAGCGTTTGGATTTTTTGAAGCAAGATGTTGTTTCTAGACATCCCACAATCACTGAGAACTTTGGAAAGTATGCCACGAGGAGCTACCCAGCCTTCCATTATTGCTATACAGAGGAATAGTCCAGGCCCGAACAGATAACCGTTAGTACAAACAGTGGCGGACAAAGGGAATCTTGCCAGAGCACAGTGAAAAGTGCATTTGTAAATTCAAAGTATAGAAATAAAACACACAGTCAGGTGGAAGAATAGCATGCATATTTCCCTTCAATGCCTCCCTTCAAGCGCACAGTGAAAGCCCACATCAGATGATGCAAAATATGCTACAAGAACTATCCCCTGTTTGAAGTCAAGCAATGCCGAGAGTTCTGTAACGGATACTCAACTCTTCAGGTACCCCAGCAAAAATAGTTCAAGATTGCCCAAATCCTCCAAATACCAAATGGCCGCGGATAGCACACGATAAGACAGTCATACTGGTGGATTTGCAGAGCTGCTGAAACTATCTAGGGATGTTATCGTTGGCCATCCTTGGAGGACTCACCGCGTTAACGCAGACATCGCTATTAAAACTGCTGTCCTCGAAGAAATATCAGCGTATTATTCCAAATAAAGCGACGACGCAGCATTTTGGAGCAACTTCTCGTGCAGCTCATATGGGCTATTAGACGCACAAAACGTCTGCTTTATGAGACCCCCCATCAGATATCGAAAGGTTATTAAGGATATTCGGATCGGTTTCTTCAGAAAGCCTTTTCACTTTCTTTGCAGTTTGTATGGTGGCAAGTGCAAATATTCATGGATGATTCAAGGCAGGGAACGACATTACACTCTTTGCGCAAAGACATGCCTGACAGCGAAATGCCGAGGATTTCAACTGAGTTTTAGAGAGCCATTCGCGCAATCCTTGAACGCCCTAGAATTTTGTTTTAAAAGGAATTCTTTCACTTGTCTCACGATCGTTGCGTATCAAATACAAGTACCAATCATTCTTATGCCGTTGTTGATTGATCTGCCATATTTATCCGAAAAACAAAACTTGTAATTTACGCCACATTTCTACTAGATTTTAATGCCTTCCAAAACAGTCTGTCAAACGGAGTACAAAAATGTGAATTCAAATGGAGTACAAAAATGTGAATATACGAACCCAGTCATAGCCTTTTGGAATTACACTGCAGCAAACACTCCCTTGGGAAAGGGTCTATTTTGTTTACCTTGCTGCCTGCGCCATCATTAACCGCCTGCATCTATATAGTTTTTCTAATGCTGCATGCAGACGACAGCTAAATGGGGTAAATAACCATTGCCTCTGACGTCCTAACGCATGCATCTATATTCGCTTACCTTTCACCCAGCTCGTTTCTTTTTTCTTCTTTTTCTCTCCGCTTACGTGTTAATTACATCTGATCCTCGCTGTTTTGTTCATGTCAATTGGTATTTGATTCTCGTGTGATTTCAGTCGCGCACAGTTTACATATCCCCTCATCCTGCAGCTATACTCAGCTGTCAACGTCTCCCGAACAAGAGTGTCTCAACAACCAAATGATGCAAGAAACGCCGGCGGCACGTTCAAGGCATCATGTACAACATGTGCTTCGTGAAGTTTTGCCGGATGAAGGTAAAGGAAATATAGGAAATTTATAAAAGCTTTTTAAATGTATTCCAGCGCATTGTGCTCATAATTAGCTATCGCACATTGAACACTCCACATAAAATTTTTGGGGGAAAAAACTAACAATAAGTAATATTCGTCTATACATCTTAAGTTTCCTATTCAAAAGTGGCAGACTTCCAACTCAGTCCTTTAAGATGCTGTTGCACTAAAAGCAAGCAGCAATATTTTAAGAGCTAATTATGCAGATATACATTAAATTACCTGCATGCCTCTCAGTAACATCTCTAGAAACAAATGTTTTAGGTATTTAGGATACAAGATTGTGCTTTGTTCATCAGTAGCATCATGATAGGCCCTGAGGCATGTTCTGTCTCCTGAGATAATCCCTTCGTCTACTTTTCGGATACGCGAAACCCTGTGGCTTGTAGTTTAAAATATATTTTGCTATTGTTTAAGAGTTCATTTGTGGCCAACTTCAAAAGTGTTGCTATATCTTGTTTAGTCGCAGTAAAGAATAGTTTTCCGTTGCACATTTACAAACTTGCCGATGTTTTTAAAGGACATTTCTATACATTGAAAAACTCTCCACATACTTTGCATGTAACTACATGTCTCTGACCGTGTGAGCCAATCTCTGCACCGCCGATGTATCCTCTGCAATGACACTCGAAGTCGACAGTTCGAACCTCTTTTGTAGTTAGATGCACCATGTGATGCTCATTGAGTTGATAGTTTCTTGACCAAATATGAAACGCACGTCCTCGCCATATCCGAAGCATTCTTGAAACCAGGCACTTTCGGACCTGGATCCTTTTTCGAAAAACGACGGTTTGGAGTCCCGCGCCATTTCATACTATTGAGCTACACACACACACACACACACACACACACACACACATATATATATATATATATATATATATATATATATATTAACAGTAATAATAAAAGTAGATAAGGATAAAGCATTTAGATAAAGTAACACTTGAAATTGCTATATTTCGAACTACTGGAGTTCTTCTATGGCAAGAAACTAGACATATATATATATATATATATATATATATATATATATATATATATACTGTTCACAGAATAATAAAAACTTCTAAAAGCCATAAAACTCATAAAAAGCACATCCGATGACTGTTTTCCCGTACCCTCATAGATGCCACCCCTCCATCCAAACATACTTCACTTAGAGATCTGGAGGTGGCAGCTGTAGTTTTGCATAAGGCCCGTATTCCACCAGGTCTCAATATTTCTTTATAATACTGTCAGGTACGCCAAACCACTTTGCTCAGCTATAGTTGGCAGCTTTGCCGCCACGTCATAATCCTCACGTCTCTCTAAGAGAGACACCGCCCGCCACATTCAGTTTACCCTCAGCACGTGTTCAAGAGCCAAAGCTCAAAATATCGTGGTTTTAGTGTGAACTTTTAACACACACACACACACACACACATTAATTAAATTCATGGAACGAAAGTAACAGTTATAGAGAGCACTAATTTTGATGTCCTTTTTGTATTATTTATAAATATTGTTGTCACATATTGTTTATACCTACCTTTTTAATGTGTATAATATATATATACATACATACATTAAAAAGGTTGGTATAAACAATATGTGACCACAATAATTCTAAATAATACAAAAAGAACATTAAAATTAGTGCTCTCTATAGCTGTTACTTTCGTTCCATGAATTTAATTCCTCTAACATTTACTACCATTTTGTGACGTAACTACTATTTTACTTGGTATATATACCATTGGATAGGTACATAAAAGTCCTTACAAAATCTTCCCACAGAAGATTGTTTTGTCCAATCAGGAGGATGGTGTAAAAGGTACAAACCTTAAGACACCCTAGAAAAGTTAACAAGGAAGATAAGAGAACTTGATAACATTAAGTTTCAATTGTAATTTATTATACATAAGACGTTGGAAAAGCTTCACACAATGAAAACAAAGCTGTAGCGTAGTGAAACTGAAATAAAATTAAATGTGCATACTGCACCAATGGTGATACATCTTCAATGAATGATTTAAATTACAACAAATAAAAGATATGACGATAGAACAATATCTAAAATAATATAACATTAAAACATAATTGAAAGCCCAATAAATGCAGTCATGAAATATAACATGAGAGAGAAAAATGCCTAATTTACACAAATTAAATTAAAAGAAACGTTATTAAAAGGACTGCCCTTTTTACAATTGATACCCGAATCACTGCATACAGCCAAGAGGCCCTTTCAAACTAAAATATCGAAAGTTATTCACACTTCGAGAGCGTTTTGACTGCCGTACTGTCACGCAGAGTTCTGGGCCTCGAGTCGGTACGTAGTAAACCCGGCTACCTTACGAGTTCGTTAATCAAGAGGCGTAACAGCCAATCGGCAGGTTTTGAACATGAGTAGTCCCCACGTCATGACTCCAGAACATGCGAGAAGGAAAAGAGAAATGCAAACTTGCACTTGACTAAAGTGCATTTTTGCATGTAAAAACGGCATTTTAATTTTTCATTCAGGAGGAATGTCTAATGCTCACTGAATATAGTTGTTCCTCTTCCCCAAATTTAGCTTTTTAAATATTTCTTTTAGGCTTTTAAAGTTTCAAACATATGATATTTGTGGCATCACAGAGTCACGCCTGCAAGTCTTGAACCTGCTAATATTCTTAGAGACCTCTCTCTTCTTTCAAGCTTGAGGCTTTTTTGTGTGCCGGAAATCAACGAAACGGGACCAGGGCTTTACTTCCCTTCTTAAAGAAGCCATACTTAGGATTTTTACACCCCAAAAATTCACCGACCCTAGCCGGAATTGCACCGCGATCTTGAGTCTATAGAAAATGGGAACTATTCCGGGAATTTCCTATGTAAAAGCTGGATGAAGTAAGCGATATTGCACTCAGGGTTTAGAATACTAAAAAGAAGAAAGACAAGAAGAGCAGTTAAACATAATTATAGAGTAGGAGACGTAAAAGAGAATCGTATCAAAAGCGAAATTATGTATCAAAATGCAAACTTTTTTTGCTGTTAACAATTTTTGCAAACTTAAGCTTTATCATAAAGTGTGCCTTTTCTCAACAATTATTCAAGTCAATGATATGACATTTTTGTGCTTATTTTGCATGTACCTATAACACAATCTGAGCAAATTAGAAATGCACTGCTGGGTGACATATTCTTTATACAAATTGATTATTATAAAATAAATAATTAGTTTTTCTTCTCCTTTTTACCTTTCTCTTTCTGTCTCTCTCTTCTTTCACGGCATTTATTTCGTTAATATTTTGGTACAAAATGTTAAATATTTGTGATTTTTGCAGTTGAGAATGGCAGATTTGCAAGTAAATAAAATCAAATCCACTTCATTTTAGGTACTATCCAAATATTTTAAATGAAGTAAAAACAGTTGCATAACAAGGTACCACCCCTAGGTTTACCACATTAATTTCTCAACAAAACAATAGAAAAACACACAATTGCTTTCACGTGCTACTGAGGCATGCAAAAATGCATCCGGAGCTGGAAACACAATCAAGTTACGTCCGTTCTCGTCACATTGCAAGGTCCACTAACTGCAGCACCCATTATGAGCGAAAGGAAAGCAAATACACTGCTGGGAAAGTCAAGGAGATGGAGCGATGCTTTCCGTCGATTTGGTTCCTTGCTTAGCTTCACGTTCATTTTATCATTTTGATGACACATTGTTTCCAAATATAGCACCAAACTTGAAAGGGAAGAACAGGTGAATAGGGCAGAGGCTTGCTGAGACTGACAGTATTAACAAATGATAGCAAATTACTATTCTCGTGCTATTGTTAACGTTCTGTAAGTGGCAGAAATTTAGTCAATCTCTCCATAATTTTTACGGAAACCATTTTGAGATGTATCTACATTCTATGGGGTTCTTGTACTTCAGAACATGCAGCAAGTCAAGAAAAACAAAGGTATGATATATGAATGATATCTATATAGACATTTAAAATGTGTTAAAAGTACATTTCACACAGTGATAATTTGCCGTATTAGATATATTTTCTTATTGAACGCTATTTGAACATTATAAATGTTCATTTGTGAATATCAGTGGATGGAGTAATAGGACTTGATGCAAAGACGTTCTTAAAGAGCAAATTATCAGATAATAATTTGAGAGTATTTGGGACAGCATTATGAACTCATTTATAACAAGAAATTTTTACAATGTGTCTATACAGATAATCTTTTTGTCTAGTGTTCACGTTAGGTATTTGGATATTTTTAATGAAATGGTCTTGATTTTTAATGCAAAGGTTCATAACATGGAGATATTATAACTTCAAATTTTGTAAATAGAGTTCTATATGATTTATTATTTACACCACAGTATTAGTATTATTTTATTTTGATATATAAAACACGCATAAGTTTCACCAGAATATTAAACCATATTTTATAATGGATGAGAAATATGCTTTGGGGATAGCTTCAAAGCTAATATGCTACAGTGAGCAAAGCGAGCAGACATGATTTAGTTTTGTGTGTGTCAGCTTAAGTACCTAGTAATTTGGTACGTCTTGCTAATCTAGTACCTGAATATTAGTAGTTATAAGCATAACTTTTTTCCACAAGATTATTAAGGTGTTTGCTAGAAACATTAGCTCATCGGCAAACAAAACAGTAGCACTAATGTTTTTAATGACAGTGAGAGATCATTTATATGAATTATGAAAAAAGCAGTGAGCCAAAAATTGATCCCCATGGAACTCCGTGCTCAGAATTTCCTCCACATGAAATTCAACACTGATTGTCTGAACAATTTAATTGTATTCTACCCTTTTTTGTGTTGTTAAGGTAAGAAATTGACTAGTTTGGGCCTTCACTTCTAATTCCATAAGAGTCTTATTAAGATTTCATGGTTAACACAATCAACTCCTATAGCTATGTCATTGAAAATTCCACCAACAGGCATTTTATTGTTTAATCCTGAAAGAATTTTGTTTGTAAGTTTAAAAGCTACATGTCCTGTGTTTTCCCTGAATAAAAAGAAATTAAACCGGAATACAGCTTTCAAGATAATTATACAATCTGAAATACAACACTTTTATTTTTACCGTTTTTTTAAAAGGTGTTAAAAGTGATATGGGCCTGTAACAAGCAAACCTTATGCTTGTTTCCTTTTTTTAAAACATTTTATATCTTCCCGACAATGACAAATGTCAGCTAAACATCTGAATTCTATTAAATACTGTCATCAGAAAACACACACAAATTACCGAGTATAGACACAACAGCACCTGGTAGTGTTCACATTTTTAAATGGTAATATAACGAACCTGACGAATACAGCCGCGTTTCAACTTGAAAGACAGTCAAAATGGTAATGTTGATTAATTTTAAATACATTTCCAGAATTTCGCCTAATATTATCAAATCATATTTTAATATTTTGATTTTCCGGCATATTATAATGTGCAATAAGTTTGTGTGAAAATCATGTCACAGATGTGGGTTTTTTATTTTTTCCTGTCACTCAAATATGAACAATTTCGTAAACATTTGCTGTAGAGAGGATATTTTTTTTTCCAATTGCTTGGTAAATTTTTCTGCGTTTGTTGGCATTGCTTGTTATAACTCTATAGGTTAGTTAAATGCTAAAGTGCAACTTGTTTTGGATTTTTTGTTTTATTGTGGTTTTCTGAATGCTCTAATTACACCAAAAAAAATGTCTTCCGTTGAGGTTAAGGAAGACAAACATGCTAGTAGCAAATTAAATTTTTTGCACAAATTCCTTTAACTTAGTACATTATTAAAGTCTGGAGAAAAATTAAAAAATATGTTACAGTATTTTCAGTGAAAATACTAAACTAGCTAGATTTCACCACAGAAATTTGTATCCAATATAGTTACATGCCAATTAAATCTATTTGTGTATCTTGGCAAAATAAGAAAATGTTAATCATCGATCTATAATTTACCATGATTTCCCAAAAAAAAAAAATGTGATTGTGCGTATAAATAGTTTAAATTGTGAGTATGACGCACTCATCACTTTCAACAAAGGAAATACTGGCAAAATAGAAATATTTAAGACTTGGACATGAATTTGCTAAACTTAAGCATTTGCGAGATAGGGCACATTGATTCTCCTTAGTGCTTTATAAAGCTGAGTTCTTGACAAGTTATCATTTATGGTACTTCAGCTTCCCCCAGACTGCAAGCATATCTGAACTTTAGACGCACTCATTGGTACTGCAGCTTGCTTTGCCACAACTTCCACAAAAAATATGCCTAAGGACAAACAATACGGAGGCCAATGCTTTACCCAAACTTTAACTGAACTCGCTATCTAATTATATCCCTGCTAGCCTTTCCCCACTAAGGTAAATTGTGTAGTTATTTCAAGTTCATGGTTGGTAGCAAAACACACGATTATTATTTCCATTAGCTTTGTACTACAATAAAAACGCCTCGAGCTACCCTGATGCTAGTAATTGCAACTACAACATGGATCACTGCCAAGGACGCAAGAGTAGCGCACATGACCCGCTTTGAAATACACGAATCGCTATTTAATTTTATGGATCTGAAGAAACCATGACAAATATAAGTTTCCTGTTGGCAGCACTGGAAAGATATTGTCTTAATAGGCACTTAGTGCGCGACACCCAATGTTAATTGCATCATGCGGTGAGACCTGAGCTAAGCAGAATACCTGGAAAAATTAGTTTTTCCATGTTCTGCTTCTTTATGTACAAACATCACTGGCTCCTACATTTCAAGCAAGGAAGAAAGCCTTGAAAGAGAGGCACATACAGCGGTGTTCAGCAACCTAATCACGAATGAAAACATTGCTCCTGTAGAAGCCATAGTGAAGAACGATCCGCGAGTGACTTACACTGAGGTGTAAGGTTTGCTAAGTTCATTCGCCACAGAAGACAGAAATCCTGCACAAGGGTACCCCATTGTCGTTTCGACAATGGCAGCTTCCCAGGTGCCCCCAATATCTTAACAGGAGACGAAAAATTGGTATAGCGGAGTCTTTTTTTTTTTTTTGAGTAGTGTTTAACGCCCGTTTTCACTACTGAGGCACCACAGGCGGTGGACACTGGTGATACATGAGATGAAATGATAAATTGGGAAAGGATTTTTTTTTTTTTTTTTTTAAGGAAGGAAGCGTTCCAGGCCTAAGTTTAGGTACCTCCCCGGCATTTGCCAGTTACGAAGACTGAGGAAAACCTGGAAAAAACCCCAGTCAGGGAGGACGGTCCTGGCGGGATTCGAACCGCAGACCTCCCGCTCACGAGTCCGTGCCTTAACGACCTCGGCCACCCGTGGCGGTTACGGAGTCTAAAGAGACAGTCAGTGACCTCATTCTTCCCAAATGACGACCTCTCAATGAAGGTTAAGCGAGGCTGGAATATGATTGCGTGGTTTCTTAGCAAGTGCACATACTGCCAACTAATACACTATAGTTTGCCTCGAAGAACTTCAAAACACTAACAGAAAGAACGCTGTTTCACAACAATGCCTCTGGGTACACCGCGTTGAAAACAATAGAATTTCTGCAAGAGTTTAGTGACACCAATGTACCATATACCATACAGTCCAGATCTGGTTCCATCCGATTTTTTCCGTTTCCACATATGGATGTCCGGAAGATAGGGGGGTGTGCCACCACTAAAGAAGATGGGTGGATGCTTCCATGTTCTGTCCCGGAGGCTACAAATTTATACCGAGAGTGGTGGAGAGTACTTCGAAAAAATTGGTAGTTGTGGAGCTATTACCACCTACTTAGCACAATGCTACAATCTCGTATAGCTCGAGAATTAAAATGCTTATCAATCTGCTACTTTCTTATAACCCACAGAATGTTATTTTTTAAAAAGGTTGTCTGCATGATTAGTTCAGAAACATTTTTTTTAAATTCATGAAATAAACTGTCAACACTATTTTTAAAGTAAATAAATTTATATTAATAAAACTATTACAAACCATAAAAGGAGTCTTCAATTTTAAGCTGATAATATAAAAAAAAACAAAAACTATACACCTCTCATTCCGTTGGTAAATGGCAGTGAAATAACACATTTGTTGTAAAAAGTTTATTTAGCGAATTTTAGTTAATACTGCTCGGATGAGCGGGAAATAATAGTCAGATAAACCAACCGGCATAATTCCCTGCGAGTGGTAAAAGATGCATTAAAATATAGCATTTTATCTTTTCTAACACGCTAATTCTCTGTTCATCACAGCAACGCATTTTCACACAATTGTTCAATAGTGGTATTGTTTATAGTACCTGTGTTCTCTTGTTATTTTAAAATGCAACATGAGCGGTGTACCTAAGTCCAGTGCAAGAAGCCGCGCGATCTGCTCTGGGCTTATAATGACCGGCAAACACGAGATTTTCTGATAGCGTGGTGGCCATTGCACTGCAGTCCATTTCAAACAACCTGTCCTTGAATCTTCGGCGTCCGGAAGCGCACACCCGTAAAGCAACACACTTATTGTACTTTGTACCTAATCTCTTTCGCTGCATCAGAGAGTATTGTGTTTTCAGCATTTTCTATGAGCAGAATACTATTTTATGATTTTTGGGGTCTAGTGATGATACAATCCTCCAATGTGTTTCGTTTGAGCTGTGGCACAAGTCCTATTCTCCTTATTTCCCTCCCACGTAGCCGCAAAAAGTTGAGTTACTTTTAAAACCCCCCTCCCCCCCAAAAACTACAAAAACACAATGATATAATTTAATCAAACTGAAACTTCCATATGAAAATCACAAATGAACCGATCAAACTAGTGCATAGCGTTCGACTATTGGAAAACCGCCGAGAAATGGAGTATCTAATGTTCCTGACATGCTAACGTACTGTGAACATCATTCAAATATTCAGATGATTTTAGATTTTCTGAGGTTACATAAAGGAAGGGAAACAAATTTTCCAAGTTAACTCTTTCCCCTATCATAGGCAATTGTGAACATATCTTTTACGAGGGAGACCCAAATGAAAACATAAATATTTTCATTAATATAATTTATTGAACAAAAGTGGTACATAATTTTTGTCCTTTTTCTACATTGTCTCCTTGACGTCAGTCAATGTTTTCCAGTGCTTGCTTACAAAGAGCAATGGATTGCTCCATACAAAAATAATGCACCGATCGGTTTTGGAGATGAGAAATGGAGCTATTCTTTGCTTGCTCTCTTTGTTTTGGGTTAATGGTGGTATCCCCAGGTTTCATTTTCAGTTAATAATTCTTGCAAGGTATTTAGCTTCAATTTCAAAGCACCGCAAAAATTCTTCACAGGCTTTAAAACGTCGCTGTTTCTATTCTGGAGTGAGCAGCCTTTGCAATACTTAATTTTTCGAAACTGGTGCACACCATGAATAATGTGGTTTGCCGAGTCTATCGACCGGTGGTCCGTGGGGTGCCATACTTTCGAAAAGGACGCAACAACGTTTAGGTCGTCCATCACCATTTTATTCACCATCACATGGCGATTTTCCAGCAATACACAATCCGGTGTCGAGGACCAACTCTCACTTCAGTCACGCCAATTTCGAACTACCTACTTCACTCACTTGCTTGTGTGATATACATGCATCATCATGCTCAACCTTCATTTATCAACGGATTTCAATTGGAACACTCACAGCTCAATAAACAAATGACAACGGTTTTATCTTTCCTGCATATTGCAAATTAAGTGGCCATCTTTAAAATTGTAATAAAATTACATTTTTGCTTGATTCCACTATTCTGGCATTTACAGGAAAATCTTTGTGACATTGATTGACTACAGTACTGCCAACTTGTACGGCAATAGCGCAATATTTTAAATTTCAGTCACATCTTTGAGGTTTTCGTTAGTCATCCTCGTACATTACCCAAAAGCAATTCCGGCATAGGGATCTGGCAGGCATTTATCCTATTAATTTCAAAAACAACTTTCTATTCTTTGTTTAACGAAGGCTGAAAAACGATCTAAACAGACTCATATGCTTGCTGACCATAGCAATAACGCCGTACTATTCTTCCTTTGCAATATTCACAAAATATCTGCTCAGTTTAGCCTGTTATTGTCATCAATAAATATATGTAAGAGGATTTTTCAAGCTATAATCATTTTAATTATATATGAAGCTGGTGTATATATAAGACACTACGACCATTGTAAGAATATTTTGCTTCAATGAACACGCCTCCACTTTTGTTCATGTCCAGTCATTGTGTCTTATCTCTGCCTTTCCGCCACAGCATATGTGCGGAGGGAGGTGTTCGTTGACAGTATATATAGTAGATCGACAAATAGATTTTGCTTTGTAACACTATTTGGTAAGTTGGTGGGCCAATCTGGGGAAATTGGTACAGTTACCGTTAAAAACGATCGGGTAGTCCGAAATTAATAGGAAAACAAGCGAGTGCAGCTAAATGCACAAGAAGTGCAGGGAGTTAGTGAAACTTCTGCATATGTATGTATCGCTAATAAAGGTGCAAAGCGTTTGGAGACGAGTTATTTAATAGTGCTGTAAATTTCGAGAGGAGAGCTTCCGCTCTATTCCTATAAAATGAAAATACGTTTTGAATTCATAGAATAAGACAAAAATATTTGCATCATTTGCTTTGCAAATGCTAGCTGAAATTTAAGTGACATTGAATGAGTAGATGAAATCTTTTAAATAGATGAAGTACTTTTCGAATTGAATGGAAGTGTTAACACTCAGCATTGCGGGTTATGGGGTGGAACACGCAGACCTTACATGATGTGATTGTTACTTCTGGTGTACTTTTACGTCATATTTTATAATAGGGCCTTATTTCTATAGAAAATGGGTGAATTTGAAATACAGCCTTTCATAATCATTATATCGAAAACATTGCTTTTATACAAAACGACGCTACACCTCACACACACAATACTATTAAGCAACACATTTTGTAATCGTGCAATTAGTAAGCATTTTCCGAACAATTTCCTTTCTAGATCACCAGATATGAACCCAGTTGGCTACTGGTTGCGTCAAAGAAAAGGTGTTTCATAGTAGACCAACTATTCGTGAGGAATATAAACAACAAACCTATATATCCTACTTTATTGGGGCCCATGATGGATATAATCTAAATGAATATCGGCTGCCATTGAAAATACTCTTACTAATGCCATTTATAGCACAGACAAACGACAATTTCTTATTGAAAACATGGTGATCATATTAAACTTTTTCTTGTTTATTCTTCTTTAATAATTATTTTAGAAACAAATTTGTGCTTTTATTTTTTCAGAATGTAACAATTTTCCAAATCACATCTTATGAGAATTGACTTAGTTGCAAAATGAAACGGTTCTTGCGCAAATTGCCACAAATGTTTCAGAAAAGCAGTTATCACCATGAGATGCCTTAATTACAGTATTTATGAGCAACACTTAAGATGTTTAATACTTTCTTGGCTAATAAATCCTGAATGGTAATTTAAAAAAATTAATTTGTTCATGAACACGCAAGACATCCGAATAAGATCCTGCAAACACCAAGTCGGTTAAAATATTCTTAAACAAATGCACAACTCAAATGACAGAAAAACAGAATTTGATTAAAAAAACATTACGGTACTGTCAATCATTGGATTTTAGCCCACTATATGGCAGGAATCCATTAACACTGGAGTGTCAAGGTTTCGTACGCATCCAACTACAAATGTACATTAAGGCAGAAGGTGTAACATTTCTCGATGTGCCGTGTCTCTTTGATGTCACACAACAGAACGTCCTCACACCGTCACATACTGATACGAAACACATTTTGAAAATTAAAATGTACTTTAAAAAACAAACTTGGAGAAGCGACAAAGCAAAGGAGATTATTTTTTTCGTACAATAGGGCTTTTGAGCATTAAGAACGCGTAGAAAGTAAAGAAGTTCAACAGAGCATTAAGTATAATGCAAAACAGTGCATGCGAAACAATTCCATCGTAGGATGCAAAAGGTAAAACCTGAATATTTTATTATATGCGACATATGCGTAAATAACTGAAAAAAAAATAACTGAATGCTACATTTTGAATAACTATGTAGGTGTTAGATGGTTGAATGATCCAATAGTATCCGGATTTTAATATTAGAAAAATATGTAGATTTTATAGGAAAAAAAAAACTCTCGAAGAGTTAATTTGTCCTAAGTTCTGCTTGGCTCACGCTCGATTAACATGTTTCTGCGCGCGATCTTTCTGTCTTAGCTCCATTATGTCAAGTTCTCCATTGCAGACGTAAGCAGGTGTCTAGTAATAAGAACAACCAAAGTTCTAATCCTACTCATGCCTGAATCATTTTAATTGTTATTCTTTGTAAGTAAAAGTAATGTTAAGTATATATCTGATAATTTAACTTTAAAATGCAAAGGATTACTTCACTTTGAATTCATTTACACACACATAAAGGTGGTTAATTTAGGTTTTTGTATTTCAACATAAACGGCTTAAAATTCAAATATACGTTGTCAATTAAAAGAAATATTGTCCTATATTAAAAAGTAATTGAACCCGGTGTGAGCGAATGCTTTCCATGTTATCCAAAACCGTCACGGGTCGTTAAGGCGCGGACTCGTGAGCAGGAGGTCTGGGGTTCGAATCCCACCAGGACCGTCCTCCCTAACTGGGGTTTATTCCAAGTTTCCTCAGTTCTCATTACTGGCAAATGCCGGGGAGGTACCCTAAACTTAGGCCTGGAACGCTACCTTCCTTAAGAATATCCTTTCCCAATATATAATCCATATTATGTATCATCAGTGTCCACCTCCTGTGGTGCCTCAGTAGTAAAAACGGGCGTTAAACACCACTCAAAAAAAAAAGTTATCCAAATTGGTCATGATTTCTTGATGTTGCTTTCCCCCCCACTTCTTCTTCTTCTTTCTTTTCCAACGGTGAACATAAATTGGTAGCCAAAAGTTGTTAAATATGTACATAAATGTGAAGTGTAACAATAATATGCATAATAAAATATTTAATTTCTTTATTAACTAAAGTTTACATAGATATTGGAAGAGACATTTCCATTTTAACTTGCTACAAATTGCGCTAGTGAAATTAAGAAATCGTAATTGTAATTTCAAAATAATCCTTAATCAACCAATTACTTTCTTACTGAAATGAATGCAAAGTGCTGAATGACTAGAGCTCTGAATATTATTGCAAGCACTGTTGCTCTGTATAAATACGCGCTGGTTATATCTTGCGATATACGGCCATTTCAAAATGAATACTTACTTTAAAATAATATATACAGACTCCAAATAATATATATATATATAAATTTATATATATAATATATATATATAAATTCCATTTTCCAAAATGTATTACCCACGCAATATAAAGTGGCTTAAAATTACAAGTAATATCACTCACGTTCGTGAATTTATCGACAATCTCAGACCCTTGAGTGATATTTATTAGGACCATTTTAAGAATAAAATAAGAATTTAAATATAACTGCCATAAGCTTGGCTTACAATATTGTAATAATTGTACATGTATTATGAATACTTAACCTTTTTCAATCCATCTAGCTACAGGCGAATGTCGATTGTCAGTTATGCCAATAGTGAAGAGTCAAATACAGGTTTGGGACTTTCCATGAATAGAATAAAAGTAATATATACTTTAAATTCGCTCACGGATTATTAACAATTGTATAAAATGTTATATTTACTTATGAATACCTGCCTATTCAGAAGCCGTGAAAGTGAAATAGACGAAAGTTGACTATTACAGTCGCTGCCTTTAGATTTACTAATACCAACTGAGAAAAGCAAAACATAGAAAACATTTTACCTTTCTAAACAACGTGTTCCTTCAGATTTATGGTTGCTTAGGCAGATATTGTTATACAATTTATAAAATGATTTCAGACTGTTGGACTAAATATGCAAAAGCAATTGCTTGAGTGTATATGCATTGAGTTATTTTAAATTTACAATTACTGAAAACACAGAAAAGTGGTCAAGAATTATACAGTGTAGATATAGAGTTGTTACACTGACCACGAGACAAATGGACGTCGCGTAATAAAACGGATTTGATATATATATTTTTTTGACAATTTCCGCGATTTCAGCTGTGATTGGTCAAATTCAACATTTTGTTTCGTCATTGGCCGATTTTAAAGATTGGATTTCTTTGGAGGGGGAACAGTTAAACGCCCGACTAATGCTCGATCGGTCGCCACATTAACAGACCCGTATAAGCAAATTTCTATTATTTTAAATCAACAAGACACACACGCAGCTAAAAGGACAAAAATTGTGCCTATAAAAACAAATTAAATTAAAAACTTTAAAAACAACGAAAAGACGTGTTTTAATTAATTAAGGTTTTTATTTCATTTTAAAATGCCACTACGACTGGAGTTTAGCGTTTTATGATAAAGAGAACGGATTAGCAAAGCTATCTTATGCGACTTAAATGCTCTACCAGCCTAAAGGCGGGACTCCAAATTATCAGAAATCTATTTGAAATTATAATGTATGAAGATTTTTCAGCTGAAGGCAAACCCAAGATTGATTACATTATTTTTATGACAGTATTTTCCTCCAACATTAACGAACCAAAATTGGCTAAACGTCACTAAATAATGAACAATACTTGAGTATGGCATTAAAATATGACACAAATTGCAGCTACAGTCGGGGTTTTTTTTCTTTCTTTTTTTTTTTCCCTCCCCATTCTGAATGCAGTTAACAATTATTTTGGAGTCTACTGTTATGAGTAAGTACAAGACAGAAACTTCAGTTGTGCCTGAGGTAAAACAGGTATACACGAACTGTAAAAAGTTGATGGAATTTTTTTTGCAATAATGTTAATAAAACGGAACATTACACGTGCATTGAAGACAGTATCGATTTAATTTTTTGTACGACAAATTTTCATAAAATGCTCTGCAGAGCGCTAAGGACAAACCGGATATTTCAAGACAACAGAGAGCGAAGCTCCTCAAACTTTTATGCATTATCTTTAACGGCTTAAATAGAGTTTCTTTGAACAGTTAAGCAACCAAGGCATGCTCTTCACATTCTTTGCAAGAATATTTTGACCAGTATTATTTTAAATTTCATCTACAAAAAGGAAAAGCAAAAGTTCGTATATATTTTTCCGCCCTCACGCTTCCGACTGGAGAATCTACAGAAGTCATCTGTTTCCTATACTTTGGCTTTCTGAAAAAGTATGGCACCTGAATTGCAATATTGAACTCAATATTTAAGTTTGTGTTAGATTGGAGAAAAGCTATGTAGAACAAGGAAGAAACTTAAAAAGTACCGACTACATTCTGCAGAATGAAACAAAACCAAACTTAAAAAACGGTGTTACAGTTAAATATAAATTAAATATTTAGAAGTGTACAAAAAATGACAAGTCACTGCAGTTTCAGACGATACTGCAGTCTTTATATAAATAAAACGAATGGTTCTTGAATTTCGTAAATTATTCATAAAACGGCTACATATTTTTATGGTTATTGACATAGATTACTGTTTCATCTCTATACCCATTCAAAGTTGTCTAAATACCATCTTGATTGAGTAATACAGAAGTTGGTAAAATGTATAGACTTTTCAGGCACAGAAAAATTGTGGTAACATAACAAAACTGAATTCATACAAAAAGAAAATGATGAGAACTATCACTTACACATTTACAATTACAACAGTTGCTCAAAATGCCCATTATCGGCATCGATACACTTCTGAGTATGTTGAACTACTGATTGAGCAACTTTTGCTAAAGTGTCCTCGGCGATTACAGCACATGCCGTTTCAATTTCTTCCCGAAGTGCTGCCAGTGTAGCTGGTTTTCTACGGTATACAATATCCTTAGGTGTTCCCCATAGATAGAAGTCCAACGGAGTTAGACCTGAAGAACGCGGTGGAAACTCAATCGGACCTCTTCGTCCTATCCAGTGCGCGAGGCTTGTTGCTGTGCGAGGTCTCCCAGATCTGCCCTTGTGAACATCGCATACGGTACCATGAGTCTCAAATTTGTCTCAAATGTGTGCAATTGTTACTCGCGTTGGCGGTTCTGTTCTCTACACAGTCTCCATTGTCTTTGAACTTCAACAACATTCTCGGTTTTCCAATACCACTTCAACATTGCTTTCCGCTGTTCAAACGATAATCTTGACTCCATTTTGTTGTAGCAATGCTAGCATAACGTAATGTGTTTGCAGAACATCATACGGTAATCTTGGCTTCATTTGTTCATTGTTGATTTACCTGTCACGTAGCAACGCTATTATAATGTATGTGAGTCACGTCTGTTTACAGAACATCATACCACACATTACTGTTGCTTTTGTTAACAGAATGAGCATTCTTGATACAATTACATCACATCTAAATACACTTGCCAAAAACACAAAAAGGCATACTTAAATGTACCTCGGTTCTTTACTCACTAAATTCTACATATTCCTTCTCTTCTCTCCAGGTTAAACAATTAATAGAAATGTTACTGATCTCATCTAATAAAGATTTGTAAATATTTATATGAAATATTAAATGTCTACAGACATGCATTTGGCTGAAATATACAAGACGGATGTCATAATGAGAGAAAAGTGCTTCTAGAACACAGCTTTACAGGACGTTCTAGTATATCTCTAGTAGTTTAGCCCAATAAAACGATTTCCTTTGCTTTTCATAGAAACTTGGAAGAACAGATTGATAAGTTCCGAAGCTTTTTGGAATAACAACACGGATGCAAATGCAGTACGCCAATGTTTCCCGAAATGTGGTTCACAAACGGCTTAGTGATTCCCGAAATCCCTCAAGGAGTTCCAAAATGGCTGATGAGTTTATTATTATTATTGTTTTCACTTGGAATATCGAGTTGTGGCTACCGTGCACTAGACATATTGTTTCAGTTCTTTCAAAGTGTTTAGACATTTAGTGATACTAGCTAGTTTCCTTAGTTTGTTTTAAGACGACTTTGAATATAGATACAGAGATGCTTGCCGAAAGTGAAAGTAGAATAAAATCTTAGATCACGTTTAACTTCTATGGTTCTTAACTTCGAAATTCTGTGCCATTCACAACAAGCTCATCTAAACTTCGGTGAGAAGCACGCATCGTATTGTTTAAAATATTGAACCTATCCTATAGAGACATATAAGACCTCAAGGAATTCTATCACTATATAAAGTAATTCTCACGATCTGGATTCGATTAAAATGTATCGAAATATAAAAATATGACTTCCATGATGCTATTACATTTTTAACGTACTATTTAATTTCGAATGTTAACGAAAGTGCACGACTAAATTAATCGTTTCCTGGGAAAGAAAGTTTATCGTAATATCGCTCGTCTTCAGAGCGTGTTTTATAAGAATATAACCATTAGCTTTTGTTCCCTGGTAACGATGAATAAATAAGGCAAGTGCAATTCTGAAAATTATAGGAGTGCAAGTCGTTAAACGAAATTACATTTTTTTTTTTTTTTTTCCGAATATTGACGATTTCTTCACAATGAGCGCTTATTTTTTAATGAATTGAATTTTATTGAAATGTCCCAATAGATTATATAAAATACTAAATTCAAATATGCATACTTAATCAATCCATTACAAAACTATATCTAAAAATACACAAAAATAATATTAATCTTGCTTTATTAGATACTTTCTTTCTACAGTTGCTTGTTTACATTCTGATCCAGGTTATTGGTGTATTGGTGAACATCATATTGCTGTATTATCCTTTCCTTGTTTATACTTCTGACTTATTGAACGTCTAGGGTTATGTTTCACTATATCTTCCTCTTAATCATGCTTAATCATTTCTCTTTAACTTGCCTAAAAGTTTCGTATCATTTTTAAATTCCTCTATTTAAAACATTTACAAGAGTAGGTCCACAAGTTTCCGGACTCGCCGATAAGGATTATGGATTTCACAAAACCCCTTATCTGGTGTCATGCCTTATTTGTTAAGTAAATAATTGCTGGACATAATCCAAATTAAATTAAACAGTGATATGGGGAACCACTCCACTCATATTCTACCGTAAAAGAATGGGCCGGGAAAGCATTGAAGACGAAGACCGTGCAGGTCGGTCCTTGGAGGTACTCACTCCTGAAA
Organism: Metallyticus violacea; assembly: GCA_030762175.1. Classification (NCBI taxonomy): domain Eukaryota; kingdom Metazoa; phylum Arthropoda; class Insecta; order Mantodea; family Metallyticidae; genus Metallyticus; species Metallyticus violacea. The sequence continues at coordinate 59,588,751 of CM060844.1, forward strand.
ACATCGCTTTTGTGGAAGCAGAAATTATGGAAGACCGGCAGCTCAAAGTTACACAAATAACAGCAAGGTTGGGCCTTTCTAAAACAAGTCCTTCGAATTATTCATGAACATTTGAACATGAATAAGGTTAGTGCAAGATGTGTGCCTAGACTTTTCTCAGTCCAAACACATGTGTTATTAGGCATTTTTGGAGCTATGCTGTGGCAACGAGAGAGAATTTCTACAAACTATTGTCACAGGAGATGAAGCCTTCGAGGAAGGAAATTTAAATGTGACGAAGAAGTGATAGATGCTGTTTATGTCCATTTTGCAGACAAGACTTCTGACTATTTTAGAAGGGAGGATTGAAATGTTAATTCAAAGATGTGAGAAGTGTATTGCAATAAAGGATAATTATAAAGTGAAATATAGTTTTTGCCTATATCATACCTAGAAAATGGTTAGGCCAGAAACTTATGAACCTACCCTCGTATCATCAGGCGCATACTCTAGGAGTTGTATGCGATTTCAACTTAAAATTTTTCACTTTTTGCATGATAACCAACAGACTCTCTCTTTAAAATGCCCTCTGTTTTTCGAACTTACTAATATTAACGTTATCATTAATCAGAAAAATTGATTTATCTTAGAACATTCAGGCCAAAGACTAGATGGTTTAATGATCTTGGACTTCTCGTAAAAAATACGCTAATATAGAATCATTTATTCTTTCTCTGTTACACACCAGCCCTTGAATAAATGCGCATATGTTTTATTGATCTTTCAGGAACTATATCCAAATTTGCATGTTCGACTGCTTGTACGACTGCAGATGGCGAACTGTCAAATTCATCTTTTTCCCTCGTTTTCGTTTTTTGAAGTGAGATCTAAAATGAGACTATAGTGATTTTTCTTATTACCAGGAAACTATTTCTCAAGCATATGAATGTATAGAATTTAAACGGCAATTTATAGTAAATTTATTTCCTGAATTTTGGTAGTAAATTTCGTTAAATATAACAAACGTAGTATGTAACACGTTACAAAATTAACTTTTGTAACTAGCTATCTAAATACTATTACATGAACTTGGTATAATTTCAATATTTTAAGCGCTATTGCGTCATTCTCGGAAGGGAATTGTAAGGTAGAATATTTACCTAACTACGTCAACTTTAGACTATTTTAGTGTTATTAAATATTTTGTGTATTTATGTATAAAGGGTTCGCTCTGCTCAGATCTTTATGAAGAGGATTTGGGAACCAGTGCATTAAGGTAACTAGTGTAGCTGTAGCAAATAATGCAGCATTATACGTTTTACACTGTATCCGAGAACGTTTTAAAGCTATCAATATGAAAATTTTGAGAGATATTAAGAAAACTTAACTACAGATGCTCTTTAATTTTAATTCTCTAATGCCGATAAAAAGCTTTTTATTTATTTTTTTTTTTTTTAAATTTTAAACCAAAATAAAATTGCTAAAAAAAATAGAACACTTTGACATCATGCTTTTTCTTATAAACTATTGGAACTACAGACAACATGCTATGCTAGGAACTAGAATAACATACCTATTCTAGTTGCTTGAAAAGAAATTAATTTTCAAATAAAAAAAAAAATAGAAATATTTTTCATTTCTTATTGGTGTTTTATTTTTTTCAGCTAATATTGATATTTAAATACTTCTAGTTACCATACTTCATATTTGCATATTATAATTTTCAACAAAATTGATACACCCATCATGAGAAAAATACACATTTATGTCAAAAATTTAAGTTATCAGGAAATAAGATTTGTTTTTGTTTTAAAAAATGTATGTGCATTAGAGAATTAAAATTTACAGAACATTTTTAGTTAAATATTCTTAATATCTCATAAAAATGTCATATTGATAGCTTTATAAATTTTTGGAGATACAGCGCAAAATGTATACTGCTGCATTATTAGCACTTCCTGGTTATATTAAGCAATGTACTCTATTTTCAATTGCTAATGTAAGACTACACTGCAATTATCAATAAGCTACAGAGAAGTGGCACAGTTCTTGCAACCAAAAGATTGGGGAAAACCCAAACTCCACATAATGTATTTCGGCTCCCGACGCCGCCGTCTCGGCAGAGACGCCCATCAAAACAACATATGCGCATCTATTTTTATGCGGCAATTTCAGTGCAGCATACAAAGTTAACACCCGCGCGCCGCTCAATGTTGTGTGCGTTATGTGGGAGAATTAAACTGCGAGGTGGCTTAAATTGACCATGCAAATCGTATCTGTGTAATGACATCCTTAAGCTACCAGAATGTGTTAACTACAAGTTCTTTCCAAGCACCTTGTAGCTGGCTAATAAACACAACCCAAATTCCTTGGCGCTCCCAAAAAAGTACTAAATGCGCGATACTTCCAATACCATTTCAGAATTGCTTTTCGCTTTTCAAACAATAATCTAGACTCCATTTTGTTGCAGCAACACTAGCATAACTAATGTGAGTCACATCTGTTTACAGAACATCATACCATAATCTTAGCTTCATTTGTTCATTGTTGATTTACCTGTCACGTAGCAACGCTATCATACTGTATATGAGTCATCTGTTTACGCCGTGGGTCCCGTGTCGTACTTTACGGCACGAAAAAGAACCTCAAGCCTGAAAGAGAGGCTTCTGAGCAAAATTTGTCGGCCGTTTCACGCCCCGAGTTAAATGGGACGCTGATGACATGAGATGTTAAAGAGCTTCCATAAATAAATCAATCAAAAAAAAAGCATCTGTTTACAGAACATCACACTACACATTACTGTTGTTTTTCGGTCCAACTTTGAAATATATTAAATAGATATCTAATGTGAAAGTGTGTATACATTTTTTGCCACTTTTGGTATTATTTGAGTCACCGACCGCCTTAGTTGGGACGTGATGAATAGTTTGCCAGCTTTAAGCTTTGGGTAAAATTTAAAAATAATGACGTAATGCAAAAGCAACTGCTCGAAATTTCCACGAATGACAAGATATGACATGACCTGCACAAAATAAGATATTTCAAGACGCTAATTATGTTATTCACAGTAGAAACCAGCGAATTTCGTACACCTCAACATTCCTAAGGAATAAACGGCCCATAAAAGTGTTAAACTCTGATAAAGGGGAAAAGTTACCCCCCCCCCCCACCCGCTGGAACATACGTTTTCGTCGTTGAATGTGATAGAAATGTGGCAACACTGTTCAGGTGGTGCGCAAACATCATTATTTTCGTATTCTGTGAACCCGAAAACCATGGTAAAATAGTGAACATGTGAGAATTTGTTAAATTGGAAGCATCTTCGAATGAGGTTGACTTGGTCAAAAGCGGAAGCACGGTAAGAAATGCAGGAAAATCTAAAAATTTACATATCCTCCTTTAGATTCCACAGTTTACGATAGTGCAACATACCGTTTTCCTTCAAAAAATTTACTTAGTACACATTGCCTCTAAAGAAATGTATTTCAACATCTCTCACTTTTTAAAATTAAATATGAGGTTATTTTCGGGGAGTATGTTTTTATACAAAATAACTAACTGTAAGTAACATGTAACTAACTTACTAGGGTTGGAACTTAAATAGTGACAACTATTTATTTACAACCGATACAAAAGAGTTACATGTTGGCAACCTTTGCTGTCCTTCAATGTAGTCACCAGCGTGTTGTATAACCCGTTGCCAGCGATGTGGATGTCGTAGTATAACTTTAGCAGAGCCTGTTCTCTTGATGGTGCAGATGGAGCGGTCTACTGCCTGTCGAATCTCTGGAACGCTTCTGAAGCGAATGCCACGAAGTGGTTCCTTCATCTTCGGAATCACATCAAAGTCACAAGGACTTAAGTCCGGGGAGTATGGTGGATGGTACAGCACTTCCCGGTCCCATCGACCGAACAAATCAGTCAAAGCTTGCGCTGTATGCGCCCGAGCATTGTCGTGCAAAATGATGCGTGTATTCTGCAGGTGTTGCCGCTTCTTTCTCAAAGCTGGTCGCAGGTGGTACTCCAAAAACGAACGGTAATACTCAGCATTGACGGTCTGCCGTGGAGGAATGTAATGCGTTAGGATAACACCATCACAATCGTACATGAGAATCACCATAACTTTCACCGTATTGGGGCTCTGACGAACTTTCGACTTTTGTGGTGACCCATACTGACGCCATTCGTTAGATTGGCGTTTCAGTTTTGGCTCATGTCTCATCCAGGGTTATGCTACGGCGTAAGAAAGTCTCTCCTTCGAGCTCATAGCGCTCCAAGTGCGTCTTAGCAGCGTCGTAACGCAACCATTTCTCCATTTCCATCAAATCATGCTGAACCCATCGTGTTGCAATTTTCGCATGCCCAGGCGTTCCTTCAGGATGTGAAGCACAGTCGTATGTGCTAATCCGGTTTCTTGGGCAAGCGTCGATCACCGTCCAGTAACGTGTTAAGAGCACTTCTTCACTGACGCTCGTAGGACGACTTAACCGATGAATGTCTGCCACAGTTTGCCAACAATCTTTGAACGCTTTTACCCAACGTGCCACTGTTCTGTAAGGAAATGTAGATTCCCCGCAAGCCTCTTGAAGACCTTTATGACATTGTCGTGCTGTACGACCTCTGGCACATTCAATCTTGATCCAACTCCGTTGTTCCTGTTTCGAAAACATAGTGACAACAGTACGTTAGAACGCTAGCTCACAAGTGACTGTGTTTCTATCGATGGCGCGCATGCTGGTGATGTGAGGAAGGGAGAGTTCATTTGCTCTGAGAAAAGATAGGTATGTAAACAACGTGTGCTATCAGCGACAATATTAGATTCCGTTGCACAGCGTCTCCACAGCAGTTTTGCCACTATTTAAGTTCCAATCCTCGTATAAGACATGTTATTTGATTATTATTTTAAGTTTTAATGATAAAAAAAAAGGTAATCTTTCATTATAAGTATCACTCTTCTCCATGTGTGTATGTGCGAGAGAGAGCTCCTGAGAGCAACTCGGCTTGCGTTCATTCAGAGTTCAGACGCTTGCTTTTGATCTTGGCTGGAAACGAGCTGCCCGTCTGGGATGTTGAAATCTTTGTTTTCATTCTTTCGCGACAGTCGTTCTTTCGAAGTTCTACCACAGATTCTCTCAGTTTAAAACTTTTGAGTTCATTTTGCGCTTTATATTAGATTACATTAGCTTGCAATTTGACCAAACTTGAGTGCGAATTTCATAAATCGCAGCTTGCAAATTTTTATTGGATGAGTAGATATAAGTTCTGTCAGCCAAGGCCACGGCCGGGAATCGCGAGCTTCGTGGGAGTGCATAATCTTACAGAGCTAAAACATTATCGAGAACGGGCAGTGTGCTGACAACTATAGCTAATAATTAATAGGACTAATTCCATTCAACAACGAGCGTTTATTTACAATTTTCATGTGGGTATAGAAGTGGCTCGTGCAGTCAGGAGGTTAATAGATTCAAATCGTGCCAAATTCTTAAATTAGTCAACATTTTTCAGGAAACGGGGAGTGTTGGGGATAAGAAGTACAGACGAAGATGGACAATGATCATAGAATTTCTCAATGAAAAAGATAAAAGGCAGTTGGAATTTCTCTTTCGATGACGCGGCTTTATGTTTATTTATTTTTGTAACATTTTAGCCTGTCTCTAGAATTTGTGTGATTTGGTAAAACGCGGACTCATGCGGCCGTTCAATCAAGGCTGTGCGGCCCAAGCAACCCCCCCCCCCCGACGCACACGAGAAACACATAATCTGCTCACTCAGTATTTATATTGAAAAGGGTGTTTTTGCTGTTTAATTAAATGTTAGAAACTACTTCAGTATACAGGATTCTAAATACGTACCAGCTGCTCTAATCTTAGCCTTTTCCTATACAAGAAATGTTTCATCATATAGAGCATAAAATGTTTGAAATACAGAATTACAAATAAATTAAAATGTAAAACGCCATTGATTTGAATAATTAAAGTTTAAAATGTAGTAAATGAAATTAACTTTGCTTAAGCATATCTGCAACATGGAAAGAAAGCCGAAAGACGGTTCAGATTACCAGTTTTCTTGGGGGAAAAAAGAGGCAATTCATCTGAAAATGAACAATTTTCATACCTACACTTTCATCGTTGCTATAATAATCACGTGTTTTAGGGACCTTGCGGCATAAATGCTTAATCTCATTCTTTCCCAGAGGTCAAGTATTTTATCAATTCTATAAATATATCACAGGTACCTCACGTTATTACCCTTAAGCAGGAATCCTAAAGAAATGCGCCATACAATTGCAATTCTTGAGAAAGCTGAAACATTCTCTTCACATTAAATTCTTTAGACAAATACGACCTCTTTTGAGCTCTTAACTCTATATAATGGGCTTTGCAGATTTCTGAAACTTTTTATGTGGCTAAATATGTCTGTTGCAATGTTACATTTTCTAAGCTTACACATTTTAACAATAGCAGTTCGTTATAAGTTGAAGTATTCAAAAACGTTTTTAGTGATACAATAAATATCCAAAATGCTATGTCTCTCTTATTTCGGACTCGATACATACCCGAAATCTGTATACAACGGTTGCAACAAAAGGTTTAGCGCCTTCATCCTGTCGAGGTCGCCTCTATTTTACATGAATTATCACAACCAAAGCTGCCAAATAGAAGTTTTGATCCTGTAAGATACAAATTAATTGAAGATGCGCAATATTTCACATCTTATTATAACAAAGGTGTTGACTGCAAGGCAGTTGCAAGGGGTGCCTTCGTCACTACTTCAATCTCCTTTTTAACAGTAGACATCCGACCATAACTTTCACTTTTCTTCGAGTCTTTCATTGTGCTTCCGAATTTGCTGACATACAGCTTAAAACACATGGGACAACATATAAAGTTACAATAGATGCTAAGTTATGATCACAATTTTTTACAAGCACCTTTTTTTGCGCTGAGATTTAACTTTACAATATTTTGTTGGGTTAATAATGTACACGCAACACTAGTTTCATTGTCACTTCTGGTTCCCGCTTATGAGAAGGGTGCAAATTAAGACATGTTCAGATTCGCCTACAGAAAAATGAAGATGAAACGCGACGAACAATATACTACTCTGAAATTCTGCTCTCATCTCAACAAATCTTCAACTGAGGCCTATACAATATTACTAGAGGTCAGTCAAGAATTTATTCTTAGCTCGAAGATGGTTTAAAATGTTTAAAGTGTGGAAGCAATCAATTTCAAAGGAAGATGAACTAGGCGCTCCAGTTTGTGCTCAAACGGAAGAAAACATTAAAACCGCTGCTGCCATTATGAGAGAGGATTATCCAATAACATTAATAGTTTCCGAAATTCTGAAAAATCTCACTTGATGCCACTCACACTTTGGCAACTTGAAAATTTGCACACGAGACATGTTTGTGTACGGTGGGTTCCAAGACTGCCGGTTTTCCTACACAAGAACGTTCTCGTGATTTTTTGCATGCAGTTGAAGATGGTGTTACTGAAAGATGTAGTTTCTTTCAAATATAATCAATCACTGCTGATAAAACCTATCTACATTTCGATCCTATGATCAAACAGCAAAGTTCTAAGTGGATATATCCATTATCCCAAAGTGTTGCTTCCGCTTGGAGAGTAGTGATCATCTCATTTTTGACATTCAACGAATCGTTTGCCAGTATGCCTTACTGCACACACAACTCTAACTGAGCAATACTACAGAGATGTCCTGAAAACTCTACAAGGCCACATTTCTGTGCAAATTACTGGATGGTGCAACAAAATAATGACGGCCGAACATCGCGAATGAATATCCCACAAAATCCATGCGATACATGCATCTCACTCCTCTCTTTAGTCCAGATTTAGCCCCGTCTTTCTTCCCAAATTGAAGAAACGCCTTCGCGGGAGACCTTTTCCAGAATCAGAAGTAGTGGTGAAGATGAACCATAAGTACTTGTCAACAAATGGTTTCCACGTATCTTTGAAGACTTGGCAGAAGCTCTGAGATAGGTGAATTACATCCAATGGGGACTATGACGAGTAAAGGCATGTTGTCAAAAACAGCCCTCGTACTACCGTAGACATTAAAACGTGTGAATAACCGAGAACGATGTAAATAAACAATGACGTGTACCAAAAACACATTCATGCTATTTAACCGACTGAACTCTCATCAGGACATGCCGGATTATTTCAAAGTACACCAAAATGAGCGCAAATATCTGTTGACCAACCGGATTTCTTTTCCGCCCACATTTCACATGTTTAACACAAGCCTCTTCGAATGGTTATTTTGAAGGAAGAGTGAGGGGGAACTAACCTGTATGCTACCTGAATATTTAGACCACTAATGACAATAACTTACTAATCAACATTTCCTATACAACATGTTAACATATATACAAAATGTAAAACTATTCTTATCCGAACTGAAATATTTTGATAGTTCAGTATGTCTGGTTCAAACAGCTTCTGAGAAGTTACCCCAATGTCAATGAGGTTCTGGCCCTCTCTATCGTCTTTAAATCTAATTATAAAAAAAACTTTTGTTACAATGACATTTTATAAACCTCGATAAATAATCTCTACTAACCGCAATCCCAACAGACAGTTAATTCCCGTCGAGCCGAATACCGGAGGGAGAAAAATTTTGAAAAGCCAATCTAATGCTGGAATAAATCCGATTATATTACATTCGACTGCTACTGGCCATATGCAGGTTGAATCTCTGATTAAACACCCTTAGTGTCAAAGAGGCAACCGGGTGGTCAACGTCAGTAACTCCTAAGTCGACATCGGTCCAACAAGTGGCTGCAGCTTTGGGGGTAAACTACGCCACAAACCCCAATTCATGTTTCATGGTGAACTCTCGCATTATTTAAATGCAGTATGGGGTTAATGATATAGTGCGACACATCTGTAATTAAAGGTAATTCCGCTGCAGTGGATTAATTAGACGTATACACCCTTTATGAGTTAATTACTCCAGCAATTCATTCACATCCCCACAATATGGAGTTGCCTGCAATAAAATAGCAAAAGAGCAAGCTAATACGTAATTACATGCAGCCCATCAATCTCTGAAAAGCAGGGAAACCAATGCACAGCTCAGCACGGTTGCACATGCTTCTAAACAAAAGCATTCCACATAATGAAACCGTTAGGGAATAAAATGCACATATCTCAAAAGCTCACAACGCTTTTCAGAAAATGTTCGCTTCCTGAGCAGTGGGATAAGCTTATGTATCTTATAAGTGTATAAATGCAAGTAATTTAATCAATTCATTTTCCAGCATAGATCTGTGGTATTAAGGACTAAACAACTAGCTCGATACATAAAGTCTCAAGAAAAATTTAGCAGTCCGAAAGGAGAATTTTAATTCAAAACGTCCCTGTTGGCTATAACAGCTCAAAATAATACAATTTAACTTACACAGATTAATTTTCATTTTACAATATCAAGACCTCAGCGTACGTTTGTCTCAAAAGACCTATAGCAATAGGCAGGCCGTGAAACGCAAAAACCTCGATTGGGGAAGAAATGAAAAAAGAGCACTCTAAATTAAATACTCCTCAGAAGGATATATAAAGACCACATATTCACATGCGGCTGCAAATTGTAGTAAGTATAACAAGTTTAATGCATGGTAATTGAAACAAAACAGAACCCTATTCAATCTTTAGCAGTTAGTCTACACTTAGGAAAGTTAGTTCAACATGCCTGAAAAAAGAGGCCTCTGAGCAAAATTCGTCGACCGTTTCACGCTCTGAATGAGGAACGCGGTGCATCTGAGCTCGGTCGCTCAGGAAAACAACGTTGTCACGTCTCTGGAATCTCTTCCAATACTATCTAGTGCTAATATAGATAGGGTGCGCAAATGACAGTAAATTATTAATTCGTTATTAATTAAGACACTGTACGATATTCTTAATAATATGAGACACAGAAAATATTCAGTTTCTGCTCAATATTTGATGTACGAAAGTGTGAAAAATTCTAAGCTTCACAATAAAGAAACACTTTTTACTTTAATCTTTTACTTTCCACAACGTAATCCTCCTGAAGGTATATTACTTTTTTTCCAGTGGTGCTCCAATGCCATTATCCAGTCTCTGAAATAGTTTTACGAAGATATGCCAGACTGCCTTACAGCTGCAACCATCTCTTGATTGATGAAGGATTTGAGCTTTGGGAAACGATGGGAGTCAAATCTTAGTGGTAGCATGTAAACTCTAACAATTCAAACTTTAAATCTCCCAGTTTTCGCATCGTGAAACCCCTTAGTGAGCAAGTGCATTGTCTAAATAAAAATTATACTGTCCCTCAAAGAAATATTTTCTCAAGAAGCTCCCCCCCCCCCCCCCGTTTAGCCAGTTTTGAAATAATTATAATAAGTAGCTAAAGAATTTGGCTCTTTAACGATTTTGACTTCTGTGGTGCTGAACAAGCGACATTTGGTCCACTGTTGTTACGATTTTGGTATGTAACGATAGAGTTATAGGACTGTTCTTGTACATAACAATGCTTTTTCCCCCTCCTTTATTGAAGTGAAAATAAATCTACTGGATACTTGGAATAAAAGGCGAGATGGAGACTGTTTTATCAACCTACAATGTCTATTCTTACAATCTGATAACAGTACTACTTCGCTGAGTATTTCGCCCTACATATTATCAGTATTGTCCTATACAGATAGCCTATGGTATAAAACAGTTTTAGTCCATTTGTTAAGAATATATACATGTCTGCAATCACTATTTAATGCCTAAGGATATGCGTTTAAAGTCCGCAACTTTTCAAGTAAATAAATTCCTTTGTATTTCACGAATAGCAAATTTAATGGCATTTACCTGCGATTGAAAATGCTCTTTCTTGCAGTGTTTCTTAAATTGCGTCAATGGCACATATTTTTTAATTCTGTGTCTTAATCAGTCACCGCTATTATCTTCTCGACGCTATTGGCCAAGTTAGAACATTGCCATCAACAATGATGCCACTTTGTTTCAATAACTTGTCTGGTAACAACCAGCCTTTTTCTTTCTGTACAGGTTTTAACTATTAGCAAGAGGACTGACAGCTTAAGCGAATTCTCGCATATTAGGCCCCTACATAAGCAAATTCTGCTATTGAATTTTTTATAATGTCGCATATTAGGCTATTTATAAAAGCAAACCTGGGAAAGTGGGTCACATTAATTTTTTGTCCTCATTAAAAATAAATATAAAGTTACATAAGGGGAAAACACGATCGATTACCGTTATCATAATATAATATGAAGCATAACGTCAGTTGAGATTGTTGCGAATATTTTAAGAAAGAAATCAAAGATAATTATGGTACTTTATTATTATTATTATTATTATTATTATTATTATTATTATTCCTCTCGAAAGGAAGGTTATTCGTTGCTCCGTCATCATTAAAAATGAAACCTTGTAACTAAAGTTGTGTAATAGTAATTGATTCACGATAAGAAAATGTACGAGAAATCTCGAGAAAGTGTTCCAGAATTTCAAGATTAGTTATGCTCTTTTTATAAGCTAAACGTAATAATTATAAGTGATTTAAAAAAAACAAATTTGCCATACTTTCCACTCTGAAAAAGGGGCGGAGGAGTTACAAAGACATTGTGCTGATATCTTCATTTATATGTGGAGTCAAATATTATTTTATAAAATTCTTAAAACTTTGAAGACCGGTGTTACATTGAATTTATCAATACCTAGTAGCTATTTTGCCTTGGTTGATGGTTTAAACTAATAATTTTTATACTTTAATCATGGCAAAATAGCCCGGAAATGATTAATTTCAATAAAAAATGTTATATCTGTACAAAAATGGAAGGGGGCTATGCTCTCGGAAATATACAGGAGATTTATTTTTCTATTGATATAACATCACGTAAGAATATATAATTGCAAATCATATATAGCAATATTCACTGTACTGAAGTACTTTCTCATATATTTGTTTATTTCACATTAAAGCATTGTACCCACAACGTAACATAATAATTATAATAAAAATAATACTTTTAAAAACAATTGACAAGCAAACCACGGTAGTATGATCACCGGCACGCATTTATTTAGATTATAAGGTGCTCGGGTTTGAACCCCGCCTCGTCGCCTGTACAACAGATTTTTTTTTTTAATATTCCCGTTAAAATGTTCCATGCTTCAACAGTGACAACATAATTGCAATATTTTATTTTTTAAATGTATTAGTGTCCCATTATGTAGAATGTACAACTTTATTTTCTCTGGTGCTCATGGAAAATGTAAAAGGTGTTGCACAAATCTTGGGGTTCATAAAACTGATCTCAATAACCGTTCCTGCGGTTTTCGGCTTCTTGGATGGCTAAATTCTGTGTCTTAGTCTGTAACCATATTCCCCGTTACTTCTATCTCGTTGTAAACAAATACTATTAGTTAAGTAGCTTATTAGCGCTACAAACAGCTGATGCAACTATTTGCTAACGTCGTTAATAAACATTTAGCTCGATAACGTTGTCGCCACTTTTAACTAATTTCCGTTACAGAATTTTGCAACACTAACTAGCAGGTGGTCCTGCTAGTTAGTGTGCTGGTGCACATGCTTCTGACGCGCCTCTTTGCATTGAAACTGCTTGCACAGTACAGACAGCAACATGTGCATAAATTACTAATAATTAAAATGCATATAAATATATTAACAAATATCTTTTTCAATAATAGCTCTTATTAAAATTTAAAGCTGTAATTACCTTTAGGGAAAACTGTACGTAACATTCTAGAGTCAATGACAAAAAGAGAATGGAAGTTACAGCGAAAGGAGTTGTAAACCCACTGTGTGGTAATTTGAATTGTCTAGTTAGGCTGAAAGAAAATTCCTCTAATCTACGCTCAATGAATTTTGTTGTAGCTTAAATAAAATAAATTCAGCTCAGCCAATTGTTATTCAAGAACTCAGTTCAGAGAGGTCTCCTAAGATCCTCTGTATTAGGCATGAGCATTAATAGAGTGGGCCCAGCTCTCCTTACCGGAGTTGGCAGCAAAGCTGCACTATAGGTAGTCACATGACATTTCCCATCATCAACCTTGTTCCTGCTCTGTTACTCTCTTGTAATCGCAAATATCTCCTAGAGAAAGATGGACAATGCATTATCATTGAGGTTTTCCAAAAATTACTAACAGGTATTACAAAATTTATACCTTAAGTGAATGCAACACCGACACGGAGCTGGCAAAGGCAAGAACTTGTGAACGAAACGTCCGATTTGAGATTTTTTTTTTTTTTTTCAAAATTTCCTACAGTTCCCATCAGCAATAGCTGAAATACCTACCTCAACATAGGCCTGGAACCCTTCGCCTAATTTCTTTTTCAATTTATCTTACATCATGTGTGTCATCAGTGTCCACCGCCACCATTGCCTTGTACTGATCATAAGTTTCTAGATCCGAGCCGATTTGTAGAGGCTAAAACCACTCAAATATTGTTCGAGTTCTGACGAAAGCAGTGAAGGAGCATAAAGTCGAACCTGCTATAACGCGATACCAGGTTTAAGACCTGTACGTTATCTGCTAATGCTGATAATCCCTGCTATTGTGATAGATTTAAGTTTACAATTCTCTGGCCAACACAGAACGCCCTAGTGATGCTAACAAACAGTGCACGACTCCATTCCTTTAATTTAGACGTTAAAAGTTTTATTCACACAAGTAGAATATAACTTCCTTAATTATATATATTTTTTTTAATTTTTTTATTATTTCTTTACAACCTCATAAAATAGAAACAAGAACACATTAGCTTAATTTAAGGCCATATCTTCCCGAACATGATTTGCAAAACCTAGTTATTCATTTACAATATTAGAAGAGAATCTGTGTTTTACGTACCTATATCTCTGAACGTTTCTCTATAAAGACAACGAAAAATAATTACGACAAAACTGCACCTTGTACGACAAATAAATAATGTTTTTCATATTTAAACTCTAAGGTAAGCGAGTATAGAAAGAAAATATTAAAATCATGCCTTAGGTGCACGCAACAAGCAGCACCCGCGTGTTCAAAATAATTATTAAAGGGAATGGAGCTGAGAAAACTACAAATTTTACATTTGTTGACTTTATTAAAATGATACCAACAAAAAATAAGTCACGCAATTTCAAACACATGCATAAAATATTTCCTAAGAAAAACAAAGTCTGCATAATTTTTTTTGAATACTGTGCTTTTAGGAAAAAAAATCACTCTTAATTTGTTGTATTTTAAATAAATAAATAACATAGATGAGCATATATATTTTTATTTATCTACATATAGTTTCTAGATTTTTTTTAATTATATTTTCCAGAGTCCTCCTAAGGACAAGTTCTTCCTTGTGAAACATCGAAGTAATTTTTATATTTTTGTCGATGTGAGAAAGAAGGCAATCAGATTATATTGTTGTTTTTATTGAGGAAGTTAGTAAAATATAAATCATTTTATATGTGTCCTTGTTGCAATTTTATAGTACACATGGCATATTCACATTTATAGATATGCGCTATAAGCTGTAATATAAAATTTTTCAAACGCCTAACATTAGTCTTTAGAATCCAGTCCTTCGAAAACGTTAATTTTCATAAATGAAAGAACTAAACCAAATGGATTTAAAGATTAACGCCCTTGACATAATCATATCTCTTAACCCTCCTTAAATCTTTTTCCTTTCAAGTAACACTATTTATACGGTTCAGTGACGTCAGTTTTCACGATACGATTGCCCTGCATAGACTTGCGGAGGAAATAACGCTCAAGTTTACAGACTGAATGCAGTCGCCTGCCTTGTAAATAAAATGTTTTATTAACACCGTCAAAGTTTATTTCAAATAGATATCTATTACCTACAACAAACTTGCACCATAGGCAGTATTGATAAGTTGGGGCACGTGTCACGTTATACCCACATATCTGCAACTGAGAGGTACACGATTTTAAATTGTTACTTCACATGCAAGGTGTTCTGATTAGCGGATATTCTGTTCTCTGCCAATTTGAAGTACTGTTTATCCAAAATGCTATTTCAATTAACTTTATGTAAAATCGCAAGTTAGAAAAAAGATTAACAGTGAAATTAAAAGTAAAGGTTCCTAGCTGGCAAAAATATCGTCAACTAGAATATATTCAACATCACCGGTACTTTTGTATTTTGTATGCTCCCCGAACATTTACGGAGATTGTTATTCTGCAGGTAACAGAGAACTTGGAAGATTTTCTTTATGTCGAGGGCAATTCGAAAAGACTTTTTTCTTATTTTTATAGACAAAATAATACAAAGAAGTCGAAAAACAGGAAAAGTTTCAAGTTTCTTTGACTACTTCTTGAACTGTTCAGCGTTTGTCTCATTGCAGTACTAGCTTGAAGAAGTCGCTGTTGTAGAGTTCGGACGGATGATTGCGGAACCACCGCCGGAAAGCGGTTTTCGCTTCGTTGTCGAAAATGAACTGCTGTCCTGCCAGGAAATTCTTGAGTGGACTCAGTGGTAAACGCTGGGATAAGATGTCATGCTCAATAATCTCCCATCTGATTGGTCCGCGGGTGATCCCGGTTGCCACAAGAAGCCTGGCGTTGGAGAATGACCACATTTGTTCATGAGAATCCTTTGCTACTTTTTCTAATGAAAAAGTAAGTGATAAGAGTGTGTCACAATAATTCTAAGAGTCACCGAGAAATATTCTGATATCCCAATGAACTGTGAACGATATCGCAAGTAATGCACACGTCCGCATTCAAATGGAATGAGCGGAGAGTGAGGTCGCCACACGACCGCTCATTGCGGTTATGGCCTTCTCAAGTCATTTTGCTGCTCAAACGACACGGGACGCTTTATCATTTTTTGCCAACTGACATCGGCGCCGTGCCGCAGAGAAGCTGCCAAGAACAGTCCCCTTAATATTTTGGACGAAAAAAATGGGGGCAATGATTTTCAATTCCCTTCATTTCTTGGTGGTGACTGCAAGTCGCCATTAACAAGTAAACGGCTGGAGGCTCGCGTTATTCCATTCGCAGAGACCATGGCACTGATTAAACGTGGTAAAACAATTTAAAGGTAAGTTTTTGAGAAGTGGACAGAGTGGTCGAGGACAAGCGTTAGCGGATTCCTTCCTGGAGGAAGGGGAGTCAGTTGCGCGAGTGTTGCACAGTGTAGCCAGCACAGAAATTTCTCTCTACCTCACATCCTGTGAGGTAGAGAGAAATTTCTGTATGATGACTTTTTGAACAAAATACCTTTAGCATTCAATATCGAAGATTTTCTGCAAACGCGATGGAAGACGTAATTCAACTGTGATAGAATTCCTTAGGACGGGAAGCAAAATATCCATCCAGTACAGTTTCCAAATGGGCAAAGGGCGGGAATTGCTCTTCTCGGAGGCGATTACAGAAAGAAAGAAAGAAAGAAAGAAAGAAAGAAAGAAAGAAAGAAAGAAAGAAAGAGGTGGTAATCTGATGGTGGAATATCTGGAGAATATGATGGTGAACTAGAACCAAGCCAGGTTACGCGAGTCACTTCACCTCTATGAGGTTTTGCATTATCATGCAAACGGATAACACCTCTGCCATTTACGAATAGGTGCTCATCCGTTTTCAGTTTTTAACGGATACCTTCAGATCGCACAATGACCTTGAATGCTTAGCAGGCTGGCAGCATTTCACACCAAACATAGAGCAGAGGTAGTTTCCGTTGTTTGGGAATAGATTCGTGAGCTGCCAATCAATAAAACGAGGGCATCTTGGAGTGTTGTAGAGGAACCACTTCTCATTGCCTGTCAGCAGCCGATCAAGAAAGGGCCTGCTGATGTCTACAGAGCCAGTGACTTTCTACACGAATAAAACCTATTTCTACACAGACTCTGAATTATTATGGCACGTCCTCGCAAGTTTGGTTGTTGTTCGCCTCAATAGTGTTTCATAGAGCCCCGTTACCCATTATTGTTGGTCTCTCCATTCGTGGCTTATCTCTCAGCATATTTCCCGCGCCCTTTCAATTGCATTGTTCCCCAGTTTAAATTCATAGAGAATACCATCTCGTATATCATATTCGGGATGCTAATGTTCGACTGCGTTTTCCGGAATACTAGCCAACACTAAGATAAATTAAACCTATCGCCTTAAATAATTCACTTTGCACATTTAATAGTTGCCAAATCCTTGAAATCTGAACATCGTGAAAGAACCGACACAACCTTTTTGGTCAATTGTATAAATTGAAAATCTCTTCATGCCTCTATAAACATATGTACCCTATTGCTAGAAATGATTAGTTCTTACTCCAAACGCGGAAGGAACTAAGTGTCACCCCTACTTAGAAATTAACTGCAATCACTTTCATAAACCCTGCAGACGTTTTCAACATCCGCGAAAGTAATTTTTCAGCTCGCAATTACTGCCAACGTGATGGATCGGAGCTGATAAGGCATTTTGTTGATCGTTCTCCAAGCCAGTTCGCAGCACCTGGCGATGATTTATCGTGCTCTTTTCGAATGACTCCATATGTATTAGCGCTGCCGTTGTCATAATGCCGTTGCTCTATGTGCGCCTCGTTTTAAACAACAAAGAACGTAATATGTACCCAAAGACACTATTCAGATGTTCGTCAATAAACCGGTAATGGCACGCTTTCAATGCATTTCGCTATTCAATTCGTCGAAACAAAAGCATCTCTTTCCGGCCGAGTCTTTGCATGTGTTTTGGAGCGTAAAACCCGCGTTTAGGTACGCTCGCAAACTATGTATTGGCATTTACATATGACACAGGTAGGCAGCACATAATTCAGAGAATATATATAATAAAATATATTAATATGGCACATTCTTTGCCATTGGCTCATTATTGCTATGTTTATTAAGATATTACAGTTCAATTACTTAACTGAATTAAATTCTTGAATGGTAGGGTTTGATCCATCGACCGATGCAATGTTTACTTAACATGTACCTAGTCTTGACATACATATTGTTGCAAATTATGAAAGAAATTATACATGCTTTAGTGATCAGATAGTTTTGCTACCACACATTTATCAGGCTCAATGTTGAGATCAACACGGCAGAAAGAGTAAATTGCTTGATATTTAATCACACAATCATGGTTAAATTATGAAACTAATTATGGTTAAACTAATCAAACATGCCTCAGAAAAGCTAAAATATAGATTACTGGCACTGTTTAATATATGCTGGAAGTTTGGCTATGTCCCAGAACAATGGAAAATAGCATCAATATGCCCAATATTCAAAAAATGGGATAGAAATAACTGCAGTAATTATAGAGGAATAAGTATATTAAACACTTGCTATAAACTATATGCAGCAATAATAAAAAATAGATTAAATATCATAATGGAAAATATAGTACTAGAAGCTCAGAATGGGTTTAGAAAAGGAAGATCCTGTATCGACTGTGTATTTGTCCTAAATCAAATAATTGAAAAACAGAGAATATAATATTCCCACATATATGGTGTTTTTAGATTTTGAAAAAGCTTTTGACAATGTACATAGAAATGTACTATGGCAAATAATGGAAAACAAAGGCATACCAAAACATTTGATAGCAATAATTAGAGAGTTATATAAGGACAACTTGATAATGATCGATTCAAATCAAAATAGTACAGCGACAATAAATAAGGGAGTTAGACAAGGGTGTCCATTATCACCCACATTATTTAATTTATATATAGATGACATTGTCAGAGAATGGCAGAATAATTTAAATGTACATTTTAAAATAAACAATACAATTTTAGATGTAATGTTATTTGCAGACGATCTAGTTTTAATAAGTGGCTCAGAATTAAATATGCAAAAAGCTCTATTTCAACTAAATAAAATAAGCCAAAGATATAAAATAAAAGTATCACCAAATAAAAGCAAAGTAATGGCTTTTAGAGGACCAGAAACAATAAGAGCAAAAATAATAATACAAGAGACAATATTAGAACAAATAAACTGTTTCAATTATCTAGACTGCAGCGTCTCATACATAAAAAATGATGATATAATAAACAAAATAAATAAATTTAACCAAATATGCGGTACCATCAAACAAAATTTAAAAACCACGAGAAAAGAGACAAAAATAAAATTTTATAAAGTGATGGCTGTTCCAGTTTTAACATATGGGTCTGAATGTTGGACAATGACCAAACAAATAGAGAAAAGGTTAGAATCAGCAGAGATGCGCTTCTTAAGACATGTAGCAGGATATACATTAAAAGATAAGAGAAGAAGTGAAGATATACGAGAAGAACTAAGAATCTTTAATCTAGTAGAAAGAATTAAAGAAAATCAAAAGAACTGGAAACAACATGTGGAGAGGATGGAGGATAACCGCTATAGTAAACTGGTTTTAAGATATACACCAAAAGGCCAAAGAAATGTCGGCCGACCTAAAAGAAGATGGACAGAGCAGTTCTAAATAGTGGGACCGGAACAAGCCAATAAAGGCTTAAACCGTGATTGATGATGATTATGATTATGAAAACCGTGTTGCTGTGATAACTCTTCATAATAACGAGATTTCGCATGCTCTTAAAAACTGAATGTTATTGCATTATCCGAGATACTGTTGCTGATTGCTCCAGATCCGAGTGCTGTTCTCAAAGTGGTGGGCGTTCGTGTTGGGCGGAATGCTGCAAGGAAGCAGGCAGTGATGGTAATCTGAGATGAACATAACCATCCAGAGGACTTAGGACCTTTGACTGAACGCTTTTCGTCGCACATTTTAGCCGCAGAACTGAAGCAGCAAAGGGTGTTGAGATGCAAGCGGCTGCTACAGCGTTACGTCAATACAGATGAGAAAGTATTGAGTGTTGAAGAAAGCTACAGCAGTAAAATGACAAAGGGTTTATGCGAGGCTTCACGAACAGCGTGTGAGATGGTGCCGAAGTCTGCATTAGTAAACAGTTCGGTGCGGAGTGAGCTATGATGGTATCACCAGTTCCATTTCTGTTAAAAAGAATTGAAGACAACCTCTAAAGTACACGAACGCACTCTGCTGGAACGTATGATGAAGAACATGATTTGATCAAGGATAGACACTGCAGCTTCCAGCAAGATTCAATTAAAGTCATAAACACAAAGCTGATCCAGACTTGTGATATGTTCCAGATTTTATAAGTGCTTTAGATTGGCGTTCTAACAGTCCTGAGTCTGTTGAGAGTTTGAATAGCCTTACCATAACAATAAACAACCAAAAAGTATGAATGTGACGGCGAAGAAGAAAGAAGACGGAGATATAACAGACATAATAACAACCTAAACAATAACCATATAAACCATGACAACTATAAATACTAGAAATTATAAACAAAACATGACATAACAACGCATCAATCAACAAATAATAAGCATAAAAAATAAACGATTTTAACAATAATACCCATTTGATTACAAATTAAACAAAAACAGGCCCGCTGACCGAAGAGGAACAACGGAAACGGTGAAGGGAGGATTCAGGAGTGATTGCTGTGTGAAGATGCAGGTAGGTGTAGAGGGGATGAGGTGAGCCACAGAGGGGAAGAGAAGAGGTATGGAAATTACATAGGAACAAATGAAGTTCATAAAATGGTGAAAGTGTAAGCGTATGGTGAGTAAATATGGTGAGTAAATAGTGTCGTTATTGGTTGTTTAAATTGTTTTCGGTCATAATTTAAACACTTGGGAGTGAAGTGAAGATAAGTGAGGTGTTGTTTTGGATATGTGGAAATAGTATTCCAGTAAACAAATAAAAATGAAAGTGATACAAATAAAGTGTAGTAGAATAGATATAAAACATATTTATAAATCAATAAAAGTAATAAAGGAATATAGAGATGAAGTAACATTCTTAGCTTAGGAGTGCTGGCCACAGCACCATATTCCTCGGTTTCCGGTAGTTTTTAGTTTTGAATTTAAGTTTTAATAGTTAAATTATAGCTGGCTACCAGTTATAGTTTTGTAATTGGCTTCCATTTTAACAACTATGTATATGTTTTATTTTTGGGTTTGTTTCGTTTTTGTTTAATTAGTTATAGTTATAATATGTACATGTAAGAAAGAAGAAAAATATAATAAATTATTAGGAATATGTCCTGCCTGGACGGCGTATTACAGAGTTATTATTACTGTTATTATTATTATTATTATTATTATTATTATTATTATTATTATTATTATTATTATTATTGTTGTTGTTGTTTCAAGCGGTGTTTAGGGCCAGCAGTAGCGGGTTTCCCAATGGAGGTGTGTATGCTACTAGAGATGAACGGTTATGCGCGGACAAAAGAGGATCACTTTGAAAACTGAATGGTGCTAAATACCTGATAAACCAGTATATCAAAAGCAGATGAAAAAATATTGCGCTATATTGTAGCTACTGAAACTACTAAAAGCATGTAAACAAGTAATGGTCACACTCTCGGAGCTAGTTTAATAAGGCCGATTCACACCAACGTTCATTGTCTGCATATTAGACTAGGGTCTACAACAAAGGCTATGCCTTGTCTTGTTCGCATCCTATGCATTCTATTTTTTTCAGAATAAAGTTTAATTACATTCTTACAGAGCCCTGGAACGCTCTGCGTTTAGTTTGCTAAAAATATTTAAAAATTGGAATAAGTGCTACACTATCCTTGTGGGTTATTATATGGGCTGAAATGGCCTTAAAATAAATAGTTTGTTCTTCAAATAAAAGTAACAATAAGTAAATACAATTATGAGGAGCAAAATATTTGGAACCACCAAAATATCTGTTTTTAATTATCTGGATATAAATATTACGGCATCCAGAAAGTAAGTCCCAATCGCGCCTAGAGATGGCACCGCTAGTCGGATAAGAATGCGCATGCGCAGGAATAGAGAGGAAGTAATAATGCAGTAAAATTTCAGCCTTGTGACGGCCGTGGTTACCGCACTGTGCTAGGAGAAAATGGGTGCTCTGATATTGTCTCCCGCCAACTGCGAAGTTCGTGCAGTCATCCGAGGTTTGCACGCTCAAAAGCAAAGTCCAGCAGAGATCCATCGCCAATTGTGTCAAGCTTCCGGGAGACAATTTCGTGCACAAGGGAGTGAGACATCTGGGGAATTGACAAGAGAGTTCTGAAATTGTGAAGCGCCGGTTCTGCTCAATTGCTTGCCGCACACTTTCCAACACTTCTGCCGTCACCAGGGACGATCGGCCACTACGGTCGTCGTCGTGAATATTGGTTCGTCCTTCAGTGAACTGCCTGCACCACGTCTTACCATAATGTCGTGTCCATACACTCCATAGTTTTCCATCCCAATGTCAAGTTATTTTAGGCGTTGATGAATTCACTTGACTGGCCATATATTAATTAATTCACCGTTTTATAGCAGTCGGAAAGAGATGCAAGAAGAAAACACAGCGATTCATAAATATTGATAAGAATTTGAAATATGGTACCTTAGCTGAGTGGTTTTCCCACCTAGATGACCAGTTTTTCCATAAGTGCAACCTACTGTTCACAAGAGAGCATGTGGACATTCCTGATTCTACTGCTATTGTCAACTGCTTCATCGTTGTTCTCTTTCGTCCGTTAGCGGAACCTCTAAGGACGATATCATTATTTTATATTAATCAGCCAATTTTGAGAAATGAGGACTAAGATATAAAATAATCAGTGACAAAAATTGCGCAATATACTGTACATAATATATAACGGCAAATAAATTCTGCTAACATTAAAAGAAATATGTTACGTAAAAATTCACTTTTTCAAACCATTTCCTAAAAGCAAAAGAAACACGACGTTGTTGCAATTCCTCGCGCTTATGTACCATGTGCTTCTAAATGCCCTGGAAGATATATCGGCTTAAGAATATGACCTCAAAAAGCAATTTCCGCCCAAACCAACATAGTAAAAGTAACTGGTTGTGGTATGATTGTGTGTCGAGCTAAGCCAAATTCCATTATGCCGGCAGAAGCTATAGGGCAGCACAATGAGATCACAAGTAGATGGAGTTATGTTTGCTTTCATTTTGCAATCACTGGCGAAAAAAATTAAGCGCCGAGCAATTTGTCCCGACATGCCATGCTTCATCATTTACTGAACTAAACTTGCCGTGGATCACTTATTTAGGAATGGGAAGTGCTATTAAAATACAGTGAGGCACATTTTAAAACGCATGCCTTGAAGTGTAAGTCCATTTTCTTTGAGATACGATCTACATTTTATGAAACTGTCATTCATATTCGTCAGTTTCGCACTAATGAACTATTTACATATTTTTTTCCTCGAGCATATTCCGTAACAAGAGTGAATGCAGAATTCGTTTTATTTACAGTATTTAAGTTTTAAAAAGGTGACGTGTTGCTGGCGATGGAGCCCATAAGAGACCGATTAGCCAATGGACGGTATTAAATGTGTCTCACCGTATTATTATTATTATTATTATTATTATTATATTTATTGTGATATTCATCAATAATTCCAGTTTAATGGCACTATATATTTGGAAGGGAGAGGCAGGGGGAAAAAACCAACTCATGAAATAAACGAGAGATGTGTGAAACCGAAATCACTTTATTGCTATTACATGTATGCCTTTAATGCGCATGCTCAATTGAATATTGGTAATGCCGGTATGCAGTGCCGGCACAAATGAACGTTGCAGAGGTAGGGGGGGGGGAGTTTTCAAGGGTTGAAAAAAACAATTTTGAAACGTTAAAAATCAGCACGGCAAAAGTATGGCAAACATTTGTTTAATGTTGACTGTTTTTTTTTTTTTTTCCATCATTATTCTTTTAGTTACTTGCACCATTGCTTCGTTAGTTTACCTCTTGATCTGGCACCATGAAAAAATGGTCTTGAATAAAATTTTCAATGCTTTTTCAGCACTAGCACAACAACGTGGCCAATTTGAATCAGAGTTTCCAGGCTGTTAAAACAAAGATGTCGTCACTGTAAAGAATTGTTTACCTCATCAAGAAATAACTTCAAAAACAAAATATGACGCAATAACATGAATCACGGAGCAAGAGAACAGAGTCACAATTGCGCAAACATGACTTTGGATTATTTTCATGTATGTGTTAAGATATTGGCTTACATACTGATCTGGTTTTCAAAATGTTAACAACTATCAATTAGTCTGTTGGGTCCTCTTTGTAAGATTTGCCATACTTAAAAATTGGCTGATCGCAATACAATGAAAACTTTGTTTATACTTATTAAAGGTGAACTGATTTTTACCCTGCTCTTTGCTTAATCTTTAGATCAAGAAACGTAATGTAGCAATTCTTAAATAGTTTGAGTAGGTAAGAACTTTAATATAGCCGCCTATATAACAATATACGGAAATAACAGTTAGGTTCGTTTCGAAACTTACAATATGTAAAAAGCAATTATCTTTGATAACTTTTACGCATCTCGTGGGGGCATTTGGTTTACACATATCATTAAAACGTACAACGCTCTTATGTTACCTTCGAGACTCAACATTTATTTCTTTTATTTCACTTGTCTTTGACTTTGAAGACCATAAGTTGTTCAAAATATAGCGAAATTCGTGGGACTTTTAAGTTGTTTCAATATATTTCTGCTTATTAGTTCGGGTACTCTGGCTGCATTGTTCCAAGAGTTACTTTATGTTTTATTTTCATATGCACGCACGCGCGCACGCACATAATATTTTTACATTTTGGGCACATCCTTTGAATTTAACCCTTTTTTATTTTATTTTTTATTTTTTGTCGCTTTGACTCCATTCATTTTCTCGCGACGTTTATAGGTTGGGAACTGAATACTACAGGAGTATGTCTGTACGGATGAATGAAATGATTAATAAATGATAGCGCAAATGAGCTCTGAGTCCTTGACGCCTTAAAGCTATCTGGCATTCACCTTTAAGGGTAAGAAAACACTTCGAGCCCATGATCTACGGATTAGAAATCGCAAACGCTACTACCACCCCATGGAGGTAGTTATGGAAATTGGACAGAGTTTTAAAAAAATGGCGTTTTAGGTAATTTTTCGATAGGTTTTAGAACTAGGCAGTTTAGTGCTTATATAAATACAGTTGCACTACATTGCATACAATACAAAACATTCTAAATGTTTGCTGAATATTTATTACGTGTTTTTAACTCCATTTAATTTGATAGACCAGCTTGATTTATTATCTGTATTATATTCAATACATATTCAAATGAGTGCAGACAGGAATTTGTAACTATGTGTCATGGAAGATTGTTTATACTTCTGGGTGTAAACGGAGCTAAGAAATGCTTGGCAAAGGCAGAGGAGGAGCTTGTCTCATGAAGATACAAGAGGCGAATCGTACCACGAGCTCTTTGACCTCTGTTCAAATCCTGAAGATGTGAAAATAACAAATCATGTTTGCAAAGATGTCTGTCCCGTACGCGTGTTATTGCTACGGATTGAAAGTTCGTGAATTTGTTTATTTTGAATTATTTACAGCAATTATTAATTTCCAAACGCAATAACACTATTTTTGTGCACGTTATTGCATCAATTGTGAATAAACTGCTCATTAACTCTTTTTTTTTTCTTTCTTTTACGTTTTTGTTAGTTCAGAGAAATGCATTTTTAATCTCTTAGTTTACAATACACATTTACTTCTTTTCGTAGAACATTTTAAAAGTAAGATTAACTAACACCTATGATTGCAGTAAGAGGAAAATATAAACCTCTCTTGCAATTCCAATACAAACCTTCCTGCAAGCAAATGAACACCGCTGCAGCTTTAGTGTGTGTTTCTTTTATGTCATGCGGGGGTTGAACAATTTCTCGCGCTATACGGACATCTAAGGAACAGAAGACTATATAAAACCGAAAATATCTGGTGGTGATCAACTGCAACACAAAATGTGAACCCGAACAACACTAGGACGACTCCAGAATTTAACAAATAAATATTAACTGAAGTGCAAATAAATTAAGACTGGTTTTAATTGTACATTTTATTACACACATGTAACTGCATGCATATTTCAGCAATTTTAGTGCATGAAAGGTAATAACATGATTTTGAAAGGAAAAAATAGTAATTCAGATCGTGGAAAAGTTAGACGCTGCTCTGTGCGAGTCTTCTTTTAAAATGATTCAGGCATGGGTTGCTAAATTAAAACGCTTTCGAACGAGTTGTGAAACACTGCAGTGGACGATCAACAGAGATGACAAATTCAGAAATTATTGGAAAGTTTCATAATGATCGAGAGTAAAAAAGATTCTAGATCGCAGGATACAAGAAAAGTTTTTCCATCTTTAAGCGTGGCGTTTGCTCACAGTGGACCAGAAATTTGTTCGAATAGTTGTCTCAGCTGAATATTTGGAGCATCTCAGAGGTAACCCAAGGGAACATTTGCCCCGGTACGCAAAGACAACATATGCAGAAAACGTCATGGCTTGAGTAATCTAGGAATCGCAGGATGTTAGTTTGAATAATGAAAGTTAGTTTGAATAATGAAAGTTAGTTTGAATAATGAAAGAATGGCAATTAACTCCCCTTCAAATCAAGGCCCCCACATGTGATGTTGAATTTCAGAGGGAGCATTAAAGATGCATGTTTAAAGAAGACACTCATAGTTTTATACATTTTTCCAACCTCTGGTTTTTATTAATAGAAGTTGTCGCAAATCATTTATAAAGTATCATTTTAAAATATATTATGTATATAAATAATATTTTTCAGTGCTAACTGCTTTCAATAATTAAAATAAAAAGATTTCTATATAGTAATTTAATAAATATACATGATTTACTATATAACGACGAAAATGTTAAGTTTTGGTTCAGTAATATGAGTGCTCTCTTTTATTCTACTCAGTCCATGTGCTACGGCACTCTACTACCCCTCTGTCGAACTTTTGACTCTTAAGGCAGTTTGCTGTTGACATGTTTTCTTTTAATTGAGACTTAAAAGACGTACAGATGTATTAGCTTAGCTTAACGCGGAGTTTTCGCCTTGTGAGAATACTCGTAGACCTGGTACGTCAGAACGGACTGAGAGGCGTTGGACACAGCAATACAGGAACACCGGCAAGTAGAAAAGCGACATAAGAGGTCGTAAAAGACCCGGTGTCTTCGGGCACCGGTAGAAAGAAGACCCTTATCATCTGCTGTCCAATAGAACGCGGCTTGTCACCGACCGTAAGGAGGTCCTATGAACACATTGTGAACAGTCTGAATATGCCGTCGACGCTGGGAACATTGACTGGCAGAAAGTAATCTTGTAGTGTCATTTCGTCGTATTATGAGCCAACACGCATATACCGTCCATGTGTTGCCTTTTGCAATTCATTTTAGCCCCATCTGCCAGAGAAAGATATCCTGATGGAACAATTCTGTTCCTGCAGGGTAACCATTGCATTTACAAGTCAAGAATAGTTCAACTTTGGTTTGATAGGCTGTAGGAATTCTCGCTGGTACCTTACCCTCCCAAATCACCTTATAAAACCTCGTTGAGATCGTTTCGCAGAAATAAAAGAGACTCTTCGAAATTCACCTGCCAGCTCCTCTGTCGAGCTATGACGCAGGGTTAAAGACGCGTGCAATTCCTTCGCAGAAAAGCAAAATTATTTTCGCCGACTGGTAGTCTCCATGTCGAGAAGAATAAACAAGCTTTTCGTGCATAAACAACATTGGAATGGGTATTAAGTTTTTTTATTTACTTTTATGTGGTGTTTTGTTTACTTAAATCTTTAAGAGAGACCGGAATATGTTCCATATGTGACATTTTTAAGGCCACAGTCGAAAGGTCTTAAAGGCACGATATACATTTAAAAGCTACAGGCATTAAACATGCAAACAACGAAAGCATTAAAAATAAAAAGTGTAGAAATTGTGCGAAATTCGAACCCATAATACCTCATACATATAACCTATTAAGTAACGAATACCTTGAGCCGCTCGGACACTTTTTAAAGCTGTTCTTTTCGATATTAGAAAAGAATCGTTAATTGTATTTTGTTTAATCAATAAAAACCCAGTACTTTTTGGTTTTAATGAAGAAAGCTGTAAACTTCCATAATAATCATGAAGAAACAAATGTATCATTGAAGGTTGATTTATGTCAATAGCACTGGTAATCACATTATGGAACGTGCTGTAATAATATCGCTTGTAGGAGCCTGCCTGCGACTTCCGTTATGTTTGCAAGCACGAAATGGTCTTTGTTCGTTATTTAGTAAGTGTACATACATGGACTATCGCTGGAGAATGTTACTAATCTGTTTCAGAACTTGAACAATGAAATTAAGAAAACACTACATCTTCCCAAGAAGAAAGTTCTGATTCTCCAGGATAAAGCACCGGCTAACACTTGTTACAGCATCCAGCCTACTCGCCAGATTTAGCCCTCTCAGACTCATAGGAAGCCCATTTTCAGGAAATAGTGAAGTGATACGTGAAGTATTTTGGAGACAAATCACCCTATAAAGGATGTATAATTGCTTCCAGAAATTGTGGCGAGCTAAACAGAACTGTTTTCCTGTTTTATTTGCCTTACTTATAAAACAGATCTCAATGTATTAATGGAAATGAGATACATTCTTAAAGAGAAAATGCCCACAAAACCAAGAGAGCTGTCGTATGACATAGAACGACGTATTTCACGCTACAAACGTAATGTTAAGATATTTTGAAACGACGCAAGTTCTTCAAAATCAATAGAAAATACATGTTACTATTTAATTAATTTTATGGAAATAAATAAAACAGCATATTTATTCTTTTTAGGGCAAGAACTTCCTGTCCGTAGTTATTACAGGCGTGAAGCCTTCACTCTCCTCTGAACAAATGCTAGTTTCCAGCTTTGTAAAGACGTCGAAGAACTCAATTATTGCACTCCTCCACCTTGGCGAGCCCGTATTAACGTAGCAGATATCTTAAGCTACCTTATTGTTTTAATACTTTAAATTCAGATACATCTGAATAGCTGTATGTGAAGTGACGGAAGGATAGCTTATATGTCTGTATCATAACTGCTGCCAAAGGCGAAGCAGATTAGAGCGTATGGCTTCCGTAAGTCTTCTCTATGCTTTATAACTTCCTTCTTCGACGACTACACCTTAAGTTACTTGTAACAAGGACGCTTCAGTCTTCCTTTTATTCGTGTCAGTCTCATATGAAACATCTAATGCACGAACCAGTGATCGAGTAAGCAATTTCCTCATTCAATTGATTTCCAAACATTAATGGCATGGTTTATAGTAAATCTGCTATTTTATTAAATTGTTATAAGACAAATAAAGTGGCACTATTAACAATGTAACAAATTAACAGTAAGTATAAAAGCAGAAAAGGATAAAACACTAAGAGAAAGTCACACTTGTAATTGCTATATTTCCAACTACTAGAGTTCTTCTATGGCCATTACCTTGGATGGAGGATCGGTCCTGGTGGTGTAGTGGTTACCATACTTGCCTTCTACACCCAGCCAGGACCGATGGATTTTTTCGGGCGTAAAAATCCTAAGTATGGCTTCCTTCGGAAGGGAAGTAAAGCCGTGGGTCCCGT
The DNA here is from genome assembly GCA_030762175.1 of Metallyticus violacea. Lineage (NCBI taxonomy): Eukaryota > Metazoa > Arthropoda > Insecta > Mantodea > Metallyticidae > Metallyticus > Metallyticus violacea. Next base: position 59,618,235 of record CM060844.1, read on the forward strand.
GTCGTACATTTACGGCACGAAAAAGAACCTCAAGCCTGAAAGAGAGGCCTCTGAGCAAAATTTGTCGGCCGTTTCACGCCCTGAGTTGAATGGGACGCTGATGATCTGAGATGTTAATGAGCGTCCATAAATAAATCAAAAAAAAAAATTACCTTGGATAGATGTCATAGTATATGATGTATTAAACAACACAGTATATTAAAAAACACAGAGAAAGTAAGAAATAAAATTAAAAGAATAATAGATAAATAGAAAAAAGTCAAAAGCAAAATTGAATTAATAAGCCAAGTTAAAAGCAACACCAGAGGTGCAAACAATATAAGTGAAAAACAATGTAACAAATTAACAATAATTATAAAAGCAGAAAAGGGTAAAGCACTAAGAGAAAGTCATACCTGTAATCGCTATATTTGGTACTACCAGCACGTGCGCGCGCGCGCACGCTCGCTCGCACGCACACACAAATAAACCGTTACACTTTTCACTATTTCTTGTCATTTCAAGCTTTCACTGGTAAAGCCATATTATCCTGCATTTTTATTGGGAAATAATATAGGCACATGTGGTCATAATTAAAGTACATTTTTTAATTTACAATGCCTTACTCCTCTACTAAAGACATACGCAAGTCATTACTTGATTTTCGGGATTTGAAAAAACTAAGAAATAAGTTTCCTGTTGGCAACACTGGAAAATGCGTGTTTAGATTATAGTAACTATGGTGGAAGTTTAAAATTCTTAGTTGGACGTAACTATAAAAGCATTTTCGTGGATGATGTTTCTTATATGGCTATACATGCAGCCTAAACCAACAAAGATGCATGGGAAAACTATAGAGAGCATTAAGAGTTTAACCGAGGAAGAACAGCTCTGTAAGATGCGTCCAACATATAACATTGCTAATGTAGAAACCACAGTAAAGAACGCCTAGGAGTGGCTGACAAGCACAGATGCCAGAAACCTGTACACATATCTTAGGAAGAAATTTGTGGCTGTGTGCCCCATAGTCTCACAGACTAAAGGGAATGTCCAAGATATCTGTACAGATGACGACACCTGGATTTACCAATAAGGCTCAGAATCTAATAGCTGTTTGCAATCTGGGTCTTCCAAAATGACGATTCCCCAGCCTAGGCCGCCATTTTTCAGCAAGACGCAAAATGTAACAAATCTACTCCAGGAACTAAAACCTCTCTGCCAACTGATACACCATGGTTCGCTTTTTCAGAGCAGTAACATAAAGAAGACAGATGTGTGGGTAGTGAGGATTTTTGCTTCATAATGACTCTGCGCACATCCCTTTAAAAATAATAGAAATTCTGCAAGAAACGGAAGTAACCCTGGGGACCGCACACCGTCCATCTGTCGAGGTCATTCTACGAAGAGATTGACGCCACCTCTAATGGAAGTGATTCCAGATGCAGCTTTGTGTCGAAAAGAAATTGAGAGCATTGGTGAGTTACGGTCTTGTATTTACTAGAATTCGTGAAAATTAAATAGTTCTCTTCCTACGCCTACTACAGGATCATTTCTTTGGTTAATCAGATACTGGTTTTACCGTCATAAAATAACTGCGAAGGAGCCTTAGTACTGGCCTAGGAAAATAAGGCCGCGTAGTCGGAACTATTAGCAATTTTTTTCTGGATTCATTATCATTTATAATTATTGATGTTATGCTCTAATCATTGTTGTGAGATCTGCCCCAATCATTCTGAAAAGAATAAGACAAACTCGCCATAATTCATCCTGCTGAATGTTGAAAATTGCTTCCCGGATAATTTTAGTGCCTCCAGGTTACATGGACTTGCTTTTGAATTTTTCCCATAATTAAAAATCGCACCGACTTTCTAGAGAGGCCACAAATCCAAAATAACAATTCGTGCCTCCCTTTTTACACTACACTTAGCCGTGCAAGTGATGTGGGTCGATCTTTGTCTGTGCATAAAGCCATAACATCAACGAAAAAACAAGTGACTTCATAAAACTATTGATAATTAATAATTCATTCCATTCGAATATAGCTCAATGGTTTAAACGGGAGACAATTGTATTTCTTTATGCATTTATTCATATGATTCTAAAAGCAGATATTAGTTAAAAAAAAAAAGATATATTTTAACATACAGGTACATACTTTTTGCTAATAAAGAAATTAAACAGTTGTTGTTACATATAATTGCTGCATTACATATTTAAGCAATAAATAAACAAAAGTCAGTAACCAACTTTGGAAAAGACCAGAAGCATTCCCTAACGCTCCCTTCACAATACTGCCTCCAATTCTTGGTCAAGTTACGCCATAAAACAGAAAATGCGTTTGTTCGAACTGTGAGTTTTAATGGTTGAGAATCCTCTTTATTCTTATATTATTTATTTCTTAGTTTTATTGATAAAATTAATGTTTAATATATGGTATTAAGATATCTTAAACACATATTTGAATTGTAAGCCATCTATGCTCAAACACAAAAACGTAAATTTCATCTACATTTTCAACTAAATGCCACATTTATTATTATTATTATTATTATTATTATTATATGTGAAAAACTATATATATATATATTGCTTTATTTTATTTAAAAATAATTATTAATTGAAATTTAAGATTTTTTGAGCAAAAATACCTTATCTAATTTTTTGCAATTGGAAAATACGTAATTTATGCATATAATACACATTTTCATTAAAGAAATAACAAAACAATTTAAGCGTGGGTAAAATTCGAACTTGGGTAGATTCCATTACTAGACACGTGCTTTCAACCGCTCGACATCGGCGTACGTCTCTCATGGAGAACTCGATTTTGATTGATAATGACATAAGGATGAACGTTATACATTTAATGCATTTCTTTACTGAAACAAGAATTTTAAATTAGCAATCATAAGTACTAATATAACTAACCTCTGGTACGTTCTTAACTTTATGTGCTGTGGCACAATATTCTTCTGTATACATTTTTATATGTTAATAAAAACGAAGTGCAAATAAAACCCTTTTTTCGGCGTAAAATAGTACAATTTTGAACAGCTACCACCACGTAATCTACTCTTTGATCGCTGTATTTACACCAAGAATTCATGAAGCTATTCTCTGCATGAATAAAAAGAATGCGGTGTTGAAACTACCAAAATAAACACGACTCTTCCAAGAAATTAATTCTCAGCAGCTATCCCATTTGCATTACACAATTCCTATTAAAAAGAGCGCAAATGAGGGCAATGTCATAGATGTAATCCTCTATTCTCTGTAGTGCTGTTACATTTTATAAAATATACAAGCTTCACATTACACGGTGCTAAATAAATAGAGGAACGTTGCCTTATCGGCTTCTTCACAGAATTATTGTCTGGAGACCTTGTTATGCGCACTTCTTTTATTTCTGTGGTGTGTGTCATAAAAGTGTTCAAGCTTGCGCTGTGTTAAAAAACGAGCCACTAAGCAATGACATTCCACGAAATTATCTTCAACAAAGGCATTCTAAATTGCTCTAGCTCTCCCACAATCAACGTTAATTACGAAAATATACCTCCAAAGGAAAGGTACAATTTCTCATATAATATCGCGATTTACTCTGTTCCCTAAAGAGAACTGATTTAACAATTTTGCAGCGCAGTTACACAGGTATGCATGATACACCGACGGTCACGAAGGAAGCTTTCCCTACACCTTAGCACTAATAAGAAGTCAATTAATTTGAAAGTTTTTTTTTTTTTTTTTGAGTAGTGTTTAACGCTCGTTTTTACTTCTGAGGCACCACAGGCGGTGGACACTTCTGATACATGAAATGTAATGATATATTGGGAAAGGATTTTTTTTAAAAGGAAGAAAACGTTCCAGGTCTAAGTTTAGGGTACCTCCCCGGCATTTGCCAGTTATGAGGACTGAGGAAAACCTGGAAAAAAAACCTCAGTCAGGGAGGACGGTCCTGGCGGGATTCGAACCTCAGATCTCCCGATTGCGAGTCCGCGCCTTAACGACCTCCGTGGCGGTAATTTGTAAAGATCAAGTTGTTTGAGCTTCGTGCATTTTCATGAATCTGAAGCAACACTCAAAACATTTTACCTCGCTTAATCGTTTTTTCCAGCCCTGAACATCTCTCTCTGCATTCTGTTATTGATTATGAAAATTACGAATAATTTGTATAAAACAAAACTTTTTACCCCTTTTCGCAGGAGAATACCCAGCTATTCGAAATATTCCAAGTTTGTAGCAACCTAAGTTTTTATTTTTATTATATCTGAACATATTGTTGCAGTTACATTTTTCTCCTTTCTTAGATTTTAATATCGTTGCCGTGTTTTTCCGCTCCTTTGTCGGTCCTGGTGGTCTAGTGGCAACAATACTTGCCTAGTAGCCACCAAGATCGCGGGTTCAATTCCGGCCAGGATAGATGGATTTTTCGGAGGCAATAATCCTAAGTATGGCTTCCTTCGGGGGGAAAATACAGCCGTGGGTCCCTTGTTGTAGATTTACGGCACGTAAAAGGAATTAAATCAAATATATAAATAATTTCCCCCTCTCCTAATTCTCTATTTCGCCTATCTTCTGGTAGGTACTCAAACAGACGTTTTAAGAGCATGTTTAATTCATTCCCCCTTTTCTGATTAAATCTTTAATTCTTTTTACTTCTATACATTCTTACGGCTCGAACCAAAACGCCATTTCTGTTGTCATTGGATGTTTCCTTTAATGATCAAAGACTGAATTTCCAAAGGATGATGATTTAATCTCTTTTTTTTTCCCCTTCTTTTTTTTTCTTTTGTAGTACTTTTGTCTCATGATATATACAATAAAGCTTACATACAATACATTTTTTTACTTATTACTTTATTGGTTTACTTAGTCGAATCGAAATTCTATATATAAAAATAAGACACCGAGTACTTCAGTTCTGCCTTGCAGGGGAAAGAGAGGGCAATAAGATTCTGTCGTTACTCCGGCGTTTCTCCTGAAGAAATAGCTCAAACAGCCTAGGCAGCTGCCAAGTGGAGAAGATTCCTGGCCTTTGTCCGTACACCCCTGATTGAACGGACAATTCCCAGGACACGAACACCTGGGGAAGTGGAGCGAGCAAGCGTGCAGTGTTCAATCATCAGATCAACGTGAACAGCGCCGACAAGACGGAGACAGAGGCTTAACTACCCAATCACCTTTATTGCCTTTTTCCTCTGTCCCTGCCTCCCACTGCTTCTCGACGACACACGTTAAATCTCCCGCTTTAAGCCTGCAGTTTCTCTGTCCGCAGGATTATGCTTCACAACAAACACCATCAAATTGAAGTTTTCCCAAACAGGAAAAAACAAGAGACGTGAACGGAAATCGTGAAGGGACTTTCATCACCAAAATGTATGCTTTTGACGCAAAACGAGCATTTCGCGTGCGGCAATGAAACGGCTGGCGTTTTTCATAAGCGCATTACCTCTCGGTCATTACTTCAGTTTCGATTATCGTTTGCCGCTACTGCATGGCATAATTCAGCCTGAGCATGTGAGCTAAACTTCCCATAAAATGTTACAGGTATCTCCTGGAAAACTTCCACAGAAACTGCTTGGAGCTGGAGAGATAGCTAGTTAGAGGAATGTGCTGATAACGCAGCTATTAATATTCTGCTTTCGTTAACGCAATGAGAATCGACCGAATCTTAAGTGTTTGAATAGATGGTACACATGCAGTACGTAATGTTTTACTTGGCAGATACAGCCCTCTCTCCCCACATACGTCTGTAAAAGAACCTCAAGTCTGGATAAAAAGACCTCTGAGCAAATTTTAACGGCCATTTCACGCCCTGAATTTAATGGGGCGCTGATGACCTGAAATGTTCAAGAACGTCCGTAAATAAAACAAATCAACAATCACCAATGTATGTCGCTGGCCATCTCTCCAGCTCCTAACAGTAACTAGAAAAGTAGCATCTCTCACAAACCACTTTTTTTTTTCAATAGTGTTTAACGCCCTTTTTACTACTGATGCACCACAGGCGGTGGACACTGATAATACATGAAATAATAAATTGGGAAAGGGTTTTTAAGGAAGAAAACGTTCCAGGCCAATTTTTGAGCACCTTCCCAGCATTTGCGAATTATCACTGAGGAAAACCTGGAAAAAGGCCTTGGTCAAGGAGGACGGTCTTGGAGGAATTCCAACCCCAGACCTCCCGCTCAGGTATCCGCACCTTAACGACCTCGGCCACACACGGCGGTTATTGTTGGTTTGGTTTATTTATGAACGCTCTTTAACATTTCAGGTTATCAGCGTCTCATTCAACGGCCGACAAGTTTTGCTCAGAGGCCTCTTCTTTCAACCTTGAGGTTCTTTTACATGCCGTAAATGTACGACCGGGACTCAACACTTTAGATCACTTACGAAGAAAGTCATACTTAGGACTTTTACGCCACGAAAAAATCCATCGATCCTGGCCGGGTTCGAACCCGCTATCGTGAGTTTAGAAGGCAAGTATGGTTATCACTACACACTACACCATCAGGACCGACAGCCATGGCGTTAACAAAAACAACCCTGTCTCAGGGTACTTTGATAATGAAGGAAATAAAAAAACAGACACAACCATAATTTGCTCTCTGTACCGTTGGACATCGACCGTTACATATTTACATCCTCGAGAAATAGTGCAATTCTTTTAAGAGTTCTGAACAGTTGCTTGCTTAGAATTAAACAGACATGGCATTATTACTTTTATTATAGATAGCAGCAACAACAAAGTCGACTTTAAATATTAATTATACCAATTCGCTTAAAGTAAATACTATTGACCAGCGCTATTGTCCAGATCCACACAAAAAATTCGTGAATGCATTTGAATAGCCACTCGTAATATGTTACCTTGGTAATCGCTCCTCGCTCCCTCTTGCTTTGGTCGGAATCAAAGTGGACCATTTCAATTGAAAAATAATGAAACAACTTTTGTACAGCAGTAAATCGAAGTCACGAGCAAAAGCTAAATTTAAAGATGTGTGCGATGTCAAAAATGCTGACCAGAGCCGTACCTTCTTTGATATAACATCAAAATGTGGACTATATTGCTTAAACTTCTTATATCATAACATAGATGATATTACAATGGATACCAATACAGCTCCATTATGAAAAGGTTAGAGGCTGGCGTTGTTAGGAACGGTTGAACCTATAAACACAATGTCTCTGTTTTCTAAAACAGAGAATCAAAAATTATTTTTCCACAAGAGTAGGCAACTAAAATAGGCAATATCAAAATAAAATTGAATTTATCTTAAATAATTTACATTCCTTCAATATTAAATTAGATTCCTCTGAAAAAAAAAAAGATATCTGATGGAACAAATGTGTTTTCATTTACATCATTAAAAGAAAACTCTCCACAAAGAATAAACAGGAATGCTATTAACTAAGTTCTACCCTTATATGCGTTATACATAACCTAAAATATATATAACTTGCACCATCTGGTGTTACAATGCTACCGAGTAGTCCTTTAACATTCTCTCATGTTTATCAAAGCTTCTATAATTCAGCTAACCTCTCTATAAACAAAGAATCAAGTAAAAATATAGTTCTGCGTAGTTAGTATTAGCTGAAGTAACAAATTTTTCCCACGTTTCAGCAGCTACCGGAAATAACGTTTTAAAAGTAAATGACGGCGGTCTTCCATTAATTAATTTCATCACTAGATGGCAAGTGAATACAGATTACTATGGTGCACTCTCGGAATCCGGCATCGTTTTCAAGAATAGTTTATCGGCCTTAACCTATACATGGTTTATTTGGCCTAGTGAGTTTACTGATGTATATAACTTTACTAATTATACCCTGAAACCATTATTTTGTAAACTTGGGTTAATTTAATTAAGTTACTTGTTTGGGAGCTATTTTCCTCAATTTTTAAAAAATTACTCAGGTTCTCTATTTTGATCCTATAATATCTAAAGTTGTTGCAAGAACTTGAATAGTCATCTCTCTGGAGTTTTGATGTTTCGGTTCAGTTTGGTTTTAAAGAAGCACTCACTGTCTATTGCGTGTTGCAAGTATGTTAAGAGAATCAAAAATGCACTTTATAAATACACCTTTGCAGTGTGGTCTGATTTGAGCAGTCTTCCACTTTCACTCCATCGTTATATAGGGTATCATTAATGGTGCCTTAAAATATTAAGATCTTATTTGACTGGAAATTAATAGCTTATTTGCATCTTTAAATGATTAAATTTTTAATTTTCTGCTAATAGATTAAATAACAATAAAGACAAAACTCAAAGTATACCTTTCTCTACTAAAAGAACAATTTCTTTTAGGATGTGTAATTTATAATATTTTTCATGAACTATCTCACGCTATTCGTTTACCAAGTAGATTAAAAATACTTGTTTCTCTCTTTGTATTGAAAGCCTGCAACTTGTATATTTAACAAAAAAACTCGCATGGGGATGCGCTTTCGGCAATTTTTACACTACAGGAAGTTGTTTAGAATAAATAGGTTTCTTCAAGGGTTTAAGAATGACTATTCATTGTGTCTAATTTTGCAATACTCTTCTAAATGTAGTTAGTAAGTATTACAGAAGTTAAATAAGAATATTCCTTAGACATGTTCAAAACTAGCGTTTGAGAACTTGTTGTAACGGAGGTTCAATTCTTTAATAGGTTTTCTGAGGCTGTTAAGAAGGTAGGAATTAAGCTATTTAGTACTGTTGTCAACATTTTTATTTATATTTTAACAAAGAAGACAGCACCATCCTATTGATGATAAAAATAATTCTATTATTTTATTTCATTACTTTTCTTCCTGTAAACTCATTTTCTTTCATGTGAAAATCCCAAATAAGATAAACAAAATAATTTGAAGGTATACTTTAACAAACATTTATAATCCTGTGATCTTGCGACCAGAATGAATACAATTAAAGGGCCACTGAATTTCAAGTTAAAAAATAATTTATCGAATCTCCCTAAACTCTTTCGGGCTAGTTACAATACCTAACTGCCTTGAGGACATCCATGAGAATATTGTTGTCAGTTAACTGACTGTCCTAACCTTTCAAGAGGTTTGACTCTGTTAAAATAAACTACTTTCAAAACTTAAATCGCTGCATTAATCCTCGAACTAGTGATTTCACGCCAATCTCTCCGGCCGTCTACAGGGTGTTGCAATAGGAGAACGCTTTTCGCCTTGGAGGCCAGAAGAGCGTGAAGTGCCACATGGGCCAATATCAGGGCGAATTTTATTTTTTATTACATAAATTTAGCAACTACCCATATTAAGCATGGCAATATATATATATATATATATATATATATATATATATACACACACACATACAGACCTACAACTGTATGCGCATTCACGACCAAACCCGCTCGTCAACACCACAGATCAAGCTAATGAAGACCTAGGCTCAGTATTAACAGGCTAATCAAAACGACCTTATCATAAATCTCGAAATATCGCTGGCAAATCATGAGGCATAAATTATTATATTATTATTATAATCATTATCAAACAAAATTAATGCTACTCGTTGCTGTGAAAATTAATGTAACAAAAGTGCTAATGAAATAGTTCGTGAAAAAGTTCCATGTCTATTTCGACAGTAATATTAATTGGCAAATTCAAACAAAAGAAACTTGTAAAAAAATATTTTCAGTGTTCCATTTCATGAAATATTCAAAATGACGAAAAAATAAATAAAAATAAATAAAAATTGTGGCAATACTTTGCGGTATCACGACAAAACGTTGGACTATGACTACAGCGTGTTCACAATGCCTGCGTTCGCTACGTAAATCAGAGCATATCACTGCAGCTTTTGAACTGGGTTGGATGCTAGAAGGAAGTTGCACTCCCTCATTATTCAGCATCAAATTTTATGCACCTCAACTCCGTACTATCTTTCCGCCCGTTTTAACTCATCTTCTCATCCAAATGTAAACACCGATCGAATAATTATTTCATTCTTTCTATAACCTTACACGCAACCTCTGGTGTTCTGGCGTCTCATACAAGGTTATTTATTTGGAGAAAACAGCATTTATCAAGTACTATCGTCAAATTGTTAATATCTTTAATTGTATTGCAAATAACTGAACTGCAAGAGATGACCTTACGATTTTAATTTCGCCAGGTAAAATATATAAATACATTTAATTCGCTTTGTAAATACCTTAATGTACTTATATCATTATCAGAATTACAGGAAACTCCACAACCAGGAAAGTTAAAGGATGTAATTCGCTTAACTGATTTCAACAATCCTACTTCTTTTTATAAAAGTACTCCAGATAGTCACAAACTTTGTCTTCTGATTGTTGTCCAATCGGAATAATGATAATTGTATATTTTTTTTTTTTTTTTTTTTTTTTTTTTTTAGCAATTATAATACAACCGTCGACATATGATATAGTCAGTGTAAAAAGCAGGCCTGATCTTCCATTATCACTTATTTACTATTATAGATTATGCATGTGCTTATATCTACCAAATTTATTTTAACTTAGCTAATATATACTGTTAATGAGCCGAATTAGATGTAAAGGCATTCATCTTTTATTTACAAGATCGCGGGTTCAAACCCGGCCAGGGTCTATGGATTTTTTCGGGCGTAAAAATCCTAAGTATGGCTAACTTTGGAAAGGAAGTAAAGTCGTGGATCCCGTGTCGTACATTTACGGCACGAAAAAGGACTTCGAGCCTGAAAGAAGAGGTCTCTGAGCAAAATTTGTCGGTCATTTCACGCCACGAATAGAATGGGACGCTGATGACCTGAGATGTTAAAGAGCGTTCGTAAATAAAGCAAATCAATAACTCTTCTATTTAAAATAATCCATGTTATCTCTAATTATATTATCAAAGTGTTTAATAAAATCCGCCCTTACAACTTCGTTTAGACAATCCTATTTGCTGTTCTAACATGCTTTTTTCTCCAATATTTTGTAATCTTATAGCAACTATCTTTGCATAACCAGCAATGGTTTAATAATTAAAGAAATTTATCTTTGAATTTATGCGGGCTATTTTAAAACTTCTGCATCCAAAACAAATATAAAAAAGTATCGTGAATTTTAGTTGTTACCAGATGTTAACGATAAATATTTGTGCTTCTGCAATAGGAAGCAGAACGCCTATTTTCAAGACATAATCCATGCACAATATCTAATAATCCTGTACTAAAGTAAGTTTCGGATTTCAGCTCCAAAATGTTTGACGCAGTTTAACGCACAGCTAATTAATGCTAATGAACCAGGAGCAAATAGAAAAACGACTGACTTTCCGGAAGCGATGGTTCATCAAAGGGATATTCATAGTCCCTTTTGGTTCGGTGATTGTTCGCTTAGATAACCCAACATGAATGAGGTATATATTGCTAAACGGCAGACTCAAGTCTCTAGGCTAAGCAAGAGAACTTGGAAAGTTGCACGGAACTTCCTAACGTGGGAAAGTCCCAGAGATAATTATCACATAAGCGGCCACCGTCTCTACTTTATGCTGAGAGAAAACAGTAAGAAAGAGCCGAACAAAGAGTCTATTAAACTTAAAGCTCTATTAGGTGAAGCTTTTCCCCAAATATACCTATAACATCATTTCGCGCTCTTCAATTGTTGAAATCTATTTTTTCCCTAGCAAAAGACAATTATGCATGTCGCTTCTTAGCTGGGACTAAAGGTGTCCTGCCACTAAAGAAAAAAGTGAGAAACTAAGGTATTCATTTACGAAAATTTTGGCATTGAACCCTCGGATGTAAAATATATTTAAAATATACGTTTTCCTTCACTTAATAACCACTCACTGCTCTAGATAACGATACCAGAATAAAATATACTTACGAACGTATTCAATATGTCCTAAGTTTTCCTACTGCAAAACAACAAACAAGTGCTTTTACTGGTTAGATTTTGAAGATCTTTTATACTAACTTGCATGTGCTGATTCCAAAAATGAAGCCCATTCATCTGCAACATATATTATCTTTGGAACTTTATATACTCAATCTGTAATTATGCTTTTAGTTTATAAATAAATATCAACCATAACTCCATTCTACAATTATGAAAACACTTAACAAAGATGAAGACTTTCAAATACGAGGTTAGGTCCTTAAGTTTCCGGCCTAACCATTTTCTAAGTATGATACAGACAAAAACAATATTTCACTTTTCAATATAGTTACCCTTTATTGCAATACACTTCTCACATCATTGAATTAACATTTCAAATCCCCCCCCCCCAAAATAGTCAGAAGTCTTGTCTGCAAAATGTACATTTAATTTCCTTCCTCGAAGGTCCTTCTTGAGTTTTGAGAAGAGGAAATAGTCACTGGGAGCTATATCTAGACTGTAAGATGGATGGTTGATCTCCTTGAAGCCACATTTCTTCACAGCTTCCTTTGCAACAAGAGCTGGTGCACAAGCGCGTTGTCATGAAGAAGGTGCACACCACCACTCAGCTTTCCTCGCCTTTTCTCTTTGATGGAAGCACGTAGTCTGTGTAGTAGGCCAGCATAGTACTCCCTTATTCTAGATTAAAGGAGGCACACTCAATACTCAAAAAGAACAAAAAATACGTTCAACATGAACTTATAAACAACTCAATGTCGTTTTGAAATGGTATGTCAGTTCGAAATGCAGGTGAAACTTTTAATTTCCCTAAAACTATGCTGAAAAACAACCTTGCTTCAGGTATCAGAGAGAAAATCAAAGGAAGGAAAGCGGGGCACAAGAGCTGGGTGTATGCAAAAGGATAAATAGGTTACTTGAAATTCGGAGTTGTAGGATCATCTCAAAAGATGATCCTACAACTCTTGCATAGCATATAAAATTGAAAACACCTTTAAAAATTACGTATGGCTGGAAGGAAATTAATCTAATTTTAAAAAGGCATACAGAAATTGTGAAAAGAAAATCTCAAAATCTAAATAAGGCCCTAACCACAAAACCCAACAAACTCATTGTAAATAACTATTCTGATTATCAAAATTCCTGACACATCTCTCATCGACATTTGCAATGAGAAATGAGTACGTTTAGACCTACATAACAAGTTGTTTTTGGCAACAAGAGGAGCAAAACGCGTCCATAATATAGCTCTAGATTTTTCTATAAGTATATCTTCCTTTCCCATAAAAAATGTGTATTTTTGTGACAATAAAAATCAGGACTTATATATTATTAGTCACTGTATTTTTAAACTCAGGCTCTTGGATATGGGTTTTAAAAATGTCAAAATATAAGCCACCTAAAGTGCCACATAAGCTACCATTTTTAAAATGCGTTTAGAGAAGATTAAGAATATGGAACAAAGTTATGACAACCAAGAACGAAACATAAAGCTCAATTTCCCCAAAATAATAAATTCAATTAACCCAAGTACAATTATACATTTTTAAAATATCTTAACTATGGCCACTGTGTTTAACCTTTCTTATACAATTTGCTGTCCAATAATCTGTAATAAAGCCACATTGAAAAATGAGCATTTATGTTGATCCATTTTAGAGATATTAGCTCGTTAACACTACTTGCGCCACCCTGTACATCTTCGAAAATTGTCTTGAAAAACAAAATGATGCAAACCTTGAGTTCAGCAAGTGGATATATTTAATAAAATAAAAACAATGCTTCGAATACAAAGGATAAGTCATGATTACCTTGAACGAGAGAGAGAGAGAGAGAGAATTTACGGAGAAATGAACAAACAAAATTATAGCCAGCCAGAAGCGAGGATGTGACATTGAAAGCATTCAGACCATGACCTCAGTGATTAAACGAGACTTAATGGCCTTCCAAACGCTGAAGATAATGGAATTCTTCAGATGCATTAAAACAAGTGTTGACACTTTATCGCTTTTTAGATGTTTGTCTGTTCACGTTTATTTGTGTTTCAAGAACACATTTGGGAGTATATGGTGGGTTTATTATTTTTTCCAGAAAAAACGTATCACCATTCCAGTACAAAAATATTCCACTTCTCTTTTGAAAATTTTAATTTATTTGTTTTTCCCCTTTTCTTGGAGCTTTCGAATCATTGGCATGAACGTTTTTGAGATCATAAGTATTCGAGTTCTGTATGAATAATAATTGCTCCTACACCAAGTATGAACTAAAGTTCTGCAAAACAAGAAAGGGCAGCTGTAATAAACAGTTGATACTTATGATCAACTGCCCCTTTGATCATGACAAATGAATGACCGATTATGTTACCTTTCGGTATTCTTAGATCCCTAAACAAATAACGGGTTTGAGCCAAGTGGCATATACTAAGCGTATTGAAACATAAGAATCGATAACACATTATCGACAACGGAAACTTGATTGACGTGATTGCAATAATTCATATTTTAAATGCACTGTTAACAGAAAGACGAATAAGAATTAAATTCATAACTTCATGGAATTTGTGGAAGGGCCCAGCAGCGTCTCGCGGCAGCATATAATTTGGCAGTAATAAACACATCATTAAATAAATAAAAAAAAAAAAAAAAAAACACGGTTTGCATTTCACAAAAATTGTGGATGATCCTTTGATTAAAGTTTGGAATGTGCAAGATGAAGGTTGTTTTCTACAGAAAACGCACTTCTTATGTTTTGAAACGAGTTTGATGACAAGGAGTTGGTTTACGCAGTCTTTTAATTTCTCATTCCGATCATCACAAAGAAAAAGAATTAGAATACAAGCATTGAAAAATGTTCATTTTCAACACATTCAGCTAATACAAAACTCACGAATACACACGAAAGTGCACAAGTCTGCCCTTCACAAGAGCTAACTAAAGAAACGATTACTTATTGCTGCTTGAAAGGTTATTACTACAAATGTAACATTGTTTGATATTGAAATAACTGCAACTTTTCGCAAATTTAAAATATATGCATACACTGTTTCACCATAATTAAGTAACAGTCTTCCAAAATATTTTATGCGATTTTGTGACGCAACAATCAGTCTGTACAAAAGTGGAAGCAAACTTGTCAGGGGGATGATGTATTAAGTAATGCTCTTATATGCAAGAGGTCCCTCCAATTACTGCACTAATTTATATAGCATTGGTTCTCGCTGATAGTCAAGTGGAAGTAGTCCGTACGCATAAAAACACAACATTTATAGCAAATTAAGCGTTGAAACCAGCAACTTTTTTGAGGAACCGCCTCTGGAAGGCACTTTTGCGTTGACCAGAGAAGTATTTCTTTAAAAATGTTCTGCGAGAAGACAATACGAGCATATCCAATCTCTATTACCAAACAGTCAAGACGTCCAGTCCTGGAAGGCAATGCAAGTCAAGGTAACTAACAAGATTGTAACACGGAGGGGGTAAGTAATTCGTTAACTATTTACTATGCTATTTCGAAAAAAAATGCTAACAATTCTTCGATTTATGCAGTATTTTTGTTTTACGTTAAGACTGCAAATGTCGATCTGTACATTGGAAATGGTTCACTGCCATAAGCTAAACTTAAAAAAAATTCTCTGCTAAACCGCGATAGTTTGAAAAGTTTGAATTAATCCTCATTACATTTATCGGGAAAAATATTAGCTAACTATTCAAACTACAGTTTTGCAGCAGAATATGCTATATATATATATATATATATATATATATATATATGCTATATATATATATAATAACAAAAGCTAGAGAAGAAGATAGATCAAACACTTAACTCCCTACAATGTAAAACCTGTACGCTAATTGTATCATTCGTTTTACGACTCCAATTTATTCTGGGTTTTTTTTTAAGATTGCTTAATTTGCTAATAGTGCTTCTAAGAATATAGAGCAATAACACTTACCCTACGGGTTGGGCAGTTAACACAAACCCGCGTTTTACAGACTATCTCGTAAATAGTGTCCCCTCTCGGCATGTTCTGACTCGTGTTGCACTGTGCGCGCGCTGGGTTTTAGCGAGAAGGTTCGGGGTCATGAAAGTACATCTTGTTTGTTTTGTTTTCTGGCAAGAAGAGAGAAATGCTTATTCTGTGATATTTATTAATGTATAAATCCTATTATGTAACTTGCAATTAAATCAAAATTACGATAAGAGTCTACAAGTAAATGCGAGTAACTTTATATTAATGTGAAATGACACACATAAGGCATTGAATGATATTTTACTCTTTGTAGATACTCTTACATACAACAGAAAGGGAACAGAAAAAAAAACAGTAGTTCTGGAGCAATATTTACAAGTTAGATAAAGGTAAACTCCCTTAAAGGACGGTCTGGTGAATGCGGCGGGTCACTTAAGAGCACCTGCATTTCCCATCGACTGTAAAATGCAGATTTGTTTAGTTACCAAACCACAGGATGAGAAGATTCGCCCGGTAAATGTTATCTTGTAAGCGTTGCAAAGCATTTTATATTCTGCTGTTGTTTCGCTCCATATGAATAGTAGGAGTTCTGTTAAAATCAAGTCTCGCATGCTAGTTGCCCAACTAAGCGTATCCCACTGTAAGGATTTTGATGACGCATTTAATTTCACACGTACTGATGCGTTCCGACTCATGTCCCTGAAAGTTACCTCAGGGTTAGAGAGATAATAGCTATATTTTTGCATAAAGCGCGGCCACCACCAGTAGTAATGTTTTTTATTATTAAATTATTAATATTTTCTCTTTATTTCTCCTCTCCCGCTCTTTTCCCTAAGTTGCTTTATTATGTTCAAAATTCAATTTTTACTGTTACCACCTTATTTGTCTTCTACCGTTGAATAAGAATACAAGTTTTTCAAAATATTGCTATATCTGTGTTTTAACTATTTCTGTTCATCTTGTTCTTGTTATTTTCGCCACATTGTTCTAAGAGTTCCTGTATTTTTCATTTTATTATACACAACTTACGTGTACGATATCTTAAAATTGCTAGCAAACTAAAGCGTTATTTATTTCTAAGACAACCGAAGGAGAAGGAGAAGGCACTGTAACCAACATAATTGTCTGCACGTAGGAAGGTCCTACAATAAGGGAAACTCTGTAATAGAGTATTCAGACACCCTAGAGAATGTGTGTGATGTCAGTCCAGCAACATACATGGGTGTTCTGAAATAGCTATGACGACACGGCGTTAGTTTGCGCAAGATCAACACGCCTCAGGCAGCCTCGCCAGCTATGAGGTCTTCTTACCAGAAATGCTTTCGCTCTTACAACATGTGGAGAGCGCGCGGTCGCGGTAATGCATAAACATTATGACGTTCCTCTTCTTTTAGACACTTACGACCTTCTGATGGTAAAAGATCTGGAAAATCTGATGTCACTAAATGAATTTTAATTCGAGCACTTACTTAAGGCTTATTTATTAATTTTCCTCTCTCAAAATATTACTGTTAGCAAAGTATGCACGTATTTGCCTGGGCCCTGTTTCTCAAAAGTATGATTCCAATACATTACAAGTGTACGGACTGGTAATTTCTTGTTATTAGTAAAATTCTGTTTCACAGAGATTTCCGCTACACTTGTAGTTTACTACTCCATACTTAGAAATGTGCAAGTGAATTTTCGTAGTTCTGTTCCACGAAAGTGAAGTCGGGCAGAGGCAATTTGCATAAATTTCTCTACAAGTGTAGGAATACATTGGTAACTTCAAATGCTAAAAGAAAATTTATTATCCTTTTAATGATTTTGGGAGTACTTGACCCAAATGTACCAAGTATTAGAGAAAACGATTATAATGATGAGTAGAAATATGTATAAAGAAAGAATAAATAAGTATTTGTGTATAATGATAAAATTCGGTTAATGCAAATAAATTATGGCTTATGATTGATATTGGTGTTTCCTGTTCCAAATGCTTATTTCAGATCAGCATCTTAGTTAATGTATTTCTAAGGGTTCTTCCTACTTGCCACATAATTTCTTTACATTTTCTTTTAGATTAATTTATTTCGGCTCAATTTCTCCAGTAGTTTTGCTTATGAGAACGTGAATGTCAAGCAATATAAAATATAAAGGATCAAATGCACTAATAAAATGACAGGAGAGCAACTGAGAAGCACAATTCTTCTGCCATCTTTCGACGGCTTAAACTGATACTAATGTAGCCTCAAAGGGTTTATTACGCTTGAATTTCGATAGTACATAATAAAGTATTTAAATTATCATTATGTCAAAGAAAAAACAATACCCATTTTGCAGAAATGGCAATGATTAGCTCCGTGCATTAAAAATTCCTTAAAGAGTGGACACAACCTAGTTCAAAGTATGGCGATGTATGGCAAACAACTGTGACGTCACTTTTTGTTTTTACTACTACTTTACCGGTATAGCATTTCTTCCGCGGAACAGAAAGTTACCATACCATACTTTACAAGAGCCTGCACTAATATACTTGTATATATTAGACCATACTTTTGTGAAACAGGGCCCTGGAAGTAGCTAAAATAACCTGTAGTAATTTCTGGTCGCTTATAAATCTTAAACTCAAATACTTCGTGTTCTAGAGCAGCCTTTCCGTTCTTTACGGCCCACTCGTGCCTAGGATAATGCGAGCATTTTCCAGAACTTTAAAATAATAATAATAATAATAATAATAATAATAATAATAATAATCGACCGTGTATGTCTTGTTAAACATTTTCGTCTTAATAAGAGGTTTTGAAGTAATACTTTCCACATAAAAGCGGACGTATTTTACATTATAAAATTCTAACTTAGTGTCTTGGATTCAATTAATATACAAATTTACCTTGCTGTTATAACCTTACATGATCTCATCCCTTTGGGCGAAGTTTGGGTACAAGATGTTTATCCTTTCATTGACAGCATGTAAATTGTATATGAAATTGGCAGTCCATTTCTTACGTGAAACAAGCAGTAACATTCAGTTTAAACATGGATATTAGGACTTTGATACAAGTATAATAAACGAAGAGACAATGAGTTTTATCAAAATGCCTAGCATTAGAGACCCTCTGATCGCACCAATAATACAGGGTGATTCAAAATGATTGACCACTTTCAAACTGCTAATTTCCTGCACTATACATTGTACTTGAATGCTATAAAGTATATTTGAAAGTGGGTGTTGTATAGTTGCGAACACTACCACTAGAGCGCTCCAGTACCGCGCTGTAGCGTCAGCTGTAAGCGAAATGTCTACTAGGCAAAACAAGATTTTTTCTGCATTCGTGAGTTCGGTAAAAGTGAGTGTGTGACTGCGGTGCAGCGTGCATTTCGGCGTAAGTTTAACGCTGAACTTCCAACAAGGAAGAGCATTTATCGTTGGAATAAACAATTTGGCGAAACAGCCTCTCTGTGTAAAGGTAAAAGCCCAGGCCGACCGCGTGTATCGGAGGAGAACGTGGAGCGCATTCAAGCTGCTTTGCACGTAGCCCAGTGAAATCAACTTGCAGAGCGAATAAGGAGCTTACACTACCGCAAACAACTGCCTCGCGTGTATTGAGGCGCCGGTTAGTGTACAAATGATACCATCTACAAATGGTACAGGCTCTTCGCGCCAACGATAAGGTAAAGCGTTGAATTTTGTGACCGTATGTTCCGAAACATCGAAGATGAATTATTTCTGCCTCCCTCGTGTTATTTTTAGTGATGAAGCTACGTTTCAATTAAGTGGGACAGGTTGCGTCGGGTTTACTAAGCCCTGGGTCCAGGGGTGCTACACAGAGGTCTGTGCCACCCGTGGGTTTTTGCATTAGGACGGTACCTTGTAACTCTAAACCGACCCGCCATTCGGCTGCAGACGATTGCGTCTTCCAGGCGCGCTAAGTTCCCTTAGCTTCCAGATCCTCACTGGTGGATAGGTCATCCTAGCTTAGACCTACTCGTATTTAAGAGGTGAGTCACCCCAGCATTAAGGTAGCCACCACCCTCCCTACAAACAACGGCGATTCCGGCGCACCGGCCCCCAGGGTACACGCCTTAGGCACTCCCCTGGGACACGCCGCCATCGTAGGTCCTCAATTCCCCGGTGACGGGTCCACTGCCAAGCCGAGTCCAACCCAATCCGGACAACTCCCTTCCGAGTGGGGCTCGAATCAAGTCCGGCCCGGCTTCCTCTAGTACGTCAGAGGTACCACGGGCACTCAGGGTCCGCAGAGCCCGCACCTGGAGCATCTGTAGGGCAACGGTCAGACCGCGCCCCTGGGACAGTCAACAGGCAGAAAGTTCGGATATGGGTGCTGCAAAATCCCCACGTAACTCTGGAACATGTGCGGGACAGTTATTGTGTTTTGCGCCGTATCGTTCACAAAGGTTTATGGACCTATATTTTTTGACGAAAAGAGGTTGCTGGAGGAAGATATCTTAGCATGCTGCGGAACTGGCTTGTTCCTCAAATGAATGAAGATTCATTTTCCAGCTGGACGGAGCTCCACCCCATTGGCGTCGGAATGTTAGTTTCCTGAACGAATGTCTACCTCAACGATGGATAGGCCGCCGAAGTCTCGCGTTGTCACACCCTGCGATTTCTACTTGCGGTGGTTCATGAAAGATGCAGTTTACGTACCAGCTCTTCCCACGAATATGAATGCTAAGAAACCCTGTTACAGCTGCGGTGAACTAGTGACGTAACACATTCTTCATCGAGTGTGGGGTGAATCCAGCTGTCGTCTAGATATTATCCCTGCAGCCGGAGGATATATTGAACATTTGTAAACTTCTATGTAAGTACAGAATTAAAATACAACATATAGTTCAGGAATTGTAGTCTACTGAAATTGTGCCCATCATTTTGAGTCACCCTGTATTTAAGCTTCAGACAATAGCAGTCTAGGATTTGACAAACTCCACGTGCAGTGGTGTCGAATTACAGCTGCAGGAGGGTATATCAGTGTTATGTTTGCTGCCCCTGTTTGATCTACTGGTGGCATTATGGCAATATTAATGGAAGCGACATGCCAAGTGGTTACATTACCAAAATATGCAAAATTATATTTAGTATTGACAGTTTCTTTAGGAAATAAGCGTGGGAATAAAAGTGCCAAGAACTAGTCACCCAATCGTGTTCAATAACAATGAATTATTAACAGTGGCAGTGACAATGACTGAGTTCATGTTTCTTGAACAAAATGTTCAAACGTATGCTTTTAACTTACTTTAATGCCTAACGATCCAGAACAGGGCTATAGTAGGTTTGACAAACCGTCAAGAGAGTTTTAACATCGCCAAAAAATTCAACATCTGCCTCTGGAAATTTCGTCAAACCAAGCAGCCTGGCATAATTCCAGTAAAGGTATTTAATATTAAGCAACTGTTTCAAAGTAAATTTTATATTATTAGATGACCGCTTATAAAGATTTGTTTTTATTATGGAAGAACCATACAATAAATCAAAAGCAATTGACTTGAAATTAATGGCTCTCATATTTTCCATTACATACCAAAATATAAGTAGTCAAGCTACTCTTAAATTGGATATGTAATAAATTCGTTTAAAGCAGAATTCACAAGAATTAATAGTACTTGCTCATTAGTGAACACTGTGTTCTTTTATTCATTTAGTCACCAACACAAACACTGAGTTTACGTCACACAAAAATCATGTTTCCATTGCCAAATTTGATGTTTTATCATCTACTGTGCATAAAATCAGAATAAGCATGGCAGAAAGGTAAGTGTAATGACCTCAAGTGAATCGAGAAAAGAGTAAAAATGATGAAAATTTCAATTATTAAGACTTTTAGATTAAATATCTATGAAATTTCTATTTTTTGACTTACAGTTTATGCAATTTTGCAATTAATAAATTGTGTTCACTTTTTTAAAAACGTCCTTTCCTGGATTTGTAACGGGTTGGAATTTTCACACTATCGAAAAAAAAAAAAAGTGTTCCAGGCCTAAGTTTAGCGTACCTCTCACTAATGAGGACCTGGAAAATAACAAGTAAACCGCAGAACTCCCTTTGACGAGTCAGCGCTTTTTAAACCTCGGCCACCATGTCGCATTAGTAGTAAATTATATCATCCATCCTATAGGGCTCAAAACTTTATTCCTTCATTCCCAAAATTTGTGTTTACATAATAGAAAATGCATATTTTCTCTAAAATAGTGATATGCTTTAAATTTTCAGATGTTTAAAAAAACGTGTATGTAATTTGATGCTCCATTTTTGATAATTTACATATAGAATGAGACCAAAGTACAGTTTAAACTCCTACTATAAAACTCATATTCTTAGAAAAATTGAACCTTAAAAGCACCTATTTTAGAGCCTAATCTAATTAGGTTTTAGAAGTTTACAGAGAAAAATGCTTAATATTAGCTCTCCTATTTTCAGGGGAGATGTAAATCCTAACCACATTCTCCAAGGCTATTCTGTATTTAATTACCTATTCTTGAATTTTTTAACGACGCGGCATGTAACAAAAGATTAAGCCGAGCAAGTTTATTATTACTGCATAAAGTCCTGGGATCGTGGAATGAAGTGAGTGAGATTATTCTACAGTGATTCTCTAGCTAGATACTTCGAGTTGTCTGGAAAGATGTATGTGATTTAGAAAAGTATTTGCAATGTTGTATACATAAGCCTTCGATAATGCAAAATAGCATGGAAACCTTCATTCGTCTAGTGACTTTCCCTGTTCCGCGTAACCGCATTTCGGCAGTTGTAACTGACGTTGCTTCGTTAACAATCGCTCAGAGCGTGTTATTCATTTGTAAATGTACCGGCAAGGCATGCCAGGTGTGATGAAAGATATACACCATAAAAGTGTTGCATACAGATATGTAAAAATATAAGAGACAACGAAAGTTTTCTAACTCAAAATTCAGGAGTCCACATATTGCCTGGAAAAAAAAAAAATCAAAGTAAAGCACCAGCATCAAAATCATTACGAAGATCTCCCATATTCCAACCATAAAAGAGCGGGAACGCGCCATATGTTAATAATTTGATACATGCTTGTTCTCCTATGTGCAACGTGCCTTAATATTTTTGAAAGATTTTCAAAACACCCCTGCTGAATAATGTAAACCGAGTCCCGGATACTTTATTTAGGATTATGTTAAAGGTTCGTTAGAAATAACGCGTCCCGACTTCTTTTTTGAACATAAAAATGTACAAAAATAAATTCCGCACAATCGAACATCTCAAAGTAGTTATACGCCAAGTGACTAATTCGTTGACCATATCACTTTGGGAAATGTATTCGCATTTTGGAGAAAAGCATACAACTATGTGTTTGAATGAAGGAGGAAGTGAATAATGAGTAGCTTCTGCTTCGTGTCGTTGAAGGCGAAACGATCCTGGTGGTGTAGTGGTAACCATCTTGCTTCCTAAACCCAAGATCGCTGATTCAATCCCGTCAATGGATTTTTCGGGCGTAAAAATCTTAAGTATAGCCTCCTTCGGAAGGGAAGTGAGTCCCGTGTAGTACATTTACGGCACGAAAAGAACTTCAAGCCTGAATAAAAGAGCCTCTGAGCAAAATTTGTGGGCCGTTTCATGTCCTTAATTGATTGGAACGCTGATGACTTGAGATGTTAAAGCGCGTCCGTAAATTAAAAAAAAAAAAAATTAAAAAAAAATCGTTGAAGATATATATAAATTTACGACCACTATCTATTGACCATAGCTTGGGACCTCTTGCGAGAGAATCGCCCTGTAGAATAACCTAGCATCTTCTGCCCAATCCGCGAGTTCCTTCTATACGTGTTTTCAAAGCTAAGAAAATCCAAAACGTCACTATTTTCGCAAAGTTATACCAGGATTTCATTTATTTGTAATTACAAAACAAGAACAAAACTATACGTGCGTTACTGCAACAACACGCATTCCAAACAGCGGAGCCTGCATCAGGTGACAATTCCGATAAGTGTAACTCTGCGATGAAGGCCGTAAAAATCGCTAACAATGGTTCATGAAAACTTTATTACAGCCATTATATATTCCATTTATTACTCTTTTATGATCGGCATTAAGTTATGTTACCTGCACGGTCGTAAATGAATAAAATATAGATAGAATGAAACTGGATATTGTGCTTTTGATGTTCGCCAGCTATATATGAACAGCATTTGTCAATACAGGATTAGAAAGCATTCCCTCATTTTATTGAAACCTTTTCCCAGGCACGGATTTTAACATCTCTGGTTATCGGCCATATTGCACACAAAACATGGAGTATCGGCAGCTATGGACTAACAACACAATAGCGTACAAAGCAGTGAAAAAATAACCGTTAGTGCCCCATTATGGTGCGTTTAGAACAAGGTAACTCCGCGCAAACTGCATGCTGTGTTTCGTTTGCATAACATTCCAGCAATCTCACTGCAACAAAAGAGCACGTTTTAGAAATGCAGATATGCTTCAGCAAGCGCTATCTTTCGGAAGGCAGACAGCCTTTTATGCTAAGGAGCATAAAAGACGAGACTTGATACCGGGAAAGAACAGCATTGTTATTGGTTTGGTTTACTTACGGGCGTTCTTATAAATCTCATGTCAACAGCGTCCCATTCAATTCAGGGCGTTAAACGGCCCGTAAATTTTGCTCAAATGTCTCTTCTTTCAGGTTTCAGATTCCTATACGTGCTGTAAATGTACGTAGGACCCACGCTTTTATTTCCCTTCCAAAGAAAGTCATACTTAGGATTTTTACCACCCGAAAAAAGCGATCGATCCTGGCCGGGATCGAACCTGCGATCATGGGTTTAGGAGGCAAGTACGATTACCACTACACCACCAGAACCGACGGAACGAACAGCAAGAAAACGTGTTAAGGACACTATAAAAATCACACTTTTTCTTTAAATCTCTTTCATAAATCAGATTTTAGTGCTACATGAACACTAATCAGTACAAATATTTTGAAGTTCTTTCTTCAAAATTCTTTAGGAAAATGGGCCTTTTCATCCATATTTGTTAACTGTGCACATATTATTATACATATTTAATAAATCTCTTTACTTTTCTCAAAGCATTCACCCTAACATGAAAATCTATGTATTACTTTTTCACAATAAGAATAGATTAGAAAAGTAATATTGAATAACACATTCTTTTAATAAATTGGTCTTTCAATCCAGCAAGGACGGAGGCAATGGAAATACAACAGCACCCAAACAACTTTAACAGAGACGGAGGATATCACCCCAAGTAGCACATGGAAACCGGTTCTGAAAAACGAACTCACCAGCTCCACCTTCCCACTTCCGCCTCACACATAATATTGATAGACCTTCTTAAACCAGAGAGACTGATGATGCCAACCGCAGCAGTTGGTGAAAGCTATGGTACACTTGGACCACGGCAAAACAGCCCGGAAGATTAACGTTTTAATTATATCATATCAGTTTACTTTGCTAAAAATGACCCAAAAGGCTGTATTTAGAGATATAATTTCGTTTTATGCCACTATTAGTGGCTATTGCTCCATCCTCTTTGCTCTTAGCTGCTGTTCTTTTGTCAATTCTGCCTTGATGGGTTCAGAAAGTCTATCTCAAACCCCCTTGCTTCATCCGGTTTTGCAACAGTTACACATCAGGTCCATGGAAAACTTCCCTTTTCTCTTATAACCTTATTCTTCTTTATATTCCCATCAAAAGCTACTGCCTCAAAAAGAGCTGTTTCTGCCATTAGCTTATGTCTTAGAACATCTCATCACAAATCAGAGAATTCAAAGATTTTGGGATTTCCCATGTAGTGAGACTTTCAGATAGGTTGCAGATATTTCTTTAAATGGATCAATTGTTTTCAAGCTAGGCTAGT
Source organism: Metallyticus violacea (assembly GCA_030762175.1). NCBI lineage: Eukaryota > Metazoa > Arthropoda > Insecta > Mantodea > Metallyticidae > Metallyticus > Metallyticus violacea. The sequence continues at coordinate 59,643,872 of CM060844.1, forward strand.
CGGTCCCGGCCAGGATCGATGGATTTTTTGGGCGTAAAAATCCTAAGTATGGCTACCTTTGGAAGGGAAGTAAAGCCCTGGGTCCCGTGTTGTACATTTACGGCACGAAATGAACATCAAGCTTGAAAGAAGAGGCCTGTAAGCATAATTTGTCGCCCATTTCACGCCCTGCATTGAATGGGACGCTAATGACCCGAGATATTAAAGAACGTCCATAAATAAAGGCTAGGTTAGGCAAATCTTCAAGTTAGACAACATATCTAAAGACAAATGAACCCAAGCTCAAGCCTTGTACACTGGGAAGCATTGGAATTACGGGTAGGGTCAGGTGTCAGTAGGAAATAGGTTTCTTACCTCCGCCATCGAGCCATCTTGGCAGAGGGACGTTCCAAAATCCAAGAATGAGACCAAACGTAATGAGTTTTAGTGATTTTTTTTTGTAAAATTTGTATTACAGATTATTTTAATATTACAGAGACAATATTGTGCACTTTAATTTCTTTTGATTTTTCCCCCTTGCTGTTTCTAATTTTGCAACGCTGATTTGAGATATTAATTACATGTTACCATCAGCGTTATTGTTGTCATCACTAATTATTATTGTCATCATATTTCTCTCTATTCTTATTATTTATCATTCATAGACATACTCTGTCCTTAGCTCAGAACAAGAATACGAGAGGAGGCAATGTGATGTTTTAAGAGTTCAGAGAAAAGTGTTAACTGCAAAGGTGCAAATTTGGAAAGAGTGCTGTTGTCTTCGCGAACATGAAGCAAAACAATATCTTTTTCAACTAGAAACCTCTGCAGATTATTTATTTGTATTGACAGTTGCATAAGCTGCTCTGTTTGGAAGTGGAGAATAGAATTTTCTCTTATGGACAATTGAATAGCATTTTGCATTCCCCCCATTTCTATAGACGTTCAAATCCGTTACTTTGACTTGAGAAACAACTGCTAATGTTTATTATGAATCTTTTAGGATTAATTGGGTTTATTATTTAACTAAGAAACACGTTTATATTTACTCTCGTAGACATTACTTTCAGAATTTATGAAATGAAGATAATTAAAGAAGCATTTCCAAGCCTATTCCCACAATCAAACTCTATATCATTGAATTTAGAAGCCAGCAAAGGTAGAACATGAAAATATGAATAAAAAATTTAATTATAAGATTACATTTGTGTCTTCTGGCGTCAGATTTAAACACGTTTAAGTTATAAATACATGCTTATTACAGTGACAATTATTCAATCTTATGTATTTGCAGTTGTAACATCCCGGTATATTTCTGGAATAAACAGTAAATATAATACCATATTTTTTTTAAGTCTTCCAATGACAAATAGCTATTATTGAACAGTTTATTGTAATATTATTTTAACAGCTTTTTAATGGTTTGGTTGGCTGCTTATAGAGACGTAGCTACTGCCGCCCGGGCCAGATGCTTGACCACAGAGCATTCTGTGCCCACTCGGTGAAACCCCACTGAGTGGCAAGCCAAGCGGGAAGATGATATGATCGATGATCCCGTGAACCATGGAACTGGGAACTGTCTCTGCAGGATATGGGAAAACCCAGAAAAAGCAACTCCTCAAACGATATTCGAACTCAAGCTTGTAGGATTACAAAGCAGATAAGACCATGGCTATGATCTATTATAACATTAGTGATAAACACAAGGTAAGATATAGTAAGCCGGCTGGGCTAGTCCGTGTTGTGGGGAATCCAAGCCTAGACAGCTCCATGCGTTACTCTGTTTTGCATGCATTATGCAGCGATATTCAGTGAAGCATGTTCATGCCCCTTTAAGGTGTAACAAGAGATTTTAGAACCTTTCAGTTATGCATAATAACGTTTAAAAGTGTGGGAAAAAAAAACTTTAAAATCTGCTGATAAAACAAAATTTCTTTGATATGTTCACATCCTACGCCTTTTATGGGGCTATAAGCAAACCACTTCTTCCAGAATGTCGTGTACCTTTTACATTTTATGTTTTCTCGCATGTAACTACTGCTCGGCTTAGAGGTGGGCAATCCTTAGTACCTACGGTTAACATTTCAGTACTTGACCACTAAAACAGACGAGCCTGGTTGGAGTTCTGTTTTCACGAAAGGCAGCGGAGAAAGCCGAGCCCAATTCCAGGTAGTGCGATTTCAACATATGTAAGCGGGTCATTTACTGATTCTAAATGATCAAGTAAAAGAAATTCAGCGGAGAAAACCAAATTCCGTATTCCGGAACGGCAGTGTGAGTTAGAAAGTGTTAGTGTGGAGTTTGTTAAACCTAACCTAACATTGCAACATAAGCGTTGTCTTTTTTTAAAAGTAGCATTTATTCCATTAAGAACAGTGTAGATAAATTATGAACATTACGAGAGAACAGCGCAGACAAATTATGAACATTCATAAGAAATGCCCGACACTCTAACCAACTGAGCTAACAGGCCGACATTAATAATAATAATAATAATAATAATAATAATAACAACAACAATCCGTCTACACTCGTTTACTTAAGTGGGAATTGGGCTAGGTTTTCTCCGCTGCTGTTCGTGAAAGCAGGCGTGACTCCAATGCCAGAATGTCTGCACATATGGTAAAGCTATTTCAGTCTCACAATGTGTATTTCTAGATTTCTGGGAATATATAGATCGCTGCAGTCAGTTATCAGTAAACTAAGTTGGGTTACAATTGTAGCCCGCGCGATCACTGCGTCATGGTTTCAAGACCGAATAGGCAATCCGAATATGAACTATACGAGGTCTCTTCAAAAAGTATCGCGAATTTTGAATTTCCGCGGGCTACGTATATTGGATTTTCGATTGTTTTGTGGCGTTATGTTGGTACTCATGTTCCTCACTTATGTTGACAAGCTAGGCCAATTTGAATCAATGTTCAGTTAATTGTTGACAGCTATTTTGCTTGGACGTGTTTTGGCTCATCTTCGATTTTTGCCTATTCCAAAAAATGGAACAAAGAATCTGTATCAAATTTTGCGTGAAAAACAAAATTAAGTGCGCGGATGCATTCCGAATGTTGAATGTGGCATATGGTGAAGCTACCTTGGACCAAAGCAACGTTTATCGGTAGTACAAAATGTTCTCAAGAGGGTCGAGAAGATGTGAACGACGAAGAGCGTCCCGGACGCCCGAGCTCGTCAACAACAGACGAACACATTGAAACGAAAAAAAAAAAAAAATAGTTTTGGTCCGTCGAATCACCGTTAGAGAAGTTGCTGAGGACCTAAACATATCGACTGCCTCGTGCCATTCGATTTTTACCAATGATTTGGGCATGAGACGGGTCGTCGCAAAATTAGTACCAAAGTTGCTCAATTTCAACCAAAAACACCATCGCATTAACGTTGCTAAGGAGCTGTTGAACTCTGCGACAACCCAAATTTGCTCCAGAGGGTCATAACTGGTGACGAAATCGTGGGTTTATGGTTATGACGTGGAAACTAAAGCTCAAATCATCCCAATGGATGCTGCCACACGAGCCAAGACCGAAAAAAGCGCGCCAAGTTCGGTCGAATGTGGAGGTTTTGCTTAGTTTTCTTCGATTGCAGGGGCGTGGTGCATCATGAGTTCTTGCCACAGGGTAGAACGGTCAATAAGGAATATTACCTGCAAGTTATGCGCAATTTGCGCGAAGCAATCCGCCAGAAACGCCCGGATTTGTGGAAGAACAAAAAATTGACTTTAGCACCATGATAACGCCCCTGCTCACACATCGTTGCTTGTGCGCGAATTTTTGGGCAAAAACAACACACTTATGATACCGCAGCCACCGTACTCCCCAGACCTGGCCCCCTGTGATCCCCCCCCCCCAAACTGAAGAGGCCCATGAAAGGACGACGCTACGCTACGCTACGATTGAGGAGATAAAGACGGCATCGAAGGAGGAGCTGAACAAGATCACAAAAAAGCGATTTTTTAAAAGTGATTCGAGGATTGGAAAAAACGTTGGCACAAGTGTGTAATATCTGGTTAAGGGGACAAAATAGATATTCAGGAATAAATAAATACTTTTTGAAAAAACACAAAATTCGCAATACTTTTTGAACAGACCTCGTATTACAGTGGCTAGAAGAGATACTAAACGACAGTGAAAAAAATATAGATTAAATTTGACGACAGTGCTATACTAGTGAAGATATCATCGTATTGCCACAGATATTGAATCTAGTGAAGCAGATTCAAATAAAAAGCAACTATTCCAATCTCAAATAATAATAGTTCTTAGATGCTTTCTAGTGTCCAGTCCAACAAAATGAGAGTCAAGCAGGCAGATATTACTTATGTGAAAGGGTTAGATACAAATCCCATCACAGAGGTGTGCCCATGAGTTGCAGAAAAATCTGCAATGATCCTTCACAATTTGTAGGGGGGAAAAAATTAGACATATAATTGATGTACTTTTCTGTAAATGGCCATTGATGCCTCATTGTTGTTAGTTGCTTATTATATAAATACGTCTTATTAATATAATGGATCTACAGCGATCGTTTTCAAATAATTATGAATAATAAATACTCCATAATGTAATTAAGAATATAATAACAGCTTTAATTCCCTTGTGGGAGAATGTTACTGCCATTTGAGTCTAAATAATATTTTGTGGTTTAATTATTTGTATACGGAAAAACAAATACATTAAACACAGAAACAAAGCATAAGCTCAGAAATTTTACAAAACAGTATAGGGACACAATTCAAAATTAACATCTGGGCTACATATGCAGCTCACTCGATCACACTTGCTTTAAAATGACGCCCACACTTTCTTAGGGTTACAGCCGATCAAATCTATCAAAGAGTTCGCTATGATTGGTGCACAGACTTGCCATGGGAAATCGATAAGTTTCTAGAAATACTAGCAGAATTAATGTAACATAAATGTATTTTTCAATATAAATTATTATATGTGTGTCCTTAATTCTATTCGGGTCACACACTGTTTATGACATTGTGATGTCACTGTCGATGCTTTCGACCTCGCCGCTTGCCTAGCTCCCGCTATTATCTTTTCTTGTCAACAATCACATTAGCGGCCTCACGTTCAGCAAGTTAGCTGAGACGGGTAATACTTGATACGCTATCAAGTCACACTATTTATCCATGTTTTGAATCAACCTTTTTATACTTATTCTTGTATGTTAATGATATCTTAGTTACTTGTTAACTGGAGGATAGAACACGATTCTTGTTAAGGCCACGCCATTTGGATAGCGTTTATTTTTCGGAGTTTTTTTTTTTCACAAGCCTTCTTCAGATACCGACGGTATTAGTTGTATGATGGAGCTATGAATTAGTTAATGTTTAATTTCCTCTTTAATACATTTTAGCATTTTTTTAAAGCTTTCAACCGAATTTTCTCCATAGATTTAACAGTATGTCTGTCTATATATATATATATATATATATATATATATATATATATGTCTTCTTGAAGAAGTCGGAAATATAGCGATCTCAAGTTTATTTTTATTTTATAATATGTGTATATATATATATATATATATATATATATATATAAACACATGCGCACACTAACAGTAACTGCAGAAACAATTGTATTAAGGATATTTTTATTAAACGCTATACCAGAAATCTCCCTGTTGCTGTATACTTTTGCACTTAGCTTGCAGTTTGTTTATCCAAAAGGGCAGAAAAAAATAATTCGCAAAACTGAGCGTTAAAGGCTTGGGAAAAAACCTGCACTGAACGTACTAATTTTATCTTCACTGATCAAACGTGAGTGCACTGGGAAATAACATACACAATAATGATGTTTCAATATTGACAACAACGATAGAAACGCCCACATGGTATTTTATCTGTGATAACTGAGCCGATAATAAATGTATGGCAACGTTGTTAAAACAGTGTTGAAAATCTCGAAAATTAAACAGTAAACCGGAATTATGATTCAGGTATTTTATTAACAACACAGAATTCGCTGTTTAATTAAGTTTAAATCGCGCAGTCTGACACTCTAATTCAAATAGTCTAGGAAGTATTAAAAAAAGGGCGCTTAAAATTTTGGAAAAATGCGCTGCATAAATTTACAATACCACCGCTAAGGTATGACATACGGAGAGCCAAGACACAATATTACTACTTTTGGTTGTTTACTCAAAACAAATAACTTAATGTGACATTTCTTTTGAATCAGGTTGCCCTTACATACTTGCATGTTTATACCAGACGCCTCTGAATTACTATTTCGCCACTGGTTTCTACGTCATGGGTCATATCGTTGTCCTGATCTTTAAAGGTTCCTGTTTAAGCATGCAACCGCCTTACATGTTTTACCTGGTCTCTCACAAAATACCCCTTCAGCACGTTTCTTGTTCTTATTGATCCGGCACGGTTGCGACAAATCTCCTGTAACTGAAAGTGCACACCCCACATTTTTTTTTTAATTCAAACGTTTCAGCATTCTGTATGTTTTGTTTTAACAACTGTAAATGGCCTGTAACAAGATTATCAGGCTGAGGGAGAAAATATTCAAGTATTCTCATTACTGTTAGTACATCCTTAGGGAAGCAACGACCGGAAACCATGGCCGATTTGCTAACGTAGACGCACAATACAAGTTTTAACGCCACCTTCAGTTCTTGTTCCAAGTTACGCCATAAATAGAAAATGCGTTTGTTGGACCGTATGCTATGATAGTCAGTCCCGGTGGTGTAGTGGTAACCATACTTGCGTTCTAAACCTAAGATCGCGGGTTCAAACCCGACCAGGATCGATGCATTTTTTCGGGGAGTAAAAAATCTAAGTATGGCTTCCTTCGGAAGGGAAGTAAAGCCGTGGGTCCCATGTCGTACATTTACGGCACGAAAAAGAACTTCAAGCGTGAAAGAAGAGGTCTCAGAGAAAATTTGTCGGCCGTTTCACGCCCTGAATTGCATGGGACGTTGATGACCTCAGATGTTAAAGAGCGCCCGTAAATAAAACAAATCAACAATAACAGTATGCTACGATGGCAGTAATAAGAACTACCTAGGCTCGAATCGTTATGCTTTTGTTAGTTTTTGCAATAAAAGTTATGTTTATTAAACGGAAATAACAATTTTATATAGACAACATGTACGTATTTAAATTTTAAGTTAGGTATGCTCAAACACAAAAAAGTGAATTAATCAACTTTAAAAATAAAAGCCACGTTAATATTCTAAAGTGAAATGTAAAAATAAAATACAAATTGCATTTATTTTGTGTAAAAGAATCATTAATTTCATATTTAGTTTGCAAACAAAGATTACTTTTTTAAGCATAAGCGTCTTTGCAATTTAAAGTTATATTGTCAAGCGTACACTAAACAATATTAAATTAAATTAAAAAAAAAATTAAATTCAGCATGGGTAGCATAAGAACTGCGGCAGTTCTCATTGCTAGACACGATTCTTCTATCATCAACAAATATGTTTCAACTGGCATAGTAATTGTCGACTTCAACCGCCACATTTAGATGTTTAGCCATGGAGTAGGGCTATAACAAAACCGTATAGCTGAGATTGCCTTCCAAAGGGCTGGAAAATCGCCACCATATCGTTCGAAAAGCTGTGTTCGCAGGTTGTGAGCACTGGTACTTTAGATCCCGATGTCCGCACTCTGTGAGGCCGGTCGGTTTTGATGTAAACTAGGCATTGCTCAATAAAGACCTTAAACTGAACGCTCATCGCCGAAGTGCTGGATATTTCTAGTTCCAAGCTTGAAGCAGAGATCTCTCAAATGCAGGCGTCTATTCATAGGGAGCTACAACCGCCCCATCCCCCCCCCCCCAAAACCGGTCACAGCAACTTTTTGTCTTTTTTTTTTAAACCTAATTTTGAGTGCAAGTATGGGCATGTACCATTGGTAAATGTGGCTAATTATTTGCATGCTTTAGCTATAGGTCACCCCACCCCCCGGCATTTACCATTTATGAGAACGGAGGAAAACTGGAAAAAAATCTCGGTAAAGAAGTAGGTCCTGGCAGGATTCGAACCTCAGACCTCCCGCTCACAAGTACGCACCTTAATGACCTCGATCGCTTATAGCGGTAACACTAGCGTAAATATTTAAAAGACGTTTTGTTGATTTGTTAGGTGATTTCTTTTTGAAAACCGGCGCTCCGTCTGTTTGGAATGAACAGCAATGATTGGTTTTAACAAGTTCCATTAAAATCATGCCTAAGACTACTGAATACGTTGCCAAGGTTGTCGCCCTAGTGGACGCAGCCTCCGTTAACCGCTACAAACATAGTGGTGCCTATACCAAGGAGGCTGTAAAACGGTTCCAAGGAACGCAGAATTATCACAGAAGACCTGGATCAGAGGTGGTCACTACAATTTTCAACGTTAGTGAAGTTGAATGAAAATTTTGATAAAAAGTGCTCATTCATGATGGTCATTATTTCAAAATTGATAAAATCAACTGCAAATTGATGTGTTATAAATTGAGGAAGGTGTAATGAATAAATTATTTCTGTAATTACTTCGAAATGTACAATTAAAATGCATTTTAGTAACGATTTTAAGTGTTTTTCCCTCATTTTTTCTACCCTCCAGCCTCCCGGTGAGAGTATATTCTTCGACTTCCAAGGAGGTCGTGAGAGGGTTTCAAAAGCAAAAGCGAAGTATCGCTTTCATTGTTAACATGTATTTGATATGTACAGATAATGCCACAGGTAGCTCAAAACCTTGCCTCAGATAGTAGCAGCAAACCACATGAGGATGCCCAGCTTCAGTAAGAGGACGTCAGGAAAGAGCACGTGCGCTGCTCTGAAATTTTGCTGCCGTCTGCAGGTCCGGTACAGCAAGCTATGGCGATGATGGTCTGCCATTTGAACCGCACTTCGGTGGTTCAAAGAGTTTTTGGAGTCATTTTTTCAACAATAAAGTATGGCGGTCCAGGTGCTCCGACCACTGCAGTGAACGAGACTGATTAAAACTGCTACCGCCATTGCTTGGGGAAATCGATGAATAACAGTTGGTAGACATGTAGATAAGTTACAGATTCCCCATGGTAGTGCGTTCACTACTCTGCACTACCACTTATACATGAAACGCACCTGTCCCAGATGGGTGTCGAGGTTGCTGACACTTGAACAGAAAATGGTGGGTTAAGAGCTTCAGCGTTTGATAGTGGAGCATGTCGAGGCATATCTGAATTCCATCATTACAGATTATGAAACTTGCCTTCATCATTTCGATCCCGAAAGCAAACAGGCGAACTCAGGCTTGAAATCGCCTGGTTCTCCGACAGCAAGGAAGACCAGGTTGTTCATCCGGCATGAGAAGTATAGTAAATTTTGTTCTCCGAATGTCCTGCAATGGTTTATCACCATAAAGATCCCCGCAAACAAGGGTTAATAGGGAGAATTGAGCATCCTGACAGAACACATCTCACTTTCACACTTACCACCACAAAAGACTGAATGTTTTGTCCACCCCGCCATACAGTTGGACCTAGGTCAATGTGACTCGTTTCCTGTACTGGCAGAAACGTTGGTCATGTGCATATAACTCAATGGCAACTACTTTATAAAATACCGCACAAACCTTAATCCTGCCTAGTGTTATTTTAAAAAACAAAAGCATAAGCCCTCATATAACTATGTTGTGCCTCTTTAAGATTAAGGAAAACCATTAGTAATTTCAGAAAATATACTCTCCGCTTGCTGTTTTACAGAGAAAAGATAGTCTTTATCACTAGTACGGTATAATGTTAATAAGATCGAACACAACAAATGTAGCATATAGGGACAACACTGAATAAATTTTTATTGGAGCACATCAACGAACCGAAATTACCAACATTCTGTTTGGCATCGAAACTAAATTATCATTAAGATCATTAGTGGTTATTAAGTATATAACTGTTCTACTCTCTGGAAAATACAGTTCGCCCAGAAGTGCCACTATGACTGCCGATCCTTAATGGTATGTTAGACGCATCATCAACTTCCTCCTCATGTCCCAGAGGAATTCACTTGTCTGTTTCTTTATGTTTCTCTATCCACTTTCCACAGATTCGCCGATCTCATGTAAAACGAAGAGTTACATATTTTTGCATCATTCATACATTTTTCGTTTGGTACTTACTACACACCAAACTCATTCATTGCGAATTAGATGATACCCACAAACAATACAGTTCCTGCATTCAGCAACCTCTTTTTTCCCTATAGTAAGTGCGCCGTTCAATGTCGATAATGCTTTAAAAATACACTAGACAGTAATTTTAAAAAAAAAATTATAAACATGCAGCCTGAATTTTCAAAATATGCATTTAAAAGGCTTTGATGCTGACTTTTAATTAATTAATGCCTAGCTTCAAAATAATATGAGAGAATTTTTGATTTAATGGCTTTCTGTAACAAATGCTAGGCATCATTGAAGGTTCGCGGAAGCATAAACTAGATTGGTATAGGGAGTCAGAAGCAGGTTAATGCTTCGTTAGAGAGTATGTGGTTGACACGGTATAAACGTTGAAATGGGATACTCTGTAACGCGAGGCTCCAACACGACAATGTACCCACTTATAGTGTGACTACAGATTTGGCAACCTGCAACTTCTCTTACGGATATGAAAGCTGAAGGTCGTCGTTTTGACTCCGTGAACGAGATTGCAGATGTTTGATACGATTCGAGAACAGGGCTAGCAGGCGCTGGGAGCGGTATATCAGGGGCTGTTTTAAAGGGGATGATGCCAACATTTAAACCAACTATATACACTCTGCTGTATAGGGCGACCAAAAAGTTCTTTCGGCTTCAGACAAAACACCATAATCTGGTAAAAATAATACCATTAGTATTAAATGAGTCACCATCGGTATCAATGATCTTTTGTCTACGCGATGGAAGATTATGAATTCCACCGAGTTGGAACTACTCAGGGCGGGAAGAAAAAAAAAATCTATTCCAGGCTCGATTTACTGTCAACAAAGGTGATATCGTGGTGCAATCTCTAGCCTCCCAATCAAGACGGATAATTGTTTTAAGAGCTACCTCAGCTGTATGGATTTTGCGTTATCATACAAAAGAACTCACAGACTTCTGATTCAGTGCACAATAACGTTGGTTGTTCAGCCGACTGGCAGCAGTTCATAACAAACACAAGAGCATTACCATCTTTTGGTGCAGTGGATGTTTCGATTATTTTGGGATAGATTCAGGATTGCCATCCAGTGATGATTGCGTTTTAAAATGTCGTACAGCATTAACTCTCGTCGCATGTCAGCAGCCTATCAATAATGGCGTGCTCCTGTAATCCAGTAGCTGGAGGCTGGATGTTGAGGATGATTTGAGGACGGGAGTGCTGGTGTGCTCAGTTACTTCACATCGTCCGGACGTCCGCACTAAGCTCGGCATCAATATGGGCGTCCTGGACGACCAGGCTGGTTAAGGAAGGGCGTATCGGGCCAAGGGGGGCAACCCAGCATCCAGAAGTCCCCGTGCCGCCTTCTGAACCGTCATCTCATGTGGAACAAGGCGACCAAGATTTTTTTCCCTAGTTGATGGAGGTGCAATCATAAGGTTTCTGCATTGACGTTGAATTACTGCGCCACATCCTGAAAATCTGGCTGTTGTTCCCCTCAATTGTCACTAAAAGAGCATCGTTATCGTTTACTGTTTGGTCTTCCTATCCTTTTCCAAAATTCGTGAATCATCTTTGCACCTCCTGTTCATACACAGCATCAGCAGGGAACGCCTTTTACGCACCACTGCGCATGTAGAGACGAAGACGCAATTATATAACATTTTCGTGCTTACTGTTATAGTTTTGGATCAGCAAGACGAAAAACATCTGACGGTAAGCTAACACGATATATTTTTAGAAATTTTTTTTTTTTCATATAGGCAAAAGGGATAGAGCGTAAAACAATGCTAGTAGTATGCTACAACGGAAACTTGTTCCATCTCTGATAGTGGAAAGGAGGACTGTGTTTTGTCACTCTATTTTAAGGGCGCGTGACTTAAAAACACTGCAATTGGGACTATTAGGCTCAGTAGTTTTGGGACTATTCTCTTCTATTTTGTTATATTATTTTTGTTAACTGCTTATATTTTTAAAATTTACAGAAGATTCGTGTAGAAATTTTTAACGAAATACAGATATTTCTTAGAAACCCCACAGGATTTGTCCAAGACACGAGCAGCAATATTTTTCCCTTTATTGACCTGTTTATGCAGACCTAAATCTTATAATATCAAATAAATATCACCTTATAATCAATAAGACCCTCGAAAATCGTAGCTACTAAACGAGCAAGAGAAGTTATCAAGTTGTCAAGCATGGAGAGGTGAAAAGGTCACTGTTGTACCCTGCTGCAATGCAACTAGCGTTTTAATCACACCATTTGTTATCAAACAAGTCAGATTCAGATATGTATACAAGATTGATTTACCCACGGGGTTTGAGGTGGCTATGGCTAGATAAATAAGGTCTCTTGCAGGGGTTACATCACTTTCAGAAATATTGACCGCAAGGAAAATGTTTATACACACACTTCCACTCCAGTCTAAATAGTCTAGATTATTGCAGAGAGAATGAAATTTAAATGGTTTCTGCCTCACCCAATTCATGCTCTAGAGCCCCTCGACAGGACAGTGTTCAAGGCGCAAAAACCCAGAGACCACAAATTTCGTCAAAAACAATCGAAATTTAATTGTGAAGCATGGGGAAGCGTAGCAACAATTGGCAACGCAGTAAAAGGGTTTAGGTTCACAAGGATCTATCAACCCTTTAGACACACCAGAACATAAATTCTATCTCTAATTACTTTAAATTCCAGATACACTGCCAGGAAATGTTGAATATCATGCCTCTGGCATACACACTTCACCTTCACGATCATTCCAGGCAATTGCGGCTAAGCGCAGGTTGAAAATGGAGAGAGAATCCAATAGGCTTGTCAAAGGGATAAAAATCGATGAACTCTCAACTGATGAAGTGGAGAATCGGCAGGTTATTGTAGAAGATGAGGAACAGAATATATCTTGTAGGTTCTGTCACCTAGGTACTTATCACGCAAGTCTGTGTTAAAGAGAGACTGGATTAAATGTCAGAAGTGTGGAACGTGGTACCATACAGGTGTATGAAGGTAATGGACGGGGGGGAAAAAAAGAAGAAGAAAAAAAAAAAGGTCCACCAGTGGAATGTGTTTGTGGCTTTTGTGAAAATGTATATTCTTCTTGATGCACTGTTTGAAGTTTTTATGTGGTTTATTTCTGTGAATTTTCATAAAATAAGTTCATCTTTTAAAATTACATAAATTCTTTTCTTGAATAATTTTAGTCCAAGCTCGAAATGTACGGGATAGCCCCGTTCCACCCTATAATCTTCAGAATGCTCATTCGTCCCCACTCTAACTTTACCTCTAACACATTTAATTGTTGGAAAGCTTGAAATCTGAATACTGCAAAACAGTACACTACTTTATAGTGGTCTAATCTTGGAACTTTTTAAATAGTACTTAATAACTGGTCCTAGCATATAGAAAGGTAAACCCTTTTAATTTTACAAACACAAGCTCAAAGGAAGTGATGTGGGACGGCTACAGGAAAGTTGCTATGACCAATTTTAAAAAATAAGATGGAACAATCTGTCACGGCATGAAGCTGATTAGCGTTTAGAGGCTTACGAATTAAATTAATCATTCCAGGCGACAACAGATGACTAATAAAACACGGACACTAAGCCTATGAAGTTTGACGGGTAACAATGCAAATTCTGAAAACACAATTTCAAACATTGCGTTTTAATATTTTCTATGAAAAGTTACCTATATGTGACTATTTTTCTGCCAACGTACGGCGGATATTTTCCCCCAAGCTCTCTCATCTCTCTCGCCACCAGGATTCAGAATGATGCAGTCGTAAGTGACACTTGTGCATCAGTTGTAACAATGCTAATAATAGAGGCTGGGAAGTTGCGATAGTTGCAAACATCCCTCTCAACCAGTCCCGGATTACAGCAACCATAGAAAATAGACAAGTAATTAGGCAACGCAACGACGGACCAATTTTCTCATCAAGTTCATAACAATTCCTGAACACAATCTCTAGCCCCGAGCACCGATCCCCAATCAAGTGTCTCTCTCCACCCACTACTGCGCCATGCCCTTGAGTCATAGCTGCAGCACCATTCATTGCGCGAACAGTTTTTTTTTTTTTTTTTTTTTATGCTGACATGCTGGGGAAGCCCCGAGAGCATTTCATTAGATGTGAACATTAAGAATGATGAATGTTTCTTGATTCTTCCAGCTCAGATACAGCTTGCTCTCTTCAGTTCTGAACGCAACTTTAGTAAGTTTAGATGAGGCTTTAAAGTGATTGAAAAAAAAAAGATCACGTTAGCAGAATGTGGAATTTTTTTCAATTGCTGCGGGCGATTTCAAAGCAAGGAAGAATGAAAAATATGCACATTTCGACTACAACAGAGTCTGTTGTACTGTGAGGTGAAAAACGTGTCTCCGAATGCTAGATTCACAGTTGACAGTTTACCAGCGCATTTAAGTTCAGAAAATAAAACGAATTATAGATTTAACTGGTTACCATTACATTTATTTTCAAGGAAATTACGTTTCCGATCTACATTCATGTGTTCTGCTTTGTCAAAGATCCATAAGAACTTCACCATCGGAAAAATTCTCGGAATTAAGCCCAAACTGACGACATGAATTTTGAAATTATTCTTATTTTTCAATACAATCTCCCTTGACACTAATGCACTTTGTCCAGTAAAGCTTGGAAGCCTTTACATCACAAAAATCACATTCCTTATGGACTGCAAAATACGCCGATGATTTATTCCATCAAGGGATTTTCTCAGTTCAGAGAACACATGAGTCAAGTCAAGGGAATGTGGTGGATGATATGATAAATGATCACTCTATTCAGTGATTTTCGCCCTTTAAACGATACATGTGTGAGAGTGAACATTTCTTACGACTTTCCTCTGTGATAAACATAGGCTTTACTCATATATGTCCTACGATAAGCATAATACGCCACAGTGATAGATATATCAGTAAAAACAATCGATTAGCAGCACACCCTTGGCATTCCAGGCATCATCCTCCCACACAAAGGTGTGCAGTAGTGCACCCTTGTTTCATCATTGGTCACAAATCGACACTTAATCTCTCTGAAAATGGCACTCTGGTTCGCTTTTGATCCTGAGAAAGCACCCATCTTGCCGATAATATTTTCATGCACGATTCTTTCCCCAAAATGTAAAATATGTTGTTTATCAGCGACTATGTCAAAGCGAACACATCTGACCTTATTTCGGATTCCTTTACGGTACCTTATAAGTCACAAGAACTATTACTAGTACACGAATTTGTAAAATGTTCTCAAAATCAAATGTAGCAGGGTTTCTGAGAGGTAACTATCGAATAAATAAATGTAAAAATCCAGTTTTTAGTGGAACTTAAGTTCGTTCCTTTAATAAAGATCGTCTTAAAAGAGACAAATAATATAATTTTTGCAACATAAAATTTAAGGCGGAAATTTCAAAAAAAAAGATCAAGTTGCAAAATAAAAGTTTCTGTTGTCGAACAGATGTTTGAATCTCGTAGTACTCGCTTGGTAAGTGCAAATAATATTAAGGAATTTCGACATCAATTATGTTGGAAATGGAATATAGCAAAATATCTTGCATGAACTAAAATTTTGAAAACCTTTCAAAAGTAGAAATTGGCTTAATTATTTTATGGAGTTATGCCTACTGAAACCTTAGGTTTTGGTAATGTTAACGAGCCATAAGTATAACGTCCAATTGCCCCTTTCCAAATCTAAGCACTTTAAATACGATATTTACTAGAAATGGCCAAACCTTTAATAATGTTATCATGAAGGGTGAAAATTCCTTGTTGGGAATTGGCTTAAAACAGCTTCAAAGCACCAGGACATGAAAGGCAATCAGCTGCGTAATATGGCAAGCCCGGAATCCGCTTTATGACTAAACAAACAAGAGCTGTACCGCAGATTCTACTTTGAACAAAACACAATTATCAGAGGTGCAGGGTGCAAGTTTTGACAGGCCTGGCTCAACGTCCACCTCTATACTAGCTGCAAATTATGGGTTCTAAGATAGTCATCCAGTGATAACCAGAGGGAGTCATCCCGAAGTCCTTTATTAAATTACTGACCAACCAAGTAAACCCTGAAACTGTGCAGCATAATTTTCCACGCATATGCTGGGCATGGAATCGCTTGTTGCCATTTACTTTCAGAAACCGATGCTATTTCGCATTTACATTTGCCATAATCCGAAATCTTTGTTGTTTAATTCCCCTGCCAAATTTGCAAAAGATATGCAGCGATACCAATGGCTTCATTAAGATCTCATTAAGTAAAAAACACACTGTTCAGGATCAATTCTGCTCTGTTATCTCCTTCAATAGATGCGCTGTGCATCGGTTTGCCAGAACCAATCCCACATCATGTCCGATCGTATTTGAATGCTTTTCTGAATGCAAAGTAATCCATTCTTTGTTTTTCCAAAACTGTTTACCGGAAATGAAAGGAAATTGTTACAGCTGGTACATCCGTTTCCAAACAGTGTTACCGTGCAGCGGACTGCAAATAAACTGACAAGCAAACAAAGATTTAAGTGCGGTTTAGAAAAATGCAAACGGGCAGCGATTTTTTATTGCTCAGAGGAACAAACCGAAACATTTCGTGGGGGGGGGGGGGAATTTAAAAATTGTGACCATTTCAATGTTTACTTTTAAGTTAAGCAGAACAGTTAGCTCATATTACACTGACTGTTGTTAAGTTGTCAAAATTGGAAAAGGGATTTTATGTTTATTTTGCAGAATCGAGATTCCGACTTTTTCCTCCCCTCCTTTCTTTCACGTTGGTTGAAGCTACGAGCAATAATGAAATAGCGCCACTGCATAATTAGGTGACTTATTGCATTTGACATTGTAAATCACTACATTATTGAGACTACGACGAAGTGCAAAATAATAGAAGATTGATGACCAACAATGAGGAAGACATCAATGCATCTACCTGAAATCTCAATTTCCCAAATAATGCTCAGATTAGTCTACTGCCACGGCGTCTGAGGTCGTTAGGATCTGGGTTCCCAGTTCCGCCAGGACCGTCATTCCTGACAGGTTTTTCCAGGTTTTCTAAGTCCTTATACATAACAAATGCCGGGGAAGTACCATAAAATAAGGCCTGGAACGTTTCCTTCCTTAAAAACAATTCTTTCTCTTCCTTTCATCCCAAGTATCACCAGCATCCACCGTCTGTAATGTCTGAGCAGGTGAAAGAGGCGTTAAACACGACTTTTTGTTAGGATCTTTTTAAGCTTAATATACAGTACATGTTGGAGTTTTCTGTTCCTAGGGCCATTTAATTTGGACACTTAAACATGGCTGCGAGTAGAACACCCTCACCCCACTCCATATCAGCGGCATAAACGCTATACGCTAGTTTTGTCCAAATATTTATACAATAAGGTGGACCCCACCTTCTTATTTTTTAAGAAAAAGACTAAAGTAGAATCCCAATGAAAGTTTTCATCGTTCACTTTGAAAATGCAATCCCATTGAGTCATCACATTAAAACTGGGTATGTTAGATGCATAATAAGTTTTATAGCGGCAGTAGAATTAAAATATACGAGCAGAGGGATAGTATGAAAATTGCACTGAAGGCAGCAGATAGAAGAGTCATCAACACAGAAAGACATGCAAAGCATATCTAAAGAGTTAGGTTGAGGCAAGAGAGGATGCAAAGAATTACGAAATTTCAGAATATTTGGATTATGGACCAGGGGTATTCTAAATATATGAGTCATTGCTCACATCCACGCAATTATCTTTAGTTACACTCTTCTCTATAATCCCGTAAGATTTAAGGATGAAATTTACTGCTCTAAGAACTATAGGTGAAACTAACAATTAGTACTCGGAAGTTAAAACATTTTTTTTTTTCACCACCAAGATCGATGGATTTTTAAGGAATGTGGCTTCAATTGCGGTCACAAGAGAGAAAAACATTTAAGTGGAATATGATATGCTTCTGATATTAGCCGTTTCACACCCTGAATTGAATGGACGCTAATGACCACAGATGTTTAGGTGCGTTCTTATATAAACAAAATAAATAAAAAATAACCGAAAAGTTCTACTCAGCGGGATGAACCTTATGAACACGCCCTGTATTCGATACAAGAACATAGTAAATGAAACAGAATATGGACCGTTGCTCCGGTGTTAAGCCAGCTTAAGAGAAGTTAAGAACCGCTGTTTGCATCAATTAAAGTGCCCATTTGCCCAATGCGTGGAATGGTCAAAAACAAAGTAAAATCTCAGTTTTCATGATTCGTGGCTGTGGCAACCAACAAAACAGGTCATTATCTACAGGCGCGACATAACAGTCGATGTGTTAATGGCAAGACCAATCAATGAATGTTATTTATGGGGAAATGCGGACTGCACGCATTGGCTTTCGTATGAATAACGAATACGAAAGCCTTTACACAGAGCCCGAATTCATGCAGAGACCTGTAGCAGCAAGCACATTAAATGAATACATTTAGGAATATACATGCACTGGCCCCGCTAACCATGATCAAGACATATGGTGGCCAGAGGATACCAGTTGTCCTTAAAGAGCTCATTGTCAAGCAGTTCCGCCAAAACGTTTCTCCTATCTTGTTTGTACAAAGTACGGTGAACAAAC
Organism: Metallyticus violacea; assembly: GCA_030762175.1. Classification (NCBI taxonomy): domain Eukaryota; kingdom Metazoa; phylum Arthropoda; class Insecta; order Mantodea; family Metallyticidae; genus Metallyticus; species Metallyticus violacea. The sequence goes on from CM060844.1 coordinate 59,662,579, forward strand.
AAGCGACGAAAAGTCTCTGTAATTGTTTCAGAAAAATGTGCACGCATGTAGCTTTCTCTTTCTGCCTGGGTTGAATTACCAGGCGTTGTCGAAAGTTGGTCTTCTATTCTGCTTTTAACATGCAATTCGTGCCATGTATGTCGAGGAAATGATTGAGGAACCATCTTCCTATTTGAGAGCAACTGTACACAAAAATTATTTCAAAACAGAGCACAGGCGAGTTACTGGGGATGCGAGACTTTGTGCTGCCATTCTTTGTATATTATCCACAATGTCATCTCCGTAAGAACATCAACCGAGGAAAGTCAAGAGTTCCAGAACTCGCGCGTCGCTGTTTCATATGCATCAGCGCCATGAAAATTTTAATTCATCCTCTGCAATGCAGCGAAGGCTGAATTTGTCTGATCTACGATGCAATTTTTTTTCTCCATATTACGGATGAAGATTAGGCAACATTTCCTTCGACGTAACCATGATACATGACAAAATATAAACTAAAACGTCTGCGTGTGGTTTAAGTTTAAAATAAACTAATTCTCTCAGGGCCTGAAATTCTTGCCTTGACACGCGTTCCAGCAAGAGACAATTGTCTTAACTTTCATGTATAAGGATTTCTATGTAAACCTTGAATTCTGAAAAATATCGGCAAGTCTAACAAAGTACAAATGGTCTTCCATTTAAACATTTAAAAAGCCACGGCTATTTACATCAACAAGTGGCTGTTAACAAAACATGAATGATGGATAAAAATAGCTAAGGTCAAGAGAACAGACAGAAATTTAAGCGGAATAAAAACCATTGTGCTTTAATGTTCGAGAGCATACGAAAAAACACTAAGCCAACGATCCTGTTACACAAAGAATTCAAAAGCAGCACTGTGATCCATCTTCACGTATGACAAAAAAAAAAAAATCTCCAGCTGCTTCTAATTTATTATCATGCCTGTCATTGTACGACCTTGCATTTAAAACGTCAGGATTGCTAATTGGATTCCTTCCCTACCGCAAGTGGAGGAAAAAAGAAAAAATGCCACACGAAACTTTGAGCAAATCGGCTTCAGCAAAGAAGTGGCCAAATCCTGATTCATGGTATATGCCATTTAACCTTCTTTACTCAGCACCACACTCGCGCCTGCTCTGTTGATCGGGGCATCACTTCAAAGCCAATTGCAAGAAGCGGAAAACAGTGTGAGCCCTGCTTGATAAAAGACACTGATTTAAGATTTGTGTCGGTCCTGGTAGTGTAGTGGTAACCATACTTGCCTTCTAAACCTAAGGTCGCGGGTTCAAATCCGACCGGGATCGATGGGTTTTTTCGGACGAAAAATCCTAAGTATGGCTTCCTTCGGAAGGGAAATAAAGTCCTAGGTTCCGTGTCGTACATTTAGGGCACGAAAAAGAACTTCAAGCCTGAAAGAAGAGGCCTCTGAGCAAAATTTGTTGGCCGTTTCACGCCCGGAATTGAATGGGACGCTGTTGACCTGAGATGTTAAAAGAGCGTCCTTAAATAAAATGAATGAAATAAAAAAATTTAAGGTTTGTTATCAGGCAAATGACTGATATCGAATAGTTTTTATTCTTTATTGTCCGAAAACCATAATCTAGAGCAGATACAACATTAACTCAAAAATAATAGCCCATCTTCTAATAACGCACAAAGCATAAGAACAGAACACACGATATATATATATATATATATATATATATATATATATATACATATACGTAATATATATAGATATATATACATAATATATATATATACATAAATTATCCATATTTATGAAGAAAACCCAATTGCTACAAGTCCTTTCAGTTCCAACTCATCCAATCTTCCTACTTTGCTGCAATGTTAGCACACAGCTGCAAGGGGTAATCGTTAGATGTTGTTAATACCAGCTGAATATTTTCAGACAGCATGTATCAGGTTCGATTTTTTTTTTTTTTTTAAATTTAATGCGTGGAACCAAATGATGTGTAATATTTTCAAATATACTTTATGTCCCATACTTCTGGTGTTATTTAAAAAATGTTCAGAAACCTGTGATTTTCATGTTTAAAAGTTGCTGAATTTAGTTTCGCCTACGAAGATTTGTCAATGAATGAAGCCAAGCATATTCTGTAGGATTGGTCATACTTCAATTACAATTAATGCTATAATAATGTTGTAGTGCATTTTGTTAATCGGTAAATCAGTAATATCTGAGCCAGTAGGCTATATACTTCACTTTGCTCCCCACTCTCATCAAGATGCCGAAAGAAAGCCTTAGAATTTGGTGCTCAAATTTCAAATATTGCACAACTATGGAAAAATGGTATGCAAACACCGTATTTTGGTAACTTTGTTTATTTATTTGTATATATAAAAGCAGTGAATACAAAAACATGCATATTATTAACTTGCAAGACGAACCAAAATCATATTAAGAGGCCGGAGTGGAAACGCATTAGCCACACACATTACGTAACCCACATAAATAAAGAAACACAGGCCTTGGAATGAAATCCGCGAGAACCAAGAAGTACGCGGAAGCTCACAATTGAGAAAGAAACAAATGAAAAGGGGCCTGGAGAGGATTAAAAATGATGGCAAGGGAAGAACCTGTTGGAAGGAATTTTGTTGAGACCGTATGTTTAACTAGAATTTTATTAATATGCATGTGTTTCTTCGTCACCGAATTACGCTATCACGACCTCCATCGTGTATGATTTTGATGCAATAAATCACGTGATGTTTTCTCGGATGTCTGAAGTTCATTGATTAGGAATTGAACTCTTAACTACTTGAAGGCAAAGTAAAATCAATTCTACCGACCATAAAGCTACAAGTGAGTTCGCTTCTGCTGCATCATATGACGTGTTCATTTGCTCTGGCGATGGTCCAGGTTTCAGATGCTTGAAGAATTGTCTTGGAGCCACATAGTCAGAATCAAGACATGCATCATCAACCATTCAAACTAATGCAAGGATTCCAGTCAAGTATTGTTGACCACTGGACATTCATCGTTCTTTTAATAGTTCAGGCTTCACACAAAATATGCAATAATTTACATCAACTTTCTGTGGTACAGTGCTTTTTAGAGAGGAAGTAATACTATAACGGTCCTAGGTCTGAGCTGTAGAGTTGGTGTTGGGATATCTAGGAAAAATAAACTTTTACTACTCTCAGCAACAATATCCGTATGGAATTGTCAATAAGCAGGCTAAGAAAATAAGTTTCGCATTCCTGGTCTCTATTTCTTTACTGCAGTACACTAGTGCATTGACACTGGTATTACCTTGAAGTGAATCAGAACGAACATGCAATTTCCAGTATATTGTCCAGAGAGCTTGAACTTTATCGGTAGCGTTTTGCCATTCCATGAAGTCCATTTCGAAAAGCTTATAAAAATAAGCAGTGCTTCATCTTCCATGATAAAAGGTTTTGGTATTTACTTCCGATTACTTTCCAAGAACAGATCACACAATGCTTTCGAGCTGCAGGGAGAACGCCCACTTTGCATTGTCCGTGACTGGAGTTTATATGTTTATACAGCTTGGAATTCAAATCGCAAGTGACCTGTACAATCCTTTGCAGCTAATTATACAGATCCGGAATTTTCCCCCTAACTTAACACAACTCCCGGAGGATGCTATTCTAGAACTAGAGGCGTCCCAAGGTCTCTCTCTCTCTACAGAAGATATGTTTTGCATTCATGTCGACCTGTTCACACAGACGTGGGATATTCATGAAAGAGTCCCATTGTCCGTGTTTCCGGAATGGCCAGTGTCCGGTAATTATTCCAATAGCTTTCCTGGTTTGCTTTCTGTCTACACCTAGTAATTCTTCAGCCGGGATGCAGTTTGACATTTCCACTAGAATTTTACCAGTAATGTTTTCTATTAGCCCATAGACATTCTGCAGTCCTATCCTTTTCTTCTTTCTTTCCCTGATACCATAAAGGCCCTGGAGATTAAACTCCATTTATCAGTTTGCCGCCTCATTGGCTCTCATGCTCTGCTGTCCGCACATACAGCGTAATTATCTGAATATTTGTAGAAACGTTGAGGGCTTGCAGACATTCCCAATTAGTCTAGATTTGACTTGCTATAAATGGCTTAATTATCCATAAGAATGAATATTCGCTGAATGCCACAGTTCCCGTTCTCACAGAAGTCGGTTATGGTGTAGCGGTAACCATACTTGCTTTCTATACCCAAGATCGTGGGTTCAAACCCGGTCAGGATTGATGGAGTTTTTCAGGCGTTTACTTCGGAAGGGAAGTGGGTCCCGTTTCGTAAATTTAAGGCACGATAAAGAACCTCAACCCTGAAAGAAGAAGCCTCTGGGCAACATTTGTCTACCTTTCACGTGCTGAATTGAATGGGGCGCTGATGACCTGAGATGTTAATGAGCGTCCGTAAATAAAATAAATAACCTTGTCGCAGAAGTTCAGCTAGACCAGGAGTAAATTATCTTCTACCCGCACTTTTGTCAGGTGAAATTTTTCGTCAATAATTTATGACAGAAAACCCCCAAATTGTTGAAAAGTCTTTCAGCTTCGGCTGCCTGCCACTGAGCAGTTTCTCCTGAACTAGTTCTACGGTCGTGATGGATCATTTTCTATTGTCTCTCTTCCCAAGAGAAAATGTTTAATCCATTCTTTTGTGGTGGAGTTTGAAAAAGCTTCCACATACTCTTATTTCAGCGAAAATCTTGACCATAGCGTGGTACTCAATTTTACTATCAAAGGGTGCATTCAGCTAAATAGTGTACGTCAAGTTGAAATGCGTTGACTAACATCCCCAAGATTGTGCTTTTAAAACTGGCGCAAATTTTGTATTTTAAGTTTGAAACTTTTTTTAAACTATTTTCTACTTTATTTTCTGATCATTCTACTGTTTCATAGTGAACCACTGATCTTCTACTTCATTATGTTCAATATTCAATTCGAATGTCAGTCGGTCAATATTACAAATAGCATTATTTCTGAATCAAAATATATATAAAAATTGCCATAAATACCTGGATAAATAAATCCTCTAATTCGTTGCCAACATCCAATGGTGTGGATATAAATTCCTAAATTATCAAAACAACTTTGGCTACAAAAATTTCAAGCTACATTTGCTGATACCATAATACTTTGAAGATGCTAAGGACCCACAGCACACTCAAGTAGCTATAAATTTCAGCATTTGTCCTAATTATCATTGCAGCTGGTACTGATGAGGTCAAAGTCCAGATTAATACTTGCTTCTTCTGCAGAAAACCGATGCTCAGTCATTAACACCAACCTGCATCTTACTTCCACGCAAATGCAAATCCATATTTATTTCTGCTGTATCTAGCAATGTACTAGTATCACAATAAAAAAACTGTATCAACTGATAAATATTAACTCTTTAAAAACGTAAACTTTTGTTATGCAGAAACCTGATTTGATACTGCAATGTGTTTTTATGTTTCTGCAAATATGCACAAAAAATGTCTAACTGTAAATCTTTTAAGTTTTAGCTACAACTAAAACATAATAGCCATCTAATGGCAGATATGATTTGAGGCACCATATATTATAATAACTATAAAATCGTGATTAGCCATTCATTTGTGGTTTCATTTATATAAGCTACTGAAAAGGTATTATATTCTGATAATTTAAAACTGCAGCATTTTGGGGAATATGTTCTGTAATGTATGAAAGGATGATTTATAAATAGTAATTGTACCAGTGGAAAATTTAAATTATTTAGCACAAACAATAGCATTATGATAAAAATAGATATTTAGATAAATTATATATACTAATATTTTAAATAGAAAAAGTCTAGAAGACACAAAACTCTATAAGACTATGGTAATAACCATTTTCAGTTTTAGTTGTGAAACTTGAACATTAAATAGAACTAACAGAAAGAAAGATGAGACTTCTGTGTTTCATTACAATATTGAACAAAGAGAGAAACTCCAACATAGGCCAACTAGAAGATTGGAAAATTAAAAGGTTATGATGATATCCAAAGGATGGAGAAGATGCCCAAATTCTTTCTTTGTTTCAAATCAGAAGAGAGAATTTCCTGAAGACCCAAAAGATGGGGAGTTATTTTTCTGTACTGGAACAGGCTATAGAGCCTAATCCTGGCTTATCAGGGTTTGGCTAATGTCTACACAGTATGGGTTCATTTCCTAAAACTTTTTAGCAGCAGAGAACAGCAGAGATATGGTACTAACCATATAATTTTGCATGGGCCTCAATATCTTCTATTTTAAGTTTCCAGAATTTAACTCTGGCCTAGCTCAGGAGGATCTGTAACTTTGCATTATACTGTGATTATGAAGATAATGCTCAGGTTCAGTTAGGGTAATTTGGATAGGTGTCATGATTTATTCCAATAAAACTCAAAGCTAATTTTCATACATTCTCCAATTTGACACAAACAGCCTATTTTATAGACACCTATGATGTATGATAAAAATGTATGCTGGTCACATTGATATTGGTTGATAAAATAAAAAAAAAAATTGTTAAAATTCTTATCAAAAGAGACATAAGGGTTGTTGGGAAACCAGTTGAGGTATAGAAACTAAATTCAGTTATATGTACATTACACGTGCTTTTGAAGACTCGTTAGAAGGACGAGCATGGATGTACTAAGTGATAGGTCATAAAATGTCTGACTAGCCAAGAACAGGCATTGGTTAAGAAGAAGACATGCTTTTAATCAATTCAGTAGTATGGCCATAATATTTTCTTAGTAATTTACACAGAATAACTGGGGTATAATTTGATATTCCAGATCATGCTACATATACAAATAATATCTTCCAGAGGCTAGAGCAGAAGTACAATATTATCTAAGAGAGAGATATATTGTTGGTGCTTAAGTGTACACTGCAAAATGTGGGTATCCCACAGGCAGGCAAGATTAAAAATAACGGTGCCTAGTCACATGAAATCTGTCAGAAGAGACTCCTTTCAAAGACAACACACAACCTTTGAAAATAAATAAAAAAAAAAATAACTTACAAGGTGAAAACCCGAGTTTTTACAAAATTATGAGCTGAAGGACTCTCAATTTGTAGTTAACGAGTTTTAACTTTCACAGAGTTGGCTGACATTTTTGAAGTCAACCCTGCATTTATTTTAATTTTTGTTAATTAAACTGTACTTCTGGTTTAAACATACTTTTACCTAAATAAGAATTAATTTGAGTTTAAAAAGACTTTTAAAGTTCTTTTTACTTCAATAGTACACATTATACTTAAATTTTTTCATCAATGGGGTAAATTGGGTGTAGTAAAACTTCGGGTTATTACTATAATGACCAGAAAAAATCAACATACTGCAAAATACAGTAGAATCTAGAAGTTTGCTGTAATAATATATAATGAACTGGCTATAAAACCGTATGGTAAAAGCTATGGATCTCTAAACTAAAAAAGTGTGATTTTTATACTCAAATTACCCCAAACCAACCCCTTCAAAATAAGGCCCTCTAGAACACAACTGTAGAATGTTGCATAATTTTTCAATTATAGGCTAAACGGCAATGCAAAAGATGCAGTGAAACAAGCTGAATTAAGAAAACTCTATACAAACTTAGGAGCAGAACTTAAAATTGTGTTTAAAATATTATTTAAAATGGCAACATAGAGGATGCATCACTTTTAATTTTTTATTATTTCTTTCTTTCTTCCAAAGAGCACTTGCCATATACAACAAATCCACAGCAATATAAACAAACTCGTACAAGAAGCACTGCCAAATGGAATTGCCAAGTTAGTTAATGTGCAAATACAATACATTATGAATCACTGGATGAACAGATTTAAAAATGATTAATAAAAACAGTGAAAATTAAGTAAAAATAACTTTTGATTGCGGTCCTATTTGTGGAGGGCGAGAAGATGCAAAACATATCCTGTTTGACTGCAAAGGGACCAATGATTGGAGCAAGAAACAGTTGAGGAGAAAAATAGTTATGTTATTCTTTAATAAGAGACAAATAAATAATCTTGGAAAGAAATATCACTAACATTTGTATACTGATGATGGGGGTATCTCTAGTCCTCTGGAATCCAGATTAACTGGAGATTTGAGCTTGTTGGAATTTATTTAGATAATGGAATTCTTAATTTTATTTCATTGTTTTGCTTGAAATGTTGGGATATGCTATGGAGACAATGACGAGGGTTACAATCTATATACATTCATTACTTTGTAATTTACTTAGTACGTAATAAAGCTAAGCATGTGATGGATGAACAGCCATTAGCTGTGGGAGTCAAAAGAGACAAATCATAAACTAATTTCATCTGTAAGCAGAATCTGGGTACAATGAAATAAAAATTATGCATTGTATAACAATTATGGACACGAGGCATATGATGAAAACACATTTATGTGTAACATGATACAAAAATTGATTAATATTTTGAAAAAACCTGAAGGCAAACTACGAAACCTTGGAAAAAATCTTGAAAATATATCAATTGTGATTACTTTCCACAGCAAAGGTTATTCAAAATGTGTTGCAATCTTCAATTAGATTTGCCTGTATCAGAGCATGGTTCTTACATATAATGCACTAAGTTTTAATCTTTTGAGCCTAAAACACTGTGCTACTGGAATAGCTAACTACTATGGTTTGTCTGGGATAAGATTATATTAAGTGCAGACTGAATTATATACAGGACATTAAAATGTTATGATACATTTCTCACTGTGAGAATCATACCAAAGTTAAACTGATCAGAGCAGTTCAAATGTGATTTGGAAGTAATGAAGAAGTAGAGCGAAGATAAAATGTGATTGGCATTGTGCTACCTTAACTGCCATTATATTAATTCTTGAAAGACTGCATAATAAATAAAATGTTTAAAAAATTAATGTATAAACTCTATTGTACAAACAAAGTACTTTATAGTCCCACATTTTAATCTGTTGCTAAATTTTCTTAATGTTTCAATGATTGCAAACATGACAACATTTGTAACATAAACAGAGAACAAGATTCAGTTAATATTTATTTGAACTGGTTCCAAGTACGTACATATGTTTTTACTTATCTTCATTACATTTCACGTGTGCCATACCGTGAAAGGAAATTATCACATGCCACAGTTCTTAGACATCTGGATCAATGCTTCCATTTATAAAAGAAAAACAGTTTAATCTGAATTTTCTTCAACTAAAAGAAGCAGCCATATTAAGATTATTTTGGTTTACTAGAAACTGTATATGTCCACCTTTCTTGTAAATTTTAAGTAGTTATGAAAATTTAGTAGAGATCTGTTCCTTTATTTATGTTATTACTTATTTGGGCTTCTGCATGTGCATCTGTCAATACAATAATTACTAAGTAGGTATATGCATACATCCTCGATCTGCCAGATACAATATTCGTACCACTAAGTCGAAGGTCTCTTAAGAAATATTGCACAAGTCTCTCCAATTGATAATTTAAAAAATAAAATTGCACCAATATGCTGTCAATTATGCTATAGCCAACAAATGTGTTATAAGCTTCAAGTAAGCTATCACCATTTAGAGTTCCCAAAGCATGCATACGTAGCAGAATTCCCAGCAATTAATAAACAAAACTATGTAACACTTGGCACTGCAAAGAGAGCTAAGTATTATATCTTCGTTTCAAAGCATTGTAAAATGCTGCCTTTCAAACTTATCCCCATTCCAGAAAATGTCCCAGACAATTCTGAACATAATGCAATGAAAAAACCATTCTTTCACTGCTACAAGACTGCAATGGAACTACATTAAATTTCCTTACCAACTTTTTCAGTTATGTTCCTGTTAAGTTAACCAATATATCAAATTCTCCAGCTGGTGCTTAATGACACCACTACTTCCTACCATTTTACATTAACCTAATTCTAAATATCCTCTTTCAATACCAAAAATAGATTGAGCTATAAAACTGTTCCTACACTTAAATACCCTAATTGAAGATTAAATTTCCTTACCAACTTTTTCAGTTATGTTCCTGTTAAGTTAACCAATATATCAAATTCTCCAGCTGGTGCTTAATGACACCACTACTTCCTACCATTTTACATTAACCTAATTCTAAATATCCTCTTTCAATACCAAAAATAGATTGAGCTATAAAACTGTTCCTACACTTAAATACCCTAATTGAAGACAATTAACAACAATTCCTAATAAAGAAACAAACTATTAATAGCCAATCAACTCTGAAATTGCTGGACTTATAGCTCTAGATCTGTGAACCCATGCTACAGATTAGCTTTTGGCTTTATTTAGAGAACAGTGTGAATAAAGAATTAACATGTTCTTGCTTGGCACAAATCTATTAGATATTTATGATACAATTAGGTACATGAAAAATGTTATTGAAGAACAAAGCAATATTTCCTTATTTATATGGACTTGAACTAAAAATATAAAGGTAATCTAGAGATGCCGAAGACATATTACATATTAAGACATATTGTATATGAAAATATACAATGCTACGGGTTAATTTCTGATCATGGGAATATGAAAAATTCTGCAGCTAAGTACAATTGTGACCTCAAAAGATAAAATTTCTGCTGCAGGTTTGTCAAGAGGAAGTGCACAAACGAAAAATGAAACAAATTGGTAGAAAAAAGTTAATAAAAATTGTTCTGTGGCCATATAAAGTTAAAGCGAACTGAAAATCTATAAATCTCTTAGTTTATGTTTAAGAAAACACTGAACAACTCCATGAAATGATAAAAGAGAGAGAGATGATGCCATCAGGCAGCAGTTGTGTGAGAAATTATTGTCTTCAAACATTTATAAGGCCTTCTCATGCTAAGTGCCATTACAGCTGACAGTAAAATGTGAACATGCATGACTTATTTTTCATTGCAGTCTCACACTGTAAGCCCAGCCAACAGACTTGCAGACATGATTTCCATCCAGAAAACTAGCAGCAACAAAACAATGGATTCTCAAAGATGCCAAACTGTTCCATCCACTTCATTATATTTTGGCACTCCTGGAGGCATTGCAGGTTGATGTTATTGCTGAGGAGTAAATATTCTTAAAAAACTTTCTACTAGAGTATGGTGAATTACTGAGAAAAAAGTTTCATGGTAAACGCTACTAACTCCCCAATGATAAGTTGCTCTTAGTTCAGTTATGAACAAATGCTAAACTGAAGATTTTTGATTTCCATGGATTGAAGGTTTCATAATATAAAGCACAAACATTGTTAAAAATGTAGCCAGAGGGTGCAATATTTATGCTCTTTACTCTGACCATTTCCACTCTATTGCCAATTTTAAGTGGGCCTTCTATGGAATTTTAAGTCAATTTTGCATATTAAATAAATAATAAATAAAACTCTTAAAATGATATAAACACTAATGTAATAAACTTGCTTACTCTAACACCATTCACTTACATAAAAATTGGACATACGTTTCAGGAGTGATCCCTCCCTCATCCTGTTGACTAACTGATGTTGCTAGAAATGGTGCCTGGGTCCCTTGATGTTCTTGTGGTGGTATCTGTTCATTCTATTAGGAACTTGCTGAGTTCGTCCATTGGAGGGAAATCGAAATTCATTCAGTTTTCCTAGTTTTTTTATGATGAAAATTCTTTCCCAAGTGGAAAGTTCTATTGCGTTGTGGAGTTGTTTCAGTAGTTTCATCTCTGGTTATTATTCCAAAAGTGCGCTGATATTGCTGATTTATCAACCTGCTTTAAACGAATATTTTTAAAGTGTTCTTTTTTTCGAATTTCCAAATTCCTCTTCGTTTTACCAATATATTTTTAATTGTAATCTGCACATTTTATTTCATAAATACCTGATTTTTGTTCTGTTGGTATGTTGTCCTTTATTTTGCATCCCAATAAGTTCTTTACATTAAGATTGTTCTTTGGGACTAATCTTATTCCTTGTTCTTTGAATATATTTTTGAATTTTTGTGGTAAACTGGGTGGTATGTAAAACTTTTGAATTTGAATTAACTTTCCTTTGTGCTTTACAATGTGGAAACATCTCTTATTGCTTTGTGTTTTTTGAATTTATTGATGACTTTTATTATTGCGCCTTTGCTATACACATTAGTTTATGCTATGTTAATGATCTGTTGGTATTCCATTTTGTACTCTGTTTCTGAGAGTGGGATGTTAATTAATCTGTGTGCTAAACTATAAATGCTGCATATTTATGTGCAATAGGGTTAAAACTGTCATTTTTATGTAATTTTCTGTGTGAGTATCTTTTCTATGAATTCCGAAGTTAAGATAGTCACCATTTCTTATTATTTTTCATCTAGGAAGGGGAAATATCCATTTCTTTTAACTTTATAGATTTGTGTTGCAAATTCATGAGTTTATGCGTATCAGTTGTATGTTTTTTTGGAATTATTGCAAATTGTCATCCACATACCTATACCATGTTTTTGAAGATTAGAGGGAAGGCTTTGATGATATGCATTTCCAACAAACTCATAAAAAAATCTGCTAAAACTGGAGATAGGGGGTTTCCCATAGCTAGTCCCAAGAGTTGTTGGTAATATTTTTTGTTGAATTGTTGAAAATGAAGAAATTTTGTTCAATGCAAATATTAGTAACTTTTATTAAGTCTTCAATTTCTTGTGCCTGTAAATCTAAGAATGTTAGCCAATTCCTTAACATTAGTATAAGCTTATCCGTTGGCATGCTTGAGAATAAGGCTTTTACATCAAACGATACCATTATGTTCTCAGCTGTCATTTTGCAATTTTTTATTTTCCTACCAGTTCCTGACACACCAGTTTTTGACACTCAGGCTTGGTATTTTTTTAAAGATTTGAACGTGTTGGTTAATTTTTTTGCTAACAGGTATGTTGGTAAATTGATATTATTTATTATAGGTCTCATGCTGTTAGAATAATTCTAGTGCATTTGGAATAATTTATTTACTTGCTTTCCTGTTCAACTTTAAGATCTGGAGCTCTATTCTCCATAAACCCACCATAATGTATGATTATTATTTTAAAAATAAAGCACATTTCTTATCTTCTTTAGAAAAAAAAATCCTGTTTTCTTGTTAGGTGTTACTTTTATGCTTTCTGTAATGTCTTTTACTACAGTTGCAATATCTTAAGTTTTGTCCTTGAGATACTCCAGCTTTCAATTATTAACGTCTTTCAATGAGCTATTTACCACAGCATTCCATTTTCTGAATGTCCATGACAATATTACATTGAAATTTATTCTTACCAGAGTAGCTATATCATTCTGCTCTTTTCAATTTCAAAAATACAAAATATGGCCTATTATATTTATAGCCTTGTCAAGGATTTACAAGTGTGCACAATGTAGCAAGACTTACAGCATGCCAAGGCATAAAAGTTATCGTTTAAATACACTTAGTACCTGCTGCTAATGCTAAAATAAATTTAAAAAAAAAAAAACTTACCCATGCAACTAACCTTAAGGGATTCAAAACCAGGATCTATGGGTTTGCAGGCAGGTGTGCTAACCACAAGATCCCAGGAGCAGTTCTATAAACTACAGCTCAATGTGCAATATGATTGTCGTCTTCAAGTGCTACTACTGTATCACCTTTTGATCAGTGTAATACTTATTTACAGCCTGCCTCTCATCTTGGAGTATGTGTAAACATTAAAAAGTGTGTCTTATACTTGACTAAATCTATAAGATACTAAATATTTATGTATAAAGGAGGAAGAAGATGAAAATGTCTCATTACACTTAAACTGTCAATTCCTGTATTACTGAAAAAAATGTTTCAATAATTGTTAAGGAGTTTTAAATCTAAGCCATAATGCTTGCAAATATGTTCTACTATTTAAAAGTCTAAGTCATAATACTTGCAAATATGTTCTACTATTTAACATATCATATATATTGTACGTAAATTACATTTTTATAAGCAAATCCTGCAACAGTAAGCTTCCACGATTATACCGAACTGTATGCTTGACATGTGCATATTACATTTGTCTATATGTCAATATGTTGCCTAAAACTTAACACATTCTTCTCTCAAAACAATTTTTCTTTTTTTAAACTGAATGTATAAATTCAAGTTCTGTTGATGGTCACAACAACAATAATAATAATCTAAAGGGAGATTCTTAAACCATCATGTTGAGATGAGGTTATGTTTGACATATAGTACCCAATTATGCTTACATACAGACAGGGAAAACTCAGTATCACCCATTTACATTCTAATATTAAGTAACTATTGAAGAAGAATACACAAATTGGAAGAAAGCCTCTCTATGCTACAATACCCAACAAAAATACTGAAAGAGAAAGGTGATTAAGTTTTTAGGCCACTGCCAAGATAAATACACTACCCAATAATCAACATAAGCAAAATAAAGCATCCTGAGTTACATACAGTTAGACCTGAATCGCTGTAATTTCCCTACTAGTCCAACATGATTCTTACAGAAATCATTCACTGTAGGTTGCAAGTTTAAAGTCAATTCACAATGCCTTCGCACCTTCCTTTACTCTTCAAACAAAAGAGCAACCTGTCTTCATGTGTCCATTAAGAAATGAGGTGCAATACAGGATACCCATATGTCTAACATTTCTGATACTGATATCAGTTTTTTCAATTCCCTGAAAGCACTGCTCGTTACTTTTCTTCCCCCTCACAGTGAATTAATAACTGTGATGCATTATAATTTAGGAAAGAAAAAACAATGTCCTTGTTTATTTTAGAACCGCACAAGTTACACAAAAATTTTACTCAGTCCTTACAGTAAAAAAATAGTTATAGTTTATAATTAAGCCTGTTTTCTCCTATACACTTTTCCTTCTCCTCTGCCTTTCATACACCTAACGTAAATAATCACCTTCTCAGGAATGTCAGCATAGAAGTCATGCTAATAGTTTCAAATCCTTGTTGTGTTACATCATATAACACTGAAAAAACAGGCAGAACAGCTTAGGCATAATTTAAGTCATTCATTCACAGCAACACTTTATTTAAAGCATCTCCATAGTCTGTATAGGGTGGTAACATAAACAAAAGGCATGGCTACAGTTATGGTATATACTGCATTAAGCTATAGAGCAATTTACTGCAATGTGCAAAGCATTATATGGGTTGATTTATATGGACTGCTTGTTTAACATTTACAATATGCACAAGACCATGCAGTTAGTACTCTTAGCTCTGCAGGCCAAGTTATATTATAAACATATTTGCTTTAGTTGCAAATCAAAACAGAATGTGATTTAGAATCCAAAGGATCCAAGACATTGCACAAAAATGTTGCTACTCAATAGATTGTATCAATAAGAAAATAAAAATATTTGAAAGCCAGAAAAAAAAAAAAAATATTGTCAACTTGAAAGACTACAAAAGAATACACATACAGGGTGTTTGCATTCCAACTTTGGGCTCACCAGAAATTTCAAAAGGTATTCAAAGATTCTAATAATCTGCTACAAACAAACACAAAGGATAAAATTCCTCCCATTAAACAAGCAGGCAAATATAAAATCAGCCTTAATGATTGCGATAAGAAATATGCATGTAAAATCAAAAGAAACACACTCATATCAACGAGCACACAAGAAAAAGATAATATAAACCCATAAAAAAAGTGGTAATAGCACATTATTTCTGGTACAAAAACCAAGAATTTCAAAAAAGAACGAAAATTTCTAAAAGCATTTCAGAAGCCAACAGAACTGAAAGTCTGGAGAAATTTATTTATATACAAGAATAATGGAGGGTTGAATAATTTTGATCTGAAACATTATGACTTCATCTGCAACCTATAGAGTGGCAAATTTTACAATGAATCCATATAGAGAATGAAGGCATATTACTTATAAAACTGCCAAAGTCAGCTGTTGAAAATAAGTGAAATTTAGTCAAAATCATAATTTAATGTAGAACATTATTTAAGAAGCTCAATATTCTTACTTACGCTTGTATATATCGTCATTCTGCCAGTAATGAGTAAGTTCAAAATTGTGTTTTTGAGATACAATTGGCAATTTCTAGTTGAATAAATGACTAGAGAATACAAGGGATTTGTTAAATAGAAATTTAGGAATATCACTTTATGAATTCTGCTGGAATATAAAGCTGCTTTTTCAAAATACAACAGTGTTTATATCTCAAAAAAGTAAACTTTGGCCTTAGTGACTTTTGCCTGAATAATGTCTATGCATGCTCTCATGAGCCCTGCTAATAACTTTAAAGAAGTTTACCTTTCTGATCATAATTACAATACTAGGCACGCTAGTAACTTGAATAGACTAATAGTCACTAAAATTCCAGAAGAGCTGCTATCACTCTTGAATGCATAAACATTACATCTTTCAGATTCCTTAAAATTATACAGTTGACTTTTCATGAAATAAAGACATTTTCAAATGCCCATGCCTACTATAAAATGGATATTTTATCTCTAACACCGCTTAACTAATGAATTTATCATGTTATTAAGCCAGGTAAGTATTTTCTAAATAGAGAGGTCTTTAGTTAACAATGACCTACTATTACTAGCAGTTCATACCACAAATACAAGGGAAAAAAAGTTTCTCAAGTTGGTATCATACAGCATAAATGTTTGCTACTTTCATTGCTATGGTTTCATCTCTAATTGCATTATACTGTCTGGATTTGATTTAAAACAGCTTTCGTTTTAACAGAATTTAATGTTAGTAGCTCTTAAATCACCTTTATTTATGTGCCACAAACTTCCTGAACACCTAAAAGTTCCAAACCATGAAGAAGCATACCACACTGATCCCTTCCTGATCAACTATACTATTCTGAACCATGGCAAATAATGAAATGTTTTAAAACTGTTTTTATTTCACTCACGCTGCACATTTCATTTCAGTTTAATATGAAATGGATTGTAAGAAACATCCTGTTAGATGGCAATGGGCTGATCGTCTGTCACTAAGCCCTCTTTGGAGAAATAAATGTTAAATTAATTCCTAACAAACCAACAGGAATCTGCCATTAACTACATCAAGAAAAGCTGCAATTATACAGCCATGTGTGCTACGAATGATTGACAAGAAATTAACTATTCATTACAAATTCAAGGAAAATAATAATTAACGACCAGTGATGAGAAAGTTTAAATCTTTAATCAAAGACATTTTATTTACACTTTATTAATGAAACAGACGCATTACTCTGAATTTTACATATGAGGAAAGATGGTAAAGCTCACCTCTTTGTCACTCAACACTTGGAACTGAAAATAAATCCTTTCCACTTAAAATGTATCATGTAAATGTTTTTCTGAGTGTCATGTAATATTAGCAATAGTTGAATCTAACTACATTACTATCCCGTTACATAATTTGTAATAAAATCAGCACACCTGAAGTATATTCTATAAATTACTTTAATGATTATAGTAAATGCTAAAAGTCATCAATAACTTCAAATATATGGCAAATAGCCTTTCCTTAAATGGTTATTTTGACCTTAAAAGGCCCATAGAACAACAGAATTATTCATACAATTAAAATTCAAAAGTAAAACATACTTCTCTTTAGGTCATTGACCGATTGAAGCTTAGTAATGCACTGCATATGACTAAAATAGTATATTAAGTATACTGAAGAACAGTGAAATATTCTTTTACACAAAAGATCTTGCTTGTTTTGTTTACATGCATAACTCTGCTCGACATTCAATTAAAAAAAAAAAGATTTTCTTTTGAAAATTAGAGAAACAAATGCCTTTTGAAAATTAGAGAAACAAATGCATAACAATTTGTTTAAGGTACTTCCAAATGTGACGTATCCTCTTTAGTGAGACAAACTTTAACTGCCATAGTTCATTTTGCCACAATATTTCAAAATAATGAAATGCATTCCAGCTTGTGTATTAGGTCATGTCTCTAATGATAAGCATAAAACTTGTCAAAAGCATATTGGCTCAATGAGATACCACTCTAAATATATTGTGATTTAATAAATTGCATCTTAAAAATGTGTAACATAATTTACCTACAGGATTCACATTCTCATATTACCTGTTGTACCCACTGTAAGTTTGAACTGAACAATTCATTAAACAGATTAATCTAAAATGCATTAACTGCAATACAAGTTTGCTATTATTTTAAGTTTGACTATAGCTCATCATGCATAAGTCATGTTTCTATTGCTTTTGTAATTAATGTTTTATTATGAGCAGAAATAATTTACAGTTCCAAAAAATAGGCCTAAGTCGACATTTTTAAAAAAAAAATAAAGGATGTACTTTCCAAAACAATCTAACAAAAAAAAATACAAGCATAGCACCTGAGTCATAAAAGTAAAATTACATGCAGAACGCTATTTATAAATAATATTGTCATTTCTGTATGATAAACCCGAGACTACGTTCTTGTCTATATATTTCTAAAGCTATATGTTAAAAGGAACAACAGTTAATCATAATGATTAAGGCCTATTTGAATTTTTGAACAGACCATAGAAATTATTAATCACTGCAAACTCCCTTTTATTCTAGAGCATATTATTGGGCAATTTATTTCCTTTTTTCAGATTTGCCTAAGAGGCATCCTTATCAGGTAATTTATTAAATAAAACGAAACTCATTATATAAAAACGAACTGTAACCTTAGTTTTTAGCTACATAAAACAAATTTTTAATTAACTTTCCCAAGTGAAACGCATTATTGCATTTTTAGCTCCATTTAAGTGTAGTTCACTCTAAAGAGTTCAATTTCGGCAGTTCTTAGTAAAGTTCTACTTTAAAAATTTATTATAAACGTATGACGCAATCTGAATGTTATCGCTGCCCATTCATATATAAAAACAAAAAAACATTAACAAAATACAATCATTTCCTTTGTGCGTCATTGTTATCGGCGCCACCACGAGCTTCCGTTTTCCAAAACTTTGAAGTACAAGTTTATTTTGTATTACGGTTAAATAAGTCCACTTTTAAACCTGAAGTCATCCTTCATAAAAAGCCGTGAGATAATTGATTTTCTACATAACATGACTTCTTGCCATGAGCAACACGTGTTTTCGTTACTCTTCCCAGTAAACCTGCGCCAAACTCATAGTTTTGAACCACGAGGCGCTTAAGAGCAGATAAAACAAAGGCAACTCCAAAATTAAATTCGGTATGCTTCAATGTGTTATTACTAGCGCATTTCATGAACACCATTAATCTACACAAAACGCTTGTACTTACCACAGGTAGCTTATATGCCGTGGTTCGTCACTTTCCTGTTTTCTATAAGTTTTCACACGCCGATATTACGCCACTTTGTGCTTAAGCACACAGACGCGCGAAAGTAAGTTTCTTCTTCACTGAAAACTGATAAAGCTATATAAACACGTTTCTTTCCGCCTTGCAGTAACGCTGTCTACACTCCTATTCCGGCAGAACAAGGCACGGTTTGGTTAGAACACTCTTCTCAAAACGGTAAACAGACGACGCTCGTGATGCGAGAGAAGAAGCGTTGCCTCGCCGCACTAAACAGTCACCAACCGAACAAAATGAAATGTCTCTTTTGGCATTCCCTTCGGCGTAGAACGGGGTATCTACAGAAAGCGAACTTCGTTTATACTGTTCATTTTCAACTTATTTCATATTTCCTGCCACAACTTGCCCACTCGTGTCTTCTTATAAGTAACTTTATTTTCCTCTCTCTAAAAAAAGCTTGCTCAATTCCACACAACAATTTCTCTTCCCGCGGAAAAGGAAGAACGCTTCTCGCTTGTTCGCCTTCTTCTTTTCCCGCGCGTCATCCAGCCACATACGTCACGGTCGAGGTGGCGGCTCGGTACGGCACGGCAGCTTTCTGTCTAGTGGCGAGTCCCCCTACAGTCAGCAAACTCTCTACGATTCAGGAATCGCTATTCGCAGAAATCAAATTTCTGTGTTGAGAAATAACACTTGTTTACCTACAGTACAAATAGATGTGTGCTCAGAATATAACATGGTCTTATAAAAATGAACATTCCTTAATTTTTTTCTTTATAATATGTAACTTCAAATCACAAAAGCCTCTTGGAACCACTAAAATACAGTGAAAGAAGTTTAGACTAAGCTGTTTGTTACGATCCGATGGGAAATAAAAGGAAGGCTGTAAAGCTGAGAAAATTATCATTTTAGCGACGTTTGACTGTTTTTAGGGGACCATAGTAGTGGCCCTGGCACCACCACACGCTAATCAAGCCAAACAAGTAAGCAAACCTTGGTTGTCAGCGGCACGGCATGGAAAGGGTACAAGGACGTACATAACACTATGCAACAACCTGTAGCCTATTCCTTGAATAAGTAAAGTAATGCAAGAGGCAAATAACTTTTATTATTGTTATTATTATTTAGTCACAATATACAAGCCCAGTTAAATAATAATAATAATAATAATAATAATAATAATAATAATAATAATAATAATAATAATAATAATAATAATAATAATAGTGATTAACCCAAAGCGTGTTTTAGCATATAAAGCCTTGAATGAGCACTGCCTTGAAATGTTAATCATTTGTATTATTTCGTGGTCCTGAGTTTGAGTGCTAAGTTCAATAGAGATTTCCAGATATTTGAGTTATCTTTTCATGCCCCATACCATGGTTCTCTGGCCTTCCAAATAAACGAGATTTTCCATATAGCAGAAGTTATATGGAAAGGATTAAAATCCATGTTTTCTTCGCCCAGAGTTAAGCATTATAAACAGGCAATTGTTCAGATTTGGCAAATGTTAATATTTTCATAGATTCCATTTAGATGCATGTATCCACATTGTAACATTAAATCTTACCTAGAACGAACTTTAAACACATACTCGAGCTAAGTTATATATATACACACACACACACACACACACACACACACACAAGTTATAAAACTTTTTCCTCCAGTTTGATAAAGTTTGCATCTAATCTAGATGTTTTAAAAACACTTTCTCTGGAGGGAATTAATAAACACACCTTAACTACATCTATTAAAAAGGAAATAAATACTGTTTGTTTAAGATAATATTGATTCCGAAATGTAATTCTCTTAAACACTGTACCTAAGCTATGTGGGTCCTTCATAAAACATCTATACTTATTTTGTCTTCAAATGGTCAGAGGCAAGTCAAAGATTTCCTATGAGTACGTTCCAAATCGCTGCAATACGAAACGACGCTTACTCTGTTTATTGTGTGGTATTTATGACTGGACTTGTCAATAGAATTCCAGAACCGAGCTTTATTGTTTATCACACTAAAGTAAAAGTAGTAACACAAACGAGATGGTGGGAAAAGTTGGACAAGGCACCATAAAGCTACACTTCAAAATATATCTTTCAAATGCAGAACAAATTATTTACAGAATTAGAAGAAATGCGGATTTTAATGAAATATGAGTTGTGTAATGGTTTCTTAGATTACGCGAATTTTCCAAATTATGTTACATTACCTGTAATTTCTTGTAATATTATTAGCTGTTAATAGCGTTGTTAAATGGTGCTCTTTATATGAACATTATAATTCATAATAGAAATTTCCGTTGACAAACTTACAGTAGTTAAGTAAGTATTCAGTGAAGACTTTCAGACGAAAACGCATGATGCCTATGAAGTGTTCGTGTTAATAATAAAATTTTCAATAATGTTTAGTTTAGTAGAAAACCGGCATAAGTTAGTGCTGGGTAGAAATAACAGAAATGGAGTCGGGAGAGACCGTTTGCCGATCTGCCTGCATTTGGAGTCGCCATAGCAACGCTGTTCGAAGACTAACTGTTGCAACCCCATCTGAAGGAGTGCTGAAATATTCATGACGGCTATAAAGGTTGTGTACAGAGCCTTGGTACCGGACACGCCCCTAGTTGGGTTCCATTGGAGGGAAAAGTAGGCCGGGCTGCGGTTGTATTGATTTTTCTTGGGAGGTCTCCCTCTTGATTCATTCTCACGTCACCCTACAACCTTTGGCAACCTGAAGAATGGAGTGATGCGAGACCACGGGCTATTGACTGGTTGGGAAAACTTGGTGACACGCCGCGCAGCATTTTTATTGCCTTGAGACAGACGCGTAACCTAAGCACTGCGATTCCTTTGTCAGTGAGAACCTGCTTAATCTTTTTCTTTTGTTCGTTAGTCTCAAGGTGAATTTAATTAATCTGCTACCAGCAGGGGTGCAAATTAGAATTGTATTCTGCGAAGCAGGCTGTCGTATAATTGCTTTGTGACAGCTGTTCCCACGTTTTCGTAGCCACCACCCACATAAAGGAACAAGGAAATGACGCTAAGGACAGATGGTAGGTTCAGTTACTGAAGAATTGCATGTATATAAGGTGACCATATTTTTAAAGTATACACATATCTTTCATGAAGCACTTTCAAAACTCTGTACCACTTTCGGCATTTTATTTCTTCCATTCTTTGTTGTTACTGTCCATAACATTTTTCATGTGGCCTCTTTCATCAACGAGTTCATCTTGATCGACATCGTTCAATGTCTTGCTGTAAGTTAACTCTTGACTTTTAAGATGACTGAAACTTAAGTTAGTCAACTTTTCAACTTGTCTAGTGATACACTTTCAACGTTTGGACTTTTGTTGATTTACTTTATTTACGGACGCTCTTTAACATCTTATGTCATCAGCGTCCCATTCAATTCAGGGCGTGAAACGGCGGACAAATTTTGCTCAGAGGCCTCTTCTTTCAGGCTTGAGGTTATTTTTCGTGCCGTATGTACGACACAGGACTCGCGGCTTTACGTCCCTTCCAAAGGAAGCCATACTTAGGATTTTTACGCCCGAAAAAATCCATTGACCCTGGCCGGGTTTGAACCCGCGATCTTGGGTTTAAGAAGCAAGTATGGTTACCACTACACCATCAGGACCCACTTCAATGTTTGCAAGTGTTAAGTTCGCCTATTCTAGAAAAATTCATAGAATAAAATTCTAATGTATAGAACCTCTTTTTCATCAAAGGCATCTCATCTTGAAATTTGACTTTATTTTCAGAGTTTGGAAATATTCACTCTTTCTGTCTATGTACTTCTCTCTGAAGAATTCCAATTATTTTGCCATTTAAGATGCCAAATAGTTTCTTTTTCAATTTTCATTGACAGTCTACTGAATATGTTTTGTTGACTTTTATTTTGCCAAAACAAAAAAGACTAGTTGGAAAATGACCAAGAGTAAAGGAAATTTAAAATATCTAGGGAGAGAAAACATGCTCATATTCTGTTTATATAATTTAACAGAAATTCTTTAACTTTCCTACTCTCCGATGTAAAAATTTAAATATTAAAATATTTTATTTATATCCATTTCAATGTTAGTAGATTAAATTAACAAAGATAAGCAAAAGATAATGGAACGAGCGCGACATTCGAATAAAAACGAGCGTACACATTTCGCAAGGCCTAAATTCCGTTTATATGGTACATATGGTCACCTGCATTCGGATGATGATGCGAGGGAAAATGCTTATTTGTGGTTTTCTACGAGATGGCAGCAACTTCCTCTTCGTGGGCCTCAATAACTACTTCCGGATTCACAAATTGATGGCAGCAATTTCCGCAATCCAGATTTCGGTCCAGTGTTATGAAGATCCTGGGAAGACAAACTTGGTTTACCAGTTGATAAGAGATGGTGTTTTTGTTCCTGGCAACCTTCTTCCGGTCAACGCTTCGACACCGCTTAGCCTTCAATATGGAGTCGTCATTTGGGAATGCCCAGATCGCCAATTGCCTGTGTCGTATTGGTAAATCTAGCTTTTGTCACTTGTGAAGATAACCATGTAACATTGGGAGCTACTACTGTGGAAACAACGAACCATTCCACTCTTGCTCATCTGTGAGGTATTCAGCGACAACAAAGCATCCTCAAACGAAGATATTGGTGCAGAATGTCCGACACTTGCGCGGCTCCTCTCTCTTCCTGTCTCTGAGCGCATCCTTCTTCACTTTGACTTGTACATGAGCGAGTGTTCATCTGTGATCCATTATCCATATCCTTTTCGTCTGTAAAGTACTTCTTCCTCTTCTAAATAATGCAAACAGCTATAGACTTTTGTAAATAGAGAAACAGAGTCAGGATAAGTTCTGTGTCCAGGCATTCTTGTTAACTCAGGCTGCACTTATAAAACTAATATCTAATAACGTTTGTCTTACGTCAGAGAGCGAACGCGCCACCACAGTTATTTAACTTTTGCTGCAGCCGCAACAATGGCATATTAATTAACATTCGGTTTTTCCAGTGTTGCTAACAGGAAACTTGTATCTCTCATAATTTCTTCAAAACAGGGAAATTAAACAGCATCTGTTATGATGGTATGTGTATGCTACAAATTCATGAGTTATTTGACAATGTCATTCAGATATCTTAAGATAGATACAAGTAAAAATGTTCACTTATGTTTATTTGCAACCTTACAACATGGACATTGCTATCATCCTACAAACTTAGTTCCTTTTCACAAAACAAAGAAAATTAAAACCAAACTAATTAACCTAAGAGATGTTTTCGTGATTAAGAACTAGCAACATCGTCTTTACGGAGTTTCATACACCAGGGGACAGTAAAATATCAACAGTAAGTAGACAGACATTGAACAACAATGTTAATTTGTAACATTACTTGGATTATTCGTGCTCTATTTTACAGCAATGAAAACTTGCGAGATGAGAAATATTCCTGTGTCTGAGATATTTACTTATAATGGTATCGGATATCAATATGTGCCATTATTTTAATATTGATATATATTTTGACCGGAGTTTAGACATTTAGTTCCTTTTGTAATGAGGAGTCGGCTTTGTAACGAAAGCGTGGTATTATAAGGAATCGTAACGTTGATAAGGTATAATAAGAACATGATATTGTATAAGAGCACGCTGTATATCCTAGTTAGTGAAGCATACTGTATAAACCGAAGCATACTGTATAAACCCAAACATAGTAAAACGTAGACATAATAAATATGCCACCCAAAAGTGACGTGGCCTGAAAGGGTCCTCAGAGAAACACTTGCATAAACAAAAGCAATCCTCTTTTCCATTCAAAATATTATGTCTACGTGTGCATATTATAGATAGAATTATTGTGCTGATGAAGTACTGTTTAGTTTTAAGCTTAAAAATCCCAAACCATGAACATCTTAGAACTTACGATATCAGGACCTGGTGATTGTTGACCTCATAATGGTGGGAAGTGTGTAACAATAAATCTTATGTCTAGACTAGGTGATTATTACCCCTCCTTGGGCATTTCAACTGTATAAAAGGTCCCTGAATTTAGTCAGAGACAGGAGAGAGGCCTTGCTGCATGGGGAATCCACGTCCATCTGTATAAGAAAACCCTTTAATAAATACTTATACTTTTAACAGTGTTGGTTGAGTTATTCAGCATTCCTCTGGAAACACCTCGTCTTTCCTGAAGGAGTCGACCTAGCGCGATTCCCCGAAGTGACGCCTATTATCCTAATATAATATCCCTTTTCGTCTTAGCCATCGAGATTGAATAGGGAAATTGTAGCACCGCATTAAACAGAAGAACATCACCAAGTTGTAAGTCAGTCGACGGACATCATAGTTTGGACTTCGTTTAATAACATCCTGGTGGCATCTCGGCAGGCGGTATTACAGTTTATTTCCAAGTTGAATGAGTACGGAATAATAGTGCTGTATAAATTGGGCGATGGGAGGCAAACAAAGCACGAATATATAGTATTTATCATTTATATTATATATTTATGCTTTGTTAACAATAATGCTATTAAGTATTTATGTATAAATGATAGATATTATTTGTTTATTTGGTCATTACGTAATTTTATTTAAGTTATTATTTATGTAAACCTTTTTGTACTCATTGTTAAGAAAACGCGAGAACATGTTTATATTAGATAACACACATATGACAAACTTTAAATATTGTGTAACATTTTGTAATAGATAACATTTTCTGTTTTGTGTGTTACAATAAAGAAAATGTATGTGTAAATAACCCACTCCCCTCGGCCTATTTTTACGATCACTGTAGCTTTAGATCTCAGTAAACTGTAGAGTTCAGGACAAATAAATAAACAAAAAAGCGGAGTGGGAGAGGTGTATCAGAAAACACTTTAAACACTTTTCCATATAGTTTTCTGATTTATTTCCAACACTTTCTACTGCTTCCAAGAGCGTTTCTGCCTCTTTTTGACCAGATCCAGTTTTCACAAGCAAATAACAATGCCCCCAAAGACTTTTTAAATTGTTTTCTCTTTGTATACTGGGGTACTTGTTAATCGTGTTTTATACTAATACCTTTTACTAAATTATATTTAACTAACGAAATTAATGTTCGGGTTATTATCTTTTCTAAAGTTAGTTATTATGACTTAAATAATGCCCCTAATCTTGCTTTATGTTAACTATTCACATTGAATTTACTTTCATTATTGTAAAACAATAATGAAAAGAGTTTTACAATAAAGTTTTACAATAAAAGAGACGTTTGATATCCTAATTATTTTAAACACATGTTTTTATTCTATATAGTTGCCTGAAATGTCAGATTTAAGTGCCACAACTTGTTATCTCTGCATAATATTAAAGCAATTATCTTAAAGAGAAACACACTGTTTCAGATCCTCTTAAAAGGGCTCATAATATATAATGCTCATCTAGGCAATACATCATTTTTCGCAGAAGAATTGCATGAAGTTTCCCTCCACACTTTTTAGACATACATCTAGTAAAGCCCCCCCCCCCCCCCCGCCCAATCAGTTATTACCAAGCGAAAGAATAGCACTGTTCAACAGCCATTTTGCATTTGGCATGTAATATATCATAAATGCGTAGTTTGTGCGTCTTTGCTATTATCTGTTCTTTTGTTTACTACTTTCTTATAATATAAAGAAGTACTATAATTGTAGAAGTTTTAAAAATAGGTTGGGGTGATAGGGTTTTTAAAAAGTTAGACTCTAGATGGCAAGATGTTCTCCAATAGAAGGTTTATTGTTCAGCACACGTTGAAACGCACGATGCATTTCTTATCACGGTATTTCTTGATCCTCTTTCAAAGCCATTGTTGTTATTTCTTTCTAAATAGTGAAATAAATAGATAGATAACTTAGACTTGGCGTTACAAGCTGAAAGCACTAGGAATCATATGGAATCGGATGCTGCAGTGGAATCAAACAATTTCCGAGCGGCTGGCCAGTTTCAAGCGACAGCGGAGTTCTCTCCACGCACTGGTACGCAGGTAAAATATTAGGCTTGATGCCCTAGCTCGCCGCATTTTCGTAAATATAAATTGGAAGGGGCGGGTAAATCGCTATAGTGAGGGCATTGTTAGGCGGGTGAAATACTGTAACTGTCCTGGAAAATGTGCTCTTATTCCAATTCGCAACTAATGCATATATGCACATACACTAACCCTAACGCTAACCTTGGGTAAATCCTAGAAACCGATGTATCCAGTGGTTCGCTGAGGCTCGCTACGGCCTGACAGCTTACGCTAGCCTCATTTTCGTAAATATAAGGGGCGGATAAATAAATGTAATGTTGGCAAATCTCCTTTGCAGCAGAAAAAAAAATTAGTCAACATCAATTTATAGGCCATTCTATGCGTGATACTATGTTACTGAGTAAACCATAATAATTGTGCCAAATCTCCTTTATCCAGCAGGGGAAAAAAACGCATCGGGATGATAAGATTTGATATCAATATCTTCACAACTATAGCATGACGCTCTAACCGCCTGAGCTATAGTGTCACTACTTTAGATGTCTTATTATCTAGCTATAATTATGCAAGTCACTGCCTTTGGCTCTCTCGGCTCTTTCCGCTGTTGCTCGGGACTGGCCGGCCGCCAGTGATGATCCCTTACGATCCCTAGTGCTTTCAGCCCTGCTTGTAACGTCAAATTTTCCTTAGTGACTGATCTGTTGGAGAACTACAAGAACTTGACGTGTAGAATGTCGCTTAAATTTCACTTTTTATATTCACACATTGACTTCTTTCTGGAAAATTAGAGCGCCATAAGCAATGAGCAGGGTGAGCGCTTTCACCAAGACATGCTTCCTTAATATGGAGCTTCATTATCAAGGACCTGGAACTTTCCGATGAGGGGCGACTACTTTTGTGTCTTCTTAGGTAGTGTGATGAAACACCTTACAAAAGGAAAGCATCGACACATTTTTCACAAAAAAAAAAAAAAAAAAAAAAGTAAAATTGCGACTATATTGTGAACTACATTTTAGATATTTCTGCATCATGTCCACATACACGTATATTGAAACAGAAAACACTATTGAATTCTGAGCCTGCCTTTCTTGTTTGTATTTAATTACGTCGTCAATGTTCGCCAGTAGTGTTTTTATTAAATTATGCTGTGTATCTCAGCACTGTGACCTCATAGGGAAAAACTGATTTTTCCTTTTGCAACTAAAAATTAGATTAATTCACATATTTACTTGTTCTAAGAGTAATTGTTTAGATTTATTTAAAATCTTTAACGTGCACACACGTTGTATTGCATACTTGTATGTTAGTATTGTATATTTAGGAAATATGGCGAGATAGGGAAAACGGTTTATTTCACTGAATTCAGTACTACAAATTTATGTAGAACCATTATATTTCAAACCAAACATAGAAAAAAAAAAAAAAAAAAAAAAGGTTGAAATTTGTTGACTGGAAGAAAAATTTACGTTTGTGCAATTTTCTTCTCATAATTTTTATGTAATTGAATCCATTTTCATTAAATAGCCCAAACTAACTACTCGTACTAACAGATATCTATAATTTGAAAATGAAATATTGCAAATTATATTACTTTTAAATATAGGCACGGTTCAATTAGAAAGAAATGCCATTAAAATGCATTTTTAGGAGTTATAAAATTTATAGGAGCTATAATATGAAGAAAGATCTCAAAATAAACTAAATGCCTAATCATTGCGGAAGAGAATATAAAGCCACTATATATCTGGAAAACTGGATAAATTAATTTTGATGGAAGATAGAAGATAATAACCAAACAAACCTTCAAGATCCAACCTAAAGGAAGACGGCCATTAACATTAGAAAGAACGTGTGTGACCGGAACAGGCCAATCAGGTTAATGTCTGCTCCGAGACAGCAAAAACAAAAGAAAGTGTAAGTGACGATTGGATCAAATAGGCGTTATCACAAGATTAAAAGTGAATGTTTTTTAAGTAAGACAACTTTAGTGACTGTCAACAAATTAAATTTCGATAACACAGTAAATGGAGGTGGCATTTAGCACATTATCCTAAGAAAAGGAAATAGTTGAAACTGTCACCGAGAAATTTCACAAATAAAGTAACATTTATAAAATGTTAGCTTATATGTTGTTATAGGTACCTTTAAGGCTCGAAGAATACGATAGTTCATTTTCTAAATACAGTTGGGGACGATATAATCAGCCATAAATACACAAAAACCTACCCGGGTCCTGTATGTGCGGTTACCTCTCCCTTGGGGTCAAAGTGTACCAAAGGTATTCATTCATCTGTTTCAAAAGAAAGCCACTACACGCTTTCAGGGAATGAGACAAATTTATGTGCTGAATATATTAATTTGTTTTGTTTAAAAGCATTATATCCCTACTAAACCTGTTACTGTATGCAAATATCACTAATTAGCATCAATTTAAATATAATATAATGTTAATATTGCTTCATATTACAATGATCAATATTTCGCGCACCAATTAAGTGTTTAAAATGTAAACTAACCAACTTATTTACAACATGTGACTCTGAAAAACGTGATTTTGGTAATATATTTTAGGTTATTAATATATTGCATACGTCTCTTTTCAGTGTCTATATTTTGTATTTAACTTTACTGTATTATAGATTATGCACTTTCGGAAACAGAAATTTAATATTTAATTACAAAAAAAAATATTTTGGAACTGCTTTTAAAGGCGGCTAGCCGTGAAACAGGTAGTTTAATTTTACTAATCCATTATTTTTAAACCTATACAACCATAAAATTACCATTTTACTAAACAAATAAATACATTCCGGGGCTTAAAAGTGTTAGTATTTATTTCTCCCTAGGCCCTCTTCCACAAATGTATGTTCTTATACTTTACAATTTAATAAACATAAGTCTTTGTAAAGAAAGGACTTGTAACGTTCTGTTCCACGAAATAATATAAAAGCTGTTTGCTAAATGTCACCAAACCTAAAATTAGGTTATGTCCACTCCTTAATAATAAATTCGAATTTATTTTATTTTTTTTTTATTTATTTGTTTATTATTATTATTATTATTATTATTATTGTTATTATTATTATTATGTGTACAGAGCAAAGCATTGTCTTTCCTGCTAAATGGATCTTACACTTTTTCGTTGTGTTTAATACTGAATTATTCTTTCAATACATCATTCCTACTCTCATCATCATCATCATCATCATCATCATCATCATCATCATCACTTCCGTCATTACTTCGCATATTTAGGTCACTAATTCCAGAAAGTATTAAAAAGATATTAAAACTTTCATTAGTATTTGCAGTTGCCAATATTTCTACACTTGTACGTACGAGGATAGGTCCATAAGTTTCCGGCCTCGCCGATAAGAATTGTATGTCTTCACAAAACCCTAATCTAGTGCTATACCTTATCTGTTAAGTAAATAATTGCAGCTGTGTTCAGCTGTTCAGATATAGTTGCATAAAGAAGGATATGTGTAGAAGATTGTGACATGTTCAAAATGGAGTTTCGAGCTGTTATTAAGTTCTTCACAAAAGAAGGACTTACTCCAAATGAAATTAAACAGAGATTGGACGGTGTATATGGGGAGCACCCCCCTCATATTCTACTGTAAAAGAATGGGCCATACTTTTTCGAATAGTCGAGAAAGCGTTGAAAACGAAGAGCGTGCAGGTCGGCCGTTTCAGCTGCTCTTGCAGAAGCAGAAATTATTGAAGACCGGCGGCTCAAAAGTTATAGAAATAGCAGCATGGTTAGACCTTTCTAAAACAACAGTCCTTCAAAGTATTCATAATCATTTAAACATGAATAAGGTTAGTGCAAGATGGGTACCTAGACTTCTTTCCTCAATCCAAAAGCAGCAACTAGTCATCTGTTGTTAGGCATTTTTGGAGCTCCTCCGTGGCAACGAGAGAGAAGTTCTGCAAACCATTGTAACAAGAAATGAAACTATGGTCCTCTACTATGATCACTTGTCCAAAAGAGAATCAATGCAGTGGCGTAAACCTGGCGAAGCACCGCCTCTAAAGCCCAAGTTAACTCAGTCAACCAAGAAGATCACGGCTACAATCTTTTTGAACTGTGAAGGAATACTCTTCATTGACTTCAAGGAGAGGAAAACCTCAGTAAATGGGGAGTACTATGCTGCCCTACCGCACAGACTACGTGCTTCCATCAAAGAGAAAAGGCTAGGAAAGCGATTGATGGGTGCGCCTTCTTCACGACAACGCGCTGTGCACACAACTCTTGTCGCAAAGGAAACTGTGAAGATATGTGACTTCAAGGAGATTGACTCTACGGCCCAGGTCTAGCTCCCAGTGACTATTTCCTCTTCTCAAAACTCAAGAAGGACCTTCGAGGAAGGAAATTTAAATGTGATGAAGTGATGGATAGTGTTTATGCCCATTTTGCAGACAAGACTTTCGACTATTTTTGGGGGTGGGGATTGAAATGTTAATTCAAAGTTGTGAGAGATGTATTGCAATAAAGGATAACTATATTGAAAAGTGAAATATAGTTTTTGTCTTTATCATACCTAGAAAATGATTAGGCCGGAAACTTAATGACCTACCCTCGTACATTTATACAAATTACAGGTGCGGGACTAATATTAATAGTTCTGTAGTACAAAACTGGGAAAAATCACTTGTACATTTGTAAGTATGAAGTTGTAAAGCACAAGTGTATCAGAAACGTTTGTAGAATAGATATCTGCTAATAAGCACAGTTACAAGTCAAATGTATTAGACCATACTTGCATGGAACAGGGCCCAGGAAGGAAAGCTTACAGATGCTGATGAGTTTTTGAAGAGAGTAAAGCAGGTACATTGATTTATTTGGTCTAAGCGTTGTACTTGGTTATATAGGTTCTCCTACTTGGTGTTGTTCAAGTGTTTACAGAGTTACAGGAAACCAAGGGAAGATTAACTGATGATGTTTGCGCAATTTTCACGTTACTGCAAGCTATGATTTACAGTCCTAAGCGTAAAAAGTTAGCTCTCCAATTTCCGCTTTGCTGCACACATGATCAACATAACCTTCAAGAGTTGGTCACCGTCTTACGCATCTCTAAATTTGGGCACGTTCTAGACATAATACTTGCCATGTTTACACGTTGGTTTCAAGTCGATATTAATACATTTTGCGATTTGAATTAAAATTCAGTAAGATATTCCTTTTTTTTTTAATGGTTTTCAGTTGGTAATGAAATATGTTACTTTATATTTGATGTTGGATAACCTCCTGAATAAATATTTAATGAAAAATTATTTGTTCAAGGTGTAGCATTTGGAAAGATAACACAGAAGGTTTAATGAAATAAAACAATATGCGTTCATATTTTGTTGGTGAAATGATGATCGACTTTGTGATATAAAAATGATTACGTTAGTATTCATAAATTTACTCTTTCGATCTCAGGCAGGACTGAATTCTATACCAGTCACAGTTTTAGTAGAATCGAACTTGGCTCTTGAATCCCCATGTACATGCGCATTATCAATCCGGAAAATGTATTAAATTGATTTGGTACGACATGTAAACGTGGTAACTGTAAGCTTTAATTAGCATAGAAAAGATGCTATTTTGAACCTGAAAGTTCGCCAGTTGGGAATTTTTCTTGCGTCCCTTCCCTTTAGTATTAATCCTAAGTAATTATATTTAGCCCAGTGTATAAGGTAAACGGTGCATGGTATCTAGAGCTTATTTCCAAAAGATACAAACTCCATTTGCATGTACAAATTTTACAGGAATTCAGGAAAACATTAAGTCTGCAGACACTAATAGAGCGATCTGTTTATTCTTTCTTTTAATGTATTCTTTTAATGTAATATATTCGCATAAGTCACAAGAATTTATTTATAAAATAATTTTTGATTTGGTACTTTTTGGGAAAAAAATATAAATTTGGTATTTTGTTTTTAGGGCGAAATTTACACAAAAAATGGAACAACATATTTCATTAATTACAGTGAAAGCACATTTTATAAAAAGTATGATTTAATATGCCATATAAAAGGCTAAGGTAAGAGATTTTACATGGTTTAGTTTGGAATGTAAATAATAATCAGTTTTATCTATGTACTTTATGAACAATTATTATCATCATAATAAATATTAATATTTTCATCACTGATTTCTTTATTTGTATTTGGATCAATAATTAGTTTGTAAAAGAGTAGCTATTTATATCATATTCCATGGGTATTAGCAGTGCAATCAAACATTTTCCTTTTGCTTTCTAAACACGTTTTTCCTTTCTACTGCGGGGTCTATCATGTTTTGTTTCCAGTTCTATGGCAGCTGGCTGGTCGGCCAGTCAGAGCGGCAGCTCTCGGTGAAGCAACTGTTTCTCGTACTTACAACTTCAGTTACAATGGAAATATACACGTACATAACAGAAGACGTTGGAAATGTTCCACACATTTCTGGCATCTTTTTAGAAATCTGTCATCATTCTTCCGAAAATGAGTAAATTTAAACTTGAAAGCATACAAAGTCACATTTCTACAAATTGCAGGCAGTCGATGCTGATATTAGGGTAAATTTCTGTAATTGGATGTTATGGACGTTAGTGAGAGTAATTGATTCACGCTTAATGTGCTTTACTGATGAAGCATGATAAAGCATATAATAGATACGTGGACTGTTTCGACGCAAAATACAAGTATTGGAGTATACAAATCCCCAATTTTTATATACGAAACTCCCTCCCATGTTTTCACGAGAAAAACGGTGTTGGTGCGCAGTAAATGGACACAAGAGTTACAGAGCTTGCCTTTCTTGAGATAACACCATAAAAATAACGAAATTCTATATAGACCTTCTAATGTATGGGGGAAGTTGGAAAAAACAAAACCCTACACATTAGAAATACAGAAATAAACAACGTCAGAAATTGATGATGGGAATGAAAATGTTCTAAAAAGATGCCAGAAATGTGTGGATGTAGGAGGACAAATTTTTAACGTCTGTCATAAGGTCTTCTTCTTTTCTCATTTGCCCAACAGCCCCTGGTGAGCCTTGGCCTATCGCCACGGATGGCCGAGGTCGTTAAGGCGCGGACTCGTGAGGGGGAGGTCTGAGGTTCGAATCCCGCCAGGACCGTCCTCCCTAACTGAGTTTTTTTCCTGGTTTTCCTCAGTCCTCATAAATGGTAAATGTCGGGAGGTACCCTACACTTAGTCCTGTGATGCCTCAGTAGTAAAAACGGGCTTTAAACACTATTCATTAATTGGAGCCTTGGCCTGCCGCGGTGACTCTTGTTTCCACTACCTCCATTTTGCGACTTCATTGATAGAGGGCTGTGATCAGCATGCCAGGCAACCTGCGGTCGCCTATTACGCGATTTTCGTGATCGAAGAACGCCACCTCTCCATCAGGTAGCTACCCAATTGTCCTCTCAAGAGTGCGTGGACAAAATTCTAATTTCCAGAAAAATTATAAATATTCCAAAGTAGGTACCTGGGCTTCTTGATCAAAAGTCAGCTAATCACTAGACCAAGGAAGTGGTTCTTGTTATAAGACATGTACAGTTAATTGTGATTGTATTTGCGAGGACTTGAATCAGTTGCGCGTATAATTTCGCCGGGAGCTACTGATCTGACTGCTGTACGCCAGGGATCTGACCCACTCTTTTTCAAATTCTTAGAGCCGACCCTTCTTTTACAAAGCTTCTTACAAAATATATACAAAAGGTGTACAGGACCATCTAGCTCTTTTCGTCCCGTTCCCAAAACACCACACTTGCTGGTTTATGTCTAAAAGCTCTGTAAACAAGTTGTTCTAATACTCAGGAAATACGCAAAATGACTTAACTATTTATATGCAGACGTTTAAAATGGACAAATTGATTATAATAAGATTTATAATACATATAATTCATTATACTAACATCAGTAATATAAATATGGAGGTTGAAGCCATTTTATATTGTCTCATACTCAATGAGAACATGGAAGAGTTAGTTTTAGTTGTGTCTTTGTAAGCCCAGCTGACATCTATGCTCTTTAAGATATTTTTTTGGTAATCAGAGGTCCAGGAATCGCCCTAATATTCATAGTCACGTTAAAAAGGATCCTCACCATTATTTTATTAGCTATTACCAAGTGTCTACGCGAACCTCTCAACATTGAGGACATGTCAGTAACAGTTGGACGTGTCTGTCTGAATTGCTATTATTTAGAAATGCTTAGCTGCAAAATGTCCTTAATGGAGGCCTTCGGTAGCCCCCTCACTGATTTTATAATCATTTACAGTAATTTCGATACAGGAATTAAAGCAAGAACAACCTATGTTCCATTCACACAACACGAAATATTAGTCAACATTTCATTCTGTTTCCTGTGAAGTTTAAACCCTTCAGTGATGTGAGCTCCTTTGTTGAACAAAGAGTCCATGCTGCTTGATTGAGACATTTTTCTCTCTTTCTTCCTCATTTCAAAAACGAATGTCAGGTAGATTTAGATGACGTTGATCCAAGGATAAAAGGACGCAAAGATTAATTATTACGCTTCACATCTAACACTCCAGTTACAGGCATAGGGCGTTAATACGAAAAAATTTGGAGCCTGTGCGTACGCCTGGTGTTTTTTTTTTGTTGTGTGTTTTGTTTTGTTTTGTTTGTTTTGTTTTGTTTTGTTTTTTTTTTTCTTAAAGTGCAGTGAAAGCTTGAGTAATGAATGCAGTTGAAGTTTGCACCACCACTTCACAATTTTCTTTTCTCGGAAGGGAAGTTCACTTTTGTACTGAGCAGTGTGCCAAGGTCCTTTCTTTTGCAGCTAGAACGACGCCGTTTCCAGAGGAAGCGTTTTATTGCCGCAACATTCAGCCCTGCCGCTATTACCAACGTTATGATTCTATTAACTTACAGTTTGACATGGCGCCATATCTTCAACACGCTCAGCACAAAGGTTTTATTATTAGCGAAACCAGAATGGAGTTAGCTAGCGGTGAAAAGTACTGCTGCCTGGTGTAAACACCAGAAAGTGGCATTTCTCCGAATTCAGAGACTAGAACATAACTGTATATCCTTTTTTTCACGCCTTTATAATTCACGACGTGTTAAAGAAACACAATTTCTAGTTTGTTATGCTGTTACTAATTGTACATTCATTTTTAAGGTCCATAAGTTATCAGTGGTAGACTCGAGGGTGAATATTGTCACAACTTTTCAAAACAATTACTTGTGTGTATTTACACCTTTGTTGATAATCCAAAGAAACTTTCCAAAGAGAAGGATGTAAAACAAAAAGTGTACTAGTGGCTCATCCACTTAGGTTCTACCTAGGAAGGGACTCTAGTTTTTGAAAAACACGAAGAAAAATTTTAATTTCGAAACCAAATTACTAAAATTAGAAGGTAAACATTACGCCATTAATTATAGCAAAGTTACTTTTGAATTGCAACAAAACAGGAAGCTGGAAAATTTAACAATCCATACCAAATAACATCAAGATTAATACAAACAACTTATGGTTGCCTATTTTTAACTAAATGGGTAAAATTAGACCATTAATTATGGAAAAACTTCCCTTAACTCAACATTTTGATAAATTTGAATTCAACAAAGTAGCAAAGTATATCAGTACTAACATTAAGATGAATACAAACAACTGGGGTTTGCCCATTTTAATAATATCCTGGCCGGGTAATATGTCACTCCACCACTCAAAATATACAGTTTCTCAATACACAAATTACTGAAATGCGTTCACTGTTGCCCTACTGCAGGATAACGTAGCCTATTAATAATTTCCTAGAAAATTTACCTTATCTTTGTCTGTTTCCTATTTTCCCAGAAAATTTAGCCCATCTAGGTTTGGAAAGCCAACAAAAGGATCATACAACCTCTATTGAAAAAGAGAAACTCGAGGGTCGAATATTATGCTACGTTTAAAAGGACAGCTACTGCAGGGTTAATAATCTCAATGATCTTTTAAACCGTTGGGGGCGGGGTTGACCCCAACCGCATTGTTAGCCCTATAAAAAGGCCAATGCTGACGAATGATTAAACACTTTTAAAAAAATAGGGAATGGAAGATGGGGTAGCTAAAATTGAACCAGCCAAATGGAAAACGTACGTTTGAACTTTTTAAAGATAGGCGCTAGGCTTGCACGTGCCTTTTGGCGTCTCATAGCAAACGGTTTTTATTTGAATTTAATATATAATGGAGGGTTTTCTCGGCTGGGGAACTTAGTTCTGAGTTTCACACGCCGCGCGACGCACGCATTTAAGCAATTATAAGTTCGCGTTGTTGAGATAAGCGGTTTGAAATTTCAACGCGGCAAGACAAATGGTTTACAAGTCTTACACGCAGCGAGGCAAGCAGTTATAAGTACGAAGTAGCTGGGGCAAGCAGTTCACAGATTCAATTTGACGCAGAGGCAGTTTGCAAGTTTTACGCGCCGCGAGACAGGTAGTTTAAGTTTTATATGAGTTATAAGATATTCAGTTCGACACAAAAACAGTTCGCAGTACTTATTATAAGTTCGACTTTCAGTTCCACGCGCCGCGGCTCTCGTCTGTAAGTTTCACACGCTGCAAGAAAGTTTATATTCAAAGTAGTCAAATCTATCATACGCAAAACACCAAAGGACGCGAAAGATTTTGGACATAGTAAAATAGGCAGTTACATATTAAGAAATTACCTGACGAATCAAAAAGAAAAGCTCCGACTTAAGCATCAACCAATAAAGGGGAAATTGAGATAAAGGGAAGGGTTAGAGCAATAGAGCGCCATAAGGATGTCAAAGAGGGCAATTTTTTTACCGTTACTCGGTATTTCTTAGTTTTGTTGCCAGTTTAACGGCAACTGGCGGGTCTGAGGTCATGTAATATCCACGCCATTAATTCAAGATCTCACTATTGCAACTACAATTACAACGAAAATAAGCACGTATCTTATGACAGGACACGTTGGTAATGTTGTCCTGATACTTCTACACTTTTCTGCCATCTTTTGATAAAATTGTCATCAAAACGCGAACTTCTTGCTCGAAATGCCAGATAGGAGTTCAGTATGTCATTTATTAAATAAACGGGCGAGTATGACATTCTTTTATCTTCCTGTTATGGTATTCTCAAAAAAAGTAAATTCTTATTACTCTGTATGCATTGAGGCTGATGTTCTTGTCATGCAAGCCAGTTACGTGTATAAAATCTGGCTTTTCAGTGCTCCAATACCTTGATTTTGCGTTGAAACATGACTACCTAAATAAACAATAAAGAATATTAAACGTGGATATATTACTCTTTCTTTAACGTTCCGCAGCATCTACTTACAGAGCTGTGCCCGAATATCACGACTCTGTCTTCAGTGAACAACAATTCAAGTTTAAATTTACTCAATTTTGCAGGATGAACTGATGCGGGTGAACGACATTTCTTTGCAAAGATGCCAGAAATATGTGACATTAGCGGAACATCTCCTGTCACAAGGTACGTGCGTAT
Organism: Metallyticus violacea; assembly: GCA_030762175.1. Taxonomy (NCBI): domain Eukaryota; kingdom Metazoa; phylum Arthropoda; class Insecta; order Mantodea; family Metallyticidae; genus Metallyticus; species Metallyticus violacea. Next base: position 59,701,186 of record CM060844.1, read on the forward strand.
TTTCATTGTAATTATATTTGAAATTGCCTCAACTTGAATCAGTTACGCGAATATTACTTCCACTCCGTTGGAAGTTGCCACTCTTACGGCCGAACCGCTATTTGCCGTGACACGGGTGACAAAACTATGAAATAGTTTTATTTTATCTTTTGGTGTCTTGAAGACTATTAATAGCAAAATAATACAAATAGCATACAGTTTAAAACTTTGCAATGTTGTCTTTGAATTGAAAATTCGGTTATAGAGCTATTAACATTTCCATTTAGGCTATTTTTTTAGGTTATATGTACTGCTTTGTTAGATCATTTTTAGGCAGCCTAATGTACTTTCATTACCTACTGTGTTTAATTCATTTTGAATGCATTAAGCTTTATTATGCAAATTCTCTTTGGAGAGAGAGAGATTTCTGCGATGTTCACCGAGTGGGTTAACTCAGGTGGTAATGCTTGTGGCTAATCTCACTGTATCAAGCTGTGAAATAGGAAAGGGAGAGAGAAAAAAATCCGATGTGTGTGATAAAAGGGTAAGAAGAATTGATATGGGCAAAGGTACGAGTTATTAGTTTAAGGGTTCTGATAGTTGAAACTTAGTTATTTGTCCTTTAACAGCTTTCATTATTTAATACTTTGTGAATAGATTAAGACATGGAGACGAAAGATGTATTCAAGTAGATGAGATGATCTACGGAATGAGATATTATGGAAAAGAATATTATATATAAAAAGAGAAAATAATTTTAAAAAGGTAAGGCTATGTTTGGGAAGATTAGGAGACCAAATGGCAAAACATTATACATTAAAAGGATTTATTATTTATAAACAGTAATAAATGTATGAATGAAAGAATGTAGAATTAACGTCAAGAAAATAATGACTTAATAAATACAGACAACAACTTAATACGTTTAGACTGCATAGTTTGTAAACTATATATGTTAAATTAATTTTATTAATATTGTACTAAATCGCAGAGCCTATGCACTAACCACAGAGTAAATGACCGGACTGAGATTTTCCATGATTTTCCTCAGTCCATTTTCAGAAAGGTGAAGTGCCGAGTCAGTAAAATGGTATAGTAATGCTATTCACCGCTTCGCAGGTATTTCCTGTGACCGAGCCTCCGCTCTTTTGCCTCGCCCTGGGGGGGGGAGCCACTTTTGACCTTACTGTCACAATCTAGCACAGCTGTTCCCGGGTGTGTGTTGTGTCGTTCGTTTCTTAATTCGACAATATCATACAATTTATAATACCTCGTGTGTTTACAACGACACGGAGTGTCTTTATGTGTTGTAATATGCCGAGATGCCACCAGGATGTTAATAAACGAAGGCCAAGCTTGATGTCCGTCGACTGACTTAAAACTTGGTGATATTCTACTGTTTAATGCGGTGCTACAATTTCTCTATTCAGTCTCGATGGCAAGACGAAAAGGGATATTGCGATATTGCGATAATAGGCGTCACTTCGGGGAATCGCGCTAGGTCGACTCCTTCAGGAAAGACGAGGTGTTTCCAGAGGAATGCTGAATAACTCAACCAACTCTGTTAAAAGTATAAGTATTTATTAAAGGGGTTTCTTATACAATTGGACGTGGATTCTGCAAGCACCAAGGTGCTTGTCTCCTGTCTTTGAATAAATTCAGGAACCTTTTATACAAATATAATGCCCAAGGAGGGGTAATAATCACCTAGTCTAGACACAAGAGTTATTGTTAAACACTATGAGGTTAACAGTTACCAGGTCCTGTCATCATAAGTTTCAAGAGGTGCACGGTTTGGGTTTGTTAAACTTAAAACTAAACAATACTTCGTCAGCACAATAATCCTGTTTATCTATAACATGCACACGTAGACATAATATTTTAAGTGAGTGGAAAAGAGGGTCGCTCTTTGATTATGCAAGTGTTTCTCTGAGGACCCTTTCAGGTCACGTCACATCTGGGATGCACAGTGCGGCAAGCCAAGTTACCCTTACTATTTATTAGGTCTACGTATTACTATGTTTGGGTTTATACAGCATGTTTCACCAATTAGGATATACAGCGTACTCTTAAACAATATCATGTTCTTATTATATTTTGTCAACGTTACGATTCCTTATAATATCACGCTTTCGTTACAAAGCCGACTCCTGATTAAAGTATGGTTCTTGTGTATTAACTCAGTAATTAAAGAATCATAGGACAATTTTTTTTGAACATACAGTTGGTTTTGTTACTTATGCGAATACCATACTTGCCTTTTTTCAGAGAATGAACTGACTGTGAGTGTGATTATGCATTTTTAACAGGATTCTGCCACTGCTCACCTTGCGAATAATTAATTCCATGAGAGTCATTTATAATTTGTTTACAAAAGACAGAGTTATTAAAATAGGAACTTTTGGCCTCCTCGGTCCCTCGATTTAAGAGCCAGTGATTATTATATCTGGGGTAAATTAAAATACCTGTACAACACGAATCCGCACACCATACAAGAGCTCAAAGATAACATTCCTGAGGAAATTGTCCGAATTTCTCAAAATGAACTACATCGAATGATAATAATTTCCTAAAGAGGTGTGTAGAATGGAGGCGGGCAGTTTAAACACTTCATTTGATAATTTTTAAGTAATGAGCCTCTTAAATTGATTTATGTATTGCTGGTTTGTTTATTGTTTTACTCTCCCGCTAATCGCCACACCCTGCTGGTCGGCTACGAGCGGCACACTCGCCCACAGACAAAGCACTCCGGGGGGAAACAAAACTGATCGCGGGGCATTCTCTGCCAAGGATGCAGCTTCCATTTCATAATTCATCTTCAGTTCATCTTTCTGTGTTTGCGATGTTTTCGAGGCGACTCTGACATGGAACTAACAACACGTTTATGGAGTCCCTTAGTGTATGTATAGAGGCCCCGGGCATTGGTTTATAAGTCCCAGGGGGTTATGTTTTAATTCGGAGGAGGGAGAACAGCCAAAAAAAAAAAAAAAAAAAAAAAAAATGCGACGTTGTTTTATCCTTCATATTAGGTTTTCCGAACATGTCAAGTGTTGATTTCCAGGCAATGCTGTTCTATAGCGATAATACTTGGTTGTATAGAAGTTTCCAGCTCTCCTTTCCTTGTAATCGTTTTCTTTAGACTTTTAATACTCGCTTATTTTAACAGACGGAGTCTTAGGTCATCCAATCTCTCTTTCGTTTGGCTATAGGTGGAATTATCTAGCATAGCATCCAGTAGTTTAAAGATTTGGAATTGACTGGTAGTGACGGAAGAAAAAATGTCAGTGCTTCAGCCTTATTCAAGGACCGGTCGTTTACACCTACGCCCCTAGGGGAGCAACTCCGGCAGGAAGGGATGAGAAAAGGAGACAATGGGCGGCCAGCTCCAGGGAAACACGGCGGTAACATTGTTTGCAGTTTAAATCTGTGTAACTTATTACATATAAATATGTGGCTGTTAAGTAGGATTTATTACAAAAATTAAACTATCTATTGTATTAATATTTTAAGTACATTTTAATTATACAAAGATGCTCATTGTAAAAATTTTAATTGTATATCTATATGATATATGTGTACAGTGATAAACAACAAGGCTAAAAATTAAAATATTGTTATTCATTAGTATCTATCAATTTTGTTCCTCTCTAGCCGCAATGACTTTATGTTACTTTACTGTAGTCATCATTCTAGTTATGTTCCGATCACACGCATAAAACAGCCTGCTGTTGCAGACCTTCCAAAACCCCAACGGAAAGGATACTTGTTTATCTTTAGATTTTCTTTTTGTAATCTCCTACCGGAAGCTGTTGAATGCTTGTCATTGTATGGCTGAATGTGGAGCACTATGGCGTTGCCATGTTTGTTCATAGAACACGAAGGTCTGAAGCTTCGGCTAGAAGCGTAACAGTGAAATAAAATTGGCAACAGTGAGAAAATTGCGGGCACACATGTTTGTATTTAGCTAAAGGGCACGTAACGAGAGAAGGAAACAAGTTGGAAATGGGCGAACAAGAAATACGAAAATAATCTGCAATACACTCACATTAAACTTGAGATTATGGATTACGTGAAAGATCTGTGCATCGCTTTTTACTAGAAAACTTTATTTATCTAGTAATAAATAAGAACTATATTTATTCAAATTTCAGAACATTCTGCGAATTATAATAATGCATTTGCTCTTAAAACATTCAGTCTCTTAGTAAATCATTCATTCCTACACAAAACATGTCTATGTAACATTTGTTACTGTTGTTATAATCTGTTGAAAACATTCTTGATACAGGAAAGAATCTGCGAGTATGTGCAAGATGTTAATCTCGAGCTCCAGAATGCTTGTTTGCTAGCTGTGTGATGTGTCAGCAAGCGCCTCGTCAGCAGAGCTGACAGCACTGCCAGTCTAGGTATAATTTACACTGGTGCTGTGGCATCAAGCTGAGTTAAAAATATGAGCGACCATAACAAGAAGAAAACTAAAATTAGTTGACTGACATTTCCGATTATATGTATATCAGACATGTACATATCGACTGTTATTTCCCTCTGTATCAAGGGCAGTATGTTAAAATCAAGTCTCCCTTACCGGTTGCCCAACATTCCCTGTCCCACTGTACAGCTGGAATCATCGTTCTTTGCTCCTGACCTTGACTGCAGATCTTGTAGGTGAGCCAATGCTATCAGGTCTTATTTCTGCTGAAGGAAAGCACGTAAGTAGTGGTGCATTATAGGTGATCAGCTGAGGGACAGTCCTAACTAATTCACAATCGCTATGCATTTTCGCGCTAGGGAATGAGTAGTGAATATTGTGAAGCGCTGTTCATTGCATAAATCAAATACTACCAGTGTTTTCTAAATTAGGGTCCAAAACACTACATAGTAAGAATCAAGAAAGTACTTCAAAGACCATTAGGAAGGTAGCTAAAAGCAAAGAGCTGATTACATTAGATTTTTTTTTTCAAAAGTATTCTAAAAGTTCAAAAGCTTATCTATGCTCAATGGAATGTCAGAAAGGACGAAAAAAAAAAAAAAAAATTCAAGAACGCAAGCAAAATGAAAATCAGAACACACCGTTTGGAACACTGGGAAAAAAACAAAACGTTCCGAAACAAATAACAGAACTAGACGACTTCGAGAAAGCGTCGTTAGAAAAATGATTCAAAATGTTTAAATTCAGGAAAAAAAAAAAAAAAACAATAGATAAACTACTTGCTATTTTAAGACACAGAATAAACATTCAGGGTAGCAAGTTTTCTTTAAACAGAATAGTGAGAGAACTAGGTTATAAATGGAAAAAGAGCAAAACAAAACAGAAAACTGGTGACAGAGAAACACGATATTCGTTCTTATAAACCATAAGAGAGTATGTCAGATGAACCATTATCGGAGATGAAACATATATTCATAGTAGCCACACCAACTCATTAAGATAAACTGATGACAACACTACAGTTTTCATAGCTCCAGTATCCAAAGGCGAGGGTTGAACATGGTTTTGTTCCCAATGGCTTGCTTATATATAAATCAAACCAGAAATTGGGAGATTGTCATAAGGAAACGGACACTATCAATGACATTGAATGGTTGAAAACCAAACTCGTTCCAAATTTACCCCCAAACTGGGTTCTTGTATGCTCCATTCCATTACACTCAAGAAAATAAGCCTCCAACTTTAAATTCCATGAAGGAAACCATGAAAACATGGCTCTCGAATAAAAATATACAATACGACGAAAACATGACTCAAAACAAGCTTTACGATACAATAAAAGAGCCAAACATAGAGTGTTTAGTAGACAAAATTCTGGAGGAAAATGGCCATACAGCACTAAGACTGCCACCATACCACCCTGATCTAAGCCCCATAGAACTGATCTGAGCAGATGTTGCATAGTGGGATCACTAGCCATAACATCACATACACTCGAGCGTGTGTGCTACACAAGGGTTCGGGGAAAAATAACAAAATGCTTGCCGACATTAAACAAAATAGAAGACCATTACTAAAATAAACGATATTATAGCAGAGAATACAAATTAATAAGTTTTGATTGTTGGCGTTGCAGATAGTAGTGAGGAAGTTTCCAGTGCAAAGAATCTGGCGAAGAAAACTTTCTAACTAGTGTTGAACAACTTTAACTACTAATTTACAATATCTTAAGTGATGTGTGTGTTATACGTGCATTGTAATATGTACACATTTGCATAGATAAATAAGCGACGTTAAGTACACATTTTTCAGCACGGACTGTACTACATTCTAACAGGAACGTTATCGGAGTTACGCGCCGCATGGTAAGCAATTCGCTCTCAGTCTTTATATTTACATTCTCCATGGGCCAAAAATGTGAATCCAATACATTAATTGATACGTTAATGCTTCATGTCCCTGAAATTTAGAGTTAGTAGCAATTTGCATAAAGAGCGTACACTAACAGGCTCAAATATTCTTTGTCAATATTTTTACTTAATTAGTATTCTTTTTATTTGTTAATAATGCACTCTAGTTTGTTTTCCATGTTGCTTATTTCAGCTATTTCCATGCGCTTTGATATTCAATATTTACTTTTAGCATCTTTACTGTCAGACCATAAGATGTTCGAAATATTGCAGCATATGTGCGATTGTTAGTGTTTTATTAATTTATATTTCTTTAGTTGGCATTTTAAAATGATATTCTTCTTTATGTGCATATATACATGTATTTGTGCGCGCTGGGCTTTAGCTATGTCCGGGGTTCAAATACTTTCTCATGAAAGTATACCTTGTTTGTTTTGTTTTCTGCCACGGAAGGGAGAAACAATGCTTATTCTATGACATTTGTTAATGTACAAATCCTAATTATGTAAATTTAAATTAAATCACAAGTTAGATAAGACTCTACTTTATTGAACATAATAAGTAAATATGAAGCCTTTATATACAAAAGAAAGACAAAAAGCAGAAATAGTTCTGGAGCAATAGTTACACAGTAGATAAAGGTAATCTCTTACAGGACGACCTGGTGAAAGCTACGGGTCACTTTGAGAGCCCCAAAACTTTTAAACACTTTGATTTTCAAGTTTTATTGGAAAATTTATTTATAAAGAGATAACACAAGAAAAGAACAAAGTAGTGTCAACTTTTTGTGTATCTGAATTAACTAAGTCAAAAGATGAAAGAAAGGTGATAAGCAGGTAAATAATGAAGGCAAAACATTAATTGAATTTAGTGAAGAAAACAATGTACTAATGTGTAACAGAGTCAAGGGCAAGTAAGCACAAAGAATATGTATTCTAAAAAACTACAATAAAACTACTACTACTTTTGTAAATAAGGATGCTCAGAGTGTTATATATTATATTTTGTGCTCTATTGGTTTGGAAAGATTCGTGGTAGATTTTGCGGTTATGAACATGGTCAGTGTAAGTAAAATACTTTTCCATTAAAATTGTATTTTAATCCTCAGAAGGAGGAGATAAGGAGAGACGTAGTGTAAGGCCAAAAATTAGAATATAACAAATGGAGAAACGAATCAGAATAATTGTTTTATAACAAGAGGACTTTATAAAATCAGTAGAATCTGGGAAAATGGAAGAAATATGACTTATTTTTTAACAAACTGTAAAAATAGCAGGACATAGAATGAATATTAAAAAAAAAAAGGTGTACAGGAAGTGAAAGAAGGTCGGATCAAGAACGTTTAGGAGTGGGGAAGGAAAAAAAGAAATAAATAAAAGTGCAGACAACTAATGTTGCATGGCAAATGCCAAGGAGGTACCTTAAACTTAAGCCTGAAATATTTCTTTCCTTAAAAAAAATCTTTCTCAATTTATCATTTCATCTCACGTATCACCAGTGTCCATCGCCTGTGATGCCTCAGCAGTAAAAAAAAAAAAAAAGGTCATTAAAGACTATTAAAAAAACAACGAATGCTGTGTAAAGGTGAGGTATTCATTGTGTCGACAAGGCAAAGTCGTGTGACAAAACGAGACAGGCATTGAGGCGTTAATTTCCTGCTAGCTCTGTTCCAACAAGAAAAACGTTAATACAGTAGTTTAATGAAACAGTTCTTTTACTAACTGGAAAAAAATCGAAGACAGCGCATCAATCCATGACGGTATTGCACAATAGATAGATCTTACTCTTTGGAGGGGAGGAGCGGAGGTCCTTAAACATCTCAGGTCATCAGCGTTCCATTCAATTCAGGATGGGAAACAGCCCACAAATTTTGCTCAGAGACCTCCTTTTTCAGGTTTGAGGTTCATTATCGTGCTTACGGTTTGTAATTTTACCTTTGAAAAGTAGAATAAGTTCAACTAGCCCTCACACACTGTGGGGGGGGGGGCTTAAATCAAACGTTCGAAAATAAGTTAGGTCCATTAGTGATGGGGAACTAATACGTGTCGGTGATAATTTCCTAAGAAACTGTGCATTATGCATAGGGAAAATGGGTAACGTTTCCTCGGTAAGGAGAGTGAGTACCAAATGTTATTTAATGGCGCTGCGAGTGTATGCAATGAAATACCGACTGCAACGCGGGATCTAGCCGCGGAACAGCTCAACTATATATTGGTACTTTTAAACTGCTCTCAATGATGTTGATTGATATCATGCTATTAAAACATGGAATTAACTTTACTGTAAATACATAAATAGTCGTATTTTCCGAGTAACGTTTTCAAAATGCGACTTTTAAGCATAAAAAAGGCAACACTGACTAATAAATGCAAAAATATGTTTTAAAGCAAAACAAAGAGTATCGAAGCGGTTAAGTAGACTTCGGCTGTTCCCCAGATTGGACACCAATTTTGAAGCGATTTGTTGTCGACGTAGTCTCACGTTGTGATGCCAGTTTTCAAGTGGTTTTGTAGATTAATTGTTGGTCGCTTTGGCGTTGTTTCCCACGCTTCAACGACAATTTCTCATGCGTGAATTCTGCTATTTTGTTGATTCGCACTCAACAGAACTGGGAGAGGATTTCAACAGTATAAATAAGCACGCGATGCGACGTAATATATGTTTGTATTTTATTATGCCCGAACTTAGTTGCCACGTGTGAAACTTATAGATGAGTGCCACGGCGCCTGGAACTCAAAACTGTTGAATTTAATGTATCGGAACTGCGTCTGATAACTTGCTTCTCAGCTGGGTATCAACTTAAAACCTGCTTAACTGATGTGTCAGAACTACGTGCTTACGTTCAAAGTAGAATTTATCTGCGTCTGAGAACTGAATTGCTTCACAGCGCGTCTGGAACTTGACTGCTTGTGTCTCGCCGCGTGTAAAACTTCAAACTGTGTGACGAGCAACGTCGAACTTACAACTGATCCTGCGAACTGATTCGAACCGAATGCCCCATCCGAGCAAACGCTCCCTTATATATTAAATTCAAATCAAGTAATCGTTGGTTTTAACGATTGCCAGGGGTTACGCTCAATATTCGCGCCTATCTTTAAAAGTTCAAAGATAAATTTTCCCTTGGCTGGTTTAAGTTCAACTGCTTCAAGTGCCACTTTCTATTTTTTGAAAATTTAAAACATTTTGCTAGCAATAGCTAGTTTTAAAGGCTAACAGTACAATGCCTGTCGGGTTCAGAGACCTTAAAGAGTTTAAATTCCTTCAGGTTTATTAACTCTGCAACGGCAGTGTTTTAAAAAAGAAAGGGGCTTCACACGCAACCCTCGGGTTTATTGTAAAAAGTTTTATGACTCTTTTGTTGACCTTCCAAGCTTCCGTAACAAAACAAAAGACGTTCTCTTTTGCACAGTTCTTACCTTGAAGTTAAAGCTTATGACGCACATATACACATAATATTTATGTTACTAATAACAATGCCAAAATATTATGATTGTGCCTACATAAACTATACATTTTAATTATATTTCAGTGTTGGCGGATCGGAGGAACTGTAACATAGTACAACAAATTTGTTAAATATAACGGAAACATCTATTGAGATATAATCTGAGCAATAAATAATATAAAATTTTCGTAGATTCAGATCCCAAAGGAAATTATTTCTATTTATAGCATTTGCAACTTTGCTTCTGGAGCAGGATTTTTGAGTGTGAAGATGGATGGAATGTGATGATGACTTGATAAGGTGATTAATGACTGTTCGTCAACATGGTAAGGAAATCTGGTATTAAAGGAGAGGACGAAGATTCTAATCTCAGGGGTTGTACAGGGGTGCAGTCGCAGGATTTTAGGTCACGGGTAGTTGACAGCCTCGTAATATCCTCTGCAGATCCCGTTGTCCTCTCTTCGTTTCTTGTCTTCACGGCTCTTTCCCTGCTCCAATTGGATACGACGAGGCGAATCTCCTCGTTGCCTCGGCTTAAATTATGAAAGCTAGTACCTTTTGGGAGACGTCTTGGGCGCTCCACGGGAAGAAGAATTGTAAGGGTGAGTCCAAATGAGAACTATGGGTCGGTTACAATTCCGAATATATATTTATATGTTCCTTTATTGAAGTACGTTTTATGCTTGAGAAACCACTACTACCTTGGGGGATTCGAATCTTAATCTTACTCTTCAAGAATGGAGTTTTCTCACAATGGCACTAGGGATTGAATGGTGAATAAATATGTTGCTGAACCGAATAGGTCCGTGCTGTAACCACGCTTCTTAGAATTCTGAACGCTATGACGAATCTGACAAAATGTGACCCCACTGACTGGATGCACTGTCTGACTGACCTGATTGACCACTAGCTGCCCACTCACTAACGAATAACCAATAATTCTTACTATCTACCGATGGACTATTACTATACACTGGTCAACTCTTACTATTCACTGATCAACTCTTACTATCCACTGATCAACTCTTACTATCCACTGATCAACTCTTACTATCCACTGATCAACTCTTACTATACACTGGTCAACTCTTGCTATTCACTGATCAACTCTTACTATACACTTGTCAACTCTTACTATACACTGATCAACTCTTACTATCCACTGATCAACTCTTACTATACACTGGTCAACTCTTACTATCTACTGATCAACTCTTACTATACACTGATCAACTCTTACTATCCACTGATCAACTCTTACTATACACTGGTCAACTCTTACTATACACTGATCAACTCCTGATCAACTCTTACTATACACTGGTCAACTCTTACTATATACTGATCAACTCCTGATCAACTCTTACTATACACTGATCAACTCCTGACCAACTCTTACTATACACTGGTCAACTCTTACTATACACTGGTCAACTCTTACTATACACTGATCAACTCTTACTATACACTGATCAACTCCTGACCAACTCTTACTATACACTGGTCAACTCTTACTATACACTGGTCAACTCTTACTATCCACTGATCAACTCTTACTATCCACTGATCAACTCTTACTATACACTGGTCAACTCTTGCTATTCACTGATCAACTCTTACTATACACTTGTCAACTCTTACTATACACTGATCAACTCTTACTATACACTTGTCAACTCTTACTATACACTGATCAACTCTTACTATCTACTGATCAACTCTTACTATACACTGATCAACTCTTACTATCCACTGATCAACTCTTACTATACACTGGTCAACTCTTACTATACACTGATCAACTCTTACTATACACTGGTCAACTCTTACTATATACTGATCAACTCCTGATCAACTCTTACTATACACTGATCAACTCCTGACCAACTCTTACTATACACTGGTCAACTCTTACTATATACTGATCAACTCCTGATCAACTCTTACTATACACTGGTCAACTCTTACTATATTGCTATACACTGGTCAACTCTTACTATACACTGGTCAACTCTTACTATATACTGATCAACTCCTGATCAACTCTTACTATACACTGGTCAACTCTTACTATACACTGATCAACTCCTGATCAACTCTTACTATACACTGGTCAACTCTTACTATATAACTATACACTGGTCAACTCTTACTATACACTGATCAACTCCTGATCAACTCTTACTATACACTGGTCAACTCTTACTATATAACTATACACTGGTCAACTCTTACTATACACTGATCAACTCCTGACCAACTCTTACTATACACTGGTCAACTCTTACTATATACTGATCAACTCCTGATCAACTCTTACTATACACTGGTCAACTCTTACTATATTGCTATACACTGGTCAACTCTTACTATACACTGGTCAACTCTTACTATATACTGATCAACTCCTGATCAACTCTTACTATATACTGGTCAACTCTTACTATACACTGATCAGCTCCTGATCAACTCTTACTATACACTGGTCAACTCTTACTATACACTGATCAACTCCTGATCAACTCTTACTATACACTGGTCAACTCTTACTATACACTGGTCAACTCTATACACTGATCAACTCCTGATCAACTCTTACTATACACTGATCAACACCTGATCAACTCTCACTATCCACTGAACAACTCTTACTCTCGACTGCCCCAAACTCGCGGCGTTCCGATGATTTTATTCAGATTGAGTCGGTCGGTCTTCAGACGCCGTGATTATTTAAAGTTCGCTGAAATTCAAACGTTTTGATTGCTGCTCTTTCCCTCTCATTGGTGCTTTAAATTTCGTGTCTAATATGCCTTTGTCACTTGTTGCGTGGGTTCTCTGCCCTAACTACGCAACGGATGCCGTAGGGACTGCTGCAATGTCCTTGAGGAGGAAGCAGCCTAACGGTGTGAAAAGAATTCAGTTTTTCTCCCCTTGGATTTTATGGTCTTGGATCAGAGCAACCCATAAGCCGCTATATTTCTTACCCTTTTTTTTAACAATTTCGTGCAACGTAACTTTCTCTGTAATATTCAAGAAGCTGTGAATGCTACGCTCTTGTGAGAATAATATTTGATGCCTGTATAAATTCACATGTTATCACTTCTGATTACTTTATCTCAGGAGGTAGGGGAAATCCCTGTTTCACTTCACATCGACTAGCGCGCGAAAACCTACAGCTTTCTCTTTAGTACGCAAGGAATAATGTAGAAGACGAAGCTCATAATTTAAGTCTTTGAATTGAGTCTCTTGACACCTTCTAAATGTAGATCTAAACTGCATTTTTATCAAAAAAGTTATCGCATGACATACGCTTGCAGTGATATACTGAAAAGAAATTAAAATCTTAATACATTAGCTACAGTTTCAGGAATGTCTTCGAAACGTCAGGAATAGAAATGTGGATGAGCAACCTACACTGAAGGACTAAGAGGAAGTCACAGTGAAAAGGGAGCAATGCTGCTGCTTCTTCAAGTTTTCCTCTTCATGTTTTCAGCTCTCTCGGACATTTCGTACCGCCTTCTAGCCATTCAGCGGCAGGGAAGCGTGTTACGTCATAACACGCGCTCAATGCACATGTATCCGTGACAGCAACACGGAGCCAAGCGCTGCTCTAAAATTTCATTTAATGTGTAAACTGTTCCTGGAAATACAGCGTGAATCACAAGATTATAACAACTGTATTTACACTAAGTAATATGTTCTAGGTAACTGTTATAGGTTTTTTTTTGTCGGTCCTGTTGGTGTAGTGGTAACCACACTTGTCTTCTAAATCCAAGATCGCGGGTTCAAACCCGGCCAGGATCGATGAGTTTTTTCGGGTGTAAAAATCCTAAGTATGGCTTCCTTCGGAAGGGAAGTGAGTCCCGTATCGTACATTTACGGCACGAAAAAGAACCTCAAGCCTGAAAGAAGAGGTCTCTGAGCAAAATTTGTTGGCGTTTCATGCCCTGAATTGAATGGAACGCTGATGACCTGAGGTGTTAAAGAGCGTCCGTAAATAAACCAAATCAACAATATAGTCTTTTAACACAGGTGTGTGCATACGTGTGTGCGTGCGCGCGCGCTGATCGTTGCAATTTTTCTTGTTCGTGTTTCAACAAGACTAAATATTGCTAACGATATTACTTAAAATTGTTTTAATCTGAATAATATTTCGTCCGTTAATAGCGTCAGAATGTCAGCGGGAAAACGCCTACAAGAATTGGTGAAAAGACTACAAGTGGATGCAACTGAGAATGTATTTATTCATTTTAAAGGCACGAGTATGAGGGTGTTTCGTATACTAATGGAGGGCTACAGCAACATTTGTGTATGTGGTCATAAAGTTTGCTTTTTATATATCAATCAAATGTATCAAGTCATTTTGATGTTATTTCATTGTTTTGGATATTGTTATCCAAATAGTCATTGTTTAAAGTGACAGTGAAAAATGTTAAGATTGGAATTCGTGGTGTTATAGTTCAATTCTTTTTTCTGGAAGCGAAGGGGGTAGCGCACACCTATGAAGTGAAGTTTGGAAGAGAATTAAACTCTACAATATTGCAATTATGAAATTCTAGGCAAGAATGGGCAAAACACTAAAATAAAAGTATCATAGAAAGTGGAATACCAAAAAATATAGATTGACATATAACCTGAAAGTAAGAAGATTAATTGGAAGAAAAAAAAAAAGGATTAGAAACAAAAATATGAAATCCAAACATGCACGACCTAATTCGTGATGAAAGAAGAAAAAGATTTCATACATCACCACTAAAATTCAATAGTCTTGACCGTCTTACGAGAAAATTGATGATCCTAAAAGAGATGCCTTTTTGGTGACCATATCTCCATAGACATGATAGCAGCTCTACCATAAGCGTTTAATTAGCTGGCGATAATCTGAAATCGCGCAGTTAAAAAGTAACATGCAATGACGATTGGAAGCGCTTCACTGTACTTAGCCAAACTATTGAATGCCATCGATCCTTATGACCTAAAAATGCTTTAAAAAATAAATGTAATGTTGTACCATCAGAAGTAGACAAGTAGCAATTCAGGTGCATGCTTTTTATATAAACAAAGGAGGGATGTTGAAAGCGAGAACTTTCTTTTCACTGGAGATTGAACCAATTTGACTTGCCTCTTTAACCTTGTCTAAATTAAACATTTTATTGCTTCAAAATGGAAGGCATCTGTAGTTTTTACAAGGAGATCGAGATGTTCAAATACCGTTCCTTTCCATGAATTCAGCTTGGGGTAGTCCATAATATCACATATTAATAACAATCTCCCTTTCCGTAACTTGCAAGGCTAGGAGTCACAGATCCGTGGACATAACGCCGGGTTGCTTGGTTTTAATTGCAAAATATTATCTACCTAAGCATGAAGAGAGGTCTTCAATACTAATGATTGTTGCGTTTCTTCAGTTGCAAGTTAATTTCTTCTAAAAGTCTCCTTAAAGTGGTTTTAGAGATAGAATATTCGCGAGCTGCTTTATTTAAACTCTTGTGAACAGCTAAACATGTCCAGCGGTCATTTTGAAAATAAATAACTGCCCAAAAAGGCTAAAAGCCGTATTTGATATCAATTGACCATTCTCTTTTAATGACTATTCACCGTAGCTGAGCCATTTTTTTTCCTTTAAGCATTTATCGGTTTTCTGTCTAAGCAAGAAATGCTTACTGTAGAACAGATATCTCTCCTGATTTGCACATATTTTAAATATTTATAAGAAGAAATTATTGTGCATTTGATACATTTTATATTCGGAATAAAAGACACGTTGTGTTGAAGGACGAAATGAAATCTAAATATGTTAGCTTCTAAGCCTTAGAAATACTGTTTTTACAGTACCAATTTCTCTATCATAACTACTAAATTTCTGAAGGGTATAATTTATGACTAGATGCATTCACTGCATTTGCCCCATTTTTCTTGGGGTTTCTAATTTCCCCGATTTCATTCCATCAATTCCTTTCGTTTTTCTCTCCCTTTCACATCTTTCAATGACTGCCTTTCATTCCGGCGAAGACATCCGTCATTCATCTCCTGTATAATCCTGAGCGGATAGTTATGACTTTCGTTTAGGAGCTTGGGGACTCTGATCTCTGAATCCACATTTTTAAAATAACATTTTTTAAAATAGGAATTTACCTGGCGTGAACCTTTACAGAGTAAGGGAAAACTCCGGAAAATAAACGTAATCATGCAACATGTCTCAACAGGGAATCGAATCAGAGACTACCAGTTGACAAGCAAACCCGCTATCTGAGCCACGAGTTAGACAAGTGATGCCTGCAGCGTTTCTACATTCAAGTCCCAAACTGGGCGAAAATAAGATTGGATCCCCCCTTTTTTGTTTGCAAAGTTGGAGGACCGCCAAGGGTGGCCGAGGTCGTTAAGGGGTAGACTTGTGCGCGGGAGGTATGGGGTTCGAATCCCGCCAGGACCTTCCTTCCTGACTGAGTTTTTTTTTTCAGGTTTTCCTCAGTTCTCATAAATGACAAATGCCAGAGACGTACTCTAAACTATGGAACGTTTCCTTCCTTAACAAAAAATTCTTTTCCAATACATTACTTCGTTTCTGTATCATCAGTGTCCGTCGCCCATGGTGCCTCAGCAGTAAAAACGGGCGTTAAACATCATAAAAAAAAAAAAAAAAAAAAAACTAGAGGTGCCTATTATGTAACAACAGAAGGAAGATGGGGCTTGTGGTGCCGTGTAACGCATTCATTAACACAGTTCAGGACATATTACATTCTGATGAGCTTCAAACGTCGCTTCCAGTCTACTTATTCCACTAGCCTTTCCTAAGTTGCATCAATCTTCCCTTACTTAAACGCAGAGTAACTTTTTTTTTGAGTAGTGTTTATCGCCCGTTTTTACTACAGAGGCACCACAGGCGGTGGACACTGATGATACATGAAATGTAATGATATATTGTGAAAGTTTTTTTTTAAAAGAAAGAAAACGTTCCAGGTCTAAGTTTAGGGTGCCTCCCCGGCATTTGCCAGTTATGAAGACTGAGGAAAACCTGGAAAAATCCTCAGTCAGGGAAGACGATCCTGGCGGGATTTGAACCCCAGACCTCCCGCTCAAGAGTGGTCACCTTAACGACCTCGGTCACCTGTGGCGGTCGTAGAGTAATTTGGCAACCATTTGAACTCCACTATTTCTTTGTAGTTTTGTTATGGATATTTAAAACTCTAAACCAGAAATGGGAATAAAGTCTTTATTAATGTGACTTCGGAACAAATTTGTTCATTCGTCTGTTCACTAGCATTATCATCATCATCATCATCATCATCATCATCATCATCATCATCATCATCAGAATGATTCACGACAAATACAACGGCATAATAGAAATTCGGTGATATGCACAAAAAGCTTAATAATTTTACAGAATATTTAAAAACGTTTCTCAATTTAAATGTTTTCTGTAATATTTTTGAGAATGGTAAAATATGACAATAGTAACTGACTTAAATCTAATACAATAAACTGATAATTTAAATACTAACTGGAGGTGCTTGAGCAATAAAATCATGTGTACCGTTTTGCGCCGACCTCTTTCAGAGGTCAATGAACTGACTTCTTGACACTGGAGTGAAACCCATCGAATGCTATGAAAGTGTTTACTACTTACGGTGATTCATGCTTAAGTTAAACAAACCTCCTTGACTCACTGTCAAGGTTAAGAGTCGAGTATAAAGTCCAAATTCGTAACCAAGATGCTTACAGTTTTCTGGGACCTAGAGGATAGAAAAACTTAAAAGTTAAAATATGGAGACGCTCTGAAGCTTGGAGTGAAGCCAGTTGCTGGGCATTGTTAACCTTTGACAATGCCTAGGGCATCAATATGCAGCATATGAAGGTGCAGGTTCTAATAAAATTCTACTCAGGATAAAGCTGCCTGGATGGGTTTTTTTTTTTTTTCTGTTGTTTTCCTAGGTTGTGAAATAGGAAATACCAGGTAATTTAAGAATTTTTACGTAGCGTTTAGTGCCGTTTTCGTTACTGAGGTGACTTTGAATACACGTAAAGTTACAGGTGTTACAGGTGCCCTTAAATAAACCATATAATAAAACCCAAACTTAGTCCTCTACAGCTTCTGGTAACCAACAAACTTTCACAGCAAGCAGTAAATAATGTCTGCATAGTGAAGTTGCACGAGGAAGTTTAGTTCTGTAGACCGAGAGAGCCAAAAAATGTCCGTTAAGAAGAGACATCTAGTCAAGAGCCAGTGATAGCAGTTACACATTCCCTCCCCCTCTCTCTTCCTTATTTCGTTGTTACTTCAATTAGTAAAACCACAAAAATGCAGGCAAAACTCTATTTATCTAAAAGTATAACTGGTTACCATACTTGCCTACTAAACCCAAAACGCGGGTTCGAACCCAGCCAGGACCGATGGGTTTTTTCGGGCGTAAAATCCTAAGTATGGCTTCCTTCGGAAGGGAAGTAAAGCCGTGGGTCCCGTGTCGTACATTACCGCACGAAAAAGAACCTCAAGCCTGAAAGAGAGGCCTCTGAGCAAAATTTGTCGGTCGTTTCACGCCCTGAGTTGAATGGGACGCTGATGACCTGAAATGTTAAAGAGCGTCCATAAATAAATCAATAAAAAAAAAGCATAATCAAGAAATAGAACCGTAAATTGCCATACTGAGAGTCCGCGGGCCACCTGTGGCCCTTGGCGTATTCTTTTGTTTAGTGAGTTTATCTATAAAATTAGCTGTGATGTCATCAATCTTATTGCTGTGCTAATTAAATCCAGTTTCTGGAGCGAAAACTATGGCGAGTTCTGCTATCTTCCATTGTATTATTTAAGCCATCACTTCAGACAATTCTGCAGCAGTTTTCATGCAGTTAGAGTATGTTCCTCTATAACGTCAGTTAGGTAATATTTGTTTCTCAGTTTGTATTTAATAAGACCATTAAGTAAACAGCTTTGAGTTGTGACTAAGCATTTAACTGATTCTGGCGTTATGTCGCTTTCCAGGCTATAAGTTCGCGACAAAGGGAGAAAATTCTATGAAAAATGGAAGCTCAGTTACTTGGGTGGAGGTAGCAGGTAAAATTGTGTGTATTACTTGCAACGCGCCTGTGAATGTTGTCAAAGAATATAAAGTTAAACGACACTGTGATACAATGCCAAAAGAAACCTTTCCCCCTGAGGATAAATTAAAAGAAGAAAACTTGCAGAAAATGAGGAATAATGACAAAGGCACCAAAAGGAGTGGGTTATGAAAGCCAATTATGAAACCAGCCATTTACTGGCAAAGCATAGTGACGGATACACCATAAAAGAGCTTGAAAATTGTCTGGAAAATATGGAAGGTTCAAGAAATGGTGTCTCTACGAATGACTTGAGATATTTACAGCTGACCCCTTGCGTGAACAACTAAATAAAATCCTCAATATTTTTATGCTTTTCAACGGCAGCATAAGATATGATCCAAATTGTGTTATTTGTCCCTCGAGCCTGCGATTATTTGAAAGTATTGAAGGAGCTTTCGGAATTAACGACCATTATTGGGGAAGATATCTGAGATGCTTTATGGGGAACTGTAGTACAAAAACATAAACTTTCTCTCTTTAGACCCAAAACTATGATTATAGATAGTTCTCCAGCGACGAAAGGCAAAAGCGTAAATGAAAATTGCTAATTTTTATTATTCATCAGCAACACATTTGTTATGCTCAAGACAATCTGCGGCATGAACTATATTTGAGACAAGGACTTCACCACCAACAGTTAGTTCTTCTTACTTCATATTACAAGTTGGATCGAATCGAGCTGCTGAAAAGAATCTCTTGCTGCTATTCTCCATAATAGGCGAGTGAAATATTGTAACGGTGGGAAATGTGCTCTTATTCCAATTTGCAACAAATTCATGCACTAACCTAACCAGTCTGCTAACCTCGGACAAATCCTAGAAACCGGTGGACCCAGTGGTTTAGCGAGTAAATCATTGTAATTATGGCAAACTGCTCTAATTCCAATTCGAAACTAATTCAGCGAGTAAATCATTATAATTGTGGCAAATCTCCTTTAACTCCGGCAGGGAATAAAAAAAAAAAAAAACAAACAAACAAAAAAAAAAACGATATGGTAGTATATGAGCCCTCTATTCTATCTTCACAAACGTAGCACATGCTCTAACCGCCTGCGCTATTGCACCGTTGATTCTGAATTGTTATCTAGCTAATAGCTGTGTTCCACTACCTTCGGCTCTCTCCGCTGGCACTCGGGCACGTAGACTAGCAGCAAAATATTCCTCCAGCAGCTCGCCAGCTTGCATAGTGCTGCATTCGATCCAGCTAGAATCGTCGAGTGTTCTTCTTTAGGATTGGAGAAGTGAATTTTGAAGGATAACGTACGCGGGTATGTGTTGACATTACATACTAAAAGAAACAAAGTTGTTCT
This sequence comes from Metallyticus violacea, assembly GCA_030762175.1. Lineage (NCBI taxonomy): Eukaryota > Metazoa > Arthropoda > Insecta > Mantodea > Metallyticidae > Metallyticus > Metallyticus violacea. The sequence goes on from CM060844.1 coordinate 59,721,360, forward strand.
AAGAAATGAAACGTGTGTATGTGATCCGTCAGGGGTACAAGATGTGGTTTATCTTGTATGTACATACAATAGCTTCTTAAGAGACTTAACCATTACACTGCAGCGGAAAAGACCTATTGAAAATTCGATATGCCAGCTAGTTTTTAAAAGGATTTGTGGCGAAATATTTTAAAAGAGAGTAATCTAGGCTAATTTTCTTGTGCCAACTTAAAAAAATATTGTCAAAAAATAAAAAGGTTAAAAGACAAAGTTGATTAGCTCTTTAAAGATATCAAGCTGCATTAAGTTGAGTTTACTCTTTTCACAGATTTGTTTTCTTAAATGTGAAAAGTATTTTCATTTCCATACAAATAAAAAAAAACTGATATGCAGGATGACTTGGTTTTAACAGAGAAATGTCGACAAATAGGAAACCAAGAACGATGCCAAAAACTAAGTAATTAGAAACAACTGTAGTTTAAGTAATGATAAGGTTTATAGATCACGTGCGACGCTTAAGAGGTACAGATGGCCAGCTGTCTACATGAACTTGATCTCTCTGCTGTAAAACAAATGCATTTAAAAGTAAATAAATAATTGTGAACATTTGTGAGCACAGAGGAAGCAAATAATTTAAACATTGTGAAATGGTTTGGCACTTTCAATAATTTTGTCCTCAGTTATTTGATGATCGAATACAAATATTTTCAATTGGATATTGAAATGAAATATTTATAAAACAGCTATCGTATTTGTAGTTCATATCACCAAACTGTCCGCACAGTTCTTTGCTGCCCCTTAATACATGAGCGGCTTCCGGGAACCTTGACATCGGTATTTGTCACAGGAAGGTCAACCGAATTGGAACTGGCTAAACCAAGCTACCGTGCAACTCTGCATTTTTGGACCGTGGCCCAAGAAAATTTATCACCAGTTAATCATATAGTTAAAGACATTATAATTACTTAAAAAAATATTTGTGTAGGTATTTGTTTACCACTAGCCGATACGAATTACATGAAACTTTGAAATGTTGAACGAGGAATTAACAATTTTGCGTAATTATGACCTCTAGATTATAGCATTAAAGATCGCGCAAACTCGATATCTGTGAAATGCTGAAGAAATACTGGTTAAAGCCTGAGTAATTTCACCCAACTAATGTTTGAACCCACGACCTGCGTTGCAGTTGACAGTAACTCCATATGCCAACGAGACAAGGGTTGACTGCAGAAAATAGAAAATCGTTCTTTGAAATGTAGAAGATGAACTTTTTGGTGGTAATAAAATAAAAAAATAATAAAATCTGCAGCAGTGGCAATAATAATAATAATGTAATCTGCAGTAATAATAATAATAATAATAATAATAATAATAATACCTGAAGGAGTAGTGGTGCTAATAATGATAATAGTAATAAAGTAATAATAATATAATCTGCAACAGTGGTGGTAATAATTATAATAACAATAATATAATCTACAGCAGTGATTTGAATAATAATAATAATAATAATAATAATAATAATAACAATAAGAAGAAGAAGAAGAATAGTAATAATAATAATAATAATAATAAGAAGACGAAGAAGAAGAAGAAGAAGAATAGTAATAATAATAATAATAAGAAGAAGAAGAAGAAGAATAGTAACAATAATAATAATAATAATAATAATAATAATAAGAAGAAGAAGAAGAAGAAGAAGAATAGTAATAATAATAATAATAATAATAATAATAATAAGAAGAAGAAGAAGAAGAAGAAGAAGAATAGTAATAATAATAATAATAATAATAATAATAATAATAATAATAATAATACGGTAGTAGTAAATGGATTGAATTAGATTGAATTAGATTGTTAAGAATGGAGGATACTTCGGTACTTAAGCCTTGTTCATAGGCTGCTATTTGTGACTATGCCCACGGAGCGCCCTTCCAGGAGCAAGGAATGATGTAATGGAGTCACCGAGCAGTCGCTAATATGTTTCCAGACAGAACGTCCCCGTAGCTGCTTAAGGCGCCTTCCCCACAGAGTTCTAACCTCTCGGAAGACCAGATGCCGTGGCAGAAACCGATATAAACGCAAGCCACTATCTTACCGCGCCCTGGCACTTTCGACATGTAACAAAACCAACGTAAGAAATGATATGAAATGGGAGTATGGTGAGTAAAGATTCAGCTCAGTTTTCGCCTAAGCGACCAGGGGAAACCACGAAAAAGCCAAAGACAGGAATACCGGAACCTCCGGAGGTTCAGTCCCAAGCATTACTGCCTAAGCTTCCCCTATCTAGTGGAAGTACAATGCGATCAGTTTTATTTTCCCCGGAGTGTTTTGTCTATGGGCGAGTGCACAGTTCTTTAGCCGGATGACCGGCCAGTGGGGTCTCTGTGATTAGCGGAAGGGTAAAGCAATAACATAAACCAACCATACAGCAATACACAAACAAATTTACCTACCAAATTATCAAATGCCCGCCTTCATTTTCCACAGATTTTTGGCATTTCTTTAGGAAATTATTCATCAAGCTACAGTTCATTTTGAGCAATGCGGATAATTTGCTGACAAATATTATCACTCAGTTCTTGTATGATGTGTGGGTTCTTCTTGTACATGGCATTTTTTAATTTACTCCCGAGATAATAATCGCAGGCTGTGAAATCGGGGTACTGAGGGGGCCACATTTCCCAATAATAACTCTGTATTTTGGAAACACATTATGAATTGCCCTCATTGAATTATTCGCATTGTGGGGTGGCACAATCCTGTTGAAAAAATGCATAAAAATGCACGAACCGTGCCGGTCAATTCTCTGAGAAAAAGTATGGTATTCACATTAGTAACAGAATCAACTGTATGCTTAAATAAATGGTCCTATGATTCTTTCACCACTGATTTAACACATATGAATCGTGCATAAAGACATGCTGTGCCCTTGTAAACACCAGAAGAATAATACGCTCTATGTATACTATCGAATTAAGAAACGAACAACACAACACACACCTGGGAACAGCTGCGCTACCACTGCGACAGTCAGCTTACTACCCGCTCCACGGTGGGGCAAACAAGTGGGGGCTCACTCATAGGAAAATCCCCGCGCTGGGGGGAAAACATCACTGATCCCACGATAGTAGTACTAGTAGTAACAGTATAATGTTGCAAAATAGATCACTAAAATGTGCGCTAAAAGAGAAATGATTTAGTTTGTGTATTTTCGCAAGTTTCGGTAGCGAGTAAATTTATGACAAATAAATGTTCTAGATCCCAGCAACATGTCTGCTATACAGGACTAGGTATTTTGTAAATATCAAACACCAAAAAGCCCTTATCATAAGGGGAAAAAGAAAACCAATTAAAATTAGTTATATACAGCAGAATCTCATTATCCGCCTCTTGATTAACCGATCATTGGATTATTCGAGTCTTCCTGCTCATTAACTTTTTTATCGTCAGCTAAAATTCGATCTGTGCGCTTTAATACTCGTATTATGAATCTAATAAGGCTACTGTATAATTGTAAATTCAAAAAATGTACAACTGTCCTTTCTTTTAACCCTTTGGCCATTTACAAACAGTAATTCTGATGCTTCTAAGCAAGTTTTCCACTTTTTGTGTAATTTCGTGCAATGAAAAGTTGAGAGAAAAGGCAAAGTTTGGACATCTAAACGAAAGTGAAAATTATAGAAAGGTTTGATAATAATGAAATGATAGTTAGCTAGTCGGTGTCACAGTATAAGATATCATTAAGTCAGTAGAGACCCTCATGCAATTTTTGGAGCAAGAAAAAGACACTTTTATTTCACAAAATTAAAATGGACGTTCAGAAAAAACTGACGGATTTATTCAAGTGAACATAATAGATAAAAAATAATTATACAGATTATTCGATTTTTTTTAATTAACTGCCCCTTCCCTATGGGTTACATTGTATTATAAAAATACGACTGTACATCGGTAAAATAAAAAGTAAAATTTAACACTATTTCGGTTTTAAAGTGATCGATAACCCTTTGATTGTTAAAGTCAATTATACATTACATTTTGTAGATACTGCAACATCTGCCCATATTTAGCGGGTACAAAGTTGGGAAACAAAACATGTTTCAGTCCAAATTATGCATTTTTGCACTTATTAGGATAGCATTAAGGGAAAGATATTGAATGGTTGCATATTTATTTAAGTTTCTTATTGGACATTTTGCCTCACCCTTTGGGATTATTTTTCAAAGGCGTAGGATAGTCATTAAATGCTTAGAAAACGTTGTTCTTGAATATATATACTTTATATCGTACCTTTGTTGAATGGTTTGACGAGACAATCGGCTAGCATACGTATGAAGTTCATTGTATTGGATTTTTTTGTGACCGGATGGCAGAATGTGTTCAGAGCGTATACGTGGTTGGAAAGCGTGGCTTTTTGCAGAAATTCCGTGCCAAATATAGCCTTGGAGAGCGATCTCTCTTCGGAAATGAAGTGTTCGTTGAACCACAAATGTTACAACATTCATGTACGGCACTCTGAGGCATTTTGCTCGTTAAATGCAGCATTGTGGAATACACAGAAACCGGAGGAAAAAGAAAAACGGCACTGTGCGCCAGCTCATAATAGATACGTCGACAATGTTACACCTATTCGAAGAATCGGCTCCATTAAAAATTGTTCTGTACGTTGCTTGCATTTAAATAGAAACATGAATTTAGAAATACTTGCCCCATCAAAACGGAATATAGCAAATCTCTATATGCGTTGGCATTGCCGTTTAAAAACTGCTTGTAGTGCCTATAAATGTACTTATATTCAGAGGTGCTGCAGTGCATAACATTTACAATAGCAGTGTATCAATCTCTGCATAGGATCTGAAGCGCTTTGGTCTGGGGTGATAGGTTGGTCGCCAATTATGAAGTGATTTGGTTACCGATAGCCATATTTTGTAGCAGCGTATCGATAATTAACTATTGACCACTTTGGTGTAGTTACCCATGTTTCATGGCAACAATATCATACTATATTGTTCCGCTGTTTAATGACTGGTGCTCAACAGGACTGGAAAATGCGTAAATAATTATCCGATGCGACGTAATATACGCGTATATGGTAATTTATTATTCGAAAAAACTTTAGCGTCCTCTGGTGTTCTGCGTACGATGGAACTTGACTACGTTGAGTATAAATTTAGGTCTTCCAAGAGATAACTGAATCTGATGATCTGACTATCTGAACTGACTCTCTCTGTGACTACCTGGTCCTCTGAACTGATGATATGAATTGCACTTCTGAACTGCGTATGTCAACTAATGAACTCAAAACTGTGTCGGAACTGATGCCCTAGCGTAGCAAACATCTCCTTATATATTCGATTCAAATTATCTAGACAATGGCTTCACCAAGCCCACGGAGGTCACACAAGCACATCAAGTATTGCGCCTTGCTGTAAAAATTCAAAATATACATATACTTGGCTACCTCAAATTTACCTGCCAAAGCATGCCATCCGCTACTATTTGAAAGTTTAAAACATTTTCATTGGTTGATTTAAATTTAACTGTACAACAGCTAGCAATTTCATTCCCCTTAACGCATTTAAAAGGCCTTGGCTTTATTAACACTCGCCAATATTAGGTAGGTCTTTTTAAGAAGTAGCATAACATGGTCCGTTTGAATAGCCCTTTATGGCCTCCTTGGCGTTCCGCGCTCGGTAAACAGCTACCCAGAGGACTTTATATATAGATCTACACAGGGTGCCAAAAATGTACATATGCAAGCAAAGAAAAAGCTGTGTTAACATAACAAAACTCAATTCATACAAACAGAAAATGATGAGCACTAATCACCTTAAACTTTTACAGTTACTACAGTTGCTCAAAATGCCACCATCGGCGTCGTCGATACACTTCTGAGTACGTTGAGTTACTGATTGAGCAACGTTTGCGAAAGTGTCCTCAGCGATTGCAGCACATGCCATTTCCATTTCTTCCCGAAATGCTGCCAGTGTAGCTGGGGTTTTCTACGGTATACAACATCCTTAAGAGTTCCTTTTAAGAAGTCCAACCGAGTTAGATCCGGCGAACGCGGTGAAAACTCAATCGGACCTCTTCGTCCTATCCAGTGCCTTGGATATTTGACAATTATAACCTTGGCTCCATTTTGTTGCAGCAACGCTAGCATAGCGTAATGTCAGTCACATCTGTTTACAGAACATCATACGATAATATTGACTTCATTTGTTCGTTGTTGATTTACCTGTCACGTGGCAGCACGTATGTGAGTCACATCTGTTTACAGAACACAATGTTACACATTGCTGTTGTTTTTCGGTCAAACTTTGAAATATATTAAATAGATATCTACTGATACATTTACTGGCACCCTTGGTATATACAATATTTATATTACTAATTACAATACACAAAGTATATTGATTAGGTTTGCAACCGAATATTATAATTTTCATACGTTAGTGGGAGTAGGTAGTAATGACTGTTTCAACACCAGGTTGTTGGAGTATGCACATGCAGTTCTCAGGGTCTTTAAATTCCGGCAGAGTTCATGCATGAATTTTAACCGCAGTTCCAAATAGTTCAATAGATTTTCTATTTCATTCAAATTATCGGATTAATCCAGGAGGAAGAGAGAGACAGACAGAAAGACAGAGAGAGTAGTTGAAACCTTCTCATGTCACGCACACAAAGTACAAATCTGATGCACGCATGACGTCTTGATGGACAACAATACTTATTGGCGAGTATCAGAAAGATGTTGGCTACCGAGTAATATATTATTCAAGATGAATCAAGGTCATACACAATTCCACGAGAGGTTAATGGTACTATCAGATCATCACACAATTCTCTTCATTTTGAGCATTGTCTTGATGTAAAGCTTTATTAGAAACATGAGCAAAGTTAGAAATCAGATTCATCGGACAATGCTGTAAGCCTTCAGCCATTTGGTGCCGTCATGTCCAGACAAACCGCTTCTTTGTGAAATGCTGTTAGCAGGATTCTTTTCTGCTCCAGAAATCCACTGCGTGCAGCTCTTTCTCATTGCCCTTTACACATTTGGTTGACATGACTGCGTGGAAGAGTTGTAACCGATTTGCATCTATCAGATCGGCGGCAGTCCTGCAAACATTTTTTTTCCGCCCATATTTCTGATGTCGATTCGAGGTTGGTCCTATCGCCAGCTGGCGTTGATAACCAACAAACAGGTGTATCGTTTCTTTGTTTCCATAGGCAGGCCCAACACTATGATCCACTTTGCCACTGTGTCTCATGCATTTCGACCCATTTGGCAAGCTGCTTGAACAAAACTGAAACGCTTCGAATACACTGGGATTACATAGAAATTGCTATTTGTTTTATCAGGGTTGATAATATTCTATGAAATGTGTATTGTTTCAAGATTTTATCTAGGGTCACGGTTAATAATCAATTCTTAACAAAAACAAAATAGCTCTCCCGGTTTCCAATGCATGAATAAACAAAATTTAAAAGGTAATAGTTAGCCACTTAGTATGGTTTATTTAAGGACGCTCTTTAACGTTGTTCATTAGCCTACCATTAAATTCAGAGTGTGAAACGACCGATAAACTTTGCTCCTATGCTTCTTTGAGGCTTCTTTTAAGTTCCGTAAATCTAATTCCCTTCCGAAGGACGTCATACACGCAGTAAAAAAGTCACGGACCCTGAGTGTACGGGACATATGGTTACCACTAGACCACCAGGATCGACTTAAAAAGTAACAAAAACAGCTTCATCTCGTAATATTCCTGGTTAAACTTCCTGAGGACAACCAAAACAGTGATATGTTCTTAAATAACAGATAAGTGCTGGTGTATCAAACGTTTTGATCTGTTTGTATATTGCTTTCTATGGTAATTATTTGGTCAGTCACAGGAGTATAGAACGGGACAAACCTTGATGGCCTTTTTTCCTCAGATTAGAGTCATTCACCTGATTATTTATGTAGAAAGTAGCAGTGGCAAAGTTGGAGAACTTTATTGATGTTTTCCTAGCTGCTGCTGAGAGGTGATTTCAATGTTAAGAGTTTATTAAAAGAACGAAGAACGGTAATCACCAAAGCATACGTTGGCATGGATTACAAAACAGAAAACACTGCTAGTATATGAGAAAATATACTGGAATGAATTAATACTGCCTATGAGAAGATGCAGGACTAAGGCTGGAAAGAGAAAAATTCATGCAGAAAGAAAGTTAATGTAATAACTTGGAAATTACGGCTTATAATGCAGTTCAAAAGTTTCTGCGCTTACAAAACCCATACTTGACTGGAAGATAGCAGCGCTAAGAATCCCAAATATGGACTAAAGGCAAGACATGAAAAAGACAAGGTTAGTAAGTTCCATCCCTGTTATTAATAGTTTTAAAAACTGAAACGTTGACCCTTATTTCACTGTCTACCTACTACTTCAAGACGAATTTTATTGAACACAGATTTTGAGTTCTAAACTCAAAAGTCTTGGGTGACTTCCTCTCAGAAAAACTTAAGAAAGAAGTCTGATAGCCAATTGCACTCTAAAGAGCACACTCGTTCATTTTTATAACTTTTAAAAAGTTGCTGTATTGAAACCACTTCATTTTGAGGTTTATTAAAAAAACATTTCCCTGAAGTTGCTAGAGGCTCTTTTGGTATTTTTGAAGCGAATGTTTTAATCATGCATGTTCAACAGATGAAACTTTTCACTCATGCTAGTACCATTATCATCATCTTAAAAATCATTAGTTTAGCATTTTTAAATAATTAATTTTCATGGACTGTTGTTCTGTTTATTAACTTTTTGCAGTAGGATATTTATAGAATACAGTGTTCTTATAGTTATGTTGGTATCCCAAAGTAAAGTAATAGTTCTTTAAATGTATAAAGTAATGGTTAAAACATAACAAAAGACAACTTCATTTACAGCCACGGGTGGTCGAGGCCGTTAAGGCACGGAGTTGTGAGCGCAAGGTCTGAGTTCCAATTCCGCAGAACCGTCTTCCCTGACAGGTTTTTTTTTCAGGTTTTCCTCAGTCCTCATAAATGGCAAATGCCGGGAAGGTACCCTAAACTTAGATCTGGAACGTTTCCTTCCTTTAAAAATCCTTTCCCAATATCATTTCATTTATCAACAGTGTCCACCGCCTGTGGTGCCTCAGTAGTAAAAACAGGAGTTAAACATTATTGAAAAAAAAAATTAAAATAATAAATTCTTAGCTTTTTATTTAATATTATTTCAACCTTAGTTCAGTATTGCATTTTTTGAACGGTTTATCTACAGAGGCATCACAAAAAGCAATTTTGGGAAAGAAGGTGCCAATCTTAAATTTATATACCTCCCCGGCATTTGCTATTGATAATGACTGAAGAAAAACTGGAAAAATCTTCAATCAGGTAGGACGGTCCTGGTGACAACCGAACCCCAGACCTCTCGCTCACGAGTCCTCTACTTAAAGACTTCGGCTATTCGTATCGGTTCAGTAATGAAATGGTACACATCTAAAATATTTGATAGATTAATGGAAATTTAGGTATTCAGAATAGGTTACGTTCCTGGTATTTCACTCTTTTAACATTTTCACAAGTGTTTACGTTTATCACGCGTGAAACTCATCATCAGCAACGACTGAAAGTGTTTCACGTAACACTTAACGACGAACTTTTTCCTTAATTTTTGTTTCCTCGCTCCAGAGATCCGTGTACTTTTGAATCAGTCATACTTCGGTATACCTCATTGATGTTCTTTTCTTTCCTGTTGGATATCGTGAAATCCGACATTTAATGCACATATGTTGCATCTGTATACTTTCTCCATGGCTTCCAAACATTTCTGTCGGTCCTGGAGGTCTAGTGGTAACCATACTTACCTCATAGTCCCAACATTGTTCGTGCAATTCTGGCCAGGGTCGATGGATTTTTTTCGGGTGTAAAAATCCAAAGTATGGCTTCCTTCGGATTGGAAGTAAAGTCATGGGTCCCGTGTAGTGCATTTACGGACGTAAAAGAACTCAAGCCTGAAAGAAGAGGCATTTGAACAACGGGCGTTTCACGCCTTGAACTGAATGTGACTCTGATGACCTGAGATGTTAAAGAGCGTCCGTGAATAAACCAAATACTACTACCACTACCATTACCATTACCATTACCACTACCACCACTATTACTACCAAACATTTTATATCGATTATTTTCCTTACTATTGAATTTGGAAATTGATCATATTTAGATTTCCTTCTACTGAGTATTTTAAAAAAGCTACGTCTTACGCGAAATTTAAAAAATATGTGAAATAATGATCTGAACTGTACCTCTGTTGAAAGCTTGGAATATCCTATACCAGATAATGTCTTTATTTCACACATTGTTGGCACTCCTGTCCACAAACACCCACGCCGTCTTTGCATTCCATAGGTGAAGAAACGGGGTAGTTTCTAGCGGCAGCAGTAATGAACTAAAAATAAAAACAAAATAAAAATAAAATAAAACAAAATAAAATAAAATCTGTAGTATTCGTCCCGGCACCTTACTGCTTGTGCCGGTACGTGCATTATCAACTTTTATCATTTATTACATTTTTTATTCCACAATACATAATAATCTTACAGATTAAATCTGTACCAGCAATGAACTGCCGCTTTTACCTCCGCAAAACTATTGTAACCTTGTTTCTTCAGTTTTGGAAAAATGATGAAGCCGCATGGTGCGAGATTCGGGCTGTACGGTTGTGCTGATCATACTTGATATGCATATTTCCCACTCCTTGTCCATTTTATGACAGTACTCAGATGCGTTGCAATAGAGAGCACGTATCATTCGATGCATATACAGAGGCACAATCCTCCGCTGTGAAGAATTCGATACAAATCGTTTTTGCAATCGCAGGTCGCGGTTTAGTCACTTACACTGCGCATGTGTGACGTTAATGATGAGTATCGTTATAATCGATGATGATTTTCAAGCCAGTTTTAAATCCGTATCTTGCATATCGTTCGAATTATCGCAACTTTTCAAAATACTCTCTTAGGTAGTCCTTTTCGATTGCAGCCAGTTTGTTTCCTGTTGTGTGTTTGCAGTTCAGGTTTCTGTTCCCTGTAGTAGAGTGTTTGGAGCAATAGTTTGATAAATATATTTCAGTTTCATAAAGCTAAATTTAACATTTCAATTACTTTTCATTCATTGATTTTATTCTCCCTTTATTATTATTATTATTATTATTATTATTATTATTATTATTATTATTATTATTATTATTATTATTATTATCATCATCATCATTATCATCACTGACTTCTACAGCTTGAACCTTGGCCTGCCGCAGTGACCTCTGCTTTCTCTAGCTCCGTCTCACGACTTCACTGATAGAGGGCAGTATTGCAGGGAGGCATGTGATCAACATGACGCCGATCACGCGGCTCCCCAGATCGAAGAAGGCAACCTCTCTATCAGGCTGGTTCCCAATTAGCCTAACAAGGCTGTGTGGATCCCGTGGAATCGATCATAAATATTTAAATCAATCAATACTCTTTATCATTTCACTTCTAATTCTAAATTTTTCTTTCGAGTTAAATTTAAAAATTCTGTTTAGTTCTATTCTGCTTATAGTTAATATTCTTATATTGTTATAGCAATTATATTTATTAATATATATGAAGCATGTGCTACATATTTCGAAAAAAATGTTACATGAGCATCAGGAAAAGTAAATGCGGATGATTGATGTGTTTCAGTGTAATTTTAACTCAAATATCTACACTTACATGTATAGCAATACAGTGAATTCCAGCTCATATAGGAATTCATAGCAGATACTCTCAAAAAAAGGAACAACTATTACTAAAACGAACAAAATCCTAGATATGAAAAAATCAATATACTTGTAGGAAAAAAGCTATCAAAATTATAAATGTATTACCTCAAATAACATCAAGGACAAACCATGGAACTATTAGAAGAAGAATGGGCAGCCAATAACCATAAACCAAAGAACAACTTTCCGATTTTAGGCATGTCATGACCGTTTTGCAGCACATCTTTGTAAAACAGGGAGTCTCACTCTGAGGAGTGTGTGCAGGCAGCCACCTGACCGCATTCTCACCAACAGCTGATGACAGCTGACAGCCCAATTGTCCTAGACAGCAAAATTGTGAATGAACTAAAAGATTTCAGTAGGAAGTGCACTGGAATAAAAAGATGTGTTTCGTGGGAAGCTTCACATATATAATATAACTTTCTAGCTCTCTCCTATTTAAGCAAATGCATTTTCAAGAATGTAGGTTAATGAGATTATTAGTAATAACCTTGCAAAAGAGCTTTAGATAAAAGAACTTATTTCGCCATTGTTCTTTTTCTCCAGATATATAGACAATATATGCATATTTAACTCTCACTATAATAGAGATATTAATGCTCTCCATATAAATTACCACGGGATGCTATAGTCTTGGAGCACTATTGTTTATTAATAATTTTATTAACGTGTTTTTAAAAACTTGTCTCTATACAAGGCATTCTGGCAGTGAACTTTCTTTTCTCCACATGTATATTCTTTTACGCTACATTTTACTAATTTACCGAAGCACGCCAACTAATAAAACTTTATATTGCTGCAAATATAAATTACTGTTCAAAGCAAGCAAGGAGTTATTTTCTTTCATGTTCACCTCTCGCTAGTACGAGCGAAAAGAAGCAAAATTGCATTACTTTATTTAGCTGCACAGTAAAACGCTTTCTTAAGAGCTTTAAAAATGAATGCCGTGTAGGATAAAAGGCAGGGAATGGGGGTTGCATAATAACAATGCATTTAATATTGCGGTGACTGTTACTTTAAAGAATAAATTAAAAAAATAATTAACAATGGCTTATATGAAAGTCCAGAACAGGCACATTTAAATACCGGCTTATTTACCGCAATTCGAAAACAATATGTAGACATGCACCATTTCAGGGACAAGTTGACAAATAAGATAAGTGATTACTTCTTTAACTTATGCATTAAAGTTACTACAGATTTTGTGTCAAAGTAAATATGTTAGAGCACTAACTTGGCACCTGCTAATACGAGGGTCGCCCCAGAAGTTGCAGAAACATCGTGAAACCAAATGTCCAGTCTATTTGTTGGCACACTTCCCTTATGGGTCTACGACAATTGCCAGCGCTTCTGCAGTGCTCCGATTCGGATATCAAAGAAACTATTCTTGAGGCTGTCAAAATAGTCAATCCCAGCTACCAGACGCCTCATCACAATGAAAATGCTCACCAGCCAAAGCCCCCCCCCCCTTCTGCGCTGGTGAAGAGGTAAAAATCCAGCGGTTCTAGCTCAGGCGAATAAATTGCAATTTATTTATTCACTCTGAGTCTAGGCCGGTGACAGCGTGCATATACATTCACACAATAATAAACAAAATAAATAGACAATGATAAGCGATAAAAGAATTCATTTGGAAGAAATAATAAAATAGTTAGCTCTTAGATACTGCCGCACATATTTAAGATTTTTTTATTGCCTACATTTAATTTTGAATGTACGAGGGTAGATCCATAAGTTTCCGGCCTAACCATGGCATGATAAAGACTAAAAACTATATTTCACTTTATTGCAATACACTTCTCACATCTTTGAATTAACATTTCAAACCCCTCCCCCCAAATAGTCAGAAATCTTGTCTGCAAAATGGGCATAAACAGCACCCATCACTGCTTCGTCACACTTAAATTTCCTTCCTCCAAAGTCCTTCTTGAGTTTTCAGAAGAGGAAATAGTCACTGGAAGATAGATCTGAACTGTAAGATCGATCTCCTTGAAGTCACATATCTTCACAACTTCCTTTGCAACAAGAGCTGTGTGCACAGGCGTGTTATCGTGAAGGCGCACACCACCACTCAGCTTTCCTCGCCTTTTCTCTTTGATGGAAGTACCTAGGTCTCTGCAGTAGGTCAGCATAGTACTCCCCATTATCTGTGGTGTTCCTCTCCTTGAAGTCAATGAAGAGTATTCCGCCACAGACCCAAAAGATTGTGGTCATGATCTTTTTGGTTGACTGAGTGACCTTGGCTTTTGAAGGCGGTGTTTCACAGGCTTTCGCCACGGCATAGATTCTCTTTTGGGCAGTAGATGATTATAGTTTCATCTCCTGTACAATGGTTTGCAAAACTTCTCTCTAGTTGCCATGGCAGAGCTCCAAAAATGCCTGACAACAGATTACTCGTACTGCTTTTGGACTGAAAAGAGAAGTCTAGGCACCCATCTTGCACTAACCTTATTCATGTTTAAATGTTCATGAATAATTCGAAGGACTGTTGTTTTAGAAAGGCCCAACCTTGCTGCTATTTCAGCAACTTTGAGTCGCCGGTCTCCCGTAATTTCTCCTTCCACAAGAGCGATGTTTTCAGGAGTGAGCATCTCCAAGGGCAGACCTGCATGCTGTTCGTCTTCAATGCTTTTCTCCACCCATTCGAAAAAGTTTGGCCCATTCTTTTACAGTAGAATATGAGGGAGTGCTTCCCCATATACACCGTCCAATCGCTGTTTAATTTCATTTGGAGTAAGTCCTTTTGTGAAGAACTTAATAACAGCTCGAAACTCCATTTTGTATAATGTCACAATCTTCTACACATAGCCTTCTTTATGCAATGATATCAGAACAACTGAACACAGTGGAGTGGAAATACAGCTTCAATTATTTATTTAACGGATAAGGTATGACGCCAGAGGATTTTGTGAAGGCGATAAACCTTATCGATGAAGCCATAAATTTATGGACCTACACTCGTATGATGGTTCCTCTAGACCGGCGGTTCCTAAACTTATCTCCTAGTGCTTCTTGAAGAAATTGGAAGATTAATGAAATGATCATCTTAAAATTGTGAATTAATTAATTTATTATTTCTACAAATGAATTTTTATCGCCACTCTTTGAATTAAATAAGCAAATTTTGAATGTACGATACATTTTTAATGCATTTTCTATGCTTTTTTCAAATATGAAGCCACTATGAATAGGACTGGTATGTATTTACATACATCTTTACGTCTACACAGAAATAAGGTGACTCATTCGAGGAAAAAATTTGACGTGAGAGCTGAAGTCAGAACCTACCTGACTGACAATGACTTCGCTTTGACCGGTTGTGTGATGAACGCTGACCAATAAAATTGGCATATTTGGGTGATTTTATTAAAAAAGAAATTTAATAATTTAAGACTCTCACTCCAATGAAAAGGAACGCCAGCGATAAAGTGCAAGGGCTCAAAGAGAAAACCAAGTTTTGAGCAGAATCACTGAACAATGGCAATCTTGACAGATTCCCAATGGTAAACATTTACAGATTCAAACATACCTGGGGATATCTTGCGTGAGTTTCAAGTTCACCTACTAAGTTTGATTGATAGTTTCAACAGTTATTTTCCGGAAGAACTACATCAAAAATGAAAGAAAACTTTTGGGTTGTAAACCCACCCCGTACTGTTCAGGAAAGCCAGCCTCTCTGACAACGCATCAATATGAATGCTTGATTACTTTCGCATTTTCTATGATAAAAGACAATTTTTCAAATATGAAGTCACTATCTGAATTCTGATATTACGTAAAAGACGAATTTAAACTTTTGTCTGATAAAGCTAAAACCACCCCTTGCCCTTCGCACCCACTTATTTATGTGAATAATGATTTTCTTCTTATTGAGGCACTATTTAATTAGAGGTGGAGCCACAATTTCGGCTCCAGCTGTCCCAAATTCAATCAGATATAGTCAAGTTATGTAAATCAAACCAGTTTCATCCCTTTCATTAGAATATTTCTTTTACGGTCCCAAGTAACATTTTTGGTTTTACAATTGATGTTGTTTTATATATCGTATTTATAAGGATACATTATAGATTTACAATACTTGCTTTTAGTTCGTTTTAAAATGTTACCTTAATATGTTTTTGTTTGCTTTGTAATTATGCAGTGAAATTAGAGTTTCAAACATTTATTTTATAATGAAAATAATTTATAAAGCATGTTTCGCATGTCTTGAATCCTAAATTCAGGATGTTTACTTTTTATCCTCAAAGAATAGGGTCATATAAGTGCTAGGTGTAAGTTTCATGCCTTACAAAAATGTATTCATGATTATCTGGATGTATTCCTTTATGACAATAGGGAAAGGTTGTCTTTTGTGTCTCTACGGCTGGTAATGGCTAGAGCGATGAGTGTCTCTATTGCGACTAAGCTAGGTGACCGAATAATAATCCCGTGTATCTTAGTTGTTTGAAGATGTTTCAACATTCGTTAAAGGTAGAAGGGGTCGGCGATTATGTCATTACATCGTATAATCAGGAGCTCCTCAATAGGGAGTTAAAGAGGCGATGAATTTACAGTAAGCGCGTTTGGGAGCTCAACAGCTCTCCAATAGTATTTAAATCTTTTAAAGGCTCAGGAAGCCGCGGGCGCTATGCTGTGAACCCTGTGAGCTTTTGTAACCACGTGGCGACGTTTTGAATTTCGTATATAAAGGGAAAAAACTTTGCAAAAGCACGTTTTTGATGATCAATATCGCTTTATCAGAGGCAGTAGACGAGAGGCACATAGATGCAAATTTCAGATTGCATATGTAGCACGCGTCATCAAAGTGTTAGAGGTAACGAACCAGATGGCCAACAACTAAGTGTAGTGTGATTAAACTACTCAATGCGTTCAATGAAACAAAGCTGTGCGAGAACCACCTCCTTCCATCTCCCTTCTCCCGTGACCAATAAGATACGAAAGGCGACTTCGGACCCCTGAACTACCCGGGATATGAAGTGGGACCTTCGGGTACATCTAACGACAACATTTGCATATAAAACCGCTTCAAGGTCCAGATAGGTTTCAGGTTCAGTAGAGAAACATTTTTTTTTATATAAGCAACGTATGTCTTGCCCAAAATCCCAAAAGTCTGTACTTTATGACCTTTGTCATCTTTCCATAGCTAGGAAGACAAAGAACTGACCCGGGGGGTTTTATGGTAGCCCTGCCATAAACACCAGCCAGGACTGTTCGCCCAAAACTTTACTCAAAGAGACGAAGGGACCCCAAGGAACATCTCTGTGTAAACGCAGGTGCCATTAGCGAGGGTGAGAAAAATCGTCCGAGAGAACCTTGAAAATTTCTTTTTGGGGAAGAGACAATAGCAACTCTGACAAAGAAGATTACGGTATATTTGTTGAGTAAAAAGTACACTAAGGGAGACTCAAGAAAAAAAGAGGTCAAAGACTCGATCGTGGAATGCGCACCATCCCCACTAAGCGTAAAAAGAGCGCGAAAACATCAGCCCATTAGGAAATATCGCTAAATACGCGAAGACTATCTAATCAATGGAGTATGCAGAAAATAAATAATAATATCGCTATAATTTAAATATGAGAGACCGACGAACCGGAACATTTATAAAAAGCAAGGGAAAATCAAAGTCCGGGGATTTTTCTGTTCAGTTCTTTAGTTTCCTCAGTTTACCAGTTGATGTGTCAAGTCAGTCAGCAATTTATTCGAGAGCCATTTTGCTCATCAGTATCAAGCTTGTAGCGTTATAATCACAAGTATCGTAGTTCATGCTTCTTTAATTTCTATCTCCTGGCAGTGCTGTAGTTACTTGTAGACATTTTGGAGAACTGTGGAAATACAATAAGTGAGTGAACATTTCAGTGAAACGATCGGTAGGCAGTTTGTGAGTTCTGCAAAGATCCGAGCCTAATATCTGCTGTAAATCCGTGTAGACGAAAGGCGTGACAAAGTCCCTTCTAGGCAAAAACATGACACAGTTAATTGCGTGTGCTCGCGCCTGATTGAAGTCATATTGGGAGAGTGTTAGGTGCCTATGGCAGATGCATAGAGACCTCGTGGACGAATCCCAGCAAACTTTCAAGGTTTCAACTGATGAGTGATAAATGTATAGACATACAAACATATTCGTTGGTCCCTGAGAGCAATAAAGACCATCTCGAGGACTTGTAGAGCTCTTGTAATTCAAGAAGTGACCCCTTTGCATTTCCGTCTCCCTGAAAACGTTATTCACGTTCCTAAAATAAGACACTAGTGTATTCTTACGTGCCGGCGCTGTGACAAGAATCTGCACATTACCAAAGCATAGAAGCGGGGAGGAAGCAGAAAGAAGAAGAAGCAGTAAGATGCAGCTATTTAAGTATGAAATAGTACTTACTTCCGCTTCCTCTATACACCTAATTTCGGAGCCAAGGACCGACAGGGTTCTTCTTTATCTCCAACATTCTAAGTCATTACTTGATAAAATTCTAATAACCCGAAATAAAGTCACACTGCTGATAATCCCTTCTGTCAGCAATAAATTAATTAATTCCCCCTCATTCCCTCAAATAAAAATAGCCCTTGAAAATTTACAAGAAAATAATTTTAAATACCCTGACCATTATAAAAAATACTGACTATTATAGTGGACAAAATATAATTGCAAAGACAGTTTACACATAATATAACACAATTCGCCTAAGATATATCAAATAGGTAATTATTATTATTATTATTATTATTATTAATATTATTAATGTATTTATTTTACTTACAAAGTTAAGGCCTTAACAGTAGTTTGAGCATAGTACTTGTTAATGCTGCATCCTCCAAATAAATAATATTCCAGAAATGTTCTAACGTATCGTTGTGACCGGCAATCCTTGATATGAGACAACAGAGAGTCCCAGAGAGAGCAGACATTGCGAAAGATGAAGAAAAGTAAGAAGTGCAGTGTAAGACTTATAGAGAGAGAATGGAATTGATATTCGATCGAATGTTTAAATTGTGATGAGAAGATAAGGAGTGAAAATGGGTCGAAAGGATAGTGCGGAGAGGTGCATAGAATTCGAAACAGAAGAAGGACGGAGTGCATGATGTCAGTTAATAGAATGTCGCAATAATGAAATATGGCATAATCATAGTTGATAACAGGTGCTTCTTTTTGTTTTGTTTTTTGTTTTTCCCAGAATGTGAGAAACTTCTTGAGCTGTTTCAAAGAATGGAATATTAAAAGTTTCTTTTGTTTAAATAGACTACTGTGAAAATGGACATTGAGATTGTTCACAAATGATTTTATTGGCATTTTTGTTTCATTAAGTTTCATTGAAATGAGCAGCGTGAAACTGTTAATTGCTGTGGTTCCATTGGTATGTAAATGGATGGGATCTCATGGGTAATTTTGGACTATTTTTAATGACTTAAAGTCATTAGGGGGAGAAGGAGATTGTTCACTGTATTAATACAGTCCGGCACTGGTTGAATATTTAATTAATTTTACAACTTGACAGGTTACTTCCTGACGGCTCGTAGCTGACCTCACTACTCACTTAGACTGACTTTAGGATCACCTTAGAATGACCTAGAATGTCTTCGACCGCTTTAGAATGAGTTAGACTGCTTACTTCCGTATATCTATTGACGCGTCTCTCTTCAGCGACTGCCCCGTATCTCCCCGTGTATCTCTGGTCTCTTTCGTATATCTCACTTCTGATTCTGTACTCTAGTTTTCCACCACATCGCCACGCCTCTAACTAAATTAAATTCCTTCCTATATTATCCTATTTCCGTGTTATATGTTCAGCATTGGCTATCCTTAAAATATTTATTTGTATCTAAGTTCTCCTTATTCCTTGATTTTTATCCGATGCCCATTGACTAGAATGATTCTCTCCTTCCTGGTCTACAACATCTTTCCACGAGCCTGATTTTCTAAGAACAGCCTGTCGTAAATTTCGGCACTTTCGTTACATGCTGATTTCTATTGAAAAATCTTTTGTCTCCCTTAGTTGCAGATTGCCAAATGTTCTCAGAGATAACGCACGTAGCTATGGGCGGTTTTTAATACCTTGTACCACCGGTTTTCCTGTAATAAAACATTTTCGTCTCCGTTCTGACATTTCCATTTTCTCTTAAATTATTGCTATATCTGACTTTATTCAAATACTGTCCTGTTACAGCATTATATTTTCTTACTGTGAACTTTCTAGTATTCCTTGGGCAGAAGTTCCGTGATCTAACAAAAGATAGTTTACCCTTTCTTCAGTCTTGTCTAAGGGGCGGTCAGTGGACGAGGCGTCAGGTATACATCTCTATCTCTCTCTCACATCTTTTACCACAAAATGTATACAAAACCCTTTTGTAAGATACAGTCACCTGCCACATGATATACATATAAGTAGAAGTTACAAATTATATCAATTCCTGTTATACCTGTCTCTAAATGATTTCATTATGCATATACATAATAATTATCCTTATCAAATCTAATGCTTTTATAAATATAACTCTGCAACCTCAAGTTATTAAATTAATAAAGGCAGCCTTATTTCCGGCTTCAAGCGTTAGACTAATTTTGTTTAATAATCTTATATGCCGCATTATGATTGGCTGCCATTTTTCCGGGTTTATGATAAGATCGTTTTGCTTAGCTGATGTTGATGTTGTGTCTAGGTCTTCGTTAAGTACAATTATTAAGTTGAGGGATAAGTCTGGTCGTGAGTGAGTATATAGTTGTACATCATAAGCATATATATATATATATATATATATATATATATATGGTATCTGCAATGCTTAATGTGGTTAGTGAGGTCATTTTTATAAACAGAAAATAATTTTGATCTCAGTACTGTCCCTTGTGGCACTCTACGCCCCACTGACCTCCAAAGAGAAAAGCGATATCATACTATTGTTATCGACCGGAGAGTTAGGAGCGAAACCACTGGAACCAAAAGTGCAGAAAACTTTTTCATCTCCAAATCTTCAAGAGAAACAATATCTGTGTACTAGTGACAAGAAAAGTGGACTCCAGGAAGACATAGAACAAAGTGGCTAAAATATATGAACCGGTTGAAGCACAGAAAAGAAGGAAACAAGGAAGAAAGTATATTATATTCTGTTTTGTCATTTTAAAAAATTAATCTGACGACTTTAAGAGAGATTATATTAGCGGATTAAAACATAAGTAATCACGCAGTAAAAGTATCGATAAATAGTGTGGATCTAAGCCAAGAATGCAATTTTTTGTTTTTAAAACGATGCATTTAGAGTTTTGTTACTATTTCATTTAAATAGAGAATAAAATAATGTGCTGAGAAATATTTAGAAACTAAATCTTTAAAGAATTTTCCACTTTCTGGCGCTTTTATTAAAAATAGCTTTTCATAGATTTTTTTCTTTATGTTAAGACATTCCCTTTCATTAAAAAGGTCAAGCAGAGTATGCCCTATCACAACATTGCACAAGAAACAAATCTGTTATCGAACTAACAAATACTATGAATTTAATAATTATCATTTCCTTTAAAAACGTTACTCAAATTGTTCTTTTTATCAAGTCTACAATTTATTTAGTTTATTTTACTAATTTATATTGATTTCCAAGAAAACACTGAAATTACAGCCGTTCTGGTATTCAGTTACGTTTCAACTGTCAACTGTCTTTAACAGGGAGAAAAACTTGAACTGCGAGTGAAGTTCATATGTGCGGTAACCTCTCTTTACCCTTTAAGTTCTAGGAATCGCCTCTTCCAGTTGCGGTCTATCAATCAACTTGCCGGCAAGAATTCTAATTTCTTTTTTGTTGTTAAATGCAAGTTACAAGCGGGCTTACCGCAATACAATAAACTGCGTACTGTTTGCCTTAAGTCTACGGTTGAAGTAAATAAAACACGGTAAAGCTGTTTTCACTAGTTTTAGAACTTTGGACATTAGATATTACTTATTTACGCTAAAGAAGTAATGTGTAAGTAAGTACTCTATAGAAATCGATCTGCGCTTGCATCGGACAAGTTTCCAAACATTGAAGAAAGAACCGAATAAAGAAAACGAGAGAAAAGGAAAAAAATGAACTAAGAAAAAAATGTTCCCTTTCTCTTTTCTTTTTTTGCCATGTGCCACCTACAGACATATAAAAATGTTTCATTTACATGCCTTCACTTGAGTGTCCCTATTAAAAAAATAAAGTAATTTTCCAAATATCGCTTATTTTTCAGTATTCATTTGAATTGGGCTTATACATTATTCTATTTTTAATACACAGTTTACTTTTCTTAAGAGCAATATGTTGCTATATACAGAATGTCCTATTTATCCTGCTCCCCCATTTAACTTTTTTCTGATGAGTAAATGAAAAATTGTTTCAAATAAAAGTTCTTCAACATTATAGGACAGTTCTTGCCGAGGGTATACTTTTTTGTATCTGCAAAATGCCCTAAGCTGCATCCATTCATCTGTTTGGAGTTTCAATCTTGACAATGCACGCCCTCAGGTTTGTTAAACCAATTGGCCAGAAAAAAATGTCGATGTGTGCCTCGCACTCCATACAGCCCGAACCTAGCTCCACGTGATTTTTTTCTGTTCTCTCGTCTCAAAAAAGATCTCTAGGGTTAACGTTTTGTGCACCAATGGCAGTTCTGAAGAAATCGTAGGCAGTTTTCAGCATGTCTTTCAGTACTGACAGACACGTTCGGACTATTTCGTAAAAGACCATACCAACCTGATCCAGCCTAGTGAAAATATCATTATCAGGGTTTATTGACCAGCTCTCGTATATATAAATGTATCACATCCTTACCCACTAATAAGGAAATAGGTAATGCAAACAACACACACATGGCACTGGGAACAGATATAACTATTTCCAAACCACTATACGATAAATGGTTCGTTGTGCAACAGAACAATAAAAAGCAATGGAGCAATAGTTTACAATATACAGCCAAATGACATGAAAAAATATAGCTGGAGATACCTTAAAATAAGAAAATTAAAATTACTTAATAAAGCAAACTTTTTTATTACCAAACAAGCTTTTTATTCAAATATGAAATACTAGTGTATTGGAAAAATAATGAAAACGTACTTTCTATTTTACACTAAATTAATATTGCTTGCTTTTAGCATAACATACTTCAAACATAAGTCCCCTGCCAGGTCAACAATACGATGTCAAACACTTTTGGATGTCAACTCTTGATTGAATAGATTGTCTAGTAGAGGTTCTTTGATCTTCCAGTAATTAGAATATTAAGCTGTACTTATTTCAATACGATGATGTGCAAAACTATGCCTTCATAATATAACACAATACACCTTACTTTCAAACGACCCCGCAATGCTCAGCACCTTTTTAGCGTATGGTTTGGTTAGGTTAGGTTAGATTCACTTGATTCGTTTGAACGTAACCATTCTTCATAGATTGTGATATTGCCCATAATGTTCCAGATGCTCTTTCCATTCTCTGCCACTTTCCAATATCAATGAGACTGTGCAGGACCCAATGGGCACAAACTTTCGGCGTTTTCTGCTTCTTTACTAAACTTTTATGAATAGAGGACACTTCTTGTAATGCCCTACAGCTTCTTTTGCTCTTGCAATTTGGACTTTAATACTTTGCGAACACTTTTAGAACGATGTTACTACAAATCTGAAAAAGTCAATATATTTATAAAATATGATTACTTGAAGACTTTCAATGTCGCAGATTTATAAAACGTTTGCTACTCTATAGAATAACACAAGGTTCCGATAATAATCGCTAGGAATACTAATTTACAACATTACTTCTTGAATGCCCTAATGTTTATTCTCAATGTGCTTGACATCCCTAAACCATACGCGATTAAATTTTACATTCTACTTAAACTGCTTTTGATGAACTTTTTTTTTTTTTTTTTTTTTTTTTTTTTAATTTTACACATTGTATTGACAGTGCCACCTATATACACATGCTTAGAGCAAATAAAGAAATGAAATGCAATGAAATATACTTACTTTATCTATTACTAAAAACAGTTTGTATAACGCTCTATCATCGCAACTTTGTGACGATGTTTGACGCTTGTTCTTGAGGTTTCAAACATTTTTAATAGCTATGTATTAAGGTAGTGGGGACACATAAAACAGAGCAGTTTTACATGTGTGCTTATGAAGGTGCTTAGCAAACAGACGGCAGAACGAAAGATGGTTGTAAAATTCAAGAAGTTACAAAGCTGACGAAAGAGGAAATTACTAAAACAGTGTCAAAGACAGGAGGAACAGGGAACGACTATGGAGGTAGTAAAAGATACAGGAACAAGAAAGCGAAGCGGGAATTGGAGAAACTTTGCAGAAACGGAAATAAAGTGTATTTGCATCTTCGCATTACACTCGGAGATTTCATTACAAGGGGAATAAAAAAAAGGGGGGGGGAGAAGAAGACAAGATATGAAGGAAAAAAGCTTTCTAAAGAAATCGTGGAAAATATCTACTTTTATTTCCTTCGCTAAGGTGAATTTTTGGAGGCATGTGAGTTAACACTATTTCGACACTTACTTGGTTAAACAACTGCTGAGGTCTTTGCGATGAATAGAAATAATTAGTTATAACGCAATGATTCCGGAATCCATCGGCAGCTAAAGTTACCATCCATTTTAAAGGGAAAACTGCGATGAAAACTTCAAACCTATGTCCCCTGCTTCTAAAGCTGACAGTATAGCAACGCCATAGCAGAGGTAGCTAAAGATAAATCACTTTATTGGGTAGAGGAACAGAGTTCGACATTTTAGTATTCATGTTCAGAATTTGCTGTTTTTATACCAGTAAATTTGTTTGAAAAATACTTATATCTCAGTTTTGCATGTAGAATGACGACAACCGCAGAGTTTGTATGGAACTATATGACTGGGCGTACTGCTTTAGAGCATACACAACTATGAACAAACGGCAAATAAACCACTAGAGCGTCTATGTACAAAGTGAGAAATCTCTGCATACTGAATGCCATATGAGAGAGAAGAGTTTTGTTACACTCTACATGCATGTTATACATTGAGGTCGTATTCACGTTAAACCAGACTATCTCCGTATTAAATAACCCCAACTTAAGTCAGTACGATATTCATAGATGCTAAATAATCTAGTACTCAGTTAAGCCATGTTAAAAATGTTACCTGAATCTTGCTTTTGCGTATGCTGCTACTACTTTGTTTTAATTATGAACACGAAAGGCGATAAACAGAAATGTTTCTGCAATTGAACAAAGGAAGATACAAAAAAAGGATGACTAATAGATAATAAAAATATATCCAAGAACGCAAATATGTAGAAATAAGATGCATGGAAAGAAATGCTCCCATCTAGGATTTGCAATCAGTTTTAACCCCATTTCTTGTCACATCTCTCTTGATGCTGTGTGAGGTTATTTGAGTAACGTATTGGGAAAAGCCAGTCTTCAAGACCGTATAATGCATGTGCAGGCAACAGTTTGTAGTTAGTTTGAGTGGTTGTGTGTTCATGTGCTACTCTGTGCTTTAATTGTGTATAAATTGTACTCTAATTGTTCTTAGTTAGTCACAAAACAGTCTTGACGAAGAGGTTGTTATGTACATTTACCCTCTTGGCAACTTTGCACGAATCAACCTTTAAGCAATCCTTTGATACGCTCTAAACCTCTGCTGCACATAGCATCTTCGGATCTACTATGGACTCATATACTCTTTCTTTCTATTTCATTTGCAGATAGGGTGTTTTATTTAACATATTCCTACACCTTCCATAGCTATTTACTTTAACGTGTCCATTGTTAGAAAAGTAATCAAACTATTTCATCACTTCTGTTGGATTTCCATTCAAGAAATTCCACATGTTCTCCATTCTTAATTCAAAACAACTTTTAAGCACTACTGCCTTTGACTTTTTAATATTTATCCTGAAATCCCGCTCTGCACAAAGTGCAGTTCACTAGCATCACACTATAGCTATCAAATACACCAATAAGTACCAGCATGTTTGTATTACTGTTAGTAAACAAATAGTTACAAAATAGATTTCCTTATGGCAGAGATTAAGGCGATTTTCGGAGCCTAGCGGGAGCGGCTGACGACCAGTGCTAATTTAACGTTAGTTATGAACTGCTGGCCGCAACACCTCACTGTAACTAGTTCTTGATGTCATTAACAATCGTACATCTTGAATCTCCGTAGATAAACCGAATTTATTTTACGTGATTGTTCTTTCATAAGTAATTTGAATAAGCACTGGGGATTCTGCTTATCAGGTTCTACCTTCTATGCGACAACTTGCACAATTTTATTACGACTGAATATACGGTGCAAACCTCTACAGTTTTAATAACTAAACGACAGAAGAAGAAAGGGAGGGAGGAAGGGAGAGAGAGAGAAAGAGAACATTTAATAAAAATATCACAGTAATGTAATTCTCCTGGATTTCAACAGAAAGCACTGTATGCTTTACAGTTTGAATCACATTGGTACTTGGAGCTGGTGTACCTAGTTTTTTAATTTTGATTTTCTCTTCTACCTCCGCAAAGAAAAGTACTTAGAATGTTAGCTGTGAATATTGCTAAATTTCTTTACATTCAGTAAACACAAAACGAAATACTTTACGAATTTACAGAACTGATTATTTATCGCTGCTGGGGAGTGTTTGTACGATAGTATTTTTACTCCAAATGTAATATTATTTGATATTGAAAACTTTGCAAGTTTTCCTACATTTAATACAATTACTTTGCAACAATAGTATATTATTTCACTATAATTATGTAATTGTCTTTAAAATATTTTATTCAACTTTATAATGCAACAATTAGTTGTGTAAAACTCCGGAGTTCATGGGAACCCTCATGACGAGAGATGACGTCACTCATGGAGCTTGCGAGAGATTCGTTCCTCTTCCTCTCAACTCCTCGGTTACGTCACTTTAACTCTTTACTAAACTGCTTCAGAATACCGTTACGAGTTACTTATACTTTACCAGTGTTGTACTTCTTTCGTGGAACAGAAATTACAAGAACACACCTTACAAGAACTTGTACTAAAATTTGTATATAAAATTATTAATAGAAAACGTAAATATATCCAGGTATTTGTATATTTGTATGTAATTAGCATGTGTGTATTTTTTTAATGATGTTTAAAGCCCTTTTTACTACTGAGGCATGATGATACTTAAAATGATACACTGGGAAAGGATTTGTTAAGGAAGAAAACGTTCCAGGCCTAAGCTTAGTGCACCTCCCCAGTATTTGCCATTTATGAGGTCTGAGAAAAACCTGGAAAACACCTCAGTCAGGGAGGACTGTCCTGGTGGGACTCGAACCCCAGACCTCCCTCTCGTGTCCGCGCCTTAACGACCTCGGCCATCCGTGGCGGTGTGGATGTATGTATGTAAATGTATGGTCATTTTGATTGTTATAAGGACTATATTAGCATGTACGGCCATAAGGCCCATGCGACAGTTGTATTTATTTGAATGTATTCTAATACTGGTCCTCGGTTAAAACTTTCCACAAACTCATCGAAAATTTGGTTTGCAGACACGCTGCAAACCAAGTCTTCTACAGATAATAACCGCAAATACAAATATTAGGAACAAGATAGAAGTCCCCTACAGACATTGCTGTTGTGTTATCTTTTCCGCAGAAAATCGCATTATGCATTTGTAGTAAGAAATTAAATATTACAAATTTTCTAGAAACTTCGTAGAAGAGTCTATTATAGCAAAAATAGAAAAGAAATAGCTTTAGTATCGCAGGATTTTTGTGCGAAATTAACAAGTGTTAAGGCTGCTGGTTCAAATGAACAGCAAGGACAACACCATTTAGAGCAAAAGTAAATTTTGTTAAACCGCTACAGGCTTTTGTTACCGCAGAATTAATGCATCAGTCATTTAGTGTAATTTTAAGTCAATTAATAATGCATGTTTGCAGTAGTGCTTTGCATTTGGTGACAAACTAATGCAATCAATCTGTTCTGTTATAGCGTTTAGTTGCTTTGCCGTATAATTTTCTTTGACTGCTAACTTTTGCAATATCATTTATAAAATCACCAATGTTGGAACTATCTTCAGTGCTTTAGTTTAAAGTACGGTGGTAAATATTGCTCTAAACTCCAGCTCATTTAGTTAGTCGGCACCCGTCATTCCATTTCGGAACATATTTTCCTCCCTACAGGAAGGGTTCGGTTACCAAGGAGAAATTTCAGTTATGCTTATTCTCCTACACTGGGCAGAGGGACAGGTGGTAAGTCGTAGTCATCTAATAGGGAACTAAGGCAATACTTGAAAGTGAAACAGCCAATAATTTTGTTAAGGGACCTCATTTTTCAGGTATGGAGTTCTTTAACGTGCCTTCAATTTACGACGCTCGAGATTTTTAAATCCTGAAAATCGATCGACCCCTGCCGGATTTTGAACCTGCAGACTTGGTTCCACAGGAGCCCACACGTTTGGCAGTTAATATTTCAGGGCATTTGATGACCTTGACTAGAGCAGCATTGTCTCTAACTCTTCGATTTCACATTAGGGCTGGAAACTTTTTCGTACACGAGGCGTGTCCGGAAAGTAAGTACCCGTTTGGGGGGGGGGGGATTGTTTTCACAACAACATTTATTTGTACATGAAAGAACATTTCTTAACCTATTTTTCGACATTGTTGCCACCATTGTTCAGGCATATGTCCTAGGAGGAAATCAACTTTTGTATGCCCTCTTCAAAGAAAGATGCCTCCAGTGAAGACAGCCACTGCTGAGCACCGTTTTTGCGTCGTCAAAGCGCCTTCCTCCGAGCTCACGCTTCAGTTCAAGAAAAAGTGATAGTTAGAAGGCACGAGGACGGGGCTGTATGACGAGTGATTGAACTGCTCCCAACCGAATTGTTGAATATTGTTTTGTGTGCCACCAGCAGAATGGGACGTGCTTTGTCATGAAGCAACACAATGCCTTGACTGAGCATTCCACGCCTTTTGTTTTGAACTGTGCACTGAAGATTTCTCAATGTTTCACAGTATCTACCGCACTGGTGGTTGCATCTCAGGGAAGGAACTCAATTAGCAGAATGCTCCGTCTGTCCCAGAACACAGTGCCATTAGTTTTCGTGCTGACGTTGTTTTGAATTTTTTGGGGGGATCCTGTGTGCCTCCACTCCATCGACTGTTGTTTTGATTCTGGAGTGACATGACAAACCCAAGTTTCATCATCGGTCACTATCCTGCTTAAGAATTCATATCTCTCATCACTGTATCGGATAAGAAATGTCAAAGCACTGTCAAGTGGCTTCGTTTTGTGGATATCTGTAAGCATCTTCGGAACCGAATGGGAACACAGTTTGCGATAATTTGCGCGCTTTGTGACAATCTCACGCACAACTGTTTTTGAAATTTATGGAAACACATTACAAAGCATTCTTATTGTGAACCGTCTGTTTTCACGAATTGCCTCACTCACTTGTTTAACCAAACCGTCAGTGACAACAGAAGGCCGCGTCATGAACATTGGATCATCCATCATTGAATTGCCTAACCCACTATCCCACCATTCCATCTGTCATTACATTTTTACCTTAAATCTCTACAAGTTGTCGATGAATTTCAGCTGGCTTAACATTCCTTGCCTTCAAAAACTGTATTACGGAATGCACTTGACAGTCGGCGGAATCATAAATTGTCTTAAAACATTTCCAACGATCACAAACAACTGTAAACATTACACGAGCCGACTATAATGCGTTAATGGACAGACAATGAACCAGAGAGACAAGTGCGCATGCGTGGAACTGCGAACTAGCGTTGCGGTGATGGTAGAACGAAATGGTACTTACTTTCCAGACACGCGTCGTGTATTGCATTAAATGGAGTATGTAAGAAAATGTTGTTTTAGTAATGCCTCACGCTATATTCTCTAGTATTTTGATATGGTTTTGAAACATGAACGCACAAAATACCTGAACTGAATGAATCCAAAATCCAGAATCCAGAAGTCTGGTTCGTTGTTGTTTTGTTATTATTTTTTCTTAATGGGTTTATTTTACATTTGTGTAAAATATTTCCTCGTTAGGTACACCATATCAGATGGCATTTACCCATTGGTTAGCATCTAAACTTTCTTATAACTTCATGGACTGAAAATATTTATAATTCGAAGCCATTTGTGAACATTTTGAACTTATTTTTGCAGTTGCAATGTTTAATTACCAGAGTTATATTAAAAATTCTGTAAATATGGAGTGTGAAAACTAACGTCGCTTGTATATTTTGTGCGTGCTACAAGGGATGCACATACTGCATTTTATTAGCTTTTCTTTATGGTTAAAAGTTACACGTTTATGTACTGATGTTAAACTATGTGCTGCGTTACAAGTATATATTAAAAAATTCTAACATTTAATGAGGATAAACATTTCTGGACGTCCTGTATATGGTAAAATATAAACCGTGCCGCTGCATTTTGATTAAGAGTAAATAAGCCGAGATAAGCTAAAGCGGCTAGACGAGAAAGAACGAGATATCATATAATTAATGTTTCTTTTGTTCTTAGTTTACATGCAAGAATTATAATCAGTGGGTATGTCATGTGACGTTTGTTATGCATAATCTTTAATATAGATTTTCAAAAGTGAAGAACATTTCATTTAGAACGCAAAAACAAAAGAACATAAAGTAGTCTGACGTTCATTGTATGGGATGACGAGCAATTCCTTAAGACGCCCCATCTACTTCGACAACGTGCCGTCTTATATGTCAGATATACTGGAACTTAAGTCTTGCAGTGGTACAGCTCCAAACACGATTTAACAGTTACCTATGGCTATAGCGTCCACCGGATTGTTTCATTGTATTTATGTCAACATTACTGCTACTTACCTATACACAAACATGTCTAATGTTGTCGTTCTTGTCTGAAACATTGCACCAGTTTTGTTAAGCAATCATGGGGGTTCAAGAAACATAAGGGTGAGAGCAAGTAATGAACCCTTGTCTCGTTTTAAACTTATAGTGGCTTGTTACGAACTTCGCTTCGGGTCTCCTGGTGTGATCAAGTGCAGGGGTTCTCAACCTTGCCCGGTGGTACGTAAACATTTTAGCAAATAGATAAATTAGGATTTGTTTTACAAACAACAAATATTTATCAGTTCTACTATAGCTAAACGGAGTCGGTCCTGGTGGGATAGTGGTAACCACATTTACCTCCTAAATACAAGATCGCGCGTTCGATCCCGGGCAGAACCGAAGTAAAATTTCTAAGTATGGCTTTCTTCGGAATCGAAGTAAAGCCGTGGGTCCCGTGTCGTACATTTACGGCACGATAAAGAACCTCAAGCCTGAAAGAAAAAGAGGCCTCTGAGCAAAATTTGTCGGCTGTTTCATGTCTTCATTTGAATGGGACGCTGATGACCTGAGATGTTAAGAGCGTTCGTAAGTAAACAAAAAGTAAATAAATAACTAAACCAAAACAATAGTTTTACATTATCATAAAAAGTTTTGTGTGATACTGTACACCGCCACGGGTGGCCGAGGTCGATAAGGCGTGGACTCGTGAGCGGGAAGCCTGGGGTTCAAATCCCGCCAGGACCGTCCTCTCTGACTGAGGGTTTTTCCAGCTTTTCCTAGAAAATGGCAAATGCCGGGGAGGTACCCTAAACTTAGGCCTGAACGCTTCCTTCCTTAAAAAATATCCTTTCCCAATTTATCCTTTCATCTCGTGCATCATCAGTGTTCACCGCCTGTGGTGCCTCAGTAGTAAAAACGGGCGTTAAACACTATTAAAAAAAAAGATACTGTACAAAAATAATACGAAAGTTCAATTTTAATCCTACGACAACAACAGAGCGCAACTCAAATGCATTATTTGATCACACAACAATGGTATACATTTGGTCGTTTGTTTAGCTGCGAGACGCATTTACAGTTAAGAAAGCAGTGGAATTTTGACTCTTAAGAAAAAACTAAGCTTATTGATAACATAAATCAACATTAGAAACACACTTCCTTTCTATTGTTGTATGCTTTCTTAAGTGAAATATGAAATTCTTCTGCATTGTTAACTGACAGTGAATATTAAGGAACAGCTAGGGATTCTTATCTCAGGTTTCAATGTACACTTCCCAGAAAACCTGGATTTAGAATTTTGAATTAAGATACCTGTTTTCTATTGCTGACACCTTACTATAAACCTCAGCTGCTTCCTAGAAAAACAAATTGATGACGGAAGTCTCGGGCAAATGATCAAGAACATGGAGTTAACAGACCTCTGGCTGGCAAGAAAATACGAATATCCAGTGATCTTATGAAAAGGTGTAAGATATTTGTTATAGTTTGTAACCATTTCCTTTGTGAATTTTCTTCTGCAATTTATATAAAAAAGTGCAGAAGTAAGTGGAATATTCATCCCGAATTAGACTAAACCAAGTCAATTGAAACCAAACATTAAAGTACTGTGTTGAAATAAACAAGCACAACCTTCGCACTGAAACAAAAGTGTAAGTCAGAAATTAGTTATAATTGTAAAGTTAATAACTTTTACTGATTGTAGGTCTGAATATTGGGGTACCATTATCAGAAATATATGTTTGTCGAAGTGTTTATGTATTCAGCCACTACTTTTTAACCTTGACAAATATAATTTTAAGACATTTCACACAACAATCAATTGAATAGGAATACATTGAACAGTTATACTCTTCAAAAAGTATATAATTCTAAATACTACATACAAGAAATACTAAATAAATCACTAATGTTGTTATAAATGTAGCGAAATGCTTATTTTGACCCTTGTACCACAAAATTATATGTTTCCCTCATGAAAATTGCTAACTGGTACATCTAATATCCTCCACACAATGGTACGTCACTGGAAAAGGTTGAGAATCCCTGATCTAGTGGGTAAGTCAGGTCAATTTGACTGTTTCTTTCTCAAATTCTTTTTTTTTTTTTTTTTTTTTTTTTTTTTTTTTTTCCACAACTTATATCAAATCTTTGCTTATATATCAGACCTCGGTTAATATTTTTTATAATCGTAATGGAATCTACGGCGCTTACGGATACAAAAATTTCAAACACCCCCGCTTTCTTCCGAAAAACTATCCATTTAAAGACCGAATGAGAGAATCTGCTTAGAGGATAAAAACGGCATTATAGTTCCACTCCTAGTGTCTAAGGGTTAAACAGCAGCATAGCTGCAAAAAATTCTTTGGATATTGCGACGTTAACTTAAGAATGGTACAAGAATTCTCTGTTTCAAATTGCTCGGAAAAGCCTCACATTTTTCAAATGCTATCTGAAGGTTAAAATACTTTTCTAGTCTCTCAAAAAACTGTTTCGACCCTTAGTGGTTGTACGTGAGGAACCAGGTTTTCTAAGATGTACAACGGTTTCTCAGTCAAGAGCCAGATAATTTTTTCAAAAAATATGTAAGGCCGTTCTTACTTTCAAAATTATTATTATTATTATTATTATTATTATTATCATCATCATTATTATTAATAATAATTTTCTCAAAACGATTATCATACTCTTCAAAATAAAGTCATTGGAATATAATATGTTTATATATTAATTACATATTTACTTTATATATATAGTTCATATATTGACCCGAAATACTTGAACTAATGACCACTGCGGAACGATTCAACTGTAAAACGTTTAAGTTCATATACGCTGTGCTGACTAGCGTCAGATGCTGCCAAAGCACTGGAGGCACAAGGAAAGAGGTTGGTAATACCTTTAATCAATATTCCTGCTATTTCCAGTTGCAGGCTGAAGCGACTTTGCACTGGGGGTTACTGTGTTGTTCATAGAAAGCAAAGTTCCGCAATTTTCCTAGAATCTGAACAAAATAGTCAGAAGGGACGAAGAAAGTGATTTTGACCTGAGTTCAGAATTTCTGTTGCTCTCCCACTTTTTCAACTTAGTACTAGGTAGTAGGTTTAATTACAAACTTATTTTTAAGCTATTAAGAAACGTAACAAACTACTCCCTTTGAAGGCCAAACTACACCCGGGGCCACCTGTTGGACCACATTGATAAACAAAGACATTTGTGAACTGCCCACGAGAAATGATATAGGTCCAACAACCAAAATTGTTATAAAAAGAAGAGAAATATTGTTGCACTTTTATTATTAATGCTAATACGTTTTTTAAAGCTTTTATGTTGTTTAAAACTGTGATGTTAATTATATGATATGAAAATATGAGATTTTATTAAATATCTAAGTTTAACATGAAGTGAATTTATTTAAGCCTAGAAAAGATGTATTGTTCAGTGCTTCTCAGAAGATATATTATTACCAGAAGTCAGCATGTATTACAAAATTATCAAAAGGAATATCATTACTAATGAACACAATATTACGTAACATGGATAAGAGTATCTAACTTCTCTTCTCTTAGTTCTCAGCGGTTTGAACTTGTCCATATTTGAAAGACCACTTCTGAAACCTTTGTAAAATGCAACCAACATTACGGGCGCGCCATGCACAACTAAGAGGTATAACTACACGAAGTGGACGCCGATTCGAGCACGCCCTGTATTTGAAGCAGACTCTCTAAGCATCGCGAGCTATTGAGTTGGCCTCGATGTGGAATGTGATAAGATGAAGGAACCCCTGCTGTACCATGCTAATATGACAGGACCACCCGTAGACCTCCCTCCCTATCTCGCTTCCGCTCCTCTGTTGATCTGTACCGCCGGACATCGTCGCTGCGCCTCCGCGACCTGGGGAGTTGAAGGCAGCGTCCAAACATATCTCATGAATCCCGGAGATATGCTAAGGTCGAAAACCAGGCGAGTCCAGGGCATTGACAACTCTCGTAAGTTCAAGTTTTGGAGCCGGGGTAACTTTCATTATCTGCTCAAGATCGCATGACCTCCTTACACAAGCTTTCGGCTGCATATGTTTTAATGAGATGGAAGATGGAAGAGAAGGAAGTAAAGAATACTGAACTGAAATCGGGAAAAGAAAGAGCCCAAAAATCCTGATTCATCCACTACAAATATTCTCCATGGGCAACCCGCTATGTATATATCTAAATTATTACCAAACTCAGAGTGTAATACCCTCAGTTCACCTTCGTTGTTTGCTAGTTGTCCTTGTTGCGGTTGAAAACACCCCATTTGCAGGCGGAACCAATATACGGAACTCATAACTCAAGAAATTAAATGAATATAATTACAACTTTGACATACAAGATGTTGGAAATGATGTACATTTACTGCTAAACAAATTTTGAGAAGTTTTCATTCATATACATTGCTTCTTCTCATGAAATTGTTGCCAACATCTTTCAGTTTTTAAGAGTAAACGGGTTATTCATATGTTGTTGAAGCACTTCCATAGATATAAACTACATACGAGGGTAGGTCCATAAGTTTCGGGCCTAACCATTTTCTAGGTATGATAAAGACAAAAACTATATTTTACTTTTCAATATTGATACTCTTTATTGCAATACTCTTCTCACATCTTTGAATTAACAAACTCCCCTGGCTCCAAAATAGTCAAAAGTCTTGTGTGTAAAATGGGCATAAACAGCATCCATTACTTCTTCGTCACACTTAAATTTGCTCCCTCCAAGGTCCTTCTTGAGTTTTCAGAAAAAGAAATAGTCACTGGGAGCTAGATCTGGGCTGTAGGGTAGATGGTCGATCTCCTTGAACCACATTTCACAGCTTTCTTTGCAACAAGAGCTGTGTACACAGGCTCGTTGTCGTGAAGAAGGCGCACACCACCACCCAGCTTTCCTCACCTTTTCACTTCATGGAAGCACGTAATCTGCGCAGTAGGTCTGCATAGTGCACCTCATTTACTGTGGTGTTGCTCTCCTTGAAGTCCATGAAGAGTATTCCTTCATAGTGCCAATGGCTGTGACCACGATCTTCTTGATCGACTGAGTGACCTTGGTCTTTAGAGGCGGTGCTTCGCAGGATTACGCCACTCCATTGATTCTAGGGAAAAGGAAATCTTGAATAAAACTCTTCCTCTCAGTTGAAAATTATGCAATGAACTTTTAGACAAGGGATCATAGTAGAAGACCATAGTTTCATCTCCTGTAACAATGGATTGCAGAACTTCTCTCTCTCGTTGCCTCGGCAGAGCTCCAAAAAAGCCTAACAACAGATGACTGGTTACTGCTTTGGACTGAGGAAAGAAGTCTAGGCACTAATCTTATTCATGTTTAAATGTTCATGAATAATTCGAAGGACTGTTGTTTTAGAAAGGCCCAACCTTGCTGCTATTTCTGCTACTTTGAGCCGCCGATCTTCCATAAATTCTCCTTCCACAAGAGCAATGTTTTCGGGAGTGAGCACCTCCAAGGGCCGGCCTGCACGCTCTTCGTCTTCAATGCTTTCTCAACCCATTCGAAAAAATTTGACCCGTTTTCTTTTATGGTAGAATTGGAGCGGGTGCTTCCCATATACACCGTCCAATCACTGTTTAATTTCATTTGGAATCTTTTGTGAAGAACTTAATAACAGCGCGGTTCTCCATTCTGAACATGTCACACATAGCCTTCTTTATGCAACTATATCTGAACAACTGGACACAGAGGAGCGGAAGTTACTGTTGCAATTATTTACCTAACAGATAAGGTATGATACCAGATAAGACTTTTGTAAAGGCGATAATCCTTATCGGCGAGTCCGGAAACTTAGGGAGCAACCCTCGTGTGATTATTTTAGATCGGCACGCTTATGTTACTTAGTACTTATAACACATAAAAAATGAATCTGCTTCAATTCATAGTTTAAGTTGTCTTGTTTCTACCAAATGGTGTTTAATGATTGAAAAATTTTATTTAGCTGTCAACATTATTTTACTTAAAGTATCTAGGAACTAGTCACTATCTATATATGCAAGTATAAATAAACCTAATGTTTCTAGTGAACTTCTTTAGTCATATATTTCCATCTCACTCACTCGGTGCAGTGATGAAGCGAAGTGTCAACATGACAAGGAAGGGAAATAAGTTCTTGAACTTTTGGGCCATAGTTCTTTTGTGGCACAGAAATGGGCAATAAATGTCAAAGAGCAGACGGTCAGAACAAAAAGTTTGAGTGAGGTTGCCAACAGGAAAAAGAATATCGGAGAAAAACATAAGAGGGAAGGGACTGAGGCATAATTGACAAGTCGGATCAGTGACACGGCAGATATTTATGTCTCTTTCTACTTAGATATGTTTAGGTTTAGTTTTGATCACGTGCACTATTGTTGATTGGGTGAAGGAGTTAGCATCGGGCAGCGTGGGGATCAGTTTTGTTAAGTAACGTAAATCTACTTTAATAACAAAATTGTATTCAAATTGAGTTAATAATTATATGATAGAAAAATATTCAGGGCACAGTTTTTAATTTTCTTTACCATTTGTGTAGAACACAAGTCTTTATATCGTTTTGTTTTGTATTTCCTCGTACGCGGACCGGGCCAACAGCCGGCAGGACACAATGCAGCTACCCATACCGAGCTAATACGGAAAACGGATTAATAGAAGTTGCAAATTCTCCTTTCCAAGTCGGTGGGCTTCAGTAATCTAGTAGCAGAATGTATTGATATACGGTTAACTCCCGCTTGTGCAAACTTTGGCGATTGTTCTAATCAAGCAGCAACAAGCAGTTAGTGCTCTGTTAACTCCCGTGTCTTGTTTTACCATCAAACACCGACACTGTTTTAATTTAAACACTATTTCATGAACCCTGGAACTAGCAGATGGATGAATATCCGGAAAACGTTCTTGAAATTCTGCACGATACTGGAAGTGATTGAGTTCTTAAAAAGTTACAAGAAATTAAAATATGTTGTTTATAACAAATGTTTGAACAATGGCAAACGGAGAAGCAAAACGCAATAATACAGTTAACTCCTGTCTAATCCACATCTAAGGCGATACTAGCGGCAATCCGACAATCGGTGTGTGCAGCTGGGTCCTGCCAACTTCGGTATTATGGTATTAGAGATTTAGAAATTGTGATATATTACTGATTCCTTTAGGTACAGTAGTAATTTTGTAGTTTTTTTTCCTTGCAGAAAGACACTGTGGGTATGTCAAAAGCTACTTTTTTTTTTTTTTTTTTTTTTTTTAATTTCTGGACTCTATTTATGGTAAACTCTTTCAATTTCAGTGTGAGCAGTACGATAGCGGATCCAGTGTGATACATTTTTGTGCATTCTGTGCCAAAAACAAGTTATTTTTCACAACGAAACGCCAAAGAGGAAAGAAGATATAACATATTTGTGAACCATAATGTTGCGTGACAAGAGTTGGTACATCGTATTGCCTTCAGGTTTTCAGTTCCCACACCTAGCGTAAACCTGGAATCATGCGGGCCATGTTCTGCAATACGAGGACCACCACCTTACGTTTCCTAATTTCAATCGTGATTGAATCATCGCTTCTGAAGTCACGGTGATAAATCACTGACAGCCTGAGTGGAATAACGGCATTCAAGGGTAACAGATGGAGGTCTGCAGGCAGTTGACGGCTGTACAAGCGAATCCATTGTTGGTGGATGAATCACAGATTCCAACAACGCCTTTGACTTAAAATATATTAGGCATGTAACGATGATGATGGTACTAATGATGATGTTATGCTTCAAAGACAGGGGTTTATGGTTTCTGTTTTCTAATACATGTTTTCATATCGGTGGAAAATTCAGGGTGTTAGGAAAAGCTTAAGATAAAAAAAAAAAAAAACTATATAAAAGCACTTAATATAACATCCAATGATTGCCATTCTCTTCGATGCTTTGTACCAGGTAGATTCATTATTCAAAACTATAATATGAATTATTCTTATTGGCGTTTAAGTCATGTCCTATACCTTAATAATATTCGCATTCAAATTTAAAAAAAAAATGCATAACCTGTGATGAATGTATTTTTTATTGCATTGGCGTGCATGTAGGAAGTTTTGAAAATTCTAAAAGGCAGTGGAGTTACGTTGTCAGCATTTCTTTGACTTTACTGATTCCTCCCTTATATACCAAGGGTGCCAAAATGTATACACAATTTCAAATTTGGACCGTAAATAAACAGTGATGTGTAGTATGATGTTCTGTAAACATATGTAACTCACATTATGTTCTGTTAGCGTTGCTACAACAAAATGGAGCCAAAATTGTCGTTTCAACAGCGGAAAGCAATTTAGAAGTATCCAAGGCACTGGATAGGACGAAGAGGTCCGATTGAGTTTCCACCACGTTCTCCAGATCTAACTCCGTTGAACTTCTACCTATGGGGAACTCTTAAGGATGCTGTATATTGTAGAAAATCAGCTACACTGGCAGCTCTTCGGGAAGAAATTGAAGCGGCATGTGCTGCAATCGCTGAGGACACTTTCGTAAACGTTGCTCAATCAGTAGTTCAACGTCTCAGAAGTGCATTGATGCCGATGGTGGGCATTTTGAGCAAATGTTGTAACTGTAAAAGTCTAAGATAATTAGTGCTCATTATTTTCTGTTTATGTGGATTCAGTTTTGGTATGTTAACACGGTTTTTTCTTTGCTTGAAGCGTGTATGCATTTTGACATCCTCTGTATAAATAAACTTTTGGCGATATTGTTCTTATTGCCTGCCAATTTTTAATGAAGTTCTTTTTTGGAATTTCTTGAACAGCAATTGTATGCAGTCCTGGTATGCCACCTCTTCCAAAATTGTGTTTTCTTGAGTATTCTTGCCCTTAAGAAGCAGAATTAAACTTAACTTCGGGACATTAATATTAATCGATGACGCGATAGATACTTTTTCAAAGCATTCATTCTCTCCTGCACTGTTATCTTTATTCGTTTAGTTCTGAGACATTCACGACTATATATGGGCGATTATGAAAAAGGAGCTTACTCCCCTCCTCCGCTGCTTAATGAGTCCAGGGACTGAAATCGCCAAAGCTACCTGAACACTTGTCCTTTGGGATGAGGGGAAGTTAAAACAGCTTGGCAGGGTTCCAACCTCCGTCCTTTGCATGTGCAATTCACTACGGACTGACGCCCCCACCAACTTCGCTAGTGAGATGGCTCTCTTGAGTTATTACCTTAGTAAGGCAAAAACACTGAAACTGTATAATTGAAACTTTATTAATTAAAAATATGTGTTCGTCCTATTAATACTTAAAAAGCGGTGACGAAAAATGGCCCCAACTTGCTATGTTTATTTGCTCAGAGTACAGGTTTTAGACAATACAACACAAAAAACTTTAAGCGAGAATTTGTCAAAATTGTTAAGTTTTTAACAAAATTACACCTGTTACAAAAGTATTTTCACTGCTCCATGTCGTATCACATTAATGGCATGCTTGGTTGTATATATAAAATGTACATAACTCACGTGGCAGTTATATAATTAAAAACCTTTTTAATTTACACTCAAAGCACAATCCTATTTTAATAAAGAAATGCATCAAACTTCTTTACATGTTCAACAGTGGTGTTCTTGACCAAGGAACTACACAAAACATTTCAAACGTGACCCAGTTCCGAAATGACGTAGCTTATAGTGGAAAATTGTTTTTAGAGAATGCTACTCTTGGGTATGAAAGACTTGTTATTCATCCCAAAAAGACATTAGAAACGCATAACGTTCCGCCAACCCTCAAGGTATTTCAAGCCGATCAATGGAAATTGATTAAATATGATGCTGTGAATCCAAAGTCCTTAGCACCTAATGTTATCAGCAGTCACCTTTTTAGATTAAGGGAAAAGTATGGAAAATACCTTACCCAGGCATCAATCAAATTCTGCGCCTCTAGTTGACATCTGAGCCACCGGTGAAGCTTGTTTGTTATGCTCAACTTCACCTTAAGCAGAGTTTCCTCAGTAAGGTCACGATTCGAGGAACCCCTTCACCGTGCTGTATACATACAGGATGATCCTGAAGTCCTTCCCTTGTTTTCGGGGGTCGATAGAACAGTAACCATGACAGACATAGCTAAAACACTAAGCGGATAGAGCATTTCTCCAAGTTGCAGATGTTCCATGTCCGCCGTTAGTGAAGCGGCAGACATCAATCCTGTAGTCCAGCTCTTGTCATACACGTCCTAACATCTGACAGTGGATATCAACAATCGCTGTGCTAAATCATGTGGCACGAACAT
This sequence comes from Metallyticus violacea, assembly GCA_030762175.1. NCBI lineage: Eukaryota > Metazoa > Arthropoda > Insecta > Mantodea > Metallyticidae > Metallyticus > Metallyticus violacea. Next base: position 59,762,209 of record CM060844.1, read on the forward strand.
GCATCTTTGATATAATTCTAAAAGAAACAGTCACATGGGGTTAGTTCAGGTGACCGTGGAGGCCACAGAAGAAGAGGATGGTCATTTTAGTATCGAGGTACTCACGGACGTCATGATGAAAATGGGGTGGAGCTCCATCTTACTGATAAATAAAGTGCTGGCTATCTGCATGTAATTGTGGTATTAGCTACTATTAAAGCATGTCTAGGTATGCAGAACCGGAAACAGTTTTTCTCCGCAAAGAAAAATGGGCCTACACTTTTGACAAAGAAACAGCACAAAACACATTGACTTTCGGAGAATCACGAACGTGTTCTACCACAACTGCAGGTGTTTCCGTACCCCAAATGCGTATATTGTGATGGTTCATTTTGCCGGACACATGAAACGTGGCCTGGTCACTAAAAATTAGTTTCTTTGCAAAACCGTTTTCTTCTAGCCGCTCTTGAAAATCAACACAGAATTTAAGAGCACGATTGTGATCCTCGGGACTCAGCGCCTGCAACAGCTGTATCCGGTATATATCACTTTGAAGTCGTTAACATAAAATACGCCAGACAGTTGGCTGGGAAATCTGCGCGACCTATCGACTTTTTAGAACTCCCGACAAATGCTTCTCGCACGCTCAACGGTCTCAAATGACACTCTTGGCCGGCCTGTTCGTTATCCATCACACAAATAACCAGCCGCTTTAAACCTTTTGTAGCATGCAGTAATTGTTTTGGCTATAGTGTTCTTGTTGATGTTTAGTGAGAAACCTTCATTGTACGGTCACAACGGATTCACAATTAGGGTAATGCAACACGTAGAGAGTTTATGTTCACCAGTGAACGGCATATTTTCGTTATGACTCCCTCAGCGGCTAAATCTACAACTAAGCCATGACACCTATTACAAATGCAGACATGGAGGGGTATTCTTCCCATTGATATAAGCGTTTCCGCTGTCTGCCATAGTTACTGTTTCTGTTCCATCGACTCCTGAAATTAGGGAAAAATTTTAGATTCATTCTGTATATCTTAATAAAGTACAGCGTGAGTAAAAATTAATAGAACAATTTAAAAATTCGCTATTAAATGTATATAGGATGTTTCCTAATATACAATAACTGTGGAGGTTTGTTTTTCACATATCAAATATTCAATGTGAATGAACACCTTTCGCCACAGGACAGTAAATCAAGCTCCTCCCAACACGAGTTAACGTGGATCTTTTGATTGTCTGAATAGGGGTGTGTTAGTTTAGGTGCTGGTGCATTGCAGTGCAAAAATGCAGTGGTACTCCATCTTGCTGTAAAACGAATGTATCACTGTCTGCCTCCAGTATTCTGTTAGCATGCAGAGATAGATCGTTGCTTTCTACGAAGAAAATGGACCGTCACATTGTTCTGCGAAATGGCACGGAAAACGTTCACATGAACGAGTCCTTCATGAAGGACTCCAGAGGAGTCCGAAATATAGCGATCTCAAATGTGACTTTTTCTTAGTGTTTTATTCTTTTGTACTATTATAATTACTGTTAATTTGTTACATTGCTAATAGTGTTGCTTTATTTTTATTTTTCTTTTATATATATTGGCACCCTCTATATATAAACGGTTATGTACGTAAAGCAGAAATATCTTGAATAATAAAGTACTATACCAAGAAGTTAGTCGGTCCTGGCGGTCTAATGGTAATCATATTTGTCTCGTAGACCCAAGATCGCTGGTTCAAACCCTACCAAGGCCAATCGATTTTTTTTTTCGGGCGAAAAAACTCAGTACGCTGTACTTCGGAAGGGAAAAGCCGTTGGTTCCGTGACGGAGTCCGAAATATAGCGATCTCAAATGTGACTTTTTCTTAGTGTTTTATTCTTTTGTACTATTATAATTACTGTTAATTTGTTACATTGCTAATAGTGTTGCTTTATTTTTATTTTTCTTTTATATATATTGGCACCCTCTATATATAAACGGTTATGTACGTAAAGCAGAAATATCTTGAATAATAAAGTACTATACCAAGAAGTTAGTCGGTCCTGGCGGTCTAATGGTAATCATATTTGTCTCGTAGACCCAAGATCGCTGGTTCAAACCCTACCAAGGCCAATCGATTTTTTTTTTCGGGCGAAAAAACTCAGTACGCTGTACTTCGGAAGGGAAAAAGCCGTTGGTTCCGTGACATAGTTTTATGATACGTAAAAGAATCTCATGCCTGAAAAAAGAGGCTCTGAGCAAAATTTATCGGCAGTTTCATGCCCTGAATAGAATGGAACGCTAATCAACAGAGATGTTAAAGAACGCTCTTAAGTAAACCACATGTATACAAAGTCCGTGAAAGAGTTCATTCAGCTATGTTTTCCGAACAAAACATTCAAATGTGCTGGAATGAATGAATTGTGTTTAACGCCCGTTTTTGCTACAGAGGCACCACAGGCGATGGACACTGATGATAGATGAGATGAAATGATATATTGGGAAAGGATTTATTTTTAAGGAAGGAATCGTTCCAGGCCTAAGTTTAGGGTACCTCCCCGGCATTTGCCATTTATGAGGACTGAGGAAAACCTGGAAAAAACCTCAGTCAGGAAGGACGGTCCTGGCGGTATTCGAACCCAGACCTCCCGCTCACGAGTCCGAGACTTAACGACCTCGGCCATCCGTGGCGGTGCAAATGTGCTGGAATTTCACAACATGAAAGATAAAATTTGATATCCAACGTCTAAAAACACCAGCTACAATTTTAGTTAAGCTGGCGGCCACCGTATGCGCCTGACATAATTAAGAAAAACAAAACACCAAAACTTACAAAATGGCACTGGTAACACATAGTGAGAAGGTATTTTGCGTTCTTCAATTCGCCCGTTTTGAGTCTGTTGTGAGTGTGCAAAGGGCATATGGTGCCAGGTGTCAAAAGTATGCATCTACTTATAAAGCATAATGAACTGGTAAAGGAAAGTTGAGACAATATAAAATGGATTCAACCTCCATATTTATATTACTGATATTAGCATAATTAATTATATGTATTATAAATCTTATTATAATCAATTTGTACAGTTTATATGTGTATATATTAATAGTTAAGTCATTTTACGTATTTCTTGAGTATTGCTTGTTTACAAAGCTTTTAGAAAAAACAAGGAAGTGTGTTTTGGGAACGGGACAAAAAGAAAGAACCAGTGGTCCCATATATCTTTTGTATTTGTAAGAAGCTTTGTATATGAAGGGTCGTCTCTAAGAATTTGGAAAAAAGAGTGGTCAGGTCCCTAGATATTGTATGAACAGACAGAAGGGTTAGTTCTTGTTAAAATCCAGGACAGGCCGGGCAATAAAAACCTATTGATGCAACAGAACCTTGTGGGTGTCATAAATTGTAACCTACATTGCGTAAAGAAATCTAGGGGAAAAACAGGAGCAATAAAGGGTAAAAAGGCAGTCGCTCGGGGAATTTGGGAAGAGTAGAAAGTCGCAAATTGTTAACGGAGAGTTATATTGAAAATAGCGGAACAGTGGTACAGTGAAAGATTTGCAGTTACCGGGCAGTGATAGACTGGAATCTATCGAGCTATTTGCCAACGCTCATCAATTTTCTAAAAACTTAAAGGTGGCCCTTGAACGATAAACTTACTTAAATATAAATAAATTGTGTTATTGTAAGCTCTACAATTCGTGTTTGTCTTGTGCATAATTCCTAGTCCTCTCCCATAGGCCTGAGAGGGTCATAAATTTACAGCAATTCACTGACGCTAGCTTGGCACAGCGATATTCGATAGGCAGCAGGAGAAGAGGAAATCGAGAACAATCCATCAATTATCAATTGAATTTACAAATTCCTCCCCCACTTATCACAGTAACATATCGAAAACGATCGCAAAGTTCAAGAGACTGGTTGTTTATATGACGGCACGCATTCGGGGCGGTCTGGCATGTCAGAAGAGAGGATCGAAGAGATTAGGGAGGTTTATGATTGACACAGCAGGGACTTCATCCTACTGCTAGACGGCGCTCCACCACGTTTCCACAATGCAGCTCTTACGATTTGAACGAGGAATTGCCGCAACTTTGGATTGGCAGATTGTCGGATAATGATCAATCATTCATAGGCTGGCACAAGGTTACCCGACATGGCCCATGTGACTTCTACTTGTGGGATTATGTGAAGGTTAGAGTCTACATATCATCCATGCTTCAAGACCTCCAGGATCAAATGACATTACCAGAGTAACCCTTGATATGCTGAATCGAGTTTGAGACGAACACGACTATTGGTTAGATGGAGGACACATGTTACATCTGTAAGGTTAGATATCAAAACTTGGTGAGTTTATCTGTCATTCTGTGAAATTTCAACACATTTGAATGTTTTGTTTGGAAACTATAGCTGAATGAAATGTTCTACGGACTTTGTATACACACTGTATAACAAATCGGAAATTTTGACTATTTGGGTTGTAACGTGGTATACAATAATAACAAAGGAATAAAAAAATACTGACTAGACCACATACAAAATGATGATGTACGGAAATATTTGAAACTATTTTCATTAAACGGAAAAAAATATTAACAAATAGATGTAAGTGAAAAAGAATTTATTAAGAATAGGCAATATCTTCATTCCATTACTGACATAAATATAAAACATCTGACCATAGAGGTTTAGGAAACTGACAATGACACAGAACACGGGCTGGTACAGAAAATCTGATGATGATGAGATGTTTGCAGCAATTTTTAATTATGTTTTTTTAAATAGTTTTTAATTTCCGTTTTTACTTGGTGGACACTGACGATATATGAGATGAAATGATAAATTGGGAAAGGAAAGAAGTGTAGGTGGCCTAAGCTTAGGGTACCTCCCAGGCATTTGCCATTTATAAGAGCTGAGGGGAAAAAAAAAAAAAAAACAACCAGTCTGGGAGGATGATTTTGGTGGAAATAGAACCCCAGGCCTACCGCTCACGAAACCACGCTGTAACGACCTCGGCCACCCGTGGCGGTCTCCATCACGAGTCGACAATATCAAAGTTATAGATGACTTATATATTGATAAGTTACAGCTTTTAAACATTTTTCTACTTCATATTTGTCAATGTGTAGGCAACATTTTTAATGCAGTTTATTGAGGTTCAGCTTCGCAGTGGCTCACGTGAGCTTTGGAGTAGATGCGAGACAAAAATAAACGCCTCTACTGTTGGCGAACTGGGCACAAGCGTTACAAATCGCTGATATCTTTTGGGGTTAAACCAGGACATGGACAATGTATACAAGGGCTCCTCTAATAACAAGGCGCTCTCTTGGCATCCACT